>CM053030.1:475626217-476226217 GCA_028564925.1 Lithobates sylvaticus
TAACAATAATAATGTAGTGTTCAAAAATTATGAAAACTTGAAAAAATTGAATTTTTTTTAAATACACCACTAAGACAAATGGTGTAAAGAAAATAACATAACCTGTCAGTCCATCTTGATTGAATATACCATGATGGTGTGAATAAACATCGACACAAGTATAAACTCTAAGATGACAAATGCAGTCAAAAAGAGTAAGGTTGGCACGCTTACCAGATGGGGTGGACACATGTATTGGGTCATTGTATTGGCATTGAACATGAACGACAAATGGATGCATATAGCATAATACCGTAAGATCTTTTATTTAAAAAAAAGAGGGGTTCACACTTGCTGACTTAATGGAATGTAGATAAAAACAAGCTTGTTCTTTAAACACGAAACATTAAAATCGCCCAACGTGTTTTGTCCTAACGGACATCATCAGGGGTGATGTCCGTCAGGACGAAACGCGTTGGTGACCTTCGTGGCAATCGCTCTTCACTTTTAAAGAACAAGCTTGTTTTTATCTACATTTTTTTTTTCTTTTTTAAATAAAAGATCTTACGGTATTATGCTATGTGGATCCATTTGTCTTTCATGTTCAATGCCAATGGAATGGCCTAAGACTTGCTGTATGCTTTGGAGTTCGTTCGTCTGAAGAATGATCTTCCATCATCTGCCCTTGAGGTCCACTTTCCATCCACTGCTTCACTTGCAGACCACTACATTGAGGCGGAGTCCTCATCATGCCTGTTTGACCCATGTGTTGTGTGGTACGTGTGTCCACCCCATCTGGTAAGCGTGCCAACCTTACTCTTTTTGATTGCACTTAATGATCAAGCACGTTCTTCAAGATTTGAGTTTACACTTGTAAACTTGTAAACCGCTACGGTGAGGAATTGTGACAGCGGGGAGCTGAGCGGGACACATCGGGGGATTGGCGGCGTGTGCAGCGGATGTGTTCCCGGGACAGCCGTCACTGATCGGGGCTCACCGCAACCGGAGAGGAGAGCCGAGCAAATACAGGGTTTGGAGGAAAGTAAGGAGGACCTAGGAGAGATTTGGATATTTCTTTGGAAGTTGAGTGTCATCTGGGAGACCCTTGGATAGAGACCCGGGCAGGGGTTCATGCCACAGGCTTATCTGATCTCTTTTATACAGAGATCAGAACAGCTGGTAAGCTGCTATTTTTTTATATGGTGGAGGACTCTTATCTGGCTATCCAATCACTGGTTTCGTGGGTGTTAAAAGCTGTAGCACTGTGAATCAACAACAACAGAACCCTAACCTATATGGTGGACTTTTGCATGCTTTAAGCTTTCCAACAAGCGATGTCTTATCTTTGTCCTCTGTTGTTCACTATGCCACTATATTGAATCACGGATTTTTGAAATCACTCAAATTTTTATTTTTTATGTCATATTTGTCATTTCACTGTTTGATTGTATAATTTTGAACTATATTAGAACAATGGGTTTCAGGATTGCATCCAGCGGATGCCTATTGTAATATATTTCACGTGTAACACCGCCAGCTTAGGGCTGGATGGATTTTCATGCACTATAATATCAGCTTTGAGGTGAAACAATTTTCACATGCTTTAATTTCCAGCGCAGCCATTTTTTCTTTTCTGGCATTTTGTTGTGTGTATCTCACATGAGGTTGCGGCAGGAACTTTTATTATTTATTTAATATTTCAGGTTTTTTACATAGCTTGTTTGATTTATTTAGAACAAGTATTGATTGAATCGTTTATTTTCCATTAGACAGCGCTGTTACTCCAACACATAGCGTGTGTGAATATGTTTTTAACATTTTTTTATACCTTATGAGTTGGTGTTTAATATACCCTAGAACGTACAATTAAAGTCTCATCCAATCCTATGGTTTCTGCACATATCTATTTTTTTGTGGTGACCATTGTCTCCAGGTAAAGTTGAGGTAAAACTCAAAATTTGGAGTTGTCACCAGAACAGGACTAGGTGGACAGTGCAATGGGGACCCTTGTTCCAGTGACAGCTGTCTAAAATAGGGACTTTCCCTTACTTTAGAGCAATTTCCTCTCACTTTCTGTTTACAAGACCAAGGGAAATTGTTCCAATGGGACACCAATGATGAAAAAATTTAGTTTTAACCCTTTCCTACGCTGCACTTCATTTTAGCACATTATGGCAAACCTCCCTATCAAACAAAGCCCTCCAGCACTGCACTATCTGTGCTGTAACTGATCACGGGTGCTTCCATCTTCTCCTAGTCTTCCTTCCGGGTTCACTCTGTTCAGCTACTCATGGCCAGCCTGCAATGATGTCGCTCAATGACTTCCAAGTCACTCCCAAGCATGTGCATGGGAGTCGCATCACAGAGGGGCCCCATAAATTTACTCTGAGCTGTGCATGTGCGGCTCAGTATACATGACAGCTGACAGACGGGGAGAAGCATTTATGGCAGAAGAGAACACTAGAGTCTTCTATCATAAAAACCCTTTGATCGACTTCAATACAACCGCCATGTCAATTTTTTTTCTGCGCGCGACCATAACCACTAGCAGTATTTATCGTATTCTGCTTGCCTGGAAAGCTTGGGAGCATTCCAGGAGACACTCCAAGTGGGCTTCAGATGCCCAAACTCAAAATGGCGGCTTACAGGATCCAGAGGGGGCAATGAGTAATATTGCATTTGCAAAGAAAGTAAATGAATACATATGCAGCATATGCCAATTTGCATTGCATA
Organism: Lithobates sylvaticus; assembly: GCA_028564925.1. NCBI lineage: Eukaryota > Metazoa > Chordata > Amphibia > Anura > Ranidae > Lithobates > Lithobates sylvaticus. The sequence goes on from CM053030.1 coordinate 475,628,930, forward strand.
AGCTGCGACTATCAGGGGGGTGCTTTTTAAAAGAAAAAAAAAATTCAAAAAAGGCTGCAGCTCTGATTGTCCTGGAACAAGTACTAGTGTCCATAGAATTAAAGCTGTACATAATTTTTCTGATTGTTTTCCATGTAAAAAGAAATAAAAAACAAAAAGGGTGGAAAAAAGTCAAAGGAGGAATCATAGGGGTTGATTTACTAAAGGCAAATAGACTTTGCAAAGTGCAGTTTCTCTCTGCAGTTGTTCCAGAGCTTAGTATATGAGCAGGCACTCTGCTGACTTCCATCATCCAATCACGTGCAAGCAAAAATGTTTTTGTAATTTTTCTTGCATGTGATTGGGTGTTCTTTGCAAAGTGAAGCTTTACCTCGTTTACTAAGCTTTGCAGCCACTGCACTTTGCTCACAAGTTCACAGCCTATTTGCGTTTAGTAAATCAACCCCATAGTGTTCAGCAGGCTGAGCGGGCATTGGACACTTCCTAAATTGTTGAATACCTGCAGCCGCCGGGGAGCAGTAAAGTGGCAGCGTTTAAAGACAACCCACAGAAAAGGCAAGTGTATGTGTATATGTGTGTGTGTGTATGTGTGTGTGTATATATATATATATATATATATATATATATATATATATATATATATATATATATATATATATATATAATATTATATTTATATTATTAATATATATATATATATATATATATATATAATATTTTTTTTTTTTTTTAATAAAGAATGCACTTAGTTTATAAGTGACACTTTAAAAATCTAATGCAAGGGAAAGTTTAATCTAGAAGTCAGAGGGAGGGGACAGGAGGGTTCCATGCTTATAATGATGATATATAAATTCTACTGATTAGGAATGGTGTGTGTGTGTGTTTGTTTTTTTTTTTTTTTTTTTATTTTGTTTATAGTGAAGGACGTTTTGGCCCACCACATCGCCAAATTGCTGGACTACCTAATAGACTAATATTAAAGTTTAATGGTGACTTTCCACTGTAGTTCTCCTTTAATGCCAAATCAGCACAAGTGTTTCTAGTTTTTAGACTTCTCCCCTGTGCCTTGTACACTCCACTCAGGAATCATAAAGGCATTTTATATGTATTTACTTTACTCCGAGCCCCCATGACCCGTCTGTTTTCATGCCTGCTGGCAATGCTGTAGACAAGGTTTCTTTCATGTCTTACCAAGTCTAAAAAGGTGCTCACCTGCCACCTGGTGGACATCTAAGGGTTGACCAAGGCCTGTCAGTCCCGGCTTCTAACCTGTCTCCCCCATCATTCCAGACCTCATTGGCAGAGCACAGAAGGCTGATTGTGCTGCACTTAATGGTGTATGAATATTTATAGACTCGCTAATACAGCTGTATAAGTAGAACCTATTTTAAGTACACACAATGCGTTTTAAATGTTTTAAATGCATGTTAAATATAAACTAGTTTAACCACTTCAATTCAGGACATTTTTACCCCCTTCCTGCCCAGACCAATTTTTAGTTGTCAGCGCTGTCGCACTTTGAATGACAATTGCGTGGTCGTGTGACGTTGCACCCAAACAAAATTAACTTTATTTTTTTCCCCACAAATGGAGCTTTCTTTTGGTGGTATTTGATCATCTCTGCATTTTTTATTTTTTTTGCGCTATAAACAAAAGAATAGGGACAATTTTGAAAAAAACACATATTTTTTACTTTTTGTTATAATAAATATTCAAATTTTATTTCTATTTTTTTAAAACAATTTTTTCCTCAGTTTAGGCCGATATATATTCTTCTACATATTTTTGGTAAAAAAAAATCGCAATAAGTGTATATTGATTGGTTTGTGCAAAAGTTATAGCGTCTACAAAATAGGGGATAGATTTGTTTTTTTTTATTTTATTTTTTACTAGTAATGACAGCGTTCTGCTATTTATTTTATTTTTTTTCGTGACTGACATTGTGACGAAACATATCGGACACTTTTGACACATTTTTGGGACCAAATTTACATTTACACAGCGATCGATGGGTTTTACTTCCTCTTTATTTCCCTGCAAAGGAAATGCATAATAGTATGCATCACATACTAGCCCATTATGTGTCATTTATCTAAAAATGAAGCCTGCGATGTCACCACTGGCTGGAAGCGTCCATCTTCACCCCTCTTCCTTTCGGGGCTGCGGGCTCTGTCGCGTGGCGTCACTCCCACGCATGTGCTGCCAGTCACGGCATGATCCCTTTAGGCATGATCGTACTCTTTCTAAAGTGCGCATGCGCCGATGACGTCGGTGTGCAGGTTTAGGAGATATTTCCAGCACCTACAGGTAAGCCTTAATATAGGCCGTAACCCTCAATGGGGCGGCCTTAACTTTTGGGCTTACCGATTACCTCCGCTTGGCTTGTTCCTCCAGGTCTAGAGGTTCCCAGGGTTAGTACCCAACGACTTTGGATGCTGACACCATAAAAGTCCTTTAGAAAGGTTTTTATTTGCAGGGGTAACATCCAACAGACACAGTCTCATATGGTTACAGGTAAGGGTGAAGAAACTCGGGCACCTTGAACTGCGGACTATTAGGAAGTCTATAATGCAAACCCAGAGCCACTCACAGCTAGGCCCTCAAAGCTGAACAAATCTCTAGCCAGAGATTATGGCAGTCAGCACTTGAATACGGAAGTTGCAAAGTCTCTGACCTTGAAGAAAAGTTGCAATCAAAGTGAACAGGAACCTTTCCGCAATACCTGGAACGTTCTCTGTCTCCTTACAGTACTGGGAAAGCGTGGATTCGTCAGTGTCCTTGACAACCCAGCAACCAGGCACTTCTTGGGATGCCAGCTTGTTGGCCCTCCTCCGAAGAGTCCTCCCCTGATCGCATACACGAGCTGCAATGCCCCTCCAAGTTGAGAGCGCATCCGGACGCCTTGAATCCTTCCTCAGTTACTGCGCCTCGGACCAGCCGGTTCCGAGACTCGGGAACAGATGGATCCCTGCCCCAGACCAAGCCGGTGGGGCTAGTCAAGCTGACCATGTTGCGGGGCGGCCTTTGCTCCGGGACCCCTCGCGGGGCTACCCCGGTCCAGATCCAGGAACAGGCAGCTCCGGCCAAACGAACCCCGCTCACGTGACTCCAGCATCTTAAGTACCCTTCCCCAGACTCCTCAACGGGGCCAGACGCACCCGCTGATTGGCTCCGGGGAATGTGGATACCCAAAACATCCAACCAGGCCTGGTTCTGGGCCTGTCATGTGCACCTAACTGTACACATGACCAGGCAGAACCCTAGCACAGCCCAGCCAAACTGATGCCAAAGTTAAAGCGGTTCTGCACACATTTCATTTAGTAAATCTCTTTGCCTTCCAAATCAGGCAAAGAGTACTAAATGAAGTGTTTTTTTTTTTTTCCCACTTACCTTATAATTGCTGACGTTCTTTCTTCGGCGGTGGGCGGGGTCTCTGCGTCGATCCTCGTCACGCCGCACTGTCTCCTGGGATCTGTTGTCATTGATCCCAGGAGTCAGTGCGGACATCTTCCGAGATTTCGGCCACATCTTCCAAAATCTCGCGAGATTTCGGCCACATCTTCCAAAATCTCGCGAGATTTCGGCCACATCTTCCGAAATCTCGCAAGATTTCGGAAGATGTGCCTAAATCTTGCGAGATTTCGGCGAACGTGAGATCGGTGCAAATACCCGGTGCATGCTGGGCCAGCAACCAGGAAGAAAGGGGCCTGTGTGGTTTCAGATGCCCACAGGCAAGATGGAAGCCAGCAGGATCATTTTTTATAAGTTTTTTTCGGGGGAAGAAAACCGGCAGCAGTTACCTTGAAAAATTGAAAAAGTGATGCATTTACAGCTCATAATACTTCACATTGTACAAAAAAAGGGTTAAACCGCTTAAAACCTACACAATTAACCCCCAGAACCCCTTTACTGTTCTGAGAGAAAAATACTAAATGTACACATAGCGGACACCTTGCATAAGTGTCGTCGCTACACATACACACATACATACATACATACACACATACATACACATACATACACACATACATACACACATACATACATACATACATACATACATACATAAAAAATAAAAATATTTATATAAAAAAACATTTTTTCCCAAGCTAATACAAACCAATAGTTTTGCCCACACAGGGGCTGTGCCACATGGCATCCAGGGTTATGAGATAACTTGTATGAGTAGTAGTTTGGGCATAATGCAAAACCTGCACACCTGCAAAGGTGACCCACATTGCATGAATGAATGAATAACTTGTATAGCGCTACAATGCGAACTGAATCGCCTCAAGGCGCTGCATGACCGGCATACAAACTTTATTGTAGATAGTAGAGGCCTGTGGTGGAAATGGGGGATGGGGTAAGGGAAAGGAGTTGTTATAGGAAGGAATAGTAGAAAAGAGGGCTAAGAAAAACGACCCACAGGAGCCCATAACAATAGGCAAAAAACACTGATATTGGCAACGAAGCCTATAGATAGATTTAGCCCTTGTTCGCATTGGAGCCACTTGTCATGCGATTTGACAGATCAAATCGCATTACAAGTCGCATCTTATTGCCTACAATGGCACTGTTCAAATTGGTGCAATGCCGACTTTGTGGTGCCGCATACATTTAGGCCCCTTTCACACCTAAGCGTTTTTCATGCGGTGCAGCGCTAAAAATAGCGCCTGTTCACCGCATGAAAAAATCCTGCCCCTTTAACTCCAGTGTGAAAGCCGGCGGGCTTTCACACTGGAGCGGTGCGCTAGCAGGATGACAAAAAAAGTCCTGCTAGCAGCATCTTTGGAGCGGTATAGGAGCAGTGTATTCACCGCTCCTATACCGCTCCTTCCCATTGATTATAATGGGACACCGCGGTGAAACCGCGGCAATACCGCCGCAAAGCGCCGCTACAGTGGCGCTCTGCGGGGGGTCTTTAACCCTTTTTCAGCCGCTCACGGGGGGTAAAACCGCACCGCGAGCGGCCGAAAACCGCGGTTAAAACGACGGTAAAGCAGCGCTAAATATAGCGCTGCTTTACCATCACCGCGGCTCCCCGCCCCGGTGTGAAAGGGGCCTTAAAAAAGTAGTTCCTGCACTACTTTTGGTGATTTTTTTGGGTGCGACTTGCATAGACATCTGTGCATAGAGCCACACAGATGTCTTCCAAGTCGCACCCGAGTTGGTGAGGATACTAGAACATTTCACATTAACAAGAAGCACATTCATGTGTTCTAAAGTAGAACCATAGACAACTTTTTTTTTTTTTTTTTCCATTTTGGCTAGAGGAAGGGAGGGTTATAACCCCTGTCAGTTTATTTCCCTCCACTTCCTGTCCAATAGCCAAAACAGGAGATGATCAGAAATCCATGCAAATTAAGTCCCTTGGGATCTCCAGGTCACCAGAACTAGTGTCCCCATTGAAAGATTTCCCCTCTCTTACTTTTCTGGCGACAACCCAAAATTTGGTATTTTCTTTGCTTTCACTTTCAATGATGGTAAACAGGACAAATAGAGAGAGAGGGTGAATCTCCGTAATGGGGCACAGACATCAATAAAAGCCAAATAGCTGTTGTAATCCTTTGTAATGTCCAAAAAAAATAAGTTTTGCCTTTATTTATACTTTATCATTAGAAGAAACCCATGATGATGACCTTTCTAAGAAGCTAGTCTGGCTGCTATGAAAAGGACGGTGCAAGTTTTTGTAGGGGATTAGTGAGACTTGGGATAGAGTGGTGTGGAATAGATGTTCCAGGACCTTTCTCAATAGTGAAATGAGAGAGAGTTTGGGTAAGACTGAAATTCTGGACCAAAAGGATATCAATTTTGGACCACTATGCGTGGAGCACATCATCTGAATAGCCGCCTCCTACAATATTATTTGTATCCAGTCATGTTCCCAGTTTCTGATATACTGTGTATTAGAGCTGCACGATTCTGGCCAAAATGAGAATCACGATTTTTTTGCTTAGAATAAAAAGATCACGATTCTCGCGACATAAAATCTTTCACATTATACAAAAAAAAGTTTATTTTAGTTAATTTTTTAATTTTTTTTTAGTCATTAAAGTAATTTTTAAAAAAAAAAAAATTATTTCAAAGACCGCTGCGCAAATACAGTGTGACATAAAATATTGCAACAACCACCATCTTATTCTCTAGGGTGTCTACTAAATATATGAATGTATGTATGTATGTATGTGTGTGTGTGTGTGTGTGTGTGTATATGTGTGTATATATATATATATATATATATATATATATATATATATATATATATATATATATATATATATATATATATATGTGTGTGTGTATATATATATATATACACATACATACATTTTTTTATATATACACACAATGTTTGGGGGTTCTAAGTAATTTTCGAGCAAAAAAAAAATGATTTTAACTTGAACCCAACAAATGTCAGAAAAAGGTTTTGTTTTTTTCACTTACACACAAAGTCTATTCCATTGACAAATTGTTACAATGTTTATACTTAAGTTCAACTGATAAAGAATGTTTTGATTCTTGGCAGACTGCCTAGTTTTTCTCTTCCTTTCTTTTGAGGGCTGTGTCTTCAGAAGAGCAGAGAGAATTCTTTGAATTGAAAGAATTGTGAAACACTTTAGTCAAGATCACGATAATAATTCTTGACGATTAATTGTGTAGCTCTACTGTGTATATATGGCGGACTGCAACAAACAACCATTTACAGCCAGGTACATGTTGAATTTAGCTTGAGAGGACCACAACGCATACAGTGCATCCAGAAAGTATTCACAGCGCTTCACCTTTTCCAGATTTTGTTATGTTACAGCCATATTCCAAAATGGATTCAATTCATTATTTTCCTCAAAAATTCTACAAACAATACCCCATAATGACAAAAGTTTGTTTGAAATCTTTGTAAATTTATTAAAAATAAAAAAACAAAAAAAAAATCGCATGTACATAAAGTATTCGCAGCCTTTGACATGAGACTCAAAATTGAGCTCAGGTGCATCCTGTTTCCACTGATCAATCAAGTTGTAGAAACATCTCAAGGATGGAGTCCGCCTGTGGTAAATTGTTGATTGGAGATGATTTGGAAAGGCACACACCTATCTATATAAGGTCCCACAGTTAGTGCATGTCAGAGCACAAACCAAGCCATGAAGTCCAAGGAATTGTCTGTAGACCTCCGAGGCAGGATTGTATCGAGGCACAGATCTGGGAAAAGGTACAAACATTTTTTTTCTAGCATTGAAGGTCTCAATGAACACAGTGGCCTCCATCATCCATAAATGGAAGAAGTTTAGAACCACCAGGACTCTTCCTAGATCGGGCCGCCCAGCCAAACTGAGCAATCGGGGGAGAAGGGCCTTAGTCAGGGAGGTGACCAAGGACCAGATGGTGTGTTTTCCAGAACAACAACAATCTCTGCAGCACTCCACCAATCAGGAATGTATGGTAGAGTGGCCAGACGGAAGCCACTCCTCAGTAAAAGGCACATGACAGCCCGCCTGGAGTTTGCACCCGAAGGACTCTCAGACCATGAGAAACAAAATTCTTTGGTCTGATGAAACAAAGATTGAACTCTTTGACCCGAATGAAGTGTCATGTCTGGAGGAGACCAGGCACCGCTCATCACCTGGCCAATACCATCCCTACAGTGAAGCATGGTGGTGGCAGCATCATGCTTTGGGTATATTTTACAGAGACAGGAACTGGGATACTAGTCCGGATCGAGAGAAAGACGAATGCAGCAATGTACAGAGACATCCTTAATGAAAATCTGCTCTGGACCTCAGACTGGGGTGAAGGTTCATCTTCCAATGGGACAATGGCCCAGGTTGAAGGGGTGGGGGGTGGGGGGTCAACCTGTCAGTGCTCAGACCATACGCTGCACACTGCATCAAATTGGTCTGCATGGTTGTCGTCCCAGAAGGAAGCCTCTTCTAAAGATGGTGCACAAGAAAGCCCGCAAACAGTTTGCTGAAGACAAGCAGACTAAGGACATGGATTACTGGAACCATTTCCTGTGGTCTGATGAGACCAAGATAAATGTATTTGGTTCAGATGGTGTCAAGCGTCTGTGGCAACAACCAGGTGAGGAGTACAAAGACAAGTGTGTCTTGCCTACAGTCGAGCATGGTGGTGGGAGTGTCATGGTCTGGGGCTGAGTGAAAGCCTGCCGGCACTGGGGAGCTACAGTTCTTTGAGGGAACCATGAATGCCAACATGTACTGTGACATACTGAAGCAGAGAATGATCCCCTCCCTTCAGAGACTGGGCCGCAGGGCAGTATACCAACATGATAACGACCCCAAACACACCTCCAAGACGACCAATGCCTTGCTAAAGAAGCTGAGGGTAAAGGTGATGGACTCACCAAGCATGTCTCCAGACCTAAACCCTATTGAGCATCTGTGGGGCATCCTCAAACGGAAGGTGGAGGAGTGCAAGGTCTCCAACATCCACCAGCTCTGTGATGTCATCATGGAGGAGTGGCAGAGGACTCCAGTGGCAACCTGTGAAGCTCTGGTGAACTCCATGCCCAAGAGGGTTAAGGCAGTGATGGAAAATAATGGTGACCACACAAAATATTGAAGCTTTGGGCCCAATTTGGACATTTTCAGTTAGGGGTGTACTCACTTTTGTTGCTGGTGGTTTAGACATTAATGGCTGTGTGAGTTATTTTGAGGGTACAGCAAATTGACACTGTTATACAAGCTGTACACTCACTACTTTACATTGTGGCAAAATGTAATTTCTTCAGTGTTGTCACATGAAAAGAGATACTTTCGTGAGATCCTGTAAATTGCAGGTTACAAAAGGGCATGACTTTATTTGAGCAGAATATGTCGCGTTTATTTGGATGCAGCATGTCCTATTGAGGTGCATTTGAGCCGCAGGTGAAATGCATCTTTTTCTTGAAAAATGCTGTGTTTTCCATTGAAATGTGTACATTTGCATTTGACTATCAAAAGCAGCTTTTAACAAGAATGTCCAACAACCTGAGCCCTTCTACCTCCCACCCCTCCCATCTACCTTCATCCACAGGTTAGCTGTAATCTCACAATAACAGAAGTCGTAGCCAAGGCTAGTGATAGAGGCTGAAAGTGATAGTTTGCACACTACAGTCACTCCACCTAGAACTAAAGCTGGCTATTGATGGATCGAAATTCGGACGGTTCAGCAGGGACCATTCTAGAGTTGTCGATCTAACTGTTGGTAAATTTTTATTTGCTGCAGCGTTGATCAATGTATTCTGACAGCAGACGAGTCCTGATGTCAGAATACAGTAGCGCAGTGAGGAAGATGCCCCCTTTCACTTCACGTGTGTGGATGGGGATATCCGTTCAGTTTTATTATCAGCCAAAGTTAAGTCATCCGTGCCCAATTTCAGAGTATGGCAGACTGTCACCCTGTTCTGACTAGCAGTTTAATTCTAGGTATGTAGGCTGTGTTTTATTTATTTATTTTTGTTATTTTATTTATTTTTTTATTTTGTTTTATTTTTTCCTTTTTATTTTTTTGTGATTTTGTAACATTGTTAATGCACTGTGTACTTTTTTAAAATTCCAAACTTTTTACTGTGCTATAAAAAGAGAAAAGGAGTGCCTTTTCTGAATCTATGTTGCATTATTTACAGACCTTGTACCTACAGACTAGAACAACAAAAAACATGATATCTGTAAAATATATTTTTCCAGTAAGATGACTAAATCACTCTAATTTTCCCTTTTTGAGCAGAAAATGTCTTTTCACTTACTATATCATGCGTTTGTCTCATTTTCAGAACTCCCTGACAAGATGCGCTCCTCTAGCCAATGACTCACAAGCACGCAGTGGTGCGCGCTTCCATACTTCCTGTGACAAGAGGTACATCATCAAAACCATTACAAGTGAAGATGTTGCAGAGATGCACAACATCCTGAAGAAGTACCACCAGGTAAATGCCGGCTTTCCTCCCTTAGAGCTTAAAAATACCCTAAAGTGGTGTCTACCCATCCATGGCATCACTGCAAAAATGTCAGCTTCCAAGGCAATGGAACAACTGAATATATGAGTTCTATATATGTTGTATTTTAAACCTCTACTCCAGGCAGCCCAACTTTTTATCCTGTTTTTACATAGTGTGCAAGATTTAAGCCAACTATAGACAAATCAAAAACCAGCCACGTTTTGATCGATCTATGGGCAGACTGACTTTTTTTTTTTCATGAGATCATTGACGGCAGCTATAGCCACCAGCAGTGATCGTTGTATTCTGACGGCAGGGAAACCTCCTGCTGTCAGAGTACAATAGCGCAGCAGAAGGGATTCAGTGTTGATGGGGAAAGCAAGCTATTTTTTTTCCTTCCACCTGTGATGGAAGGAAAGAAAATGTCATAATCTATAGCCAGCCTTAAACTAGACATACAGAGCAAATTTCTTTCCTGCAACCATAATTCCCCCATCAACACAGACAGCGTTAATGCGGGAATCCCTCCTGCTGGGCCATTTGTCTTCTCTGGGTGGGGGGAAGCCGTCCCCGCTGGGAGAAGACAGTGATTATCGCTAGCAGCTTTAGCAGCCGCTAGCGATATTTGCAAACTAATCTGGCAAGCTGGTTGTACCCAAGTTGATCGATCAACTTGGTACATTCAGCCTGCTTATTAACGGTTCAAATCTCGGTTGTTTCCTGCTAAACTGGCAGAGATGCGAACCGGCTGGCCTTAGACACAAACAATGACAATACAAATCTGACAGTGGCTCTAAGATGGAGATTTCCTGTCCAGACATTGAGTAGTGAGAAATTTCACATCAAAAGGTGGCAAAACCACTATTTTAGTAGAGTGGGGAAGGATTGGAACTTCTGATGTTTTAATTGCTGCCCTGGCCTTACTGTCCCAGTGACAACCCCACTCCCTCCATTATACGGGCATTACAGAGATTTAAGAAAATCTCTACAGCAGGTAGCAATGAAATCAAGACAGAAAATTGTAACCGCTTTATCCAAAACCAAAAAATAAATAAAATAGTCTGTTGATAGGCTTTGCCATTCAAGGCAAAGTGACAGTGTCTCCTGATAGCGGTCCACGTCCACCCAGTCATGTATACTGTACTTACCCATTGGGCTGCAACTAACGATTATTTTTATAATCGATTAGTTGGCCGATTATTGTTTCGATTAATCGGCTAATAACCTTAAAAAAATGTGTGGTGTATAATTTAGTTAATATGTAACATTAAAAAAAAAGGCAATTTTATTCTTAAATATCTCTATGCAGTGGTAAATATACAACAACCAACTACATGGTTGTGGAGCAAAATATCAAATCCACTCTGAGAATAACAGACAGAAGAGATATACTGTATACACTATTAGAGAAGATATACTGTATACACTATTAGAAGAGACATACTGTTTTTTGGCCAATTTGTTGTTGGGCAGAATAAAAAACACAAATTGCTGCAAAAACGCATTACATGCTTTTCTGCAGATTCTCCATTGAAGTATATTGAACCAAAAAAAAGTTTTGCGTTAAGTCCCTGACCCTTTCCAAATACGCAGCAGCTGAAAAAAGCATAGATGTGAACGTGTCCCATAGGAAACCATGTAATGAACTGTTGTACGTTTCTGCAAAAAGCACCAAAAAACACATAGATGTGAACCAGGTCTAAGACATTTAGTAACAAAATGGGGTTAAAAAATAACTAAAATGAGCCCTTTATAGTACAAAAAAAGCAGATAATCACTACTGTAAGGGTTTAATTTATTTTTTTACCCTAGAACTGTGAAAGTAATATTTACAGTAGTGATTATTTGCTCTTTTTGTACTAATAAAGGGCTCCTTTTAGTTTTTTTTCACCCCCATTATATTACTGGCTGATTATGAAAATAGTAATCGATTAATTTCATAATCGATTAGTTGTTTCAGCCCTACTTACCCAGCTATGCTTCCCTGCTGCAGCATCCCAGCCTTTCCAGGCTCCTTTGTTGGCTGGTGTTGGAGCTTAGACAAAGGAACAACATCATGGCGCTCCTCCATGCAACAGTATTTGGGACTGATGATTGGTCACTCAGGCCTGAGCCTTGTGGCAAAGGTCACATGCTCCCCATACCTGGAAGCCCAACTCTGGGAAAAATTAAAATGAATTGCTAATTTTGTCTAGAGGAGAGAAAAACGCACGTATTTTCCGCTTCTTTGGCAAATTGGGCTCCTCCGCAATCCAGCGTTAGACTATCCCTTGGTGTCAAAACTTCCAGTGCATAACTATGGGCCTTGTTTTGGTCTTGGTTATGTAAGGACCCTAGACTAGTGGGGGGGAGAAGACACTGTGGGGACCGGTCTAGCAGAGGGGAGAAGCGAAGGATCGGATTAGTAAATCTTCTTTTACTGTTCCCCCCTAGACCTAAACAAGCAATTCACTTTTACAGTGCTGGCGCAGCTTAGTGCAAAGGCCAATATTTTAGTTGCCTGGAGTCGCCATTTAACAAAGTATTTGGCAGTGCTGGCAGTGAAGGAGCATAGCTGGTAGGTATGCCTGCCTGGTCTGAGTAGGCTATATGGGCAGGCACTGTCACTTTCCCCTTACATTACCTTTCAGGGAAGTCAAATTTATTCGAGAACTTTGCTCAACCTTGTGGATTAATAGGTGGTTTTGGGATTTCATGTGAACAACGCTTGCATTCTAGGCCTCCAAATTTCAGCACATCCATATAAGCGATTGTTACCTGCATTTTGAGATTACTAGGAAGCACCGTTGGCTCAGATGTAGCAATTTGTTAAATGGACTCGCGTGAAGCTCTTGAATTATAAATAGACATTAAACCAAATTATAGATTGAAACCAGCTAAGCTTGTTGTGTGCTGTGGAAACTTGGAGGCTCTTTAATAAGCTCTCGGAGCCCCGCTGAGCGCATTGAGGATGGAAAATGTGCTGATTCTATCATCTGTGGGCTCATCCGCTGCCTTCCGCTCGAAGAGGAAATAGGCCAGCACATAACCACACGCCATTGATCACATTCGTTTTAACAACACGTGTTTTATGTGAGCTCAGTTGTCCCTTATACGCAATATTTAACCTCTTTTGTGACTTGTGGTTGTATTTGCCTTTGGGACCTGTATAGTTATATTTGGAATACTTTCAAGTGAATCCAAACCCAAGAACAGAAATTTTAACATATATCAGCTTTAGGGCTGAAACAACGAATCGATTCATCGACAACTAATCGATTATGAAATTAATCGATTACTATTTTCATAATCGATTAATCGACAGTAATATAATGGGGGTAAAAGAAAAAACTAAAATGAGCCCTTTATAGTACAAAAAGAGCAAATAATCACTACTGTAAATATTACTTTCACAGTTCTACGGTAAAAAAATAAAATAAACCCTTACAGTAGTGATTATCTACTTTTTTTTTGTACTATAAAGGGCTAATTTTAGTTATTTTTTAATCCCATTATGTTACTAAACGTCTTAGACCTGGTTCACATCTGTGTTTTTTGGTGCTTTTTGCAGAAACGTACAACAGTTCATTACATGGTTTCCTATGAGACATGTTCACATCTGTGCTTTTTTCAGCTGCTGCGTATTTGGAAAGGGTCAGGGACTTTTTTTTAACGCAAAACTTTTTTTTGGTTCAATATACTTCATTGGAGAAGCTGCAGAAAAGCATGTAATGCGTTTTTGCAGCAATTTGTGTTTTTTTATTCTGCCCAACAACAAATTGGCCAAAAAACAGTATGTCTCCTCTAATAGTGTATACAGTATATACAGTATATCTCCTCTAATAGTATATACAGTATATCTCCTCTAATAGTGTATACAGTATATCACCTCTAATAGTATATACAGTATATCTCCTCTAATAGTATATACAGTATATCTCTTCTGTCTGTTATTCTCAGAGTGGACTTGATATTTTGCTCCCTAACCATATAGTTGGTTGTTTATATTTACCACTGCATAGAGATATTTAAGAATAAATTGCCTTTTTTTTTAAACTTTACATATTAACTAAATTATACACCACACATTTTTTTTAAGGTTATTAGTCGATTAATCGAAACAATAATCGGCCAACTAATCGATTATGAAAATAATCGTTAGTTGCAGCCCTAATCAGCTTACCGGTCATTAGAGGTGATGGTTGTATTTGTTACCTATTTCCAGGCTAAAAACATTTTCAGCAAATACAGAAAATAGCCGCTGATCTTTCCAGAGATGCCATGTCCTTGTCACTTCCTGTGAGCCCAAGCTCTCGCGCACACAGGACGTTTTTTTTTTTCCTTGCCTAGATGCCTTTGTTCCTGGTAGGAAAAAAGAAGCTTAAAAACTGTGCCTAATGTCACATTTTGCACACGTGTTTAGGCGCATCAAGCTTTTGGGCGTTCACAGATTCCATTAGCCGCAATATATTTTTTTATTCTGCCTATTGGAATGAATGCACCTACCATTTAGACACGTTTACACACATTTAAAGCCTGTTTTTTTTCCTGTACTGTGTATCTAGCTGTTTTCTATTGGGCAATATACAATTTTTCTGAATATTGTGCCAGACACCAAGCAATGTTTTATAAATTTAATGCAATTTATCTCCTGCTTTCTTTCTTTGCAGTTCATTGTGGAGTGTCATGGGAACACGCTTCTCCCTCAGTTCTTGGGCATGTACCGGTTAAATGTAGATGGAGTAGAGACGTACATGATTGTCACAAGGAACGTCTTTAGTCACCGTCTATCTGTGTATAGGAAATATGACTTGAAGGTAGCGACATTTTATATAATTGAGATAATGAAGTGTCCTTGTGCCTTTTGTCTTTATACTGTTCAAATTACAGGGAATTGTAATAGTTGGATTAGCAAAAGCTATAAGATGCATTTACTAATCCATATGATTTAAAGTGAACGTGTTTGATGAAAATGATCAAGCTGACAAGTCTGTCAAAGCACGGCCTCCTTGTGGTACCAGCAAGTACCGTATTTATCGGCGTATAACACGCACTTTTTTTCCCCCTGAAAATCGGGGGAAAGTCGTGGGTGCGTGTTATACGCCGATACCCCCCCAAAAAAGTGACAAAAATGGCAAGTGCCGCCGAAAAATAGCGAGCGCTGCCGAAAAAGGCCGAATCGCGGCCGAAAAAAATCGAATCTGCGCCGGAAAAGACCGAGCCGACTGTTCGGCTGCGCTCGTAGTCCCGCCTCCCTGCGCTCGCTCTGGAAACAGCAGGGAGGCGGGACCGTGAGCAGAGCCGAACAGTCGGCTCGGTCTTTTTCGGCGGCGCACGCAACAGAGCGTCTCGGCGGCGGGAAATTTAAACCCGGACAAGACTGCAAATGACGCTGGCGAGCTACAATGACACTGGGCCAGCTACAATGACGCTGGGCCAGGCTGCAAATGACGCTGGGCCAGGCTGCAAATGACGCTGGGCCAGGCTGCAAATGACGCTGGGCCAGGCTGCAAATGACGCTGGGCCAGGCGGCAAATGACGCTGGGGCAAGGCTGCAAATGACGCTTAAATGTAATTTTTTTTTTTTTTTCCCTAAACTTCCCTCCTAAAAGTTTTTTTTCCTTTTTTAAAATGCCCTCCTAAACTTGGGGTGCGTGTTATACGCCGGTGCGTGTTATACGCCGATAAATACGGTACATCATCTTAACCTCAAATCAAATTTGGTGCAGTCTGGGGGCCCCATGGTTCCTGGACACTTACCTCTCCACAGAGGACTTGGCTTCTACCATACTGAAAATTAATGTAGACCTGTACATTTTTAAGCTGAGCTGGATGAAGTAGTTGTCATGTAGTATTTTTTCTGTAAATGTCATCTTCATAGTAATGCTTTACCTTTTGCTGGCTTCGGTGTCTGCTCGTGTATTGGCTCCTGCTGGGCTGCCTGGCTGCAGAGTGGTACTGCAAGTGCTGACCGGGAGCAATCTAATACCCTCTGAATGATTTGTAAATATAAAATGGAGCCACCGCATTGAAGTGCATTTTCTAGAAGTACAGCAAAATGCCTGTTGATCCTGCCAGAATTTGTGTCCTTGTGACTTCCTGTGCACTGAACTGAACTCTGTAACAAGATTATCAGCTTTCTCAGTTCTCTTCTGTGAACTGATCATCTCCCTCTATGCTATGGAGATGAGGATGTTCTGGATGTCCTAGGGCAGGGGTCTCCAAACCATACGAGTACAAGGGCCAAATTGTATATTTTACAAATATTCGCAGGCTGAAAAAATAAATCAGTTTTATAAATTTAAAATAAATAAAATCCTCTGTACATCCAGGAGTGCCCAGTAGAGTATCCCCTTGTATTCACCAGTACCCAGCAAAGTCCTTGTTATACCCAGGGGTGCCCATCAGAGTATCCCTTTGCATTCAGAAGTGCCCAGCACAGTAAACCCTTACATCCAGGAGTGCCAAGGAGAGTTTCCTCTTGCATCAGGAGTGCTAGGAGTCACCCTTACATCCTGGAGTGCCCAGCAGAATTCCCTCTTCCATCTTGAATTGAGAGTCCCTCCTTACCTCCAGGAGTGCCCAGCTGGCTGGCAGCATAAGACTCCATAGGCAGCCGACTTCATGCACCAGGATAGGGAGCGGGATGGAAAAATCCTAATCCCGGGCACTTTCCGGGGATTCCGATTTTTTTAAGCCTTTCCCACTGCCTGTACAAACCAGTGTTCCTGATCATCTGATCGCTGTGATAGCCTCTGATTGGCTTTCACAGTGATCAGTCATTGTGCAGCCCGCCCATGTGTTTTTTTTTTTTTTTTTTTTTCTCTCCTCTGAATGCAGAGAAAGATGCATTACATCTTTCTCCCTTGGCAAGGAGAGAAATATGCAAACAGAAGTGTGTAAAATAAATAAAATGTTAAAAAAAAAAAATAGCTAGATCAGAGCTTGATCTAGGGCAGCAAAATGCACCTTTACCTGTGTAGACAAAAATCTTTGCACCTGCTGGCTGGCAGTGGATGTGGATGTGCTGGTCCTTGTATTGTGATACCCAGACCGGCGCATACGCTGCCAGCCAGCTGGGGCTCAAATAGACACAGTATAAAGAGTGAACATTGTGACCTTAGAACAGGTGCCACTGCCAGAGTGTGTTAATGGCAGGATCATCATAAGAAAAAAAATTCTGAAAAACAAAGCTAGTGTATCTAATACAATGACTGGTAAGCTGCAAAATAAAACAGTTATTTTGGGTTTAGATGAGCTTCAAAACTGAGGATGTGATTTATTTACTTTTTAAATAAATTTATAGCTGCACAAATTGACCGTGTTCTGACTGGACGCTTTAAAATAAGAGCTGCTAACAAAACATATCATTAAAAAAAATATACAGCCTGCTTAGAGGAAAAAACTTTATATAGACACTAGGGTTGCACCGATGCTCTGTATCGGCACTGATACTAGTATTTGCAGGAGTACTTGTACTCGTGCAAATGCCCCGATGCCTAGTCCGATACCTGGGCACTCGGGGATGATTGGTGCGGGGGCAGGGGAAGTTATAATCACCGAACTCCCTGTGTGGCCTTCAATAAAGCAGCTGACAGCCGCTTCTCCTCCTCTCCCCTCCGCAGCTTTCAGCTGCTTTATTGAAAGCCACACAGGAAGTTTGATTATAACTTCCCCCACCGCCACACCGATCATTCCGGAGTGTCCCTTGTATCCTCCTCCGGCTCCCCTGTGTCTTCTGTGCTCTTCCATGGGCCCTGGTGCCCCTCTGTCTGCTCCTCTGGTCCCATTCCCCTTCGTGTGCTCCTCTGATCGTCCCGCCCAACACCCCCCCCCCCCCCCCCTTTATGGTCCTTCGCCCCCCCTTGTCCCAGATCTTTCAGGATGGAGATTGGAGGAAGGAGCCAGTAAATATGTAATTTACCGGCTCCTTCCTTTTCTGAATGCACAGTCAGTGATCATTCAGAGGAGCCTCGGTCTCCTGTCAATATATGTTCAGTGCAGCTGAGGCTGCTGAGAAATGGACTGGTGAATCTCTATCCTCAGTCCCTTTCTATGTCTCAAAAGGGAGATGTAATAAATATAAGTAAAATTGTAAAAAAAAAAAAAAAATACTGACACTGTCCACTTATCGCGCCCCCCCCCCTCAAAAAAATAGAAAGCATTGTGAAAAAAAAAAAGACCGACAGTTTACGACTCATCAGTGCTGCATATTAGTGCCACTGTCACATGACATTAAAAAAAGTATCGGTAATCGATATCTTGAAGTGATATCGGCGCAACCCTAATATACACTTTTGAAGATGTTATACATCCTGTAAAAGACAGGGCCACTTTAAAGGACAGAGTACATTTCTGCTTTACCTCAAAAAAAAATTTTCATTTTTTTCATGTATTTTACGACTATTTGATTTGCAGACAGCTACTAAATATGTAAGTGATTGGTGACTGATGTGTTCCATAATAGAGGAAAAATCAAGCGTTTTTCTCCTCAGCCAGAACTCGCTGTGCCATCAAGCCTGGAATTATATTGATTTTCCCCATTTCCAGTCTGGGACTGAATTCTATAAAATTACAGGAATTGGCATAATCTTGCAATCAATAAAATGAACTCGGTTGAACTTTCAGAAACTTCCTTGAAAAGTCATTTTCTAAAGTCGCATTACAATGTACAGCTGTCCATACACAGGCAGACCAAGCTTTACTTCTCCAATCTGCAACAGATTGGCCTATCATTTTCCACAAGTAACAGTATCCGAGAGACTTGTAAATCAAGTCTAAATCGCATGACAAGTCACAGCCTATTGTCGGCAATAGAACTGTTGAAATCGGTGCGCCTCTGACTTTGCAGTGCCGCACCGATTTGCAAAAAAGTTCCAGCGTGATTTTTTTAGCGATTTCAGGTACAACTTGCATAGACATCTTTGCATGAAATCACACACATGCTGGCCAAGTCACACCTGAAGTCGCACTGACATTTGGCTTTGAAATTTTGCGATTTCAAGTGAAGTTGCATGATTTCAAAGCCGCATTTAGACCCATTTTACACTGAGGTGCTTTTCGGGCGTTTTGGCGCTAAAAATAGCGCCTGTAATGTGCCTGAAAAGCGCGCCTCATGCCTCCCCAGTGTGAAAGCCTGAGTGCTTTGACACTGGGGTTATGCGCTTACGGGAAATTTAAAGTCCTCCCAAAATGCCCTGCCCATTGAAGTGAATGGGCAGTGCTGCCAAAGCGCCTGCAAAGCACTTCAGCAGCGCTGCAACACGGGTGCTTTTAACCCTTTTTCGGCCGCTAGCAGGGTCAAATGCACTCCGCATTAACAGTAAAGCGCCACTAAAACTAGCAGGGCTTTATCGCTAATGCACCCCCACCCCAGTGTGAAAGTAGCCTTAGTGAGTACGAGGGCTCAATGCAAAAACAGCATAATAGAATGCAAACAAAATAAAAAAATGTGGTTGCATAAGTGTATAAGTCTTATAACTGGGGATGTAGCTGTGTTCAGAATTAGGCACTCTCATTCAAACTCCTATTAAATAGGAGTCAGTACACACCTGCCATCATTTTAGAGTGCCTCTGATTAACCCCAAATAAAAGTCTGCTGTTCTAGTAGGTCTTTCCTGACATTTCTTAGTCGCATCCTACAGCAAAAGCCATGGTCCGCAGAGAGCTTCCAAAGCTTTAGAGGGATTTCATTGAAAGTCATCAGTCATCAGTCAGGAGAAGGGTACAAAGAATTTCCAAGGCATTAGATATATCATGGAACAAAGTGAAGACATTCATCATCAAGTGGAGAAAATATGGCACAACAGTGACATTACCAAGAACTGGACGTTCCTCCAAAATTGATGAAAAGACGAGAAAACTGGTCAGGGAGGCTGCCAAGAGGCCTACAGCAACATTAAAGGAGCTGCAGGAATATCTGGCATGTACTGGCTGTGTGGTACGTGTGACAACAATCTCCCGTATTCTTTATATGTCTGGGCTATGGGGTAGAGTGGCAAGACTGAAGCCTTTTCTTACCAAGAAAAACAAGTGTCTCCCAAAAGCATGTGGGAAAATGTGTTATGGTCTGATGAAACCAAGGTTGAACTTTTTGGGCAGAATTCCATAAGATATGTTTGGTGAAAAAACACTGCACATCACCAAAAGAATACCATACCCACAGTGAAGCATGGTGGTGGCAGCATCATGCTTTGGTGCTGTTTTTCTTCAACTGGAACAGGGGCCTTAGTCAAGGTAGAGGGAATTATGAACAGTTCCAAGTACCAGTCACTATTGACACAAAACCTTCAGGTTTCTGCTAGAAAGCTGAACATGAAGAGGAACTTCACCTTTCAGCATGACAACGAGCCAAAGCATACATCCAAATCAACAAAGGAATGGCTTCACCAGAAGAAGATTAAAGTTTTGGAATGACCCATCCAGAGCCCAGATATGAATCTGATTGAAAATCTTTTGGGTGATCTGAAGAGGACTGTGCACAGAAGATGCCCTCGCAATCTGACAGATTTGGAATGTTTTTGCAAAGAAGAGTAGGCAGATATTACCAAGTCAACAGGTGCCATGCTGATAGACTCACCCAAAAAGACTGAGTGCTGTAATAAAATCAAAAGGTGCGTCAAAAAACTATTAGTTTAACCACTTAAGGACCGGAAGGATTTGCTCCATTAATGACCAGGCCACTGCGTCACTTCAACTGACAATTGCGTGGTCGTGCAACGCTGTACCCAAACAAAATTAAAAATTTTTCCCCCACAAATAGAGCTTTCTTTTGGTGGGATTTGATCACCTCTGTGGTTATTTTTTTTGTGCTATAAACAAAGGGCAACAATTTTTGAAAAAACGATTTTACTTTTTGATTATATATATATTTATATATATATATATATGTATTCATCAGTTTAGGCCGATATATCTATTCTTCTACATATTTTTGGTAAAAAGAAACGCAATATGCGTATATTGATTGGTTTGCGCAAAATTTATCGCGTCTACGAACTATGGGATAGATTTAGGGACTTTTTTTTTCTTACTGGTAATGGTTGCGATCTGCGTTTTTGTTTTTTGTTTTCTAACATTGCGGCAGACAAATCTGACCCCAAGTGACACTTTTTGGGGACCAGTGACATTATTGCATTGATCAGTGCTATAGAACTGCACTGATAAATGTAAAAATGACACTGGCAGGGAAGGGGGTTAACACTAGGGGGCGATCAAGGGGTTAACTGTGTTCCCTCGGTGTGTTCTAACTGTAGGGGGGGTGAGCTGCCTGGGACATGACACAGATGGCTATTCCCAATGACTGGGAACAGTAGATCTGTCATGTCGTCTGTCAGAATGGGGATGCATCTTTACAAAGGCAGATCCCCATTCTGCCTCTGTACTAGGCGATCGTGGTTCGCAGGTGGACACAGAGTCCTCCCGACCTGCGGGCACGCTCCCGCAGCAGGTGCAAGAGTGCGCCCGCGCCAACTTACAATGACGGCGATTCACGCTGGGGAGCCAACCTGCCGCAGTGCAACTGCGGTGGCTGGTCCTTAAGTGAAGTAAAGGGTGTGCACGCTTATGCAACCATATTATTTAAGTTTTTTAATTTTTACTTCCATCCATCTAAAAGATTTCAGTTTGTTGTTCAACTGAGTTGTATAGTTTTATAGGTCACATTACAGGTGGAAAAAAAGTTCTGAAAATTTTTTTTGTCATTTTCTTACATCACATAAACCTGACATTTTAACGGGTGTGTAGACTTTTCATATCCACTGTATATTGTATTCCAAATATTAAAAAGTGGTAAAACCCTAAGAACAATCCCTGTCAGGCGATGTAGGCTATATCTACTTTGAATACATAGTTCTCTTTGCTGAAATCTCCAAGAGGTTGATGCCAAGATATAAGAAGGTCCTGAAGAAGCTCATAGATGTGAAACGCGTTGACCTCTTGGACATTTCAGAAAAGATAACTATGTATTGAAAGTAGATATAGCCTACATCGCCTGATAGGGATTGTTCCCTTAGGGTTTTAACACTTTTTAATATTTGTAATAAAATATATAATTTATTAATTTTTTTACATATTTCTTTGTGTCTGTCCCTTTTTGGTACCAGTAAAGTCCAACAACATATGGGTTTGTTTGACTTGTTTAATACAAATGTTTCACTCGTCATGTATTTGTTGTATACATTTTATTACATTTTATTTATTTTTTTTCCTTTTTAGGGCTCCACTGTGGCAAGAGAAGCAAGTGACAAAGAAAAGGTAAATCATTTATTTCAGTCTTTGGCCATGACAGCGCATAGGTATATACATTATCTCACAAAAGTTAGTACACCCCTCACATTTTTGTAAATATTTTATTATATCCTTTCATGTGACAAGACTGAAGAGATGACACTTTGCTATAATGTAAAGTAGTGAGTGTACAGCTTGTATAACAGTGTAAATTTGCTTTCCCCCCAAAATAACAACACGCAGCCATTAAAGTCTAAACCGCTTGCAACAAAAGTGAGTACACCCCTAAGTGAAAATGTCCAAATTGGGCCCATAGTGTCTATTTTGTGTGGTCACCATTATTTTCCAGCACTACCTTCACCCTCTTGGGCATGGAGCTCATTAGAGCTTCACGGGTTGCCACTGGAGTCCTCTTCCACTCCTCCCATGATGACATCACGGAGCTGGTGGATGTTGGAGACATTGTGCTCTTCCACCTTCCGTTTGAGGATGCCCCACAGATGCTCAATGGGGTTTAGGTCTGGAGACATGCTTGACCAGTCCATCACCTCTACCCTCAGCTTCTTTAGCAAGGCAGTGGTCGTCTTGGAGGTGTGTTTGGGGTCATTATCATGTTGGAATACTGCCCTGCGGCCCAGTCTCTGAAGGGAGGGGATCATGCTCTGCTTAAGTATGTCACAGTACATGTTGGCATTCATGGTTCCCTCAATGAACTGTAGCTCCACAGTGCCGGCAGCACTCATGCAGCCCCAGACCATGACATTCCCACCACCATGCTTGACTGTAGGCAAGACACACTTGTCTTTGTATTCCTTACCTGGTTGCCGCCACACACGCTTGACACCATCTGAACCCAATAAGTTTATCTCGGGCTCATCAGATCACAGGACATGGTTCCAGTAATCCATTTCCTTAGTCTGCCTGTCTTCAGCAAACTGTCTTGTGCATCATTTTTAGAAGAGGCTTCCTTCTGGGACAACAGCCATGCAGACCAATTTGATGCAGTGTGTGGCGTATGGTCTGCGTACTGATGGGCTGACCCCCTACCCCTTCAACCAGTGTTAATTTTGGCAGCAAATTTCGATTTAGTTTTAGTCTTGGGACTAAAATGGCATTTTAGTTTTAGTCCCATTTTAGTCTTCTGCAATTGTTTTAGTCGTATTTAGCTGACTAAAATCTCCAGTACATTTTAGTCGACTAAAATTAATTTTAGTCATCTAAAATATAATCGGTGTAATTAAATTGTAATTCATTAGTTAACATTTCCAAGCACTAAGTGGGGTTCCTAGCACTAAGTGACCCCCGAGATACGGGACCCCAAAGTCGGTTCGTAAAATGTCATTCTCTGCTTCAGAAAAGTGCTTGACATTTTCCTAACCGAATTTGGGGCCCGGTATCTAGGGGCCACTTTGTGCTAGGAACCCCAGGTTGTATATGTTGTGGTACAAGTTCCACTGGGTTTGCACACTAAATTTGGGGTTCCTAGCACTAAGTGGCCCGGAGATAAGGGGCCCCAAAGTCAGTCAACTGTGTGACATCTGCAGCTATGTAATTTCGTGACCCTTTGGGTCCAGAAACCCCAAATTTTGGCTGCAGCTAGGGGGCATCTAGGAACCCTTAACTACTGAGTTTGAAGTTCGGGGGACCTATGGCTGCAAATGGGCACAGTGAGGCATGCAAATGGACACAGTGAGACTGCACGTGGGCATTGTTGACCATCTTTTCCACTTACAGTAGCTGTGTATTTCTCACCCTAGGCTTAATTAGGTGCCTCGGCTTATACTCGAGTATATACGGTATAACTTTTTTGAAATGCTTTTTTCTGGATATTTTTGTTGTGCTTCTCTCAGTCTTAAAATAAACCTACCATTAAAATTATAGACTGATCATTTCTTTGTCAGTGGGCAAATGTACAAAATCAGCAGGGGATCAAATACTCTTTTCCCTCACGGTATGGTTATGCCAGCACAGACGATCAGAAAATTGGACTAAAAATTAAATTTTCGAAGTTATCGTGATATTTGATCGTTAGTACACAGCTTTTGAGAGCCGATCACGACTGTTCACGGAAAAAGGGACAAACCAGAATGTTTTTCTCGTACAAGACTTAAATAAACGGATTTCATTTAATCAGTGCACTGTTCGTCTGCAAGAAATGGGAAGACCAAGACCATTAGTCTCCAAACTTTATAAACAAGGGGTCAGTTTACTGTCCATCAGGCTTCAGGGGGGGCCAGACTAAGACCATTGGGAGTAGAGCAGGTCTTGGCGTCAGTGGGAAAAAAAATAATGCCCCATCATGGTGTCATTGAGAGGAATTTTGTCTCTTCATTGGCGTCAGTGGGGGTGGGATTATGCTCTATTGTTGGTATTAGTGGATGAAATAGTGCCCCAAGGGCCTGAATAAAAGCAAGCAAAGGGCCACAGTTTAGAGACCACTGACCAAGACCACGCATGCTCAGAAACAAAAGAATACATTACAATACAATACAATACAATACAATACATTACATCACTTCTGAAATTGTATTCTGTTGTGCGAAATTTTCCTAGGATACAAAAAAACGACCTATCATTCATCAGATATTCTTATCATGTGTACCAGGCTTTTGGCCCCTTTCACACTGACGGACCGATTAGATCCGCCTGTCAGTTTTGACGGCGGACCTGAACGGGCGCTCCATGCTAGTCTATGGAGCGACGGATGTCAGCGGAGACATGTCCGCTGACATCCAACCCGGTCCGATCCGCCAAAAGCAGACGGATGGCCCTACGTCCAGATCCGTCGCTATCGGATCGGGTAAGATCTGATGAAAACGGACACGCTGTCCGTTTTCATCTGATCTCTCCATAGAGACCAACGGCGCTGGACAAGCCCCTCCCCGCTCAGTGAGCAGTGAGGGACCTGTCATCCGCCGGTTCAGTGGAGAGCAACGGAGAGATCTCCCGCTGAGCCGGCGGACTCCGTGGAAGCGGAGTCCGCCTTGCGTGAAAGGGGCCTTAGTGTTGCTACAGACTGAAATCCCTGCAATTTGAGGTTCTCTGCAAGAGTTGAGCATCCTTACCTTTCTCACGTATTGGATGTTCACCTGTTTTCCTTGCCAAGCCATGAAATGTGGAATAAACTTCATATTTGGGGATTTGTTATGGAAATGAGAGGAACTTCGTGCAGATATGTTGAAAAATCTGTATGTGCAAAGATGTGCCACAGGGCTCAGTTGGGACCTGAAGCCCTGTGGCACATGTGCAGAATCCAGACGGGGAGGGCACAATTGTCATTTTCACCTAGGCAAGAAATGCAGAAGTGCTGCTTTGCGGTACAAATAAAACTACTTTCACACTGCTACGTTACAAAATGCGGTAAAATCAATATGCAGGTTTGCAGCATCTTTTACATGTTTTCCATGTGTGAAAAAAAAGATATGTGACACAAATGCACCAAAAACGCAACCGCGGTTCTGTTTTTGACACATTATTCATTCATTTCAACGGTGAGGTGCATTTGTGGTGCTTTTTTTTTTTAACCGCACCAAAAATGCAGCTTGCAGGACTTTGAATGACGCAACGGCTCCGCAACTGACCAGTGTGAAGAGCTTCATAGGATTTAATGGTCATGTGTTTTTCTTCCGCTTTTTTAATGCAAATCGGAAGAAAAACTGATCAGTGTAAAGGCAGCCTAAATCTTAGCTCAAAAAAAAATGTATATCCAATTGTGATAGAGGGAGGAGGAGGAGCAATATGAGAATTAGTTTAGGGAGAAGGTCCACTTTAAGCTGACCTTACACCTGCAGAATTACATTCAAACGAGAAAATATAAAAATTGCTCAAACCATTTGCCTTCATGGACCTGATTAATAGTGAATGACTTTTCATTGAGGTACCATGTCAATCTCTTGATTTTCATAGAAGGGACAGTCTGCTTCTGAAATAACTCTGCATGCGCATAAGACTAGTTATGATTTTTCTTGGCCAGTCGCAAATTCAACGATTAGAAATTCATTATCTCATCAGATTCTACAAAAAGTCCATCCTTCTAAACCGATTGTTCCTCTTTTATCTTGTAAATAATCAAGGTTTCTGGAAACATGTTTTGATCGAAATTTTACTGCAAAGCCAGTTTTAGAGTTACCTTTGGTTGGAGGAAGCCTCTACTGTGCTTCACCCTGGTTTACTAGAGGTTTATTCCTTTTAGCCCACCACACCATAACCTGCAGTTGTTAAATGCACTACAGGGGGTCCCCGGGTTACAAACAAGATAGGGACTGTAGGTTTGTTCTTAAGTTGAATCTGTTTGTAAGTCGAACAGGTACATTTTTTAAGTGTAGCTCCAGCCAAAAAAAAATAATAATTTTTTAAGTTTTTTAGATAACATAGAGAAGGGTTATCACCCCTGTAACATTTGTTTTGCTGTCTGTGCCCCTGTTCAGAAGATTTCACCTCACCTTCTGTCCCAATGACAATTGGATTTTGAAAATTTTGGGTTGTTAGGGAAACATGGACTGGTGATAAAGCATCAGTGGAGACACCTTTTTCCCATATTAACTCTTACAGGAGTGAATTTCCCTTCCTCGGGGTGGATTTCATCTCACTTCCTGTTGTCTCCCCCCGTTTGTAAGTAGGAGTCGTTTGTTAGTCGGATGTTTTTAACTAGGGGACCCCCTGTATTGATGTGCCCTGTAGAGCATCTTAAGAACAATGGTAGTCCCTCAACTTCTTCTCTATATGTTTATTTCTGCAGTCACACCTGAGCGCTTTCAGCTCGTAAAACGCCCAAAAAAGCTAAATCCCATTTATTTCAATGACACCTGTTCACATCTGAGCGTTTTGTCACCTGAAGCAAAACACCTGAAAAACGCCCTAAGCTCAAAAAAGAACATGAGCTTCTTTGGGGCCAATCACAGGCGTTGTTCGCCTTTTACAATGGTGACCTGAACAAAAATGCGCGACTTTGAAACGCTCAGGTATGAATGCAGCCTGAAAGGCGGCAGAATCTGGATGCTTTCTGAAGCTCAGCTCTGTCAGGCGTTGCAAGGCTTTGTGTGGCTTAATAAGCCTAGCAGTGTGTGTCCTACTGCAGCCGTTCTCTTCATCTTCACTGACCTCCAACAATTGTCACATTCTTGCATCTGTTTTGGCGTTCTCCATCCCCCAGAAGATTCATTGTTCATTGATAGGACATCAGTCAGGAGCCGGAGCTCAGACAGATTACTCTTCCCCTCCATGTGAGAGAGAAAGCTCTCTGGTGGCCACTCTTTTCATAGAGGCGCGGCAGCACCAATATGGTATAAAATTAGTGGTTCTAGTCCAGCTTGGTTCTTTTTAGCACTGACAGTCTGGGCAGGCTGCCAGGACCTAAGAAGTCAGCTGCTCAGTTGGAAATAGAAGGGAGGAAAAGAGATGATTACAGACAAGCCACATTCCTGTCAGATGGAACATCTCACTAAAACATACTTTATGGTATCCCCAATCCTTTCATCCTATTTTTCCAAAGTTTTCCTTCCAGTTAACGCTTGAAATGGATGGTTGCAATCCTGAAGATGGATGCGTTTCATGGTCACATAACCTTGTTAAACAGAAGAACAATATTGTAAAGCTCGATATTTTTTTTGGAGGATATCTGTACTTAAAGAACATGTAGGCTGCCATTGCTGAGCTCTTCTTTAAAAATGCTAGTTGCCTGGCTCTTTCTGATTCAGTATTTCTGAGGCACTCATCTGGAACAAGTACTCTGATTAGAAGTTCACTCTTTTGTGACCTGCATTGCTTTCTTGGATCACTGACCATGAAAACTACAAATCCTGAGAGAGCCTATTGGCCATCATTCTTAAAGCGGAACTAAACTCCCAAAAGCACTATTTTAATCCATTTTCTATTTAAAGTAAACTCGCCAATCCGTGTGGATGCCTTAAATGATAAAGAAATCTAATTTCTGGACACCCCCCCAGCGTTACCCCCCACAGCCATCTTCAGTTAGGGCAGATGACTCCACTATCATTCATTCTCTTGAATCTATCCACCGTTGCTGTGATGATGCTCTGTAACATCTTGCGCATGTGCGGTTGAATCCAGTCGGAAAAAAAAAAAATGTCAAAAAAGGCAGCAGGTAGCTTATGTTGCCTCTATGGAAATAAACAGCCTGGCACGTGTGACAGCACATTTTTGGTGGCTCCGTAAATGCAATATTCCCTATTGCTCTTGTGCTCAAGGGTTGGAAGGTGATTTTCGGTCCTCAGTTAATTTTCGGAGTCCTGCTCTGAAATTTATTCCAAGACAAATGGATGTCGGGGAGTGTGCTGCCAAAGATGCAAAACTAAAGAGACCTCTGTGGCAACACCTCCCCTGACAACCAGTATCGGCACAGTTGGTTTTCGGTGAGGGTTTGGGCAAAGCATAATGGATTTACCTTAGAAGTTCTTGAGTGGAAGGCGGAAGAATGTCTTTGAAACAGAGATTTTTATGCACTTGCAGTGGGAAAAAGGCTAATACACTGTCCAGACCCCACCTCCTTCAAAATATAAACGCTGTCACTGCATCACCTTAAGGATGGGACCCTGCGAGTCTCCGACATGTTGATTTCCTTTGACTTATGTCATATGTAAAATTGTTTGGTTCCTACATGCTCTCCATCTGTATGAGTCACTTCAGACCGATTATGTTGACACCATAGAATCCTGGGGGATGGCCCCCAGCACACAGCAGGTGATTGACAGCCTTAAGCGTGCCATAGATGATTTGAATCTCAGCCGGTGTTGTATCATTATCCGTCCCCCATCACCAAGTGTCCGAGGTGTACTGCGCATGCGCAGTACACAGGACGCCCATATTCCGAAAATTGCCGAGGATGAACGACGCCTGCGCCGTGAGTCCACTTTCAAGCCCCACCATCCCAGTGGACATAGAGTTAGAATATAAAAGTGCCGAGCGCAGCGAGGCCGTGCCCGAAGCGTGGCGAGCGAAGCGAGCCCGCGAGGGGCCCTCTCAATTTGACTAACCCTATGTCCGCTTGGATGGTGGGGCTTCTCCTCGACTCACGGCGCAGGCGCCGCTCATCTTCCGACAATTTCCGAAAATCTTCTGGATCCACACTGCGCATGCGCTGCGCATGCGCAGTAGACTTCGGACACCTAGTGACAGCCGGACACTTGGTGATAGAACACCGGTTCAGCAGGGACTGGCTGAAATCCGATCCTTCTATAGGCAGGCTGATCCATCGATCAACTTTGGTGCAATCAGCCTATCAGATTTTGTTTACATGCAATTACTGCCAATGGCTCTATCAGTAATCATTGTTCTGCTTGCTGAGAAGGCTTCCTGCAACCCCACCTCTCCAGTTGGCAGAACACAATTGGTATTAATGAGGAAATGTCTCCCGCAGTGCTGACTGTGTTGATAGGGGGGAGTCTAGTGATTTTCTTTCCTTCCACCTGTGGCGGAAGAAAAAAGTTGCATAATCTATAGACTGCTTTAGCTGTTCATGCTTCCCTCTGAGACATTGTAGAGGGGGTGTGTCCATTCCCTCCACTTAGATCTCAGATTACACTCAGTTCCCTGCACTATGCTCTGCAGTGTGTGACATCAGAGCCCCACCCCCTGCCTGCTAAAGCTCAGAAATGCTGACTGGTTTAGGAGCCTGTAGGGCAATGTTTCTCACCTCCTAGTCCTCAAGTACCCAACAGGTCATGTTTTCAGGCTTTCCATTATTTTGCACAGGTGATTTGATCAGTTTCACTGCCTTAGTAATTACTAAGGATGCGCTCAGGCGTGTTTGCAAACAGCACGTGCAGAGCCCGCCAGGAAGTCAGCACTGCCCAGTGCTAATCACAAGCAGTGAGACATTGTCCCGAGGTGCGGCCGCAGAGATCGGGAAATGTCTCACTGCTTGTGATTAGCGCTGTGCAGTGCCGACTTTCTGGCGGGCTCTGCACATGCTGTTTGCAAACGCGCCTGAGCTCGTCCTTCGTAATTACCACAGCCATTTTCATCTAAGGGGAATCCTGAAAACATGACCTGTTGGGGGTACTTGCATACTGGAGTTGAGAAACATTGCTGTAGGGGACGGCACATAATCAGGTGCAACTTATGTAGAAGGATTTGTTTCATCTCTGTGTATCACCTAAAGCCAGTCACTTCACTGGGTATATGTAAGGATTTACAACCACTTTAAATGCCTTTCTTTATTTGTGACCATTGAGAAGTAACCTAAACCTCAGCTACAGGAGGCCATGTCCATTCAGTGCTTGTTCTCTTTTCTTCAGGCCAAAGAGCTGCCAACGTACAAAGATAACGATTTCATAAACGATGGTCAGAAAATCTACATTGATGAGAACAACAAAAAGATGTTTCAGGAGAAACTAAAGAAAGATGTTGAGGTAAGATACCTGTTGATTGGTTTGTAGTAATGAGTACGCAGGCCCTCCCTGCTTTTTAAGGCTTTAACCAT
Organism: Lithobates sylvaticus; assembly: GCA_028564925.1. Taxonomy (NCBI): domain Eukaryota; kingdom Metazoa; phylum Chordata; class Amphibia; order Anura; family Ranidae; genus Lithobates; species Lithobates sylvaticus. Next base: position 475,659,514 of record CM053030.1, read on the forward strand.
ATAAAATATAGACCCACCCGCCCCCCCCCCCCCCCCCCTCTACAATTAGAATATTTAAAGCCAAATTCTAGTTTGAGCATTTTAACACAATCTGGATTCCCTATCCCTTCCCACCCAGTTCCCAAAAAGAAAATGGAGATACATCTGGGAAGCACTGGATTTTCCATATTTATTAATATACAGTGGCTTTAGTTGGGCAGCTCACTTTCAACCAGGGGTACCCTCCAATGGGTACCCAGGAGCACCATTTAGATCTTAAAGCGGAGCTCCACCCTAAAGTGGAACTTCCGCTTATCGAAATCCCTCCCCCCTCCGGTGCCACAATTGGCACCTTTCAGGGGGGAGGGGGGTGCAGATACCTGTATAATACATGTATCTGCACCCACTTCCTGGACTAGCTAGCCGAAGCTGGCCCGCCCATATCCGAAGATGCCCTGTTGTGTCTTGGGAAACACAGTTCCCAGGACACAACGGGGACCAATAACGACGCGCAGCGCGACTCGCCTCCTGCATGTATCTTTACCTGTCAAATGTCTCCCCTCTGTCTGTTATGAGACCCGAAAAACTGCAGATTCTGTGGGTGGGTCTGTTGTCTGGAGCTTGGTGGGTGGAGTCGTGATGTCAGTAGGCTCCCCGCCCTCCTCTACACTCCCCTTGTCAAGATGCATTTTCTCCTGTGTATTGATTACACTGAACTTCTGCTATGATCTCTAACATCCAGTGAAAAGACAGGAAAGTAACCACATGACTTCAGCATGCCAAATCATGCTGAGGTGTGGAACAGCCAATCCTTGCAGAGCTGCTGAAGAAAGGGGTGGGAATTAAAAAATAATGCATGTCTTAGGCTAGTGCACAAGATATATAAATCACCTGTCAATCACAGCAAGGGGGAAGAACGACAAAGTTTTCTCAGTTTGTCCGTTTTATTTCACTGAAAAAAGATATGAGGATTGCTCAGAGCTGGATTAACTCTTTGTGGCAAGACTGGACACAGATGATCTGAAATCCCATACTCTATATTGTGCCAAAAAAAAAAGTGGGGTTTACATCCACTTTAATGATTCACAAAACAGCCAACTTGTTTCGGGGGCAGCACATGCTCCCCCTTCATCAGGATGCAATAATGTTTATACAAGTGTTTATATTGACTCTGCTTGCAAAGAAACCAGATGGGGCAGACTCATGCAAGTAAAATGGCTGCAACGATTCAACGGATCCAGTTATATATTCGCCCTATTTCTGGTGCTGTCCCCCACAGACTCACCAATCCAGCATTGCAGCACCTCTCTGCTTCTGGGTTAAACAATGGCCAGCGGCATTTAAAGCGTTTGTTACCCCAGCACTTCATATTCCTGATATGTGCCTGCTCTAGCGTTTACGTAAAACCATTGATATTACAGATGTCTCATTCCATCAAAGAGCTTTTTTTTTATTTTTTTATATTTCATTGTTCGTTAATAAATGTAATTTCTTCTCTCTAGTTTTTGGCTCAGTTGAAGCTTATGGATTACAGCCTGCTGGTGGGAATCCACGATGTGGAGAGGGCCGAGCAGGAGGATGTGGAGAGCGAGGACAATGAGGGAGAAGAAGAGGGTGAAAGTGATGGGATGCACCCTGTAGGCACTCCTCCGGACAGCCCCGGGAACACGCTGAACAGTTCAAAGCCTCTCCCTCCCGGGGAGTTCGACCCAACTATTGACGTATATGGAATTAAAAGCCATGACAGTACGTCACTATAAAATAAATGTACAGTATAATCCGCGCAAATATGACCTAAATGCAAAATTTCAATTGGAGGCTCTCTGTAATAGCCTCCAACATCTGAGTATGTCCACCAGTGACTCTACAAACCAAAAACAATGCAAATAATCAGTGCAGTACAACCATTTATACTTGATAGAAATCAAATCAACTATGTAATAACTCAAATAAGTGCAATGTGAAACCGTGTCACAAAAAGTCCCAATTGTGAGTATTCGCTCCACCGCTGTGTTAATTCAGTGTAATCGTTCAAAATTATGTTTGCCAATGTGTGACCACCACCTTCAGACAGATTGCCTGCTCACCTCCAGACTATGATGCCATTACAGAGTCACAATCGCCTGATAAAGTATCTCTCTGGATGATACTGGAACACTCCTGCAAGAAACGTCCCTGAGCCACACTTTTCCACTTCTGGAGTCTCGATCAACCAATTGTGACCATAGAATAAACATGAAAAGCCATAGTGCTCTTCAAATTATTTATTTAAAAACTAAACAAAGGGATTAAAAACCACTTACATAGATATGTAAATAACAAGCATATAATCAGCTCACCACGCTCCTACACAAGCAGACTTCCTGGATAACAGCTCCTCCCACCTTGTACGTGTTACGCCCTCCTGATTAGGCTTCTTCAGCAGGTGGGGAGCCATTGGTTGTTATTAGCTTATATAGATAATCACTTATTTACTTTAATTACCTTCCAAAAATGTGGGCACCTGTGATCTAGCTGGAGCCCAACCAGGGGGGCGTAATGCATACAGGTTGGAGGAGCCGATATCTAGGACGTCTTTGCTTCTGTATGAGCGTGGTGAGCTGATTATATGCATGGTATTCACATATCTATGTGAGTGTTTTTAATCCCTTTTTGTTTTGTTTTTGAAGCAGAGAGCACTATGGTTTTTCATTTTTATTCTATGGTTACAATTGTTTGGTCGAGACTCCAGAAGTGGAATAGCATGGCTCAGGGAGGTTTCTTGCAGGAATGTTCCAGCATCATCTAGAGAGATGATTGTGACTCTGTAATGGGGTCATGAGTCTGGAGGTGAGCAGGCAATCTGTCCAAAGGTGATGGTCATTGAACACATTGGATTACATCATTTTGAACGATTACATTGAGTTACCACAGCGATTGAGAAAATATTCACAATTGGGACTTTTTGTGACACTGTTTCACATTACATGTGTATTAAGTATGAATTGTTGCGCTGCATTGATTATTTGCATTGGTTTTAGTACGTTGCTATACATTCTATGAATTTTGCAGTTATTTTTTCACAAACAAGAAGCAGCTTTTCTCATTGTGTAAGATATCAAAGGCAACATGATGGTTTGACTTAAAGGATTAGTTCACTCCGCCCACAAGGCCCTGCCATTCAGTCACAGTTTTCTGTGAATGAATGCCTAAAAGTACCGTCTGCCAATTGCGGCTGGCGGCTTGTCATTTTCAATGAGCTGAGAGGGCGCTGGTGAGCATCCTCGTAGTCCATTGATCTTCCTGATTTCAGGTAACTGTGTACAAGGCCGGCAGACAGCTATGCTGAGAGTCTGCAGGAGCTGGACATCTGCTGATCACGGGTGCAATGCTCTGCTGGCTCATTCGAAAAAAATAAAATAAATGCACATTTGTTTACCTGCAAAAAATGTGCATTTATTTTTATTTTTTTAAAGGTGATCTTATCCTTTAGGCTAGCCACAGATGTTGCAATCTGTAAAATCACCTTTCGATTTACCAATCTACCATCAGCTATGTAGTGTAAGGGCCTTCTGTATGGATATACATTGAATTGTATAGGTAGGTTCTTTCACTAAGTTGTTGCCAAATCCAAAGCTGTACAATCTACATTGCCAAAGCTACATAGCATGGCCTACCTAAACAATCCACTCAGTTTGTATCCATTCAGTCAGACGCTTGCATTACTAAAGCTCCTCTGTGATACACTTTGAGCAGGCAGACATTTTATTGCAGAAGAGATCTGCAATGTGTCCTCTGCAATAAAATATGCCTGCCTGCTGACAGCGATCCCTGGACTGTAAACTGAGCTGCGCATGTGCCGCTCAACTTACAGCAGCCGGGCCAATTCTGTGTGACTAGCTTCTGCACATGGGCAGCACACTGGTAGTCCATTGACACTTCCTCCAGCTCTGCAACTGAAAGTCCATACAGGCAGAGTGCTGGAGGAAGTGTTTGCAGAAACCTGACATTGCACTTGCAATCCATTGATCATGGGTGCAATACTTTGCAGGCTCCTGTAAAATTAAATAAATGCAATTTATTTTTCCGGGAAAAATACATGAATTATTATTATCATATATACTCGAGTATAAGCCGAGTTTTTCAGCACATTTTTTTGTGCTGAAAGTGCCCCCCCCCCCCCCCGGCTTATACTCAAGTCAAGCACTTTTCTGCAGCAGAAAATGACATTTTCCGACCCGGACCCCAAATTTGGTATGCCAACCCAGACCTAGCACTACAACAGATCCAAAGATGGGGTCCCTAGCACTAAGTGACCCCGAGATACAGGCCCCAAAGTCGGTCAACTGTGTCCATCTGCAGCAATGTCATTTCGGGACCCTTTGGGTCCAGAGACCCCAAATTTTGGCTACAGCTAGGGGGCATCTAGGAACCCTTAACTACCAAGTTTGACGTTTGGGGGAACCTATGGCTGCAAATGGGCACAGTGAGGCATGCAAATGGGCACAGTGAGGCTGCAAATGGGCATTGTTGACCCTCTTTTCCACTTACAGTAGCTGCGCATTTCTCACCCTAGGCTTATACTCGAGTCAATAAGTTTTCCCAGTTGTTTGTGGTAAAATTTAGGTGCCTCGGCTTATATTCGGGTCAGCTTATACTCGAGTATATACGGTATTTTTTTAAAGGTAAACTTAGCCTTTACCTAGCAAATTGGCCAGAGAGCAGGGACATTAGACTGTAAGCTCCTCTGGCACGAGAATGATGTGAAGGATGTCCCCTGTAAGTAATATATTTGTGTTTGATAAATACACAACATAAATCATTCATTTTCTATTTTCTGTTCCTGATCAGATGCACCAAGGAAGGAAGTCTATTTCATGGCCATTATTGACATAATAGTTAATAATGGTGGGCATGCTGACAGCCATAAGTACATGAAGTAACTGTTTCACGCTACATCTGACACCATCTCTTCTAGAGTGTAAACATAAAGCTCATCAAACCGCCAAAACAAAAATGCGGCAAAAAAAACAGTTAAACATGGAGTATAGCACATATCCTTTCTCAACCACCTATTACAATTTTGAAGGCCCTGGAGCACCAGGACAATGGAATTATCCACAAAATGACCCCCCATTTTGGAAAGCACACACCCCAACGTATAATCTATGTGGGTTTTTTACACAGCCTGGCCACATACAGAGGCCCAACATCCAAGTAGCACCTTCAGGCATTCTAGCAGCAATAATTACACATATGATTTTCAATATATAGCCTGAACGAGTCCATTTCCAAGTGGCAGAGCCTAGGTACACTAAAATAATGCTGGGCATGCTGACAGTCGGCGTCGTCTTCCAGTACATGAACCATCTAACTGTTTTTTGAGTTGCTGTTTGGTAGCAGAAATTAAAAAGGGCAGTGGCTTCAGTATATTTATATTCTCCGTTTTGCAATTTTTTTGTCAACAGATTTTGTGGGATGTCTTTCCATGAATCTGGAATGTGAAGACGTATCCTCCTAGATTGTCCACACCAATTTTTTGGTCTGGGATGAAAACTTCTCTAAATCGCTGGGAAAAGGAATTGATTAGGGGGCGTATCTTGCTACATCTGACACCATCTGGGGTGGGTGGACCAATATGCATGGAATTTTTTGGTCTGGGATGAAAACTTCTCTAACTCGCTGGGAAAAGGAATTGATTAGGGGGCTAGGGCACTGTGAATTGTCATTGAAATCCTCCTAGATTTCCTCTGCTACATCTGATCCACCATCTTCTGCAGAAAATCTTCAGGGGAAAAATGTAAAAAATAATCAAATAAAAGCTTATCAAACCGCCAAAACAAAATTTTTTTTTGTTGCTGATGGCGGTACGGGTGGCACTGATGGCGGTACAGGTGGTGGTGGTGGTGGTGGTACCAGTTCTTAAATTTTTTTGTTCTTAAATTTTTTGTTGCTGATTTGTTTTTTTTGTTGTCTTTTTTCAGAATTTTTTCCTTTTTTTTATTTTTAACTGATAATCCTGCAAATAACACATTTCTGTCCTTTCATGGCTATGCTTTTTTTTCTGCCCTGCGACTATAATAGTAGCCATGGTTTTTACACAGCCTGGACCTCAAAAATTACATTTAAATCCTGCAAGGCTATTTAAAACACCTGAACGTATTCAAAAATATGGGGATTTGGTTACACCATATGGCCATATAGTGCTAAGCCCATTTACTGCATCAAAGTACCCCATTATCAGTGGGTCGTACACTATTCATGGAATGAAAGGTCCTGCATCTCAACCATGGGAGACAAACTCCTCTTTATGGGAGAACTATAAGGATTCCTCCTATAACATGGGTGGACACTAATAGCACTATAGCAACACCATCTTAAATGTAAATGCATTTTTAGGGTGTGCCCCCCAAGTCTGTTTGGACCTCAAACATGTCTGCCTTTATTCAGCTCTGCTACAAGGCGGAGTAGTAGATTACACAATAAAGACAAGGTTTTTTGTGCTTTATTTTAAGCCCATAGGAAGTGAGGACACAGCATTTCAGGCAAGAACAGACATTTTCTGTACTTGCTGAAAATGTAATGCTAAAAAAAATAAAACAAGTTCAGCCACCACTTCTAAGGTAAGCTAAAATCTATATAAAATAAAAGTTTTTGGGGGTTTAGATGCTCTTTAAAGAAGAATTCTCACTTCTTTTTACTTTGTTAGACCAGTTCCGTGGTTAGACAAGATCCCCCTTACCCCCCTGATGTCCGATAACGTAGCTAGCAAGGAAATGACTGTTTATAAATGGCGCTTATATCAAGCACTTTCCCGAGATACATGCCGGAAAGAGGAAAGCAGAAGGAAGATCTGTCAGCCTCCCGTCCCTCTGCATTCCACTTGCTGCTGCTTGTCTTAAGCAAGTTATTGAAGTTTGGACATGTTCTGGTTATCAACAGGTGTTCCCCTAGGGCAGTGATGGCGAACCTATGGCATGCGTGCCACAGCTGGCACGCCGAGCCCTCTCTGCGGGCACGCCAGGGGAATCCCCCAGCCAGGCAGTCACTTGCCTCCAATCTACATTGTACTGTGTGTGGGAGGATGGGAATGTGAGTAGTAAAGGAAGTATGTGTCAGGTAGGTGAGTGCATGGGTCAGGTAGGGGAGTGCATGGGTCAGGTAGGCGAGTGTAATAGTCAATGCATGTGTCAGGTAGGTCAGTGTATGTTGCACAGTGTATTCTGAGCACAAAGCATTCCTAAACCCTGCATTCTGAGCAAATCTAGCAGAATCATACGTTTTTGGTCCCTTCGGGCTCCTTCAGTGGCATGATCAGTCCCATCCTCTGTACAGAGCCGCTGGTAGGTTTAATTCTGTGTTGGCACTTTGAAAGAAATAAGTCGGTTTTGTGTCGCGGTTTGGGCATTCAGGCTCAAAAAGGTTTGCTATCACTGCCCTAGGGGACAGAACACTGAAGAAAAATGAAGTGAGAGTTCCTCTTCAGAAGGCAGGTTAGAGCCGCCTTCTGTGCAGAGCCACTGGGAGATGTGTGCATCCATCTTGGAGCTGCGTGCAGGCAGCCCATAGAAGTGCATGCACACACAGCGCCGGCAAAGATTTTACAGTAGGGAAAATTAATTATTTGATCTCCTGCAGATTTTGTAAGTTTGCCCACTTAAGAAATGAATGTTCTATAATTTTTATCATAGGTGTATTTTAAATAAGACAGAATATCAACCAAAATTCCAGAAAAAAAACACATAAAACAAATGCTATAAATTAAGTTTGAGTTCAGTGAGTAAAATAAGTATTAGATCCCCAAGCAAAACATGACTTGGTACTTGGTGGAGAAAACCTTGTTGGCAAGCACAGAGGTAAGATGTTTCTTGTAGTTGGTTACCAGGTTTGCACACATCTCAGGAGGGACAGACCTGTCATGCGGTGATCAGCAAACAGATCCCCTGCTGAGCAAGCGAATCGCAGCTGCAGTCCACCCCAAGTGAAAGGGGCCTTCGTGTACCCTTAAGCTAAGTCCTTAGCCAGTTGAAAGTTACAAGACTTTGGGGGTATGCCAAGGAAGTGTCCCTTCCTTTATTCTCCTGTGTGCATGGAATTGTGTATGCATAGAATGCTCCTTTAACCACTTCAATGCCAGGCACTTAGACACCTTCCTGCCGAAGCCAATTTTCAGCTTTCAGCGTTGTCACAATTTGAATGACAATTGCGCGGTCATACAACACTAGCCAAACAAATTTTTTATCATTTTGTTCCCACAAATACAGCTTTCTTTTGGTGGTATTTGATCACCTCTGCGATTTTTATTTATTTATTTTCGTGCAACAAATAAAAAAATACCAAAAATTGTGGGAAAAAAAAGTTTCTTTTCTTTGTTTCTGTTAAAAAAATGTTGTAAATAAGTACGTTTTCTTCAATGACGGGCACTGATATGGCTGCACTGGCGGGCACTGATATGGCTGCACTGGCGGGCACTGATAGGCGGCACTGATAGGCGGCACTGAAAGGTGGCACTAGTATGCGGCACTGATGGGCACTCATAGGCGGCACTGGATGGGTACTTATAGGTGGCACGGATGGGCACTGATGGGTGGCACTGCTGGACACCGATGGGTGGCGCTGCTGGACACTGATGGGTGGCCTTGTTGATTTAATATGTTTCATCATGGTGCAAGTCGGTGCCCATTTGTGGGCACTGATAGGCACAGATTGGGCATTCGTTTGTACATGTGGATGGCCATGGGGTACATGGCCATCCACATGTTGCCCGCTTCCCTGGTGGGTCTAGTGTGGGCATCCGAGGGGGGGCTGCGCTGATAAACAATCAGCGCCGACCCCCCCTGTCGGGAGAGCTGCCGATCAACGGCTTTTCCTGTTTACATCGTGATCAGCCGTGATTGGGCATGGCTGATCACGTGGTAAAGAGCCTCTGCTGGAGGCTCTTTACTGAGATCGGTGGAGCGGTGTCTCACACCGCTCCACCGATCGACATGATGCACGCCCCCACGAGCACACGGCGGCATGTTATCCTGAAGGACATCATATGACGCCCAGTCAGGATAACTGAACCACTTCCCGGACGTCAATCTGCTATTGACCTGGCAGGAAGTGGTTAACCACTTCACGACCACCCACCCTATATCAGTTTTACTGCTACAGGGCGGCCGCTGTGCGCCAGATAACGTGTGTGTATATACGTGATCCTGCACTTCTAGGTAGCAGGTGCGAATGCGCGCCCGCCGCCAGCTTACTCCTGCTGTGATTATTCTCAGCAGGAGCCACGGACTCCATGTGCGCAGGCACCCGCTCATCATTCGGTACCAAGGCAGAACGGCAGTCTGCCTATGTAAATAAGGCAGATTGCCTTTCTGTCAGTAGGGAAGGATGGGATCCTGTGTTTCTGCAAACCAGGGACAAGGATCCATGTCTTCCCTTAGTAAAAGCACCTCCCACACTGTACACCAACACTGGTTAGGCACACCGTTAACCCTTTGATCTCCCTAGATGTTTAACCCCTTCCCAGCCAGTGTCGTTAGTACAGTGGCAGTGCATATTTTTAATACTGATCACTGTATTAGTGTCACTGGTTCCCAAAAAAGTGTCTAAAGTGTCAGATTTGTCCACCGCAATGTCGCAGTCCCGCTATAAGTCACTGATCGCCACCATTACTAGTAAAAAATGAAAATAAACAAGTAAAGTCTATAATATCCCATAATTTGTAGACGCTATAACTTTTGCGCAAACCAATCAATATACACTTATTGGGATTTCTTTTACAAAACTTATGTAGCAGAATACATATTGGCCTAAATTATATGACGAAATTAGATTTTTGTCATTTTTTTTATTGTATATGTTTTATTGCAGACAGTAAAAAAAATTATTTTTTTTCTCAATTGTTGGTTATTTTTTTTTTTTTTATAGCACAACAAATAAACGCAGAGCTGATCAAATACCACCAAAAGAAAGCTCTACGAAAAAAAGGACATACATTTTATTTGGGTACAGCGTCGCCAGTTAGAATAACGCAGTGCCATATTGCAAAAAATGGCCTGGTGGGGGAGTTAAATCTTCTGGAGCTGAAGTAGTTAATATACCATGCATATTTTTTGCATTGCTAATTCTTCTCTTTCCTTTCAAAGGCAGGTGCAGAGATCTCCACTGTTAATCCAGAGCAGTATTCTAAGCGTTTCTTGGACTTTATTAACAACATCCTGACGTAACCTCTCCTGTTACCAGTAGAACGTTCTAGAAGACAGACCTTGGTGGAGTATGGTTGGAAAGACAGACGGACCGTGCTGGAACTTAAACTCACCATGCAGAGAAGAACATCCCTCCCCCAGTAACCTACATCTTCTGGAAAAGATGGCCTGAGTGGAGGGAATTTACTAACTTCCGTCGCTTCCTGGCATAGTCCTAGTTATTTTTTACTTTTTTTCATGTTTAATTCAAGGGAAAAAAAAAACAAAAGAAACAAAAAAAACAAACATTGAATCTGCTCTATGAAGTTGCACAAAAAATGATAATAATGCACAGCTGCAAGTAGCGATAAGTGGATGAAGTATTTGGGATCCAGCAAAGCAACATGCATGTGAAGTTTATTAAAATGGTATCAAACAGTAAACTGTAGATCAGTTTATTTTATTTTAAGTTTTTTTTCTTTATTGTTAGATTGTCAGTATTCATTAGGATAATAACAAAAGAGGAAGGAACACACCGCTTAAGTTCTGCAAATCTTAACTGTTGGTGCAAACCGTAACTGCTCACGTTCCGAAGGACAGGCGTGAAAGCAATGCATTTTGGGAGGGGACAGATTTTCACCGCTATACAAAGAGCTTCAATGCGTGATGCTTCATTAAATCAAACTGGGATTGTTGCTGCCATATTGACGAAGTCCATGCGTCTCTCCACCCTTGCCACAATAATCTGCACTTCACCTTAAAGGGAGCTGCTTTTTTCCTTTTTTTTCACTTTTATTTTTTGTAGCGGTACCATCCAGTTTTAATGTTACAAAGACAAGAGTGCTTGCATAGATTTAGGCAATACAAATAATCTATTGATTCTATAGCTTTGAACAAGCAAGGTCAACCATGGGAGTCGATAAAGAACAACTGTTTACATTGTAGTGTGGGGGCATTTCTGTTCTTGCCTGTAATCTTCACGTCTGTATCCTAATATGTTCCATAGATGTTATTTTCATGTGTTACAATTGGAAATACAGCAATTGTATGGATTCAGTGTCTGGCTGCTTTTGAGATTTAATTTCAGGCTTAAGAGATTAATTGAGCCTTCTGTCTCAGATGTTATGCTCGATAAGTCAAAATTGGTGTTTGATTTCTGTTTCATATAAATGTTTACCTCTGTGGATGAATGTATGAGTTAACAATTCATGAATATGCTCTTATCCTGTTTAGTTTTGTAAGGCCCCTTTCACATGTCATTGGTTTAAAGAAAAAACGGATTCAGATCAGTTTGTGCATCCGTTTTCAGTTCAGTCTACATCCGTTTTCAGTTTAGTCTACATCCGTTTTCAGTTCAGCCTACATCCGTTTTCAGTTCAGTCTACATCCGTTTTCAGTTTAGTCTACATCCGTTTTCAGTTCAGCCTACATCCGTTTTCAGTTCAGCCTACATCCGTTTTCAGTTCAGCCTACATCTGTTTTCAGTTCCGCCTACATCTGTTTTCAGTTCCGCCTACATCCCTTTTCGGTTCAGCCTACATCCCTTTTCGGTTCAGCCTACATCCCTTTTCGGTTCAGCCTACATCCCTTTTCGGTTCAGCCTACATCCCTTTTCGGTTCAGCCTACATCCCTTTTCGGTTCAGCCTACATCCCTTTTCGGTTCAGCCTACGTCCCTTTTCGGTTCAGCCTACGTCCCTTTTCGGTTCAGCCTACGTCCCTTTTCAGTTCAGCCTACGTCCCTTTTCAGTTCAGTCTACATCCGGTTTCAGTTCAGTCTACATCCCTTTTCAGTTCAGCCTACATCCCTTTTCAGTTCAGCCTACATCCCTTTTCAGTTCAGCCTACATCCGTTTTTGCATCTGTATGCATTTTTCTTGCAGAAACCAATCAGAGGTGACAAAAGTATAAACAAAATATGCTTCTTTCCTAAAAATGGACAAGTTGCGTTTCAATGGATCTGGACGTTGGCTGTTACATTTAAAAAAAGCAGACCTGAACGGACATGGATGTAGGTGGATATATCCGTTTACATCCACCCGTAGACATACATTGTGGTTCAGTCAGGATCTGAAAAACAGACAGACGGATGTAGACTGAAAATTTGTGTGAAAGGGTCCTGATGAACTGGTTGCTGGGAAATGTAGATACTTTCTCTACAAGCATGTCCTTCACTAAAAGACCAGCAGAAGAAGCAGCCTATATTTCCTTAGGTTTATTAAGAAAAATGTCAAAGTAGAACTAGGCAAAACTTTTAATTTTGGGTAGGGTAGAGTTTTTTTATTTTATTTTTTGCCATGTGTATCTCATTGGGGAGATTTCTGCTTGCTTTCTGACATATAGCCAAATCAGGAAGTGAAATGAAATCTCTCCAAATAAGGGAATCCCTGGTTGTTACCAGGGTCATCAGAACTGGTGGCCCTATTGGAAGATTCCCACTCTTGCTGTTCCGGGACAACCCACAATTTGGAATTTTCCTTTACTTTTGCTAATAACCGTAAGGCCCCTTTCACACAAGGCGGACTCCACTTGCGAGGAGTCCGCCTCTGTCCGCCGGCTCAGTGGGAGATCTCTCCGTTGATCTCCGCTGAGACGGCGGATGACAAGTCCCTCTCTGCTCACTGAGCGGGGAGGGGCTTGTGCGCCGCTGGTCTCTATGGAGAGATCAGATGAAAACGGACAGCGTGTCCCTATTCATCAGATCTCACCCGATCCGCCAGCGACGGATCTGGACGTAGAGCCATCCGCCTGCTTTTGGCGGATCGGACCGGGTCTGATGTCAGCGTACATGTCTCCGCTGACATCCTTCGCTCCATAGACCAGCATGGAGCGCCCGTTCAGGTCCGCCGTCAAAACTGACAGGCGGATCTGAACGGTCCATTCGTGTGAAAGGGGCCTAAAGTGGACAAAGAGGGTGAATCTCCCTAATGGTACACAGACCACAATAAAAAGCTAACAGATTCTCTAATCCCTCTCCACCCTATCCAAAACTAAAAAGCTTTTGCCTTTAGCTATGCAGTAAAACCTTGGATTGTGAGCATAATTCGTTCCAGAAACATGCTTGTAATCCAAAGCACTCGTATAGCAAAACTAATTTCCCCATAAGAAATAATGGAAACTCAGATGATTTGTTTCCACAACCATTTATTCATATAAAAATGATTACAGGAATACAAAATACAGTATAACGTCATAGGAGCTACAGAGTATAAAAGAGAAGAGAGGCGTTTCACACTGCCGCGACCTGAAAGTTGGCGCGACTTTGCCAGGCAACTTCAGGGAATGCCTGGGATAATCTTCCTGTAATGTCGGATCCAAATCGCAACAATTTAGATAAGAATCCGGCTTGGAGGCACCTTCCATTAAAGTCTATGGGCACAAGTCAGATAGAAGTCGCCTTAAAGTAGTACAGGAACCTTTTCTAAAGTCGGAGCGACTTCAGTAGTGCTAATTAAGACAGCTCTCATTGACTAAAATGGGATTTCACATGTCGCACAACTTGGAGTCTCAAGTCGAATCCCAAGTTGCGGCAGTGTGAACTGAGCCTTATACTCAGTTGTGACATGGCGCTACTCGTATATTGCAAGACCTCACTCGTTTATCAAGTTTAAAATTTATAAAAAAAATTCTGCTGGTCTTGTAAAACACTCATAGACAAAGTTACTGCCAATCCAAGGTTTTACTGTACTTTAAATATCGTTAGACCATTTCTTACTGCCTGTCCCAGTAGAACCCGTCACTAGGACAGGAAGTCGAAAAATATATTTGCAGTGGGAGCACAAACACCAGTAAAAACCCAAGAGATTCCAGCCCCTTCCTTCTCTATGAAGAAAGCTTTCTTGTGAAGATGTCCTTTAACATTATGTTACTTTTTATATTGTATCAAAGCAACATGATATAAACTGAAATTCCCCATGAAGCAGTATAGGCTCTTGAGGTAGTTCTTGCTTATTGTACACTGGGAAATGTAAGAACTGGATCTATGGAAGGTTCTGTCCATGGTATAAAAAAAAACGTACCGTTCCTTAAATATATTTGGCGCTATCTTTATCTGGTCTCCCAAACACATGCCATATATCAATTATTGTCTGTCTGTAATCATCATTATTATGTTTTATTTGTATTGGAATATGAATCAAAAACCCAACAAACACTTATCACCACGGACATTTTAATTCACCTAAAAAAATGTTTTCCCATTGGGCATACATGTGTAGTTTTAATTGGGGCTCATGCACCTGCATCTCAAAGGCTTTTGAGCTCTAATTTTTCTCTGCCTGGAAACTCCCCACCATGTTAGCCAGTGTCCTTGCACACTATGGCTTTTTTAGGAGTTTACAGGCATAAAAAGCCCCACCAAGCGTTTTTGAGCTTTCAAGCTGAAAAAAACACCTAAGTGCCCAAAAATGTAAAAAAAAAAAAAAAAGGCGCATGCACACTGCAGCTAAAAATAAAAACAGTTTTTACAGGCATTTGAGCTTCTATTTCAGCTTGAACAATCTTGTGCTTTTTTGGGCTCTTTTGCACATTTTATTGAGCTTTTTTTAAAGTGTTTGTAAAGGCAGAAGATAAAAAGCCTTCTTTTGTATAGCAGCCCCCCTTTTTATCCAGCATTGTTGCGCGAGTCCATCGGCTGTCCAGTACTCTCCCTCCTTATTGGCTGAGGCACAGCAGTGGTGCAATTGGCTAAGTGCCAAAGTCAGTTAGCCAATCAGGAGAGAGAGAGAGGGGGCGGATCCAGGCTACTGTTCTGTGTCTGAATAGACGCAGAGTTTTGGCTCGGCTCAGGTGCTCCCATAGAAAAACTGCTTGCTGTGGGGGCACTCGACAGGAGGGAGGGACTCGAAAAGAAGGATCCATGCTGTTCTGTGCAAAACCACTGCATAGAGCAGGTAAGTAGAACATTGAGACTTTACACTCCTTTTGAGCTTTTTTGAGCATAAGCGTTTTTTCTCATTTGTTCATTGACAGACACAGCCTTCTTCAGAACCATAGGGTTATATAGCCCCCTACAGGAGTAGGACAATAGGCAGAAAAAAGACTTGGCTACACCCATGGGCAGTCCTAGGTTATATACACCTCCCTCTCTGCTATAGGCCTTCAGTTTTTTGTCTGCCTAGTCAGGAGCAAGGAGCTAGTTCCCTTCTGGGATCTCTAGTCCTGGCAATTTTTATTTTTGTTTGTTGTTTTTCCTGTATATTTCTGGTGAGATCTACAATCAACTGCCAGGCTGGGCGACAGACTGGACATTCGATCCAGTGGTCACCCCAGTCTGACCAGCGAGCGCACGCAGACCGCAGCCATGCGCTAGTTCGGCTGTGACATAGATCCACTGGACGGGAGCTGGCTTTGCGAGTTAAACGTCTCGCAAGGTTGCATACGACCGGGTCTCATCCCTCATGGCCGACAGCCCCCCCACTTTGGTGGTGAGGAGGTTCGGTCTGGAGCGATGCCCGCTTGGTCCTGGTATGGTGAGTAAATGTCCCCCTCTCCCATTAGGGGGTTTTTGTGGTGGATGCGGGCCCCTCCCCGGGTCAGTCGGTCCTGCGGGTCCCCTCTGTCCCTGCACCCTCTTTTCCTGGATGTCCCTTGGTAACCCCCCTTTCCCCCTCCTCCCTCCATGTGGGGTAGTAGGTCCTGGGAGATGGGGTGGAGTACTGGTGGGCTGGGGGTGCGCGCCGCCTAGGTGCTGTTATTACCGGGGGGGAGGGGAGGCACTGGGTCCGGTGCCCGGATCCTCTCTCTCGTTCTCATCCTGGGAGGTTACAGGGTTCTCCTGCATCTGTGGTAGTCTCGTGTAGCACGGTGGGCATTTTGCTGTAGCCGGCGTCCATTTCCCTAGAGCCTGAGACTTCCTATGGCCGGTTGCCATGTTTGTGTAGCTAGTCGGCCATGATATGGTGGATTTTGGCCGTTTTTTGCAGGCGGAAGTCCCTCCTTTTAACCCGGCGCTGACTTGGACACCACATGTGCGCATACATCTTGGGAAGCAAGCGCTATGCTGGTGGAGTGGTGAGTCTGGGGATCCCTCCTCATGGACGGGGCCCCTGCGGCGTCTGCGGCCACGCTCCTAGATCTTTCGCACAGTGAGGATGATTTCCTGTGCCCCAGTGGCTGCGCACGAGAAAGCGCTGGTAGACACACTGATTGCTTCTGTGCGGGAAACTTTAAAAATGGAGGCTGCAGCTGCGCTGTTTGTCCCCTTTGGCACCCACAAGCCTCCTTGCGCAGCAAAGGTGTTCCCTTATGCCTCCTTTTTTTGACAAGTTTGTCTATAAAGAATGGGAGCGTCCAAAACGCCCCTTTGTGATCCCAAAGTGTTTCGCTGTGCGTTATCCCTTTTGAGGAGAGTCTGCTCAAAAAATGGACAACTCCACCTGTGGTGGATCCCCCGGTTTCTTGGTTGAACAAAACAACTATGATTCCGGTTGAGGACTCTCCGGCCTTTAAAGACCCGGCTGACAGGAAGGCAGAGTCTGAGCCGCACTATGCTCTCTATTATGGGTTCGGCGCTTCGGACGATTTTGGCTATTGATCTGGTGTCGCAAACGCTGACAGAATGGACCAAGCGACTGAGCTCCAATTGTTCTCGCTGATCTCGAGGTTGTCTTGTTGGCCTGTTTTATTTTTGTTGGCTGCCCCACCCCTCATGTTTGGCACTGCTTTGGGACATCCTTGTAATTCTGAATCAAGAAGGCTGTATCTGTCAATGAACGAATGAGAAAATAGGCTTTTTGACTTACCGTAAAATCAGTTTCTCTGAGTTCATTGACAGACATGTCACCTACCCCTCTATGGAGTTGTTAATACTTCTAGTACTGCTTGTTACATAACTGAAGACCTAAAGCAGGGAGAGGGGTGTATGTATATCACCTAGGACTGCCCATGGGCGTAGCCAAGTCCTTTTTTTTTTTTCTGCCTAGCGTCCTACTCCTGTAGGGGGCGATATAACCTTATGGTTCTGAATAAAGAAGGCTGTGTCTGTCAATTAACTCAGAGAAACTGATTTTACGGTAAGTCAAAAATCCTATATTTTTTTTCCACAAACCCTCCCCTCACCTAAATTTTCCAATTTTTTTTTTTTGTGTGTGTGTTTTCGAGCTTCTTTGAGCTCTTCCATCCTTTTTTGGGCACTTGGGTGTCTTTTTTGATCGAAAGCTCCTCTCAAAAAATGTGAGTATGGTGGGGTGGTTCTGCCTGTAGGAACATGTCTGTAAACTGAACAAGCCATAGTGTTCATGGACACATTGGCTAACATGGAAGGGAGTGTCCAGGCAGAAAAGATGAGAGCTCAAAAGCCTGTAGGAGCCACATCTTTGAGCTTTTTCGTGCTTTGGGCTCATGCACACTGCATCTCAAAGAACCCTAAAAATGCACAAGTAAATGTAAAATGAGCTCAGGGGAGGGTTTGTTTAAAAAAAAAAAAAAAAACACTTATGCTCAAGTAATGTACAAAACCGAACAAGCTTCTTCAAGCTTTTAGGCAGAGAAATAAAATCTCAAATGCCTGCAAAAGCTTTTTATTTATTTTTTTCTTCTTTTTTTTTTGAGCTGCAGTGTGCATGAGCCCTTAGTCATATTTTACAATTGTAAAACATATATAAAAAGTTCCAGTTTATCTAATTTATGTAAACATGTAACTCATTTTCAGATGGCTCCACAAGATGGCAAAGCAGACATACTAACAATGAGCCATGAAGCAACAGGATGCGCCATTGTGTACCAATACAGTAAATCTGATTTGGTCATACAGTTGTGCTCATAAGTTTACATACCCTGGCAGAATTTGATTGCGTGCCCATTTTTCAGAGAATATGAATAACATAAACCTTTCTTTCACTCATGGTTAGTGTTTGGCTGAAGCCATTTATTATCAATCAACTGTGTTTTACTCTTTTTAAATCATAATGGCAACAGAAGCTACCCAAATGGCCCTGATCAAAAGTTTACATACCCCAGTTCTTAATACTGTGTAGTGCCCCCTTTAACATCAATGACAGCTTGAATTCTTTTGTGGTATTTGTGGATGAGGCTCTTTATCTTCTCAGATGGTAAAGCTGCACATTTGAGATCTCCCCAGAGTGGCACAATGATATTGAGGGCAGGAGACTGAGATGGCTATTCCAGAACCTTAACATTATTTTGCTGTAGCCAATGACAGGTTGACTTGGCCTTGTGTTTTAGATCATTGTCATGTTGGAATGTCCAAGTACGTCCCATGCGCAGCTTCATGGATGATGAATGCAAATGTTCCTCCAGTATTTTTGATAATACTGCATTCATCTTGCTAACAATTTTGACCAAATTTCCTGTGCCTTTTTGTAGCTCACACATTCTCAAAACATCAGCGATTCCCCCTCCGTACCTTTCATCATAGGCCTTGTTGACTCCACTCCAAATGTAGCGTTTATGGTTGTGGCCAAAAAGCAAAATTTTGGTCTCCTCACTCTAACTTTGTGCCAGAAGGTTTGAGGCTTGCCTCTGTGCTGTTTGGCGTATTGTAAGAAGGATACTTTGTGGCATTTGCGTAGTAATGGCTTTCTTCTGGCGCCTCAACCCATCTTTCTTCAAGTGCCTCCTTATTGTGCATCTTGTAACAGCCACACCACATGTTTTCAGAGAGTCTTGTATTTCACCTGAATTTATTTGTGGGTTTTTCTTTGCATCCCTGGCAATTGTGGCTGAAATTTGTTGGTCTACCTGACCGTGGTTTAGTTTCAACGGAACCCCTCGCTTTTCCTGTTTTATACAGTTCAACTACCTTTTCTCCGCAGATCCTTTTGACAATTTTTTCTTTCCCCATGACCCAATCCAGAAACGTCAGTGCAGCACTGGATGAAAGATGCAAGGGTCTGTCAGGAGTCCAGAAACTCATTGATCTTTTATACACACACACTATTTACGAGCAAACAGATCACAGGTGAGGATGGTTACCTTTTAATAGCAATTCAACTCCCTTTGTGTCAACTTGTGTGCATGTTATCAGGCCAAAATCACCAGGGTAAACTTTTTTGATCAGGGTCATTTGGGTAGTTTATGTTGACATTATGATTTAAAAAGAGTAAACACAGTTGATAATACATGGCTTTAGCCAAACACTTACCATGAGTGAAAGAAAAGTTTTTGTGTTGTTCATATTCTCTGAAAAATGGCCAAGAAATCATAAATTCTGCCAGGGTCTGTAAACTTATGAGCACAACTGTATGTAATCATAGTTGTCGCTAGATGTTCTATATCAATGATAAGATGTAATTTTTCTAAAGAAATTACCGATGCCTAATCCTACAATATTAGATGGTATTTTCTCATTCATGGTACTATGGTGATAAAAGAATAACCTGTTTTACACTGCATTAATCAAGATAGTACATAGGGCTAGTGTGGCCTCAATATATTATATGCTGGTGGTAGGGTACTCATAATAGTTTCCATCAAGATAGTATATAAGGCTAGTATTGCCTTAATATATTGTATGCTTGTGTCAGGGTACTCATATAATAAATCATGCAAATAATGGGAGCTTATGTTCAAAACATTCCAAATGACCATCTGTGTTACACCTGTGTACTCAAATGCCAGAGTAGTCCTGCATACATAGACACAGTTTGGGGATTTTGCTGTACTGAATTCCTGGATCAACCACTGTTAGTTGTCCAACAAACATGGAGTATGGTTTGCTACCTGTTACCGCTTGTCAATGAGTCCTTCAACAGTCACCAACCACTAGTACCAATATCCTGGAGAGAAAGTTGGACGAATAGGTCACGTAGTTTGCAAACCAAATGTCATTGTATTCATATATCTGGAGCTCACTGGTGGGGAACACACCAGGTCATGTGTACTCTGATGCCTTTTGGCCCATATAGGTACTTCCTCAAAGGGGATGTTGCCAGAGGGTAGGGTAAAATGGTGGGAGAAGGTGCATCAGGACTGCAGTGGTGTAGAGCATTTCCATAGGTTTCTGGATATACACTGATCAACTATAAAATTATGACCACCAACTATAACCCATCAAGGCACGAACTCCACTAGACCGTTGAAGGTATGCTATGGGATCTGGCACCAAGCCTTCAGTAGCAGATCCTTTAATTCCTGTAATTTTCTAGATGTGGCCTCCATGGATTGGATTTGTTTTTCCAGCACATCCCACAGATGCTTGACTGGATTGTGATCTGGAGAATTTAAGTTTAATTGCTGTGGTCTCTGTACAATTACTTAAGCCTCATAAACACGGTATGATTATTGGCAGGGGATTGTCTGTTGACAGACTGTTGTCCTAAAATCTTACCGTTCGTTCGCTCCTTCTGACAATTATTGTCCAACTTTCGGCCAACAAATGTTGGATGACAGGCTAGTAAATTTTCGGCGGGCAACGGTTTGAGGTCCGATTTTCATATGGTCAATACACAAATCCGTCACACAAGTCAAAAGTACAAACACGCATGCTCGGAATCAATGCTCACCAAACACGAAATTTGCAGAAGGGGCCCAAAGGGTGGCGCTTGAGCTGAAATTCCTCGTAGTACGTCACTATGTTTGTGGCACAACAATTGTGTACCATTAGTATGCAAGACAAGATCCTGGCACACACCCTTTTGACAAAAATCAGATGCTCGTTTGGCCAACAATTGTATTGTGTGTATGAGGCTTAAGTTTGGTGTGGCAAAGCTGTAGACATAAATTACAAGGGAATAATCTAGGTGGTTTCCATTTGATGAAATGCTCCTAAATATGCTAGCTTTAGCCCTGGTTCACACTGGAACATTTTGACATGTCAGATTGGTGGCAATTGCCGTCAGTGGCACCATCCTAATCGCACCGATTTCAAAAAGTAGTTTCTGTACTACTTTTTGCTATTTTGAGCTGCGATTTACATTGACATCTTTGCAGAAACCTGCACAGATGTCTGTGAAATTGCGTCCGAAATCGGGACCGAAATTGTCCGAGTTCTACTGAACTCGCACAGCTTCATTCCCGCAGCCCGGTGTGAACCTGGGTTCATTCTGATCAGTCACACTATCACTTTCTACTGTTTGTGTTCCAGACAAACAAAGATCTAACTAAACCTGTAACAAACCTCTTGCCATTTACACAATGTGAAAGTAGCCATTTACAGGATAGTACAGCTGTGGCTTGTCTTAGAATCTAGAGCCAAAAAAGGATCCTTCCTTTTATGAACTTACAGCCAATTAAAGTGACAGGACTGAAAAACCTCATTGATAAATTCTGACATAACAGTCCCTCCCAGAGAAATGCCCTTGGGGGATACGGATTCAGCCCAAGATGGCTGTCGCTGTAGATTAATGACACACATGCACTGTCCTGAACGAGGATGAATACTATGTTCTTCTGCTTTCAGAGACATTTCAGGTTTAATGAGATATCAAAAAAGTTCTCCCCAAGAACAAGATTTCATTTTCAATAGTCCTAAATCCTGTAGCCTTCATTAAAATAATACATGGTGATTTACATATGAAGTTCCTTGTGCAGGTTCAACAACACTCTGTTCCAGTCTCCTAACTTTGTTCCTGTGTTGTCACCCTGTAACAGGTTCTCCCAAGAGACACTACAAGCAGTACCAACACTCTTTGCACAGACATGTCCAGCCTCGTCACCATCTGGAAACCCTCCCTGAGAAATGGATGTACGTCAATTGATGAAGTATATGCATGTAGACAGGAAGTGGTTGGAGGAAATCAGCTTTACTGATATGCAACAATATATGGAAAAAAAAAATGAAAACTATGTTAAAGTGGTTGTAATGTCTTAAGTTTTTTTTTTCTATGCTTGAAGGTAGAAAACCTTCTGTGTGCTGCTCCCCCCACAGCCCCCCCCCCCCCAATTCTCAAATGAGCCTCCTCTCGATCCAGCAATGTGTATGAGAGCCTCGGCTGTCCCGGGACTCCCTCTCCTCATTGGCTCCCACTGCTGTCAATCACAGCCAGTGAGCCAATGGGTGGGGCCAAGCCGTGGTTATGTGTCTTATGGAGACATAGAGCAGGGCTTGGGAGCGAACACACACCAGTGCCCCCATAGCAAGTGGTCAAGAGAGCCAGGAGCAACCTGTGGGGAACCCGAGATGAGGAGGAGAGGGGCTGCTCTGTGCAAAACCACATTGTGTTTTTATTTTATTTTTTTGAAAGGCGAACCTTTTTAATACCACTTTAATTTAAAAAATTGTATAATACCCATTGCTTTTGCAAAACCAAATGTAATTTATTTAGAGTTCACATGTACTTTTTTATTTATTTATTTTTCATGCGTTGAGGGATACCAGAAGCCCTTAACTTTAGGGTTCTATTGTTGTCTACAGAAAGGATTGGAAACTGGCATACAAATAGGATGCAAGTCAGCCCAGGGTGACCCCTGCTACTACCAGCATGCCTCCATGGTTTTGTTAGAGGCCTATGATGATGGACATCTTTTCTTCAGCTTTGCTGTTGTAAAGACTAAGCTTTTATTTCTAGAATTTTTTTCTACTCTGTATTTTTATCTTCACTCAAGACTCTTCTCTACTCTACAGCTGGAGGTTCCCCTCCCATTGACAGCTACCTAGCACAGTCTGTTTCAGCCTGAATTTTGGACTGTACATCTGGACCCCACTGAAGTAGACTTTCATGGCTAGGCTGGTGACCTTCAGACACAGATCTGTATGGGGTGCTTTTCATACTCTGCTTCTGATAAAAGTGAGCTGCGGAGCACTTTGCAGATCCAGAGCCATTGGCATCGCTTCTTCACTTCTCCTATCTCTGAAGATTTACAGCATCAGAGGCTCCCTCAATTTTGTTGCTCACTGGGTGCCATTGTTCCCTGTATCTCTGCTGTGGAAGTGGTTAATGCTGTGAGACTGAACATTGATATCCTCCACTGTGTGGATTGTCATGTCCCTCCATACAGCATAGAGGAAGCATCTCTCTGCTGCTGCAAAAAGCTGCATGAGACTTTGAGCTGCTTCTGCTTTCCGCCTACAGTTACTTCCGTCACTTCTGATCATTGACCCTCACCTACTATCAGCTGTCTGGGTTTTGTCAGTACTTTAGGCGTTGCATTAAAATATCACAAATGTACAGTGAGGAAAAAAGTATTTGATCCCCTGCTGATTTTGTACATTTGCCCACTGACAAAGAAATGATCAGTCTATAATTTTAATGGTAGGTTTATGTTAACAGTGAGAGGCAGAATAACAACATAAAAATCCAGAAAAACGCATTTCAAAAAAAGTTATAAATTACTTTGCTGAGTGAAATAAGTATTTGACCCCTTTGTTAAACATGACTTGGTACTTGGTGGCAAAACCCTTGTTGGCAATCAGAGGTCAGACGTTTCTTGTAGTTGGCTACCAGGTTTGCACACATCTCAGGAGGGATTTTGTCCCACTCCTCTTTGCAGATCCTCTCCAAGTCATTAAGGTTTCGAAGGAGATGGTGGGATCCGCTGATTACGGATCCTATTTGTGCCTCCATTGTCAACTTGAACCTTCAGCTCCCTCCACATATTTTCTATGGGATTAAGGGCTGGAGACTGGCTAGGCCACTTCAGGACCTTAATGTGCTTTTTCTTGGGCCACTCCTTTGTTGCCTTGGCCGTGCATTTTGGGTCATTGTCATGCTAGAAGGCCCATCAACAACCCATTTTCAATGTCCTGGCTGAGGGAAG
Source organism: Lithobates sylvaticus (assembly GCA_028564925.1). NCBI lineage: Eukaryota > Metazoa > Chordata > Amphibia > Anura > Ranidae > Lithobates > Lithobates sylvaticus. The sequence continues at coordinate 475,683,305 of CM053030.1, forward strand.
GAGGTTCTCATCCAAGATTTGACAATACATGGCCCTGTCCATCGTCCCTTTGATGACGGTGAAGTTGGGCTGTCCCCTTAGCAGAAAAACACCCCCAAAGCATAATGTTTCTACCTCCATGTATGACAGTGGGAATGGTGTTCTTGAGGTCATAGGCAGCATTTCATCCTCAACACGGCAAGTTGAGTTGATGCCAAAGAGCTCAATTTTTGTCTCATCTGACCACAACACTTTCACCCAGTTCTCCTCTGAATCATTTGGATGCTCAATAGCAAACTTCAGACAGGCCTGTACATGTGCTTTCTTGAGCAGGGGGACCTTGCGGGCGCTGCAGGATTTCAGTCCTTCACAGTGTAGTGTGTTACCAATTGTTTTCTTGGTGACTATGGTCCCAGCTGCCTTGAGATCATTGACAAGATTCTCCCGTGTAGTTCTGGGCTGATTCCTCACCGTTGATGATCATCGAAACTCCACGAGGTGAGATCTTGCATGGAGCCCCAGGCCGAGGGAGATTGACAGTTATTTTGTGTTTCTTCCATTTACGAATAATCATACCAGCTGTTGTCACCCTCTCACCAAGCTGCTTGGCTATGGTCTTGTAGCCCATTCCAGCCTTGTGTAGGTCTACAATCTTGTCCCTAACGTCCTTGGACAGAAGATACCTGAGAGCCAAAAAGCTTGCTGATTGATAGGGGATCAAGTACTTATTTCACTCATTAACTTCTTCAGATCTGCGCTATAGCCAAATAACGGCTACAGCGCGGACCTACTTTGCCGGGAGTACGTCAATAGATGTCCTACCAGTGCCAACCAGCGCCACCTACCAGTGCCCACAGTGCCACCAATCAGTGTCCCCAATCAGTGCTACCTATCAGTGCCACCCTTCAGGGCCCATCAGTGCCATCTTATCAGTAGCCATCAGTGCCGCCTTATCTGCCCATCAGTACTGCCTTATCTGTCCCCATCAGTGCCGCCTTATCTGTGCATATCAGTGCCCACCAGTGCCGCCTCATCAGCGCATATCAATGAAGGAGAAAAATTACCTGTTTGCAAAATTTTATAATAAACTATGAAACAGGATTTTTTTTTTTTTCAAACTTTTCCATCTCTTTTTGTTTAGCAAAAAATACAAACCCCAGCAGTGATTAAATACCACCAAAAGAAAGCTCTATTTTTGTAAAAAAAAAATTCTAAAATTTTCATTTGGGTACAGTGTTGTATGACCGCGCAAGTGTCATTCAAAGTGCGACGGTGCTGAAAGCTGAAAATTGGTCTGGGCAGGAGGGGGGTTTAAGTGCCCAGTAAGCAAGTGGTTAAAATGCCATCTTTTTTTGAAATGTGTTTTTCTTGATTTTTTTTTTGGTTGTTATTCTGTCTCTCACTGTTAAAATAAACCTACCATTAAAATTATAGACTGATCATTTCTTTGTCAGTGGGCAAATGTACAAAATCAGCAGGGATCAAATACTTTTTTCCTTCACTGTATCGCCACCTGCGCACCAGTATATACACCAGGCTCGTCAGCCTCAACAGATCCAGCTCCTGTACACCTCGTAAGCATACTGTGCAGTCGTTTTTGACTTGCCAGACTGCATTTTCATTTTTTAGGGCACAGACCTGAAAGGCACTGAAATGAGAGGGTAATCTTGGCAACCAGGCACCTAGGATTTTCAGACAAAGGTAGCTTTCACATTTCTCCATCTTATGTTCCTGTTGGGAGCTTCCTTTTTTTGTGAAAACATGGAAATTGAAATGAAATTCACATGAATGTTAAACTAAACAAAATGAAAGTTGTTGGGGGGGTGTTCAAGATATATATGGATCAATGTATCTGTATACTAGAGAAAGTGCTATGAGATCTGAACATTACATGATAGAGTTCTATTAGATCTTCAAATTACCTAAAAGAGAGAGTGCTATGAGATTGGCATGCTATCTAATGCCGCGTACACACGGCCGGAATTTCCGATGGAAAAAGTCAGATGGGAGCTTTTGATCGGATATTCCGACCATGTGTATGCCCCATTGGACTTTTTCTGTTGGCATTTCCGATGGACTTGGATATAGAGCCTGTTGTAAATTTTTCTGTCCGTCGCATTTCCGACTGAGTTTTGCCCGATGCAAAGTACGGCCGTGTGTACGCGGCATTGGAGATCTTCATATTCATGAGTGTACTGTGAGATGTGCGTGTTAACTGAGGGATTTATCTAAGAGAGTGCTATGAGATTGTCCCATTACCTTAGAAAAAGTGCTCCTTTGGCTCTTGCTTTCCATCAATCACAGGCAGTGAGGAGGGAGTGGGGGGCAGGGCGGAGCCATGCTCTGTGTCAAAGGACACACACAGCCTACTCAGCAGTGAGCACACACAAGTACACCCAGAGCAAGCAGCTTGAAATGGGGGCACTTGACAATTGGAAGGAGCCAGGAGCACCGGCAGGGGGCCCGAGGAGAGGAGGATTAGTGCCGCACTGTGAAAACCTATTGCACAGAGAAGGTAATGCTGGCCATACACTATACGAAAAATCAGCCGAAATTCTTTAGTTTTTCGGCCATTTATTGGGCAGAAAATCGATAATCGTTGGGACGTTTTTGAGCCAAAAAAAGAAGGTTTGGAAATTTTCTGCCGAACGAACGATAAATTGAAAGGTTAATGTGGGTGGCTGTCTGAGCTCACTGGAAGCAGAGGGCACAGAAAAATTAATTAAGAAAATATAAACTTGGAGTTGGTGTTTAATGTTTCAGAAACTGATTTCTTTTTTAATAAATCTGCAGTTTTCATTAAAGAATACCTGAGCATTTTGTTTCATTTAAGTCACCTGGATTATAAGATTACCCTTTTTTATGGCAGCTTTGGGGTTTCCTTTATCAGAATGATACTGTATACTTTTTCAATTATTGGTTTGTCATTATGGATATATATGGAGCCTTATTTTTGTGATGTAGGGTTATCTTTATTTTGCTTGTTTTTTTTGTCTTACAAAATGTTAATACATTGAACCTAAAAAGAATACCCGCCGATCTTGCCATGAAGGGCCGTGTTTAGGCCCTTCCTGTTACAATATAGGATGACAACTGTCTCCCACTTGTGCTGCTATGTTGTCACTGTGTCATATGCACCCCTGGTGGAAAATACAAGTGGCAACACACAGGATGTTTTACTAAAACTGGAACGCTCAGAATCTGGTGCAGCTGTGCATGGTGGCCAATCAGCTCCTAACTTCAACTTGTTTAAGCTTTGACAAAAAAAAAAAATCTGCTGCAGCTGTGCATGATAGCCAATCAGCTTCTACCTTCAGCTTGTTCAATTAGGCCTTGACAATAAAACCTGAAAGCTGATTGGTTTCTATGCACAGCTGCAGCAGATTTTTTCACTCTCCAGCTTTAGTAAATCAACCCCACATTGCACAGTCATGGTCCACAGTCAAGCCCATCAGTAATGATGTGCAGGCGACACTGGAGCGAGTAGACAGGAAGGGACTTAGGCCCAGTTCACACATGTGTGGTGCGAATTGTAGCTCCGGTTTCCCTGCAAAGAGAAAAATCAGTTGTTCAGCGTTTCAAATCAGTTTTTGATCAGGTCAGGATTGCATCAGTATCAGGTCAGGTTTACATAAGGATAATATCCTGTTCACAACGGAATGCATCTGCGAATCAGATGCATTCCCATAGAAGATAATGTGCTTGCAATTCGCACTGCAATGCCTAGAAAACGGCCACGTTTTTTGGGCAATGCGGAGTGCGAATGCAACGAACATATGTGAACCAGCCTCATTCAAATGAACGCATTTTAAAATGTCATGCATATTGGATGTGGTGTAAGCCGCATCCAATTCGCATAGGTGTGAACTCGGGCCTTAAAGAAGCTAGAGGAGATCAGAAACACTGAGATGCAAGAAAAGATAAAAAAAAAAGGTGAAAACAGTATTTTAGAACAACAGTAACATAACAGTATTATAAAAGAAAATCATGGCAGTTGTTTATGAAACACAGTTGCGTTAGCAGATTAAATTTCATCCAGTTAGGGCTTACATTCACTTTGAACACTCAAAAAATAATTCAGCTTTTCTAAATCCCCCAAAAATATGTTATGTTAAAAATTATTGAAATACGTCAGTTTTACACTCTAATATTCTAATTCGTATATTCTAAACACACCCTTATTATTATTTATTATAATAGTTAAAAAAATGCATTTTTATCATAGTAGTAATAAAACTTTACAATAAAATACATTGAAATATTAAACTTTTTTACTTTAAATTATCGTATATGTCATTATTATATGTTTTTGCTATACATACTTTGCGGGTTATTTCAGGGTACCAGTTATGTAGTATAAACTTGATTGTTACATTTACACTCTCTATATAGCTCTTCTAATGATTTAAGACCAGAATTGAAAGTCGCTGCATATGAAAATGGGAAAAAAAATAATCCATATTCAAAGTTCTAAAAAGTGCCGGACAGGTAATAAGTGTCTGGCTATGATGAGGGAAAAGAAAAATCACACCTGACCACAAGAGGGAGACAACTTCCTTATCTACGAAAAGAACGCGTCAATCTGATACTTCAGCTAAACAAAGCACAAAGGTTGGTATTTATACAGTATATTTACTGTATGTAAGCAAGTATACTTTAGCTGTAAAAAATAAAATTAAAATAAAGTATTAATCTGAATCAGAGTCTGTTTTTTTTTCTGGCAATTTTTCTTTGTGTGTATTTAGGAAAACCTGTTACCCCCGCTAGCTCTAACGTCTGCTAATAGATTTTCTAATTTATTCTAATTCTAATTTCTAATCATAATTATGCAGCAAACTAGCTTGTGTACAGAGCAATCAAGTATATTAAAGTGTAACAATGGAAAAAAAATAATACCTGATTAAACCTGCCAATAGATGATGAAATTTGTGAATGTGATGAAATTTGTGAATGTGATGAAATCTATCAACTTTTGCCAACTGGCCATATACTAGTAGATTTTCTTATTTTTGTAATAAATTTGTCTGAACATTTGTATGAAGATTCTCAGCACATTTGATGACTTGACAAATGTTGTTATGTTGTTAGAAAGTATTTCAGAATTTAGTTTCTTTTAAAATGGTTGTAAAGTCTAAACATTTTTTTAGCTAATACATTCCCTGCATTAAGATAAAAATGGTTTAGGTGTCAGCATCCCACCTTACCTGAGCCCTCATTCGATCCAGCGCCGCGCACGTCTGCAGATCTTCTCTCCCCTCACTTCCGGGTCTCACTGGCTTTGCTGGGGCACCGGAAGCCCATGTCTCCCAGGCAGTCACTCAAAGCCAGTGACAAGGGAGCGGGGCCCAAGTCCCGCTGTCTGTGTCAATGGACGCAGCAACGGGGCTCGGGTGCGAGCACGCATGAGTGCCTCCATGGGAAGCGGCTTCCTATACAGGGAAAAGGACAGGGAGGTGGGGCCAGGAGCGCCGGCAGGGGGCTTAAAAAGAGGAGGTTCACAGTTGCTCTTTGCAATTCCAGGTAAGTATAGACATGTTTGTTATTTTTATTTACCTATACAATCACTTTAATCGCTTCCATACCGGACCAATTCTGGCACTCCTCTCCTACATGTAAAAATCATAATTTTTTTTGCTGGAAAATTACATCCCCAAACATTATATATGAACAGCCACTATGATTGTTTTTTTTACGATGCAGGGAATTGCCGGCAAAAAAAGAATGATATCTGAATGACGCCTGCAGCTGCAGGCATTATTCAGATTTAACCACTTTGAGTCCAGCATGTCATATGACATCCAACGGGTGGGAAGTGGTTAACATTTGATTTTGGAATATATGAACTTTGCCAAATGAAAACCACATATACTGTAAAAAATTAATTCCTTTGATAAAAAAAACATTTCCATCCATCAGAGGGGTACTTTTTCCACTGTAAAGACAAACCAACACAAACGCAACCCAAGGGCACTGAACTACACGGAGTACATTAACCAGTTTAGGTCTTTGGATGTAAGTGATACATCCAAGGAGTGAAGGGTTGGACACAAACTGATTAGCTTATGCCTGTTTTGTTTTCCTCATCCGGCTCCCAGATGAAAAAGTGATTGTACGCTGTATAGCTGCCCGATCACTTTTATAATTCAGGTGGAGCAGTAACCCCCCTCCCCCCCCCCGCCCTCGCGGGGGCTTGCCAGGAGCCCAGAAACACATTAGTTGGCTTCAGGAATGTGAGCAGGAGGAGACCAATGAGACCCACTTGTGCTGGGTGTATCTGTCCAGAACATAATTCCTGGTACGTACCCATTTGTCAGCCTGGTCCTGACCACCAGCTGCTTGCCACAGACCAGAAGCCCTGTACAAACTAACAACTCTGGATTTTCTATCAGTTTCTGCTTGGTGACAAGGGTCACCAGGACAAAAGAAGAAGGGGAACTTCTACATTGGGGCCATAGACTGCAATAAACACCTGACAGAGATTCGAACCCTTCACCACCATAAGTCTGGGAATTAAATACACTTTGTCCAATATACTATACATACAGAAAAGAGTGGTACATGGCACAATAACAAGGACAGTGTTCAGCTCTTGACTATTCTGACACAATATTTGTGAATCCTTCTACTGCATTTAGTGGACCCCCTAAATATGTTTTATTTTCCTTGCATGTGAAGTTATAGGGCTTGATTTATAAAGGGAATAGAGACTGTTTACTTGGAAATGTGAATGTTCACGTAGTTTAGTGAATAAGGTGAAGCTATATCTACTCTGAATAGCCAATCACATGAAAGGAAAATGTAAAAAAATTGATTTCTACTGACTCTTACTTAAAGTGGTATAAGCTCTGGTTCACATTGGTGCACTTTGACATGCGATTTGACATGTAAAATCGCATGTCAATTCGGCGGCAATTGCCAGCAATGGCACCGTCCTAATCGGTGCGACGCTGCATTTGTTCAAAAAGTAGTTTCTGTACTACTTTTTGCAATTTCGGGGTGCAATTTTCATTGACATCTGTGCAGAAACCCGCACAGATGTCTGTGAAATCGCCGCCGAAGTCGGGACTGACGTGGGAGTGAAATTGTGTGAGTTCAGCTGAACTCGCAAGGCTTTATTCCCGCAGCTCAGTGTGAACCTGGGCTTAAAGCTTGTTTTTTTTAATAATAAACATGTTATACATGTTATATAAAACCACTGCACAGAGCAGCTCTGATCCTCCCCCCACGGGGCTCTTGGTTCCTCCCCCTTGGGCAGTGCCCCTAGAGAAAGCCATTTGCCCTGGGGGCACCGCTGTGTGCTCGCTCACGAGCCACTGCTCGATGCGGCTCGCCCCCCCCACATAGAGCTGTGACTCAGCCCCCCCCGCTCTCTCCTTATTGGCTAACTGGGTACGATTGAAGGCCGTAAGAGCCAATGGACTCCCGCTGCTGTCTCAGCCAATGAGGAGAGAGAGTCCTGGGACAGCCAAGGCTATGGTGAACATTGCTGGATTAGAGGCAGCTCAGGAAAGGCTGGCGGGGGGCTGCACATATAAGGTTTTTACCTTCATGCATAGTATGCATGAAGGGAAAAAACCTTCAGCCTTTAAAACCACCTTAATTAGGTGATGGGAGTGAACACAGCTTTACCTGATTTACTAAGCTAAGCAAACTTTTAGGCAACTGGCAGCCTCTAGCGTTTTAGCAAATCAACCACATAATGTCAACTTCCCGATAGTGCCCTTTTCTAAAATGGTCTCTCAGGTCAAAATGCCTGCATGCTGTTAACAGAAGCTTCTCTCAAATATTGAAGCTGGAAGCCACACAGTGGACTCTTCTAAAAACTTTTTTAGGGTAAACCACAAATCAATTCTTCCTCAAGTCTGGACACCGACCTGCCGGAGATGACCACTGGTGTCCATAATTGTGAACATTTCGGCCTGCATTGCTTATAATCATAAATCTTCTAGCTGAACCACAAGCAGTATCATTTGGCCAAAAAATGTCCACCCTATTTGGTTACCGGAAGCATACAATCTCTACTTCAGCCATATGCAACAGTATTTATCAGATGGCGTTTAGGCTAATAAGCCCTTGTTTTAATAATTTTTAAATCTGTATAAATAAAAATGCAATTTTTTTAGCTAAACCTTGTCTCGTCTGCCATGTTGAAGCCTCTAGTCCAGTATTTTGGTAGGACCTGGTGTATGCCGGCCTTGTACCTCTCTTCTTACAAATTCCCTTTAGGATGGGGCTTTTTTTTACCAAAATTCGCTTTTCTATGTCCACCCTATTTGATCACTAATTCCTTGATGAACATGAGTCTGGGAGTATCCGACATTTGGGAGATATGTACTATTTCTATGTAATAGTCATTTTTATCTTCAAAAAACTGTAGTACCTTCTTTTTTTAATATAAATAAATATATATATATATATATATATATATAAATCTTTTTTTTATATATAAAATCTTTTTTTAGTGATTTTATTTTATTTATATAATTTTTTAGTGAAAGTATTTGTCTTTCTTTAGCAAGCCAGTAGTTTATAGCCCTACAGCAAGAGTCATAAACTTGTCAGATGCCGAAAACCATTGATGGGAGATAAGATAACACCTTTTGTGTTTGGCCTATCACATTAACATTACATAAGCAGCTAATGTCTATTCAACTGTTTTATTGCTGTGAACTAAAAGTTGTTTTTTTTTCCTTGATGCTAGTAATCTGTTAGAAACAAAACTGAGCTTAGAGCAGTTGTGTTAATTGATTTCATCTAAGTTTTTAATAAAACTGAATAAGAACACGGTTTTAAGTAGAATTTTAAATTTGCACGTGGAAACTTGGAATGCTATAATTTTTTCACTTCCTTTTATTTATTTATTTATTTATTTATATATATGCAAATATATAGCAAATACTTGCCATTCTGACAGTCAAACTATATTTAAACACTTCACTTATTTTATTTTATTTTTTGTTTTTTACTTTTGGATTCAAAATATCCATCTAATATAAACCTTTACTGTAAAATTTGCAGTTTTCTTTTCTTTTTTTTTTGTTTTGTAAAAAAGGAAAAAATACAGCAGAGTAGCATACATCCTTTCCAGGTGAGGGATTAAAATAAATATTTTTCTGACATCTGATAGGCTTAGGGTCTGTGTCAATGGGCACGTCAGTTTGAGACACTTCTAAGATCATTGAGAATTCATTGACAGGTGCGTTTGGCCTGTAGTTGACCACTTTCTGACCTGAATATGACTGGCTTCAAGCCAGTTTTGCATTACCACAGGACTATGCGGGAATGAAAACCCCATTAAAAAAAACAAAAGTCCCATCACTGCAGGCTCTTAGGGTCTGCAGAAAACTTACCGAAAGGTGAAATTTTATAATGTTTGCTCATTCCTCAGGTAGAACCTCTTTATGCCACCTGTACTGCTCATTAAAAAGGGTGGCTAGAAGGAAACTTTAATACAGACTTTACAACTCTTCGCATAAAAAAATTAAATAAAATCATGAAGTAGTCACTTGTTCTTTTGTTCAAAAAAAGAAAATGTTCCCTCCCCCCACGTCATGGCTTCCTAGTTCCCTACTACTTAAGCTGGCCATACACCTATAGATTATCTGCAGATTTTCTATGGTTAGATGGAAAAAGTGGGAGATTCCTCCATCCAAACAGTTTAGCGAACATGGAGAAATCTGTTGCACTTTTTCCATCTAACCATAGAAAATCTGCAGATAATCTATAGATAATCTATAATCTATAGGTGTATGGCCAGCTTTAGGCTGGCCATACATTATACAATTTTCTTATTCAATTTAAATTTACCTTAAACTATGTAGTGCAAGGACCTGCTTGATTGCATACAAATTGAAAATGTTTAGGCTTGACCTCCTGCTATATGGTTTTGGTAAATCGAAAGGAAAATTTTATTTTTTTCTGATTTTAGTTTTGTCCTTTGTTTAGTTTTCATTGTTTTTCTCTTATCCGTTGTGCGGCCAACCCCGCACCCCCTTAACCCCTGGGTCTCATGACTCGGGCATAACGCACTGGCCCCCGACTCCAGCAGGTGGGCCAGTGTCAGTCTATAATCTAAACCCTCATAACATATGTTCTATTTTGCACTTTTATGTGAACCTCTTTTTTATGTTTTATGATCATATCCCTGCGTGGGAATTTGTCACCTGGTTCTTCCCTTTTTTTTTATATTTCAATAAAAACATTGTACCAGAAAGGAAAATTTTATAATGTATGACCAGCGTTAGGCCGGTTTCACACTAGGGCTGTGGGGGTGGCGGCGGTAAAGCAGCGCTATATTTAGCGCTGCTTTATCGTCGTTTTAGCCGCGGTATTCGCCCGCTAGCGGGGTGGTTTTAACCCCCACTAGCGGACGAAAAAGGGTTAGAACCCCCGCAAAGCGCCGCTGCAGGTATTTTGCCGGTGGAATTACCGCGGTGTCCCATTGATTGCAATGGGTAGGAGCGGTGAATACACCGCTCCAAATATGCTGCTAGCAGGACTTTTTTTACCGTCCTGCTAGCGTACCGCTTCAGTGTGAAAGCCCTCCGGCTTTCACACTGGAGTTAAAGGACCCGCTTTTTTCAGGCGCTATTTTTAGCGCTGTAGCGCCTGAAAAACGCTTAGGTGTGAAAGGGGCCTTAGTGTGGGCAGAAAATTGGAAAATTGTTCCTAACAGTATCCCAGTAGTTTTGCTTCTCTAATCTTCATGGCAGCACACAGATAAGGTCAACTCTGTCCCCTAAATCTAATAGAACTGATCTATAAATGAAGCTTTGAGGTGAACCTCAGGCTCTTATGATACAGGGAGCATTCCTATGCTGCCATGGAGATTGCAAGAAATTGCAAACATTATTCACACTGCAAATTATTTTATAGCCAGACCTCAGAATATCAAACTTTGGCCATGCAAACATATTGTAATAAAAACAAAAAATCGAAACAGTAATTGATTGTAGCAGGTTTAATTCATTTTAATATGCAGAAAACCCAAAAGAAATTTGCACAACTAATCTTAGGGAAAAATCTAAATTAAAAAAAATAACAAGGGACTTATACTGCTTAATAAACACAGTTTCAAGATGTTTTATTCTACCTTTAACAGTATGCCTGTTTCTGTGCAGAAAATTGAGAAAATATGATGGCGGGGAAGAGATACAGCAGAGGACAGCTGGGAGCGATTTTTATTTAGTTATTGCTTTTTATTGAATTAATAGGCAATATTCTATGTACAGTATATTGAATCATGTCAAGAAGGTGGTAAAAAAAAATGTAAACTGATTTTTCTCTGTTGCAATTAAAGCAGAGCTATACCCTCCTATTATTTTGAGCCAAGGAAGCTGCCATCCTGGCCTCTGTTTGATTTTCAACTGCCATGTTGCTGCACATGAGATCAGTTATGACACCAGACATTTGATAGTTTGGTTGAGAACACAAGCAAATGTGACAGTTATATTGCCAGCATATGATGGGTTTAGCTCCGCTTTAACCCCTTCAGCCCCAGAAGATTTTACCCCCTTCCTGAGCAGAGCACTTTTTACAATTTGGCACTGCGTTTCTTTAACGGACAATTGCACGGTCATGCAATGCTGTACCCAAATGACATTTGGGTCCTTTTTTTTCCCACAAATAGAGCTTTATTTTGGTGGTATTTGATCACCTCTGCGTTTTTTTAATTTTTTTGCGCTATAAACAAAAAAAGAGCGACAGTTTTGAAAAAAAAAAAAACAATATTTTTTTACTTTTTGCTATAATAAATATCCCCAATTCAAAAAGTTTAGGCCGATCTGTATTCTTCTACATATTTTGGGTAAAAAGAAAAATCGCAAAAAGCGTATATTGATTGGTTTGTGCAAAAGTTATAGCGTCTACAAACTATGGGAAATATTTATGGCATTTTTAGCGGTATTGCGACGGACAGACCGGACACTTTTGACACATTTTTGGGACCATTGACAATTATACAGCGATCAGTGCTATAAAAATGCACTGATTACTGTGTAAATGTCACTGGCAGGGAAGGGGTTAACACTAGGGGGCGATCAAGGGGTTAAATGTGTGTTCCCTCAGTGTGTTCTAACTGTATGGGGATAGAACTGAGTAGGAGGGGAGACATATCGCTGTTCCTACTTACTAGGAACAAACAACATGTCTCCTCTCCTCTGACAGCACAGGGATTTTTGTGTTTAAACACACAGATCCCCATGCTGGCGGTGATTGCAACCGCCGACCACGTGCATTGTGTCCCCCACTGTGCAGCGGGCATGTGCCCTCTGGTGGCTCTCCTGTACCCATACAGGAGAGCCATTCTGATGCAATATATCTGCATGAGCCAGTCGGGAACTGGTTAAAGTGTTACTAAACCCAGGACCCTGCATTTACTATATCTGGTCTCCCACAGTACACAGAACATGGAAATGCAATTATTTTAGTGCTTGATCACACCAGAAGCAGTTCCGTTGCGCTTTTTTTCTGCATTAAAAATGCATGCAGTGTTTTCCGTGTATTCAAAGGGCTCTAGTTCACACCAATGCAGTCAGTTTGTAGTGCAGAAAAAAAAGTAGAGTGTGCTGCATTTTTTTCTGCACAGAACTGTACTGGAACTTAGCAAATTGTATCAAAAACACACTGGAACTGTGTATGATGTGAACTGTAAGCAAAAACTGATCTGGAGCGTATCCAGAGTGCATTTTTGTGGTGTGAACGGGCCCTAAAAATACATGCACAGTGTTTTCCATGAATTCTAATGGCTCTATTTCACACCAGTGCAGTCAGTTCCAGTCAGTTTCCGGTGCAGAAACTGACTGGAACTGACTGCATTGGTGTGAAGTAGAGCCATTGGAATACATGGAAAACACTGTGCATGCCTTTTTAGTGCAGAAAAAAAGCACGGAACTACATCTGGTGTGAACCGGCCCTCAGTAAATATAAACTGCTAGTACCTTTTCTCATCAGCAGTATATAGCAGTCTTGTGACTTCTATGAGTGTCTGGTTAAAGCTTGTAGGAAGAGTTTTCATTCTCCCTTGATTGCTCTATGAGGCTGCATGACCCCCTGACCCTCTGTCTGAACAGTGCTGATTGACCCTGTGCTAATCACATGCACCCTCCCAAGAAAAAAAAAAAAACTCTCTCGCAATGCACAACAAACTGAGCATGTGCAGCTTGCCCCTTAGGCTCTGGATTGGGAACTGAGGAAGAAGGGCAGGATCAGAGAAGACAAGACCAAACAGCCTTTTTACACAATGTAGAGGATTAACCCCTTGGGTTCCACAGTGAGTATAACACGCATGTTTTATTGCATATACAGACTGATTTTACTATTGTGGGTTTAGTAACACTTAAATCTCTCTCTCCTCCTATCAGCTTGTCCATTGTTAGAACATGAGCACTACAGCAGAACTGATTGGCTCCTGATTATGCTTCTTATTTTTTGTCTAAGCTCTACTGTACAGAGAATGCAAGTGGCTGATACCAAATCATATTCAGGTAATTATGCTGCTTTAAAAAACACACAAATTGAATGCAGTTCTCTAACTGTAATACAGGTGTACTATATATTCTGGTGCTAGTCATTGCACTCTTACCCACTCTGCGATCCAGCCCTGGTTCCTCTTCCAGGACAAATGATGGCCAGAACAATTAAACCTATTTTTTAGGAGAGTGGGACATCATGGTTCCACTTTTTTAGGGGATCACCAACAGTGCTGACACTGCACTATTGAGGACCCATGCGATGGAGAAGAGCCGATAAGAAGAGGACTCTGCACATCAAATAACCGGCCTAAAGACTTCTAAAAATAGAGAAGTATAAGAAAAATGTAAAAAAAAAATGGGGGTGGACCTTCCGCAAGGATAGGAATGGAAGCCTGAAGGGTGGAATAGGTCTTTTAGATAATACAGAGTAACATTTATTTGTTCCTTTTTATATCTGCCCTAGATTAATCGGGATCAAATGTTCTTTCCTGTAACATGAAGCTTGTTAAATCATATGAGTAATTTGTTAGTTATCACCAGTGAGAGTAACAGACTACGCGAAGAATTATAAACATGGTTTTAGCCAATTGTTTCTAGCTACTGTTCTGGATATCACAAGGGCAGGACAATTTCCTTGACATCCTGGTAATTTTGGAGGACCACCCAGGACATACTAGGGGAAATGAAATGTATAGGACATCCTGGTGAATGTCCATAAATTCAACACCCAACTCACCTTACAGCAATATCCACCACAGCCTCAATCCTCCACCCATGGGCCCCATATACTCTCTCGTTAATGGATAAAACATAAGAAAATAGCATGAATGCCAGGAAAAAACATGCATGTTTAATCATTTTAAAACAGAAAAGAATCCTAATGAAAGCCATATTTTATTCCCCATTACTAAATGCCGGTCTGGATTTTCCCAGGAGCTCAGCCAAGATTTCAGAGTACTGTTCTACAGTCAGAAACGGCTGTGTCACAAGTGACGTCAGCGGGAATTCTCCAGTGTCACACTCCTAGAACGCTGCAGGGAAACACTTTTACGTTCTCAAAAGCTTCTCCATCACTGCCACTCATAAAGGGAAACTAGAGCTGGATTTCAGTCAATGCACATTTTGATGCTTTTTGTAACATAGCTAAAAGTGGTGGCAAATTCTCATTTAATTGTTCTCAAGAAAACGACCTTTGGCAGAATCCTCAGCGTCTGACACTTTGGGGTGTTTTGGATGCCCTGTGCTGTGCCTCATTCCTCCTGTTACATCAATACAGAAAGCAGCAGTGACATCGGGGGGATAGCCAAGGTGCATAGTGAGGGATGCAGGCATCTGACACACCTGGAAGATTTTGCTGTAGCTCTTGAAGATAGTGCACTTGCTGCCCTCAGAGAGAGCACTAAGGTCAGCCATAGACGAGTCACAAACTGAACATTCTGCCGATCGAAAAACAAAAATGGCGCATATGATTGTGCCATCATTTGTTTAGTTTATCTAAGCAAAATCCAGCATGTAGGATCAGGCACCTTCGATTGTGAGACAAAAATCGTGTGTCGCAGCTGGCACACCAATGATGCGGAAAAAACGAACGACTAAGAATTTTCGTTCAGTTTTTGACTCATCTATGGCCTGCTTAAGTGTCTTTTTTAAAAAGCATCCTTTTATTCGATTTTTTTTTTTCAAGCAACGGAGTTGCTTTAATATTACTTTTTATGCAATTTAGTTTTTTATTGTTTTTGACTACGATTTCTACATTCTCTATTTCTTCCTTATGGATCAGGTGCTACATTCAGTATTCCTGCGTAAAAACTGCTAAGACTACAGGATATGCCACATGGAGATTTTAATGTTTTCACTCCGCCTGTGCAGAATGGTAGACTTGCAGTGAGAGAGGAGAGCAATAAAGCTGTGACTGTCATTAGTAAGAAAAATAGCCTACGTGTGTAACAAGCACATATAAAAGCACCACCTTTACATACAATAAAGACTTAAAAACAATGTTTATTTAAAACTTGTGTACACCAGTAAGCGACATTCTTGTCTATAATATACTATATGTAAAAACAATAAAAAAATAAAGAGTATCCTCAATTCATAATTCTTTGTTCTTTCAGTTTGGTTTTCATTTATAAT
Source organism: Lithobates sylvaticus (assembly GCA_028564925.1). Taxonomy (NCBI): domain Eukaryota; kingdom Metazoa; phylum Chordata; class Amphibia; order Anura; family Ranidae; genus Lithobates; species Lithobates sylvaticus. The sequence continues at coordinate 475,698,889 of CM053030.1, forward strand.
ATAATCATGTTCGGACAGGTTTTGGACCTTTTATAAACAATGCATGTTTTGGTGTAAAAAAATATATATATAATGATATATATATATATATAATCATCCAGAAGGGGTTGCAGCATATATATCATTTTTTTTTTTAAATCCAACAAAAAAATCATAACATATTGGCAACAGTTTTGGGCAATTAGCTCTTCATCAGACCAAAAAGATATATATAAATATATACTGGATATATATATATATATATATATATATATATATATATATATATATATATATATATATATATATATATGGATATCTATCTATATATATATATATATATATATATATATATATATATATATAAAACAATGACCTGTATTATATATAGAAATTGACATTCCCAACATATATGGAATGGGTAGTACAGTCAAGGACATTATTAGAGAAATGAATACCAATAAGCTCATTCATTTTTCTTTTAAAGCAAGTGTGACATATTTTTGGAACCTGTTTTCTTTAAGCTGGACACACAAATCTTCACTGATAGGTTCAATAACAGTTCTTCTAGGAGCATGAAATCTCTGCGACTGATGGTTCATCGCTGATATGTGTTCACAAATGATTTCTTAAGCTCTGTACTTCCCAATTATTTCAAGTGATATCCATACAGGGAAGATGAGGCACTGTATAGCTGGCATTAATGGTGAAAACCCAAGAAATTAAAAATCATTATTAAATGCTTTGGTCTGCTTTATTCTCTGCTTAAAAATGTTGCCGTCTGAATAACAGTATAAAAAAAAGTTCCAAACCTATCTCTTCTATTACTCTTCCACAGATTGTCTGTCTTTTTTTCTATTTTTTTTTTAAATTTGTGTTTTTTGTGTTTTGTGCACGAATAATAAATGCAAGCGAGTAGGTATATATTTAATCTATATATATATATATTTAATAATAATAATAAATGTAATATATTTAATCTTTTGTTGTTATTATTATCTGCTTTTCACCTACTCATTGCTTTGGCATCCAGTTTCAATCTGAATCAATGTAGATGGGAAATCTGCCTAGATATTTGCTTGTAAACTACTAAACCAATGTTGATGCATAAACACACACACAGAGTTTCCTTGTTAGTCGAGGCACCTCATTTTTGGCTGCCTTTTTAAAAAAATCTTCCACTACATCAGTTATTTTCCATATTTTTATATAGTATTACAGCCAATACATAAAAAACGTACGTATGACTAGTACCTATGTTTTGTTATTCTATTCTATTCATGTTATTTTAATTGGCTGTATATATATACATATATATATATATATATATATATATATATATATATATATATATATATATATATATATATATATATATATATATACATTGTGTTCAGCCTTTCTTTAAATTAATGTTTTAGGAAGTAAAAAAACTAACAAAAAGACATTAAAAATAAAATATAAATATATGATTAAAAAAGTAATTACTACATGCAAAAATGTACTGTACATACATAATTAACAGGACATAGAAATAGCTATAATACATTGTTAAAAATTAACTTTTTATAAAAATAAAGTTATTTATTACTTTCAGCAAAATTACAATGCTGCTAAATGATATATTATTTACATAGCACAAAGGGGAGCTGCAAGACTGAATGTACTAATGATAATATTTCAAATAAACATGTTAACTTAAATTCAAATATACATTTTATATGTAACTACATGTTATCCACATGGCTTTTAATTTGAAAAAGCATGAGGTAATAAGCTATGCTCACTTTAAATATCCAATTACTTGCAAGAGAAATAAAAAAGAAATGTTTTTTTTTTTCTAGTACATGATTGGTTAATTGAAGTTATCAAAAGCTTCACTTTATTTCACCTTACATTCACTTTGGAATATGAACAGTCTCTACTCAATTTATCAACCTCAGTGTAGGGGGAAATTTATTAAAACTGGTGCACACAGTATCTCGTGCAGCTTTGCACAGTAACCAATCGGCTTCCAGGTTTTATTTCCAAAGCCTAATTGAACAAGCTGAAGTTAGAAGCCGATTGGTTACTATGCACAGCTGCACCAAAACTCAGTGTGTGCCAGTTTTAGTAAATCTCCCTCTGGTGTTCACTTTGCAAAGGACATGTTACCATATCGTAAGGAATATGATGAAGCTTTGTTCACTTTGAACACCCAATCATGTGACTAAAAAGATTTTGCTTTCGTATTATAAAAAGAAGGAGGTGAGCACAGCTGCACTTTATTTCCTGAGCTAAATGAACATTCGCTTAGCAAATTGAAATTTCTTTACTCCTTTGGTAAATTACCGCTGCTATGTAGTATCATTTTTGCATTATCATAATTGTTATTATTGTACATTATATTCTCTATTTCTCTTCTTCTATAGAACAATAAAGGCAGGCCTTCACTTTTGTTGTATGTTGGTATGGCTGTCTATGGTTGGCCATACTATTGTATTCTTTAGTAGTAGTTATCTTTTATTTATTAAGCACCAGCATGTTAAGCATATTATTATTATCATTATATGTAATACCATTGTTTTCCGAGAGATGGTAGTACTATACATATAATTAATAACTAACGATGGCGATGAAAAGCCAAGCACTGGAAGAGAAGAATGCTAAGAAGCTAGAAGCTGGCTGACACATGGAGAAGTGTGTGTATGTGTGTGTGGACACACGTGCGTGTATGTGTATATAACAAGGTGTTGCCCAGGTCACATAGAGAATTTACGGCTTGTAATCCCACCCTCACTCAAACAAACAGCGTTTTATTGGTGGAGAATGTTCTTGTGTCTTTCTCTGCCCTTCTGATGACCTCTCTAAACCACCCTTCACGTCTGACAGCGTAAATCATAAATGTAGACCCAAGAGTGGGCTTTACAGTTCAGCTGTTGCCTAAATATATGACCCCGAAAAAAAAACAAGACACTAAAAAAGTACACTGGGGTATTGGGGATCATACATTAGAAGTGACTATACAAGGGGGGGTTTTATTTAAATGGCACAATTTCAGTTCAGAATTCTCTGGTTTACATGATTTTTGTTGAATGACCATGTTTAATAAATTATAAATAAATAATAAATATGGCAAGCATTGGTAAATTTGCTAGGCAAAGCTGATTAATATGGCTAAAACATGGAGAAAAATTCTGAATCTAAACTTCAACCATATGTCCTTTAATCACCACTTTCCAGAAATGTATTGAGCACCTGTGAAATGTTTGGAAAAACAGATCTCTTTAAATTTGAAGACAATCTCACGAGGATCTACACTCTTTAAATTGTATTATTTTTAGTATTTATATTGAGGTCACTAGAGAAGATTATGGACTAACCTGATAGGGTACCGCATCCAAAATATAGATACAATTATACCCAGCAGGAAAATTAGTAGACTTTTTAGGTACCCCAATAAATGCAATCAAAGTTGAACGTAAAATCTACTTTTTATTAATATTGTTTAGAAAGTACAAATATAAACATGGTAAAATAGAATAAAAGAGGAGGAAGTAACATTGAGATATGGTATCTGCAGCACCTTTAGTATTTCTACTAGTATTAAACCCTGGATTTAATGTCATGTCCATGCTTCTTATTGTAATGTGATTGAAATTGTGTTCAGGTACTCATTTTGATTTAAATTTAAATTTTTATTTTGTATTTCTAATCAGTGATTTAAGAATCAATTGTTTAGAAAAAAAGAATATTGTTTTTGCGCATAAGGCTTCAAAACAACTTGAGATGATTGTACAACCTGCTACAAATGACTTGTATAGGATGTGATCCACAATATTGGAGAAAGCCAAGGGGTTATATATATAAAGAGTGAGTCTGCCCAAAAATGTTGAGATTATTACAGCTGCCAGAAAGTTAAAGCACATTCTTATGTCTCTTCAACAACACCTTAAATAGGCGTTGTTTCACTTTGCCCATTCAGGATAAAATGACAGGCTCTCTTGAAAGAACCTCCTCCCACTCAGGGCCGGTGCTACCACTAGGCAAACTAGGCAGCCGCCTAGGGCGCACAGCCGCTGGTTTCCCTCCACGTCTGAATGCTCTGGAGGCTGCAGCATGTAACTAACTCAGTCCGACCGGTACTGTGATTAGAGGTGCAGCGCAGCACTGGAGCCAGCGCTAGAGGAAGCAGAGCTGATGCTTCCTGTATAATGGCGCCTTCTGTCACATGGGCAGGGCAAAGGGGGTGGAGTCAGTGGGGGAGGCAATGGGGCGGCAAAATTAGGTTTCGCCTAGGGCGTCAAAAATCCTTGCACCAGCCCTGCTCCCACTCAGCCGATTCACACTTCCCCATTCCTCTGCCAGAGCTGGAAGTCCAAGCACTTTGTTGGAGCTTACACAGTTCTAGTGACTTCTTCTGTCATGTGACGGCCTGGCAATTGGCTGTTTAGGCCCAAGCACTGGATCCCAGGTGCAGGCAATATGCTCCTCCAAACTTGTAGGTGGTGAGCATTTACCAATGGCTCAGAAAGTGCAATGGAGTTATTGGGAAGCATGGCAAAGATGAGGATCAGCTGAGTTGGGGTTGTAGCTTCACGAGAACATAACACTTTGCCCTAAATGCACAAAGTAAAAGATTCTAATTAAGGCAAGGCTATTAGCTGGTTTAATAAAAATATTTAACACCCACGCCTTGGCAAATATGTTAGCAGTGTAGTTGAGCTGCTGCTATCAATGCTATTGGTGAACCAATGTGAATAAATGAAATGTAGACAGCGCTTGCTCCACCTTAGACTAACATAAAAGACCACTGTTATGATGGGATTAAACTGTGAATCTATTACTATGCCAATCAATATAATTACATAATAACAAAAACATAAACCAATATTGTATCATGTGCTAAAAAATATTCAGAATAATCAATTTGTGCTTTAAAGTGACAAATACAGTGCATTAAGTGATGACTGTGCAATATGAAGTCTTTTTTCTGTACAATAAAGTGCTCCATTTCCAAATTGATGGCTGTGCCTCCACCTCGTGAAAGTCTGTAAACACTCCGCACTCTCCAGATATGATGGACTCCCTTACCGTATAGCAAGGAGAGTCTGCTGAGCTTATAAGTCTTTTGGGGGACCTATCCCACTTCGATATCCTCTGGTGACTTCCACTGGTGGAGACTATCTCCAATGATGGCTCCAGAACTCCAAACTCCGATTGTGCAGGTATGCAATGAATGGAGAGAAAAACTCCTCATGGTGTAAAAACCTTGAGTGATTTTATTCAATTTAAGGCATTTTACATGGTTAAAAACTCTTAGGAATAATTGAATGAAAATTAAAATAAGAATAAAAAGGACTAAGCATCACAAATGACAAAATGGGCTCTATAAGTGTGAGAGCAATGATCGCTGCCAGGTAACCATTGCTCTCACACTCATAGAGGCCATTTTTCATTCTTTATACTTATTTTATTTTCCATGCAATTATTCCTAAGAGTTTTTAACCATGTAAAATGGCTTAAATTTAATAAAACCACACAAGGATTTACACCATGAGGAGTTTTTCTCTCCATTCATTGCATACCTGCACAATCTGAGTTTGGAGCTCTGGAGCCATCATTGGGGATAATCTCCACCAGTGGGAGTCACCAGAAGTGGGATAGGTCCCCCGATAAGATCTATAAGCTCAGCAGACTCTCCTTGCTATACGGTAAGGGAGTCCATCATATCTGGAGAGTGCGGAGTGTTTGCAGTCTTTCACGAGGTGGATGTACCGACATAAATTTGGAAATGGAGCACTTTATTGTACAGAAAAAAATACTTTATTTTGCACAGTCATCACTTTATGCACTGTATTTGTCACTATAAACCACAAATTGATTATTCTTAATATTTTTTAGCACACAATACAATATTGGTTTATGTTTTTATTATTATGTAATTATATTGATTGGCATGGTAATAGATTCACAGTTTATACCATCATAACAGTGGTATTTTATGTTAGTCTAAGGTGGAGCAAGCACTGTCTACATTTCATTTATTCATATTTGCTGGTTTAAGCTGGCCACTTTCAAGTGTTCCTCGAATCTCTAATCGTTTGTGGGGTCTAACTGATGTTCATTTTCAAATGCAGTTATTATTTTTTTATTATTTTTTATGTCATTGTTGTTCTGGTTCGGATATAGGATATATATGTTTAGGTTGGTTATGAATGTTATACCGCGTACACACGATCGGAAATGCCACCAGCAAAACTCACATGAGAGCTTTTTGTTGGAAAATGGGACCATTTGTATGCTCCATCGGCGGAATTACAGCCAGCAAAAGATTAAGAGCAGGTTCTCTATTTTTCGGTCGGAAAAATTTGATCGTCTGTATGCAATTCGGACGCGCAAAAAATCACGCATGCTCGGAAACAATTCAACGCATGCTCGGAAGCATTGAACTTAATTTTCTCAGCTCGTTGTAGTGTTGTACGTCACTGTGTTCTTGACAGTCGAAAGTTCAGAGAACTTTTGTGTGACCGTGTGAAGGCAACACGAACTTGAGCGGAATTCCGTCGGAAAAACCATCCAAGATTTTTCGGACGGAAATTCCGCTCGTGTGTACACGGCAGAAGGAATGAATGGTGGATGGACAATGCATAGAATTATAGGTTCAATGGATTAATATAGAACTGGATATTAGAAATCATTATTGAATATTGATATCTCTTGGTGATGACGCAATATAATATTCAATTTTGGAATAGGAATAATTTATATGTATTTGTATAATTGTTTTAAAATTAATAGAAGGAGATTGAAAACAAATGCAGTGATTACAAATTTCAAAGGAACAGAATGGAATTTTTTCTTGAATTAACTAATTTCTAACTATGTATGTGGTTTTCGATTCGGAAGGTCCATTTGTCCCAAAATTGAATGTAAAAAGCGAACAAAATTTTGAAGTTTTTTAGAACGATATTCACCAAGTGACAATTTTCGTATTAATGTTCATACAAAAATCTACCAGTGTATGGCCAGCCTTACTCACAAACACAAGAATGCAGAGATTGGCCATTGTGTTTTTGCATATGAAGAGAGCGCTACAGTCTGAGCTTTGGCTCCATTATATTTCACAGGGAAAAGTAGCAACCAAAATGTGGTTTCTAAAGCCGTCCTATTGATTCTTCTCCCTTGAGAGGCTGACTGCTGGTACCATAGACATGAGGAGTTCAGCTTGATCAGAAGATGCTCATATAATGTCTATGGTCAGCTTTGAAGCCAGTGGATACCTCGGCCCACCTGATTCCATCTATAAAACTGAACTCCCATTTTCAGATGGAATGACCTTGTAACCCATCTGTCTGGAACAACCTTCTGCTCAGTGTGTATGGCTACGGAGATTGTCTCAGCCTGCAGCTAAATCACCGGGTCTCCTTTGTTGTCCCGGGCAGTATGTCTGAATGAAGATGGGCTTAATAAAGTGTGAATGAGGACGTAAAATCTGTTTGGGGGAGGAGCAGTGTGGAAGACATACTCTGCGGAGATCATTTGCAGGTTGTAAAGGGTGTCAAATGTGACAGTTCATTTACATGAACACACCAGACTGAGGAATTCCAAATGTTGGAGAATGAAAAGTCCCAACAACACCTTATAAAATACATCGCACTCAATGTGTTCTTATGAGTGTTATGCCGCATACACACGATCCGACTTTTCGATGGACTAGTTCCGGCGGACCGGAATCCGTCAGACAATTCGATCGTGTGTGGGCTCCAGCGGACTTTTCATTCCCAAAAGTCTGACGTTTTAAATCTTTCCGCTGGACTCGAGTCCGGTCGAAAAATCCGGTCGTCTGTGTGCTAGTCCGACGGACGAAAACCTCCTTATTCTAGTCCGGTCGTACGTCATCACGTTCAAATCCGTCGGACTTTTGGAGTGATCATGTGTGGGCAAGTCCGTTCATTTGAAAGTCCGGTGGACCTCCGCTGCAAAGTCCGTCGGATAGTCCGCCGGACCAAGTCCGTCGAAAAGTCCGCTCGTGTGAACGCGGCATTAGAGTTTGCCTCCAAATAACCTGCTTCATCGATCAATCATACCCATTGTATGGTGACAGTAAGACCTTGGTCATAGAGGAATGTGCGGTAGGTGTTTAGGCAACGCACAGAGTTCAAGTACATGTCAGGAGGTGAGGAAAGAATTACACACAAATAGCTGTAAGCTACAAAAATGCAGCCTCTCTCTCTTTTAAAGTGGACCTTCAGTAATTTTTTTCCAACTTTCCATCTATTAAATCTTCTGCCCTTGTTGTTTTAACTTTGGATAGTAAAACATTTTATTTCTGCCAGTAAATACCTTATACAGCCCACTTCCTGTTTCTTGTCTGGTCATTAGCCTAGGCTTATGACATCATGCACAGCTCTCTCTCTCACTCTCGTGAGAGTTTGCCAAGAAGGGAGGGGGATGAGTCATAAGAGGGCCAAAGAGAGCTGCAGAGCTGGAGGTGTGCCTCCTGTGTGTCTGTGTAAATCAAGGAAGTGAACAGGCAGCATCTTCAGCTGCCCACAGTTAAAATGGATGCAGCCAGACTTAGTGGAGGGAGATTTCTGCAGCATATTTGGCAAGTACAGAATAACGGTATAATTCAAATAATATGCAAAGTGGTTGGAGGGAAGCTTCAGAATGGCAAAGATGTTTTTATTACAAATGATGTGAACAGACTGCAGTTCCTCTTTAATGCAGGTAAGGCAGTAAATTAATTGAATTACTGCCTTAACCACTTCAGAAGGATTTGCCCCCTTCCTGACCAGGCCATTTTTTGCGATACGACACTGCGTTGCTTTAACTGACAATTGCACGATCATGCGACACTGTCTCTAAGCAAAATTGACGTCCTTTTATTTACAAATTATGTGAGCAGACTGCAGTTCCTCTTTAAAAAAATAAAGCAGTTATATAGCACTGCAGAATTTAAGACTATCTGAAAAATAAAAGATGTTAGGGTTTGTTTACATGGGCAGCTGGGGGACAGTAAAAGCAGGAAGTTTAGCCTCAGTTTTACTGCTTCTCCGACCACCCTAATCCCAGAAATGCAGCCACTCAGGGCTGTACCCATGTCGTAGCAAAATTGAAATGCCACATTGCTTTCTGCTGGCAGTACCACTGCAGGATGTGACCCATTCAGGTAGATGGGGGCATGCTGCAACCGCCCTCCAACTGCGTGCAATGCATTTGGAGGACCAAAGTAGGAGGTAAGCAGTTAACATTTCACTTCCTCGCTGCCTGTTAAACACACTCTGGAAGGGTATCCACCACGGATTGCTTTTCAGGGGGGCGTGACATGGGGATGGGCCCTTACAGTTTTTTTTTTTTTACCAAAAATCTTGATTTTGGTAGGACAGTCTAACAATATTTGTGTCCCAAGATGGCAATGTTTACTGAGAGGGTTGTGGACAGTACCAAAGTGGACAGGTTGGATGTGAAGCCACAAAAAAAAGGGTAGCTCATACCTGGATCCTCTCTACAGTAGGTACAATATATTTACGTTTGGTTCATTTTTAGCATTTTAGCCCACCATATCGATTATTTTCACACTGACCTAAGAATTGCCAACATTTGCTTCACTGTACAAAACACACACATGTCAACATTTCATCATGGAGTTAATTCGTTTTTAATGAATGAAATACTTGCTGACCTTATGCTGTCTTTTTCTTTCAGGTAAAAGATTGCTATGACAGTGTAACCTTTACATCATTACTTGATATTCCTTACAAGCCGGGGCATGCTGCGGAGAGACTACTGAGATACTCCGAGTGCTCAGACAGCTTCCATCCGCCTGTGGAAATGTCTGAGAACAGCTGAGAAAATAATAAGCACATAATTCTCCCTTGCTGTCAGCCAAAAATCCCAGGCTTTAATGTGTCTGTCTGTCTATCTATCTATCTTTCTCCATTATCTTCAATATCTATCTGTGCCTATAATCTGCAAAATCTTTCAGCATATCTATCTAATTATAAATCTATTTCTCCATTATCTTTAATAACTGTACCTACCATCTGCAATATCATCATCTCTATCTAATTATCTATCTATCTATCTATCTATCTATCTATCGAATTATCTATCTATCTATCTAAAATGGAACAGTTTCCCTCAAATATATCCAAATAAACTTTATTTATAAAAAAAAGAAGTATCTATATATCTACCTTTTCATCTGTCTATGATCTATCTGTCAATCTATACATCTGTCTTTTCTGTAATAGATAGATAGATTTACAGATAGATCTATTTCTATATTACCCTCAGTAATAGCCTGTACCTCTCATTTGCAATATCTTCAAGCATATTTATATCTATCTATCAGCATATCTATCTAATTATCTATCTATCTCTCCATCCATTTATCTAAAATAGAACAGTTACCCTCAAATATATCCAAATAAACGTTATTTATAAAAAAAGAAGTATCTATATATCTACCTTTTCATCTGTCAACGATCTATCTGTCGATCTATACATCTGTCTTTTCTGTAATAGATAGATAGATTCACAGATAGAAAGATAGATAATAGATAGACAGATATTTTTTAAATAAACATTATTTGGATTCATTTAAAAGGAAACTATTCTGTGATAGATAATAGATGAAAAGATAGATATAGAGATACTTTGTTTTTTGAATAAACTTTATTTGGATATATTTGAGGGAAAAAGTTCTACTTTATATTAGAGCTGCACAATTCATCGTTAAAAAAATCGTGATCTCGATTCAAACCCCCTGAGATCTCTATTGCAGAGTTTGCCGATTATTTCATATAACAAGTGGAGAGACGTATCTGCTCACTCAGCTGTCAAAAGAAAACATCCGGGCAGTCTGCCAAGTTTTTAACATGAAACATTGTAACTCTTCCTTCTTAGATCAAAGGGATAAACTTCTGTGTGTAAAGAAAAAATCCAGGCAGTCTGCCAAGTTTTTAACAACATGTAAATGCAGGAAATGTAACCACTTAAAGTCTAAATCTTTTTCTGACACTTGTTTCTTAACCACTTGCTTACTGGGCACTTAAACCCCCCTCCTATCCAGACCAAATATCAGCTTTCAGCGCTGTCGCATTTTGAATGACAATTGCGTGGTCATACAACACTGTACCCAAATGAAATTTTTATCATTTTTCCCCCCCAAAAAAGAGCGTTCTTTTGGTGTATTTGATCACCTCTGCGATTTTTATTTTTTGTTTAAAAAAAATGTAAAAGACCGAATTAAAAAAAAAAAGAAAATGTTTTTTTTTTTTTTTTATTTTGTTATAAAAATTTTAAATGGCAAATTTTTGTCCGTAATTGATGTACGCTGATGAGGCGGCAGTGACGGGCACCAATAGGTGGCAGTGATGGGCACTGATGGGTGGCAGTGATGGGCACTGATGGGTTACACTGATAGGCAGCACTTTTAGGTGGCACTGATTGGCAGCACTGGTGGGCATTGATAGGTGGCACTTGTAGGCATTGACAGGTGGCACTTATGGGCATTGACAGGTGGCACTTGTGGGCATTACATGAGGCATAATTGTCTCTGAATTTTCGGGACCGATGTCTCTTTAAGATGAGCCGGTGATTGGCTTTTTTTTTCTCCTCCGCTGTCAGCGTGAAAAAAAAAACAATTTGTTTTGATCATGTGATCATCTGTCATTGGCTGACAGCTGATCACATGGTAAGGGGCCGGGACCCGCCCCTTTTTTTTGGTTTGCTGATCACCCGAGTCTCAGTGACTCGGTGATCACAGAGCGTGCACAGGGGAGGACGTCATATGACGGCCTCCCGGGAATTGAGATCCGCGCTGTGGCCGTCATTCCGCCATAGCGCGGATGTCAAGTGGTTAAGTTAAAATCAATATTTTTTGTTAGAAAATTTCTTGGAACCCCCAAATATTATATATATATTTTAGCAGAGACCCTAGTGAATAAAATGGCAATTGCTGCAATATTTCATGTCACACTGTATTTACCCAGCGGTCTTTCAAACGCAATTTTTTGGGAAAAAATACACTTCAATGAATAAATAAAAAATAAAAAAATGACACAGTAAAGTTAGCCCAATTTTTTTGTTTTAAAGTGGTTGTAAACCCTTACAAACCACTTTGGCCTACAGGTAAGCCTAGATTAAGGCTTACCTGTAGGTACAAGAAATATCGCCTAACAAAAAGACAGGCACCTCTGTCTACGGCGCATGTGCCGTAGACAGCGGCACGCAGGCGCACTGAGCAAGCTGCGGATCACGGCGATATGCCGCTCTTGGGAGTGACGTCATCACGGCTCCGACGAATGACAGCGCCGGAGCAGCGAGACCCGGAAGTCACTTCGGGATTGATGGCGGCGGAGGAGGACGTGGACGAGGGTCGCTTCGGGGGCTTCGTTCTCAGGTAAGTTAATCATAATGCCTTTGCCTTGCAGGTTCCATTTAAAAAAAATAGGAGGCTTTACTTCCTGTTTAATGTGAAAGATGATGTTACGCCGCGAGAATCGTGATCTATCTTCTAAGCCAAAAAAATCGTGATTCTCATTTTAGCCAGAATCGTGCAGCTCTACTTTATATAGATAGATCTATTTCTATATTACCCTCAGTAATAACCTGTACCTCTCATTTGCAATATCTTCAAGCATATTTATCTCTCTCTATCTATCTTACTATCTAAAATAAAACAGCTTCCCTTAAAGGTTAACTCCACTTTCATTGGAAAATACAAAATCAGCAAATACAAAAAAATAATATAGCATATACAATTGTGACACGAGTCGTATTGCAATTAAATGTTATTAAGAATGAACAAAAATTTTATTTTTGGGAAGATACTTCCAATGGAAAAAAATCACGTCTAAAGGGATGCAGACCCTGAAACTTTCCTCTTTAGAGGCTGTCAGGAGCAGCAGCTGATTGATAATTATAAAACCACTCCCATACAGATTCACTCGGCACATGGACACAGACAAACAAACAAACAGCTATTTCTTCATGAATAACAAAAGTTAGGAATCTGCAACAAAGTTTATTAAAATCCTTGCAATGTACAGAGATCTCCTAGAGGGTAATGTTCTTTTTCTCAACAAAAGTGGAGTTACTCTTTAAATGCAATCAAATAAGGTTTATTTTAATAAAAAAATCATCTATCTATCTATATTTTAGTTATTACATGTACTTATGTAGAGCTGATATATAATGCAGAGAGCTGTACAGAGTACATGGAACCAATCAGTCCAGCCAAATAGCCTGTTACCAGGAGAAAAGTGGCCACTTTGTTGTCTTTTGTTGGCAGAAAGTGAAATGCATTTTTTTTTCAGATTCCTACATACATACATTTAGTGTAATCACAAAGGGTTAGCCATCTCCCTATAGAATTGGCCCTGCATTGTATAAAGTAGTTACTTGTATTATCTGTCATTAATGACAATTTTCGGCAGCAGCATTAGGTGAACCATGCAGCTGTTGTAGTTAATGGGATTGGTGGATGACTATGTCTATTCAGCTTTTCCTGTCCTTTTTTTTTCCATAGCAAAAGGTTAGATAGAACCTGCCAGATTTTTTTTTTTGCCTGCGCCTCTGTTGTAGATTTGATCTCAATTCCCCTCTGATGAAACGGTTGCCTGCAGGACAGGAAGTGAGGGGAAATCTCTCCTAAGAGAGCCCATGAAGGCAGTTAAAAATCACACTTTTTCCAAAACTAAGTTTGATATACACAGATATATATATATACACATACACATACACACACACACATATACATACATACATATATATATATATATAGGAATGTGTAAAGTTCCTACATTTTTTGTGTTATATCGCACTTGGTGTTGCTGCTAATTTATTTATATTTTTTCCTTATTTTTAATTTTTTTTTGCATATTGTCCAGCGCAATTTTCCTTGTACTAATATATATATATATATATATATATATATATATATATATATATATTGTGTGTAAGTGTTTACTAGTGCCGCCCTCCTAAAAATAAACACTGCTCTGCGCTACAATGATATGATACTTGCAATATATGGGATGGTCCTGGGATGACCAAGCCTATAGATAGTGGCAGATGTGTAAAATAGTTATTTAAATAAATAAATAAATAAGTAAATATACGTGCAAGATGCAATATAAATAATAAAATTATAAATATATGTGCATGATGTGAAGTTTAAAAATTATTATTATTGTCTTCATATAATGTGGGTATATAACAATAATGATAGCTGCCGCTTAAGAATATCGAACTGTGAAATGTACAAAAGTTTCTATGGTGGGCTAAACTTAATCCCCCCAATTTTGAATTTTTGTAGCAGCGCTATTAAGGTGAGCTTTCTCAAATAAATGTGAAAGGTTGATGAGATAAACACGCTAATCAAGTTGACCGTGAATGAAATAAATAAATAAATACATAAATATCAGAGTGACCATAAATGAATGTCTGAAATATATAGAAATATAAAAATAAATAAATAAATCGGTCCATATGCGTGAAATCAATAAATCAATAAATCAATAAAAAATTCAAAGTGGATCACAAATAGTGAGTAAACAAATCTGTGAGACCAATTCCTAATTTAGCAATTAGTATTTGTAGTCCGTGTATAAACGGAGTTTGCTCATCAAATGAGTCAGTGGAAAAAAGTGACAGTTCAGAATTGATGTGAGCAACAGTTCTAAATAAATATTTCTTGAGTGATCCGTCCACCAAAGCTTTCACCACGTGAGGGAATCGTCCCCTTCTGGGGGTACACTCACCAGAAATCTACTTTAAATAAGCCTGTAGTATAAACCAATCTGGACCTTCTCCTCCAACATCACCAGATAATTACCATCCACCAGCGCGGTTATTGGACCCGAGTTTCAGACTTTGTATCCAGCATCCCTTGATCATGACTCCACCAGCGCGGTTGTATCATGTGTAAAAATAGATGGAGGGCCACATAGTGTGATATTGCTAAAAACTTTTTATTTAAAACAGTTTCCCTTTATTGCAAAAGATCCCCCCCAAACAATATCTGCGTACCAAAATTTATAAGATAGTTAGCATTGGATAAACATAGAACGGTACTGTGCCTGTGTTCCTTTCAACAGGAAGTGACGTTACGACGTATTGCGGTTCACGGTGCGTTCCACAGGAGAACAGGAAGAAAGGACTCCGCTCATGAGCGGAACTGAAGGATCCACTTCCCACTGACAGAAAGGAACACAGGCACAGTACCGTTTTATGTTTATCCAATGCTAACTATCTTATAAATTTTGGTACGCAGATATTGTTTGGGGGGGATCTTTTGCAATAAAGGGAAACTGTTTTAAATAAAAAGTTTTTAGCAATATCACACTATGTGGCCCTCCATCTATTTTTACACATGATACAACCGCGCTGGTGGAGTCATGATCAAGGGATGCTGGATACAAAGTCTGAAACTCGGGTCCAATAACCGCGCTGGTGGATGGTAATTATCTGGTGATGTTGGAGGAGAAGGTCCAGATTGGTTTATACTACAGGCTTATTTAAAGTAGATTTCTGGTGAGTGTACCCCCAGAAGGGGACGATTCCCTCACGTGGTGAAAGCTTTGGTGGACGGATCACTCAAGAAATATTTATTTAGAACTGTTGCTCACATCAATTCTGAACTGTCACTTTTTTTTTCCACTGACTAATTTGATGAGCAAACTCCGTTTACACACGGACTACAAATACTAATTGCTAAATTAGGAATTGGTCTCACAGATTTTTTTACTCACTATTTGTGATCCACTTTGAATTTTTTATTTATTTATTGATTTATTGATTTCACGCATATGGACTGATTTATTTATTTATTTTTATATTTCTATATATTTCAGACATTCATTTATGGTCACTCTGATATTTATGTATTTATTTATTTATTTCATTCACGGTCAACTTGATTAGCGTGTTTATCTCATCAACCTTTCACATTTATTTGAGAAAGCTCACCTTAATAGCGCTGCTACAAAAATTCAAAATTGGGGGGATTAAGTTTAGCCCACCATAGAAACTTTTGTACATATATGTATATATATATATATATATATATATATATATATATATATATATATATATATATAGAGTTTTCTTCAATGTTGGCAGATTTATGTTGAATTGAGCAAAATTCTCTCCATGGGTGGCTCTGTAGGCAACGTCCAGATCGAAAAAAAGCTGATTTTCCAATCAACTTTTGATAAAGGCACCAGGTGGAAATGTGTTGGCCGAACAGCCAGCAGTGCCGGCTGTCAGCATACAATAGCCAACAGAGGAATATTTGCCCCTCCTTGAGCTGACCGAAAAACATCTATACATGTATGGACAAGTGCAGGTGAGTAGTGGGCACTGTAGAGGTTTTGTGGCAGCCTTCTAACCATTCAAGGATACAGATCATTTATAGGTTATATTTATCTATGCTGAAACTTTTTTGACGGTGTCTTCTGGCCAATCACAGGTCCTCGTGCCTCTTTTTTCATTGTGGGAGGTGGGAAGTCATCAATAAAGCAAAAGTGTTCCAGACATTAAGTGTCTTCACTATTGCACTGTGAGCCCTGGGGGTGTGTCCATTACAGCCTGGGCTCACAGAAAGTGGATTGATTGGCTCTGGCTGTCATTCGTTCTGAAAGAGGAGCGCCTGACATTCTGTGGGGTACAGCACCAGATTATAGGTGAATTTTACAGTGAAAATGCAGAGCAATTAATAACAAAAAAAAGAAAAGAAAAAAAAAGTTCTGCGTTAAACTTCCCTAATTTCTCCTTTAAAATTCAATGAATAAGGTAATGTTAGAGTGCCCATAAGTATCTAAGGGTGATCAGATTTTGAGTATATGCCAGACAACCCTCAAAGATTATTGGGCACATTAACACACTTGATCTAGGTCACATATGTAGATATGAAAATGTGGCCCATTCCAAACACAAAGGTCAGGAAAAAAAAAAATTATATATATACACACATACATATATACACACACACAGTGCCTTGAAAAAGTATTCATATCCCTTGAAATTTTCAACAATTTTTCATGTTACAATCGAAATAAAATGTATTTTATTGGGATTTTATGTGATAGACCAACACAAAGTGGCACATAATTGTGAAGTGGAAGGAACGTGATAAATGTTTTTCAGAATTTTTTACAAAATAGAAATCTTAAAACGGTGGCATTCTATTGTATTCAGCCCCCCTTTACTCTAATACCCCTAACCTTAAATCTAGTGGAACTAATTGCATTCAGAAGTCACCTAATTAGTACATAGAGTCCACCTGTGTGTAATTTAATCTCAGTATAAATACAGCTGTTCTGTGAAGCCCTCAGAGGTTTGTTAGAGAACCTTAGTGAAAACAGCATCATGAAGGCCAAGGAACACACCAGACAGGTCAGGGATAAAGGTGTGGAGAAGTTTAAAGCAGGGTTGGGTTATAAAAAAAATATCTCAAGTTTTGAACATCTCACGGGGCACTGTTCAATCCATCATCCAAAAATGGAAAGAGTATGGCACAACTGCAAACCTACCAAGACATGGCCGTCCACCTAAACTGACAGGCTGGGCAAGGAGAGCATTAATCACAGAAGCAGCCAAGAGGCCCATGGTAACTCTGGAGGAGCTGCAGAGATCCACATCTCAGGGGGGAGAATCTGTCCACAGGACAACTATTAGTCGTGCACTCCACAAATCTGGCATTTATGGAAGAAAGCCATTGTTATTGTTAAAAGAAAGCCATAAGAAGTCCTATTTGCAGTTTTCGAGAAGCCATGTGGGGGACACAGCAAATATGTGAAAGAAGGTGCTCTGGTCATTTGAGTTCAAAATTTAACTATTTGGACTAAAAGCAAAACGCTATGTGTGGAGGAAAACTACAATTTTTAAAACCATTTATCATTTTCCTTCCACTTCACAATTATGTGCCACTTTGTGTTGGTCGATCACATTAAATCCCAGTAAAACACATTTACATTTTTGGATATATCATGACAAAACTTGGAAAATATCAAGGGGTGTGAATACTTTTTCAAAGCAATATATATATATATATATATATATATATATATATATATATATATATATATATATATATATATATATATATATATATATATATATAATTAATCATCCCAAAGGTTTTCTATCGGGTTGAGGTCAGGACTCTGTGCAGGCCAGTCAAGTTCCTCCACCCCAAACTCGCTCATCCATGTCTTACAAAGACAAGTGTGTCTTGCCTACAGTCAAGCATGGTGGTGGGAGTGTCATGGTCTTGGGCTGCATGAGTGCTGCCGGCACTGGGGGGCTACAGTTCATTGAGGGAACCATGAATGCCAACATGTACTGTGACATACTGAAGCAGAGCATGATATTAGTATTCCAACATGATAACAACCCCAAACACACCTCCAAGACAACCACTGCCTTGCTAAAGAAGCTGAGGGTAAAGGTGATGGACTGGCCAAGCATGTCTCCAGACCTAAACCCTATTGAACATCTGTGGGGCATCCTCAAACAGAAGGTGGAGGAGCGCAAGGTCTCTAACCTCCACCAGCTCGGTGATGTCATCATGGAGGAGTGGAAGAGGACTCCAGTGGCAACCTGTGAAGCTCTGGTGAACTCCATGCCCAAGAGGGTTAAGGCAGTGCTGTAAAATAATGGTGACCACACAAAATATTGACACTTTGGGCACAATTTGGACATTTTCACTTAGGGGTGTACTCACTTTTGTTGCCAGAGGACTAGCCTGCTGCATAATTTTTTCACTTGATTTTTCGGGGTGTCTTTGAATTCAGCCCTCTGTAAGTTGATAATTTTCATTTCCATCAAACGCTGTAGCATCCTTTCATTCCTAACATTAGACCATATCAGTATAGATATCCAGCATGATATTTTTCCCCGTTGAGATCTGATATGTTTTCAAAGTGTTCCTTTAATTTTGTTTGAGAAATGTATATATACCTGATGACATATGTCAAGCTCAATTATCATGTTCTTGACACTATATCTGTTTTCAATTCTACATGTGCACTAATCTTGCTGCATGATTATGAGCCCTTATGATGATTCTCAGTATCACCCCCCTAGGGTACCATGACCCAGTCCCAGCCAGTATTCTCCAACAATGCATGGGCCAGGCTCCAATCACTGGTTGGATACAGATAGAAAAATCACATCTACAGCTATACAGTTATTACAGAAAGGTAAATATAGTTTGATTTAGATGATCATAACTCATGAATAGACACAAGATGGTTGGTTGAACACATACATGCCGCTAAACTTTTGCATAACAGATAAAGTTTCATTGTGTGGTTACATACGCTTTGACATTGAGTGCCGGTTCACACTTATGCAAATTCTGTGCGGATCAGATGTGATCCAAAAAGCATAGATTCGCATGTCTTCTAAAAAAGCATTATTTCCAATGAAGGTTGATATGCAGTGCGAATTTGATCCGGGCAAAAAAAGGGTCCCATACTAGTTTAGTGTGGGTTTGGTGCAAATTTTATCTCCAGCTATTTCAAATCCCCTCCGAATTGGCATTGGAATTGCACCTGTCACAACAGAAATCGCATTGTGAAATTGCATCAGATTCGCACCACATTAGTGTAAATCGAGACTAAAGCCTCGTACACGCGATCGGATTTTCGTCCAGGAATTGTGTGACAGACTGTTTGCCTAAAATCCGAGCGTTAGTACGCTCCATCAGACAATTGTTGGCCAACTTTCCGCCAACAAATGTTGGATGGCAGGCTAGTAAATTTTCAGCGGACAACAGTCTGTTGTCAGATTTTCCTATTGTGTGTACACGAGTCCATCACATAAAAGTCCAAAGTACAAACACGCATGCTCGGAAGCAAGGATAAGCTGGAAGCAGTCGGTCTTGTAAACTAGCGTTCATAATGGAGAATTAACATTCGTGACTTGGAAAATTATGAAATCCCCAAATGCAGCGCACAATTCTCTTCTTCTTTAATGGGATAATAATGAAGCTGCTTTGCTGGTGATACTGATGGAGTTGTGGCACACAAATTTTCAAAGGCTTTTTTTTTCTAGTGATATCAAGAATAATATTATTATGCTTGTTTTTTTTTCGTTTTGGTGCAAGTTACCACAACACCATTATCCCGTAGTTTTTAAGATGAAAGATACAACTATGTTGGTGTCCCTTGTTAATTTTAAATTGTATGATTTTAAATGTAACTGCCTACTCCCAAAATGTAATTTGAAGTAAAACACATAGCCAAGTATTATTCTACACAATTTTTTTTATTGTGCATTAAAAAAAGAAAACAAATAAAATTAGACATGATATCTGCCAATAGAACTTAACCAAAAAGTGCATTCTATGCATCCAAAAATATAGAAAATATACCAAATCAAATCATTATTCAACCAAAAAATAAAATAAAAGCCTCATGCATGTGTCCTGCTTCTTAATATAGGGGGTCAACAATGCCAATAGTTGGTGAAAGCAGAGGTCCGTTATCCGGATTATTCTCCTGGAGCTCCCGCAGCAAAGGCATATGACATAATTGGTCACAATTAATAAAGCAACCAATTTTTGGTCCAAGAAATCCTCCTCCACCTGTTCCTGGACTTGGGCCAAAGCAACAACTCCAAGGCCAATAATAACACGTTATCTCCTCCGATTCCGCAACATAGCTGGTTGACGAACGGCTGTTCAGAAACAAACTGAAAAGCGCAAAATAAAAAGTGCGAATCAACACTCACCAAACTTCTACTAACAGGAAATTAGCAAAAGGGTGGTGCTTGACATTTGAACTTCCTCTTTATTGGCTCATAGTACGTCTAGTACGTCACTACGTTCGCGTTTGTTGGCCGACAATTGTGTACCGTTTGTATGCAAGACAAGTTCACGGCACACGCCCTTCGGACAAAAGTCTGACGCTGTTTACTTACTTACTTACCCTGCCCTATCTAATTAGCTGCTATGTCTTGATTATGTGTTTATAACCCTATTGCTTCACCAGTAAGCTTGTCTTTAATTACAGCACAGTTGCCGCTTTCATGTCCATTAGCATGCTTTCATGTGTCATTATACTAGTCCTGATAAAGAGAACTAAGTATTCTCAAAAGCTTGCCACTAAAATATATTCAATTAGCCAATCAAATGTATCATATGTTTGCGCACAATCATTATAGGGATGATAATTTACACAGACTGGGTAAGAGAAATAGTATTTTATTTTAGGTTATGAAAACAGATCTTGAAGTATACCGTATAATAATATAATAAACTGATCTGTCTTTTTCACCATTCATTGGGTATTTTGTCTTTTTCCTTTTCAGCAAGTTTTCCAACCTATCCAATCTATAATCCCCATCAGAAGCAGTAGCAGGAGCCAATGTCTCTGCCAATAAGGACTGAGAGACCTGGGAGAAGCTCATGTCTTGTGCGCATCGCTGTATCGAGAGGGAGCTCAGGTGAGGATTAGGGGGGGGGGGGGGGCTGGGGTGCTGCACACAGAGGGTTTTTTTTAACATGAAGGTAGAAAAAAACCTGAGCCTTTAAAACCACTTGAGCACGTTAGAGTACATTGGCAACTCATTCATTTTGAATGGCATGTTAATGCATTGCAAAGACATAAATGGGCTCTAAAATATTTCCTTTATTCCTGTTCCAGTTAAAACCTAAAATGTTGCCTTCATCTCAGCTGCAATGACAATGGTCATCAGAACGAAGAGAGGGGATGAAGCTCCCATGTGAGGCATAAACAGCCATCAAAGCCTAATGGCCCGTACACACGATTCGAAAATTGGTGGAAAAATACCGCTTTCAACGCGTTCGTACGATAATTGGATCGTTAGTACAGAGCTTTCGAGAGCCGATCACGACAGTTCATCCGATATTATTTTATCGGACATGCACAAAAAATTTTCTTGTATGATACCAGATCGTACGATTTTCGTCCGAAAATACAATACAAGTACAATACAAATACACTACAACACATTACATCACTCCCGATTTATTTTTTCTGTTGTACGAAAATTTTTGTGTCTTTAGTTCCCTATTCAATTTCTGCTTGCGACTAGTAAGCGAAAAAAGTCAGATGATCTGTCGTCCGATTTTCAAGTTGTGTGTAAACCTGGGTTCATACTATTGCGAACACAGACATCACATGTGATTCATACGCATTGCTGTGCAGATCACATGCGATGTCTGTGCAATGTGAATTCAGCATTACAGTTTGTATGGCTGAACTCGCATTGCATTTGCACGAAAATGCTGCAGGAACCTTTTATTTCCCCGCATTGGAATCGGAATTCTGAATTTGGACAGGAATCGGATCGCATGGGTGTGAACACCCATACGATCCGATTCCTGTCCAAATTCACGATCTGGGGGTGTCATTAACTTTGTATTGACACCCGCAGCGGTTCGCAGAGGACAGTGTGAACTGTCTGCAAGGGAAATGCGATGCTGGAAACCGCACTGGAATTGCGCTGGTTCCCACATAACAATAGTGTGAACCGGCGCTAACAGTGGCAGCACAAGTGGTTAGCACTTCTGCCTAGCAGCACTGGGGTCACTGGTTTGAATCCCAACCACAACACTTCCTGCCTGGAGTTTGGATGTACTCCGTGTGCCTGTGTGGGTCACCTCCAGGTACTCCAGTTTCCTCCCACACTCAAAAGACACGTTAATAGATTGATAGGTTAATTGGCTCCTGTCTCATTTGGCCCTAGCATGTGTATGGGTGTGAGTTAGGGACATTAGATTGTAAGTTCCTTGAGGGCAGGGACTGATATGTACAATATACTCCAAAGACATGCTGGTAGGTTAATTGGCTTCTGTCTAAATTGAACCTAGTATATGAATGTGAGTTAGGGACATTAGATTGTAAGTTCCTTGAGGGCAGGGACTGGCGTGAATGTACATGTAAAGCACTGTATAAATTGACAGTACCTTAAATAATAATAATATATATGTAAAGCGCTGTGTAAATTGATGGAACTACTTAAGTACCTGTTGCTAACCCATCCCTAGCAAAACTAGAAATAAAAAAGTTTGAGCTGTAGATACAATTTAAAAAAATAAAATGACTGAAAAAAGGCTCAACAACCTTGTTGATTTATTGAGATTAGAGTCGTCTCTCTCTGTTTTCAGGAGCTGAATGTCATACACTGGCAGTAAGATGGCAGCATTTACCAGTAATCTCCTGCAGTTGCCATAAATCCTTTCGTAGTCTTTTCCAACTTGTGAATGACAGGTACTGTGTAATAAACAGCCTTTAATAGCATCACACCTTGTTCACACACCCTGAGGTTCAGGTTCTGCCAGTTGCCAGTGCATAGTGTATATTACATACTTATTTTAAATAGCTTGGATGCTTTGATTAGTTAGAACTGAGGATTATTCTTTTAGGTCAATGGGAGGACTATGACTACACATTTACAAGCTGAATGGATTCATTAAATGGTGACATGATTTCATCTCTACACCCTTTAGATGAAAGCACTTGAAGCTATTTAAAAGGGATGGGTTTAACTGTTTCCACATTAAAAACTTCCGTATTCTCCATTATGTTATACAAGAAGAAGAGGTATTATTCTGGTCTCTCTGGCAAGTCCATGTCTTCTGAGAGTTTTCGAATTCCTGTACCTCCCAAAGAATGCTGTGGTTCCTTCCTCACATACAGGACATAGTAATAATGTAGGTGCTGGTTAACGTTTGTTAGCCGCTGTCACTACAAAATGTGTGTAGGGACTATGCCATAAACAGTAGTGTCCCTATTCTAGTACTGTTAAACTGCAGTCAGCCTTGTGCCCCGTACACACGGTCGGAATTTCCGACCAAAAGCTCACATCGGACTTTTGTTGGTGGAATTTTCGATCGTGTGTATGGGACATTAGACTGAATTGATGGTTTGGCTTTCTACAGGTTTTCTCCTAAGTTCAGATTATTGTTTACTTCTGCCTGCTGCTTAGGAGTGTCCCTTTCAATAGTGCGGGAATATCCAGTAGCCAAAGTTATGAAATATTTATATCTCCTTGGCCTACCTACCACTATGACATTTGTTGCCAGTGGTACATGCTGGGAAAGGGTATAAATATTTGGGGAACCGTCTGAAAGCTTGCTGGCTCTACCTCAAGCCCACATGCTGGGGAACTGTATAAATATTTGGGTCGAGCCTTCTGAAAGCTTGCTGACTCTCATTTAGCAGGACCTATTTGCTGTTGTCCCTGACCTGCCAGGTCTGCTGCCTGGGAAAGAAACATGTGCATAATAAAAACGTAGGCACAAGGCTGGGGCTTGGAGCTTACATTGTTTGGCTGAAGGGATAGCCTGGGAGAAATTAAGCTAAGCTCAGGACAGGAGCGCCTGGAATCTGTGAGTAGACTGAGGGAAACAATAACATAAGCAGGTGCAGGTACTTTTTCATTTGTAGGTGACACTGTGTGACAATACAAGGGAAGGAGAGTATGTTGAATAAGGTGGCCCCTTAGAGACTCCTTTAGTTCTTTATGGGAAGGCAGATATCTGATTTGATACTGAATTCCCGTAAGAGTTGGGGCCACCATCTTGGCATGAAAGCCTTTAAAGGGGATCCCATGTCTTTTTGGGCATGCTTCAAGCGAGTGTCAGAATAAGAAGAGGAACCCGCTGTTTAGGAACAGTGCTTAGTACAGGGAAAGCTGCAGAATTGCCTGAGTTCCCTTGCAGTGGGTGAGTACAGCAAGTACATTCTGAACCAGTCCTTTTCCTTCACATCACCAGCAGAAACCATCCTCTGGTAACAACTGTATCGCCTGTAATAGAGTGGGCCTGTGATAAATTTCAACGTTCTCCTGAGTGCCCTGAACTGTATGTATGATCGTTTGCTGAATCTCCAACTGTGCCTATAAAAAGTTCCAAGTGCCACCAAAATTTGCATGGAATTATTCCTCCCAAGCGGATACCTTCTTCAGAAGTCCTGCCTACAATTGCATAGCTTGAATATTGGGCAGTGGTGGACTGAAGCACGGAAGAACCAGCACCAGTGAAATGTGTCTAGGTCTACCTAACTCATCTGAACCAAATCCACTATAAATAGGCCCCAAACCCTAGAAGTCTTTGTGCGGCAGTACAGACTGCATACATGGCATGTCTACCACTAAGAAAAGAAAAGATCAAATTACCCTTAGATAATATGAAGGGCATAGTGGGGCACAAACTTGCCAGCTTGGTTTTGGAGAGAGGGAGTTGGAGTATAAAAACTCCAGGCTTATCTGTGGGTAAACTGTACTAAGTGTGACTTCAGATGCGTAACAATGCATAACAATGCAAATTACATTGTTTTCAAAGGTGCTCGTTAAGATCAAAGCAGCAGTGCAATTTAAAAAAGGGGCCTGTAGAACCTTGGTGCGATTCCAGCACAATTTTGGCCCCATAGACTTCAATGGAACCACCAAAAATCATCTACATGCGATTTGATGTGCTTTTGATGCATTTTTTTATTTGATTTCAGTGATTTTTAACCCAATCTACTCTCTTCCTCCTTCCATTGTGAAAGCCCTCTGGGTTTTACACTGGAGTGAATGGGGCCAGATTTTTTCAGGTGCTATTTTTAGCTCTTTTTTTTTCCTTTTTTCTTTTATTAACATTCAGTTTTTGCTCTGCATTGCTCCTTGTCCTGTTTTACGTGGAGCTTTCAGGAACTCACTGGAACAACTAATTGATCTGTCAAACACTTGAACGTCAGTTGAACGTCCAAAGAATTTTTTGTTGTTCATGTTTGGGACTAAAGCTGCATACCGAACTTAGTTTTTTTCTTTAGATTTTTTCTTTTTCTTTTTTGGTTCTGGTATAATGGCAAGGGGGTTTTGTTTCAGTTTAAGCTCAGTTTCCAGCTCTCACAGGTATTTTGGCACCAACTATGGGCAGCAGTGCCCGCTTGCTTCAGAACGCACTGTAACACTTTTTTGCTTGGGGTCTCTGGCTCCAGCAACGCAGTATTTGATTTCTATTGTCATGACAAGCCAGATTAAGATAGTATCTTGGAATGTAAGGGGGCTAAATAGCAAATTAAAACGAGCCATGGTGTTTCAGTATCTTAAGCAAGCTAGGCTGCATGTCGTCCTCTGCAGACACACCTGGATGGAAACAGGATTCTTGCGATGTGAAGGCCCTGGATACAAAGGGAATTCCATGCGACATACTTTTGCAAAGGGGAGTATCTATTCTTATTAGTAAAGCGGTTCCCTGTACTATCCACCAGGTGTTCTCGGATCCAGGGGGACGATATGTGGCAGTGGTCTTGGATATTTGCTACTATAAGCTGTTGTTGGTGAATATTTACTTACACTTTACTTTACTTTACCCCCCATTTACAGTGCAACTGTTATATGACTTATTTGTTTAATTGGCTCCTCATGCCCATCGTCCGTTGCTGCTGATGGGTGACTTCAATACTACTTTAGATGCATTGGACTCCTCCAATCTGGGAAGGATGGGGTCTGTGGAGCTCATGTCCTGGGCCTCGGTGACTGGGCTGAATGAGCTATGGCGATATAAAAACCCCACTGATAGATGCTACTAGCATCATCGTTCATCAGCCAGGATTGACTTGACCTTTGGCAACCCAGCTTTGCTACCATATCTGCAAGGGATTGAATATTTGGTGGGGGGGCATATCTGACCACAATCCACTTTCTCTCTCCTTGGCCTTCCCCAGGGGTAAAGGGTCAAGAAGCTTGAAACTTTCTCCTGGATGGCTACTTAATGATTGGGTGGCGGCTCACATGATGGAATCGATTACCACGTATTGGAAGTTCAATGACGAATCAGCAGACCCTTCGATAGTGGGGGATGCATTTAAGACTGTAGCCCAGGGGGAATGTATATCGGCTATAAAGATGGTGCGGATGGAACAGAATGCTGAGATCCTTTCACTAAAAAGAAAAGGGGAATGTGCGGAGGACAACGCTGATAACCCCTCGGATTCCTCCTACTCTGCCTTGTTGGAGGCAAGGCGTTTGCTCTCCTTACCTTTCAATAACCTGGCACATACAGAGACTAACCACAGAGCTGACTATCTATTTGCGGAGGGTGATAAAAATGGTAAACTGTTGGCCATGTTGGTAGCTGACTAAACAAGATTGAATATTCCTGTCATCAAATGTAGAAATGGATCCCTCTATTATTATGGAGGAGTTTAGGGATTTATTTTCCACTCTATATGCACCCATTCCAAACTATGATCAGAAAGACTTGAATACACTTTTGGAGGTTCTTGTTCTCCCGAGCTTCTTGGATTCAGACCGGCTGGCTCTGGACGCCAAGATTACTATGAAAGAGTTTGATTCAGTCATCTTTTCCTTTCCACCTCACAAGGCCCCTGGTCCGGACGGGTTTCCTGCCGATTTCTACAAGTCCTATGTAGATCAGCTGGCCCCCAGACTTACCACACTTTTTCAACAGCAGAGGCTCCCTGAATTGATGCTAGAGGCATATATGATACTCTTACTGAAACCCGGTAAGGATCCCTTTGAATGCTCCTCATACAGGCCTATAGCCTTGTTGAATATGGACCTGAAAATCCTTACAAAAGTGTTGGCGACTAGACTTGCTGGGATTATTTCCTCTCTGGTGGATATTGACCAGACGGGCTTTATGCCTGGCAAGTCTACTGCGAACCTGCAAAGGCTGTTTAGATATCGAAAAGGCTTTCGATTCAATAGACTGGCAGTACATGCTCACAGTACTGGAGAAAATGGGTTTCGGCCCAGTCTTCAGGAAATGGATCTCGCTTCTCTATAGCAACCCCAAGATGGTGATATGGTTGGGGGTGGATACGTCCCCCTTCTTCTCAGTGGGTAGGGGCACCAGGCAGGGTTGCCCTCTGTCACCCTTCCTGTTTGCTCTCATGATGGAACCTCTGGCGGTATCGTTGAGATCGTCAACGGAGGTCAGGGCAATCTGGGTGGATACCATTAATGAAGGTCTGGCGCTCTTTGCCGACAACTTGTTGCTGTTCCTGAAAGACCCGAGAGAATCACTGGCAGTGGTATTGTTGATTATGAACAACTTCACTACTTTCTCGCGTTTGAAAGTTAACTGGAACAAGTCGTCAATCATGGCAATTGATGCAGGTGCCAAAGCGGTAGCGTACCCTAACTTACCATTGAGATGGGTCTCCATGATCACGTATTTAGGTGTCAAAGTCACGGCAAATGTCGCAGATTATATGTCCCTTAACCTAACACCCCTACTGACCCTCTTTAAACAGAAGGCCCAGGCATGGCAAAAGCTTCCACTATCCTTAATAGGGAGGATTAACCTTCTAAAGATGAAAATTCTCCCAGTGATTTTATATTTTCTAAGACACACATCTATATGGATACCTAAATAATTTTTTAGAAAGTTGGATGGCATCACTAGTTCATTCCTGTGGTCCCCTAAGTCACCCAGAATAGGGCTAAAGGTACTTCAGGAACCCTGGGGTCAAGGAGCTTGCTGGATTGGAGGAAATATTATATAGCGAGCCAGATGGTGTTTGCTCACCGCTGGATGGTTTCTGATGCTGGTGACTCAGCCACGGTATTGGAAGCAGCCCACCTGGGTTCATACGTGTCTTTGCGATTGTCTGTTCATAGAGGTACTAAGTCGGATCTTCCCCTTACGATGTCTATGAAAGCCACCATCAAGGCATGGGAAGAGGCGGGTAGGCTAGCCTGTCTCAACCATCTTGGCTTTTCTCCATCAACCCCCTTGTGGATGAATCCCAAATTACCTCACTTCTATTATTTTATGGATCCCATGCTGTGGGTGTCTAGGGGAATCAAACCTATCAAGGACATCACTAGAGAGGGGGAATTACTGACCTTTGACCAGCTCAAGCATAGACATGACCTTTCTAATTCCCATTAATTTCGATTCCTTCAACTTCGTCACGACTTGCAGGCCCAGTTTAAGGACCGAGCTATTGAGTCCTTCTCCTCAGACCTAGAAAATCTGCTTATGTCTGAGGAACTTCCTAAAACATTATCTGTTAAATACAAAGAATTATAAAAAAAAAAGGCTGTTGGTAGTAGCCATGTGTAAGGAAAGCTGGCTAGCAGAGGTCCCCGACATCCAGGGTGAGGATTGGGATGACATATGGGATCATCGCTTTCAGCACCTGGTGGCGGCGAGAGATAGACTGATCCACTTTAAATTCTTGCATAAAATGTATTATACCCCAGCTAGATTGGCTACCATATACCCTTATGTTCCGTCAGAAAGGTGTACTTTTTCGCCAGCGGCTGCCGACCATATATTTTGGGGGTACCCTCAGATACAACAGTTCCGGACTGATGTTACCTCCTGCATAGCCGAGTGGTCCCTGTCCCACTGACAATCAGAGTGGGTCTCCTTGGATTGGTCAAAGTGGTGGTTCCATCTCTGGCTCACAGAACTCTAATCAATATCCTACTGTTTTATGGTAGGAAGGCCATACTATTACATTGGAGGAAACCCAAAGCCCCCACCCTACTTTTTTGGAAGGGGCTGGTGAATTCAATTATGCCCTATTATAAAGCGACATACCTGTCAAGGGGATGTGGACAGAAATGTTATAAGGTGTGGTATAATTCTGATGTAACAGTGGGGTAGGAGTCTTATTAATGTCAAATAGCCATTGTGTGTACATCCTTTTAACACCCAGGTCGGGGTTGGGGCATATCTGAGGCCCAACGAGCACTGGCTGGTTTTCACTGCTGGAGATTTACAGCTATAAATGCTGATTGGGTTTAATGATCGAGGTAAGCGGGCACTGTATGGTCAATCCTTGAGACATGTATTGAGTACCAGGTGCCTTTTATGTCTGGATACAAGGTTTCTGAGAGGTGCATGAAGGAACTGAGTGAGGTTGTTGGGGGTTGGGGGGAGGGGAGTCAGTCACTTAATGTCTAGTTAGAGATACTGTTAGTCAGTTTGTTTGTTACTGTAAATGTTGGCCATGTTGGCCATATGAGTGGCTCTGTGTTGTGCTGGGTCACTTTTTCATTGTATGTCTTGTATAAAAAGAATAAAAAATAATTTTACAAAAGAAAAAAAAAAATTGGCCGAAATTTTGTCATTTGGCCAGTTCGTTTGTTTTTTTGGCCAGTTAATGGGCACAAAATCGAAAATCGAGGCGAAAAAAATGAAGGACATGTTTGGAAATTTTCTGCTGAACAAACGATAAATTGAAAGGTTAATGTGCTTCCCGTCCGAACTGTTTGCACTAGGTATATGTAAAAACAAAAAACAAAAAATTGATTCATTTATGTTCACTGAACGATTTATTGGTCAATACATGATGGCACCATCGTTTGCTCTCACGGCCGAATGTTCGTTTTTCGAAAATGGGTTTGACCGATTTTTCGTATAGTGTATGGCCAGCATTAAACTGGATCTCAACTGATTTTCATGACTTGGTGCTCTCATCCTTACACTGCATGTAAGCTGCCTGTCCCAGAGACCCCAAGGCTCTGCCGGGTATTAGATTGCTGGCATACTACATTATCCACTTTATTTATTTAGAATCCCCACTAAAATTGCAGTCCAATGCTTTAACTTTCTGGAATGGTGTTATTTTGAC
This sequence comes from Lithobates sylvaticus, assembly GCA_028564925.1. NCBI lineage: Eukaryota > Metazoa > Chordata > Amphibia > Anura > Ranidae > Lithobates > Lithobates sylvaticus. The sequence continues at coordinate 475,729,434 of CM053030.1, forward strand.
CAAGCCCAGTTATATCAGCCCTGTAATGTGCCTCATGTTTTCAGTGGCGGCTGGTGCTCCATTTTTGGGTGGGGGGGGGGGCGGCAAACAAACCTCCTAGCTGCCCCCCCGTCGCTCGTTCAATCGTCCCGCACGGCTTACCCCATCCAGGTCGCGGGCGGCTTCCCCCTGCTTCTCCTCCTCAGTGGCTTCCCCCTGCTTCTCCTCCCGGCCAATCCGGTCACTTCTCCTCCCGGCCAATCGGGTCTTAGGACCCGCTTCCTGATTGGCCGGGAGGAGGAGCAGGAAGGAAATATTGAATATTAATTCGCTATTGTCACACAACTGGGTGGCTCCGGGTGCAGTGCTCTGCGCCCCACCCTTTTTGAAGCGAATTAGAGCTTCAGGCTCTAATCACATGCTTAAAAAAAAAAAACATAGAAATCCAATGCGTCCGGTGCCCTACATGGAAATTAGGGGCAGGGCACATGGAGATTAGGGGGGCATCGCCCCGTATGAGCGGCCACCACTGCGTGTTTCTGTACTATGTTTGCAAAAGTTATGGCGGCAGTGAGATTTGTAAACAAGCACTATTTGTAGGTCCCATAATAAAGACAGGAAAGTACAGCTTCTGTGTTGTCAGACCTATGATAATAAAAATAATAAATAATAATAATAATAATAATAATAATAGTAATAGTGATAATAATACATTATGAGGGTTGGTGCTGCTTGGGAACCAGTATTTAGACAACACAGGAGGGCCACACAGGGATGACATTCCAGATAAGCCTCCCCCCCCCCCTCTCAGTCCCACCACCATCAGACAGAATCTTGCTGATCAATTCAGATGTTAATAAACAAATCATTCTACTGGGACTCACCATTGTGGTTGCCATGCCAACAAGACTGGCTTTAGGCTTTGACTGGGCTGCCATCCATTGGTCTCCAGAGGCTCCAATCTGTAAAACAGACACCTTCAGAATCCCCTCACTATTATGTAAGAGCCAATATATCTCCTGCCGGATAAAAGTGGCAGTTCTACGTAGCTGGCCAACACAAATACACAAAGGTTAGAACAGCCAAAAGCGACTTACATGAATTTAACCCTGTGCCTAATAGCAGGATTGCACAAGTCCTTCTGGCACTAAAAAATCTTGATGAAATGATTTCCTTCTACTTTGAAAAAAAAATTACATATTTTGATAGTTATGCAAATGGTATAACCCAAATTCCATAACACTGTTAACTTTAATACAACCATAACCCTTATTTTTTTATTATTCTGTTGTCACATTTCATGTTTATTTTTTTCCTGATGCTTTCATATTTTTATTCAGTCATTGTTTTATGTTAAAGTATAGCATTACTCCAATCATTTTTTTTTGTAGCTTGATTCTGGACTATGTCAGATCTTGTGGACTATAATGTTTTTAATAACTAGTCATATTGTACAATAAGTACAACAGAAAATTAAAATTATAACAATTTCGATTAATAATCGATGAAATTGGCATTATAGTTATTCTGGTTAAAATGGACCTTGCCATATGCAAAAGCTAAGCTCTGAAAAGCTCTGAAAAGAAATCCCCCCTCGCCTATAAAAAAAATACAAGACCACAAAAAATATACATAATTAAAAAGAAAAAACGAACTTATTTTTGAATTGTAATTTTCAGCTTTTCTTGGATCCCACGATAACGTTGAGTGAAGTTGCCCTTGCCTAGGTCAACAAGCTAGAAGCCAGGATCTAAATTAAGTGAGTTTCCCTTTTTTTTGGGGGCAGGTACATTTTTTCCCTTAGGCCTTGATTTAGGATGGGGGATAGAGGGCAAGTTCTTCATAATGTGTATGTGTGAGTTTTACAATTTTTACATAACTCCATCTTGGACCAATCTAAGGCCATTTTCACATTAGAAATAGGTATTAGAAATAGGCATTACAAATAGGCATTTTTTGCGCGTTTTTTCTGCTCCCCAAACGCCTAGCAAAGCAGCCTACAATGGATATTATCAACAGTGGACAGGGCTGTTCACATTCAATAAACATGTAGCGTCTGCATTACTTTGCTTCGCTATGCAGCAAAAATGAAGCTACATATTGAGTCTGGGGGGAGTTGAAGCTTGTCAACTTCACCCATTTAAGTCTATAGTAATAGGCCATAAATGCGCCTGTAGCGTGAGGTGAAAAAAAACTTTTCCCCCCTCAATAAAAAAAAAAAATCACATAGAGGGCACCTGGGTGCATTTTTTAATGTGCATTTATTGCATCAAAAATGCACTTTAACACTAGAAGCGTGTTAGTTTGCGTTAGCGTCAGCAGTAGAGATTTTCGCCAGTGTGAACTTAGCCTAAGGCCCCTTTCACACTGAAGCGTTTTTCAGGAGTTACCTGAATAGCTCCTGTATAGCTCCTGAAAAAAGCGAGTCCTTTAACCCGGCTTTCACACTGGAGCGGTGCGCTGGGAGGACGGTAAAAAAAAAGTCCTGCTAGCAGCATATTTGGAGCGGTGTTCACCGCTCCTATACCACTTCTACCCATTGCAATCAATGGGACACCGCAGGGATACCGTGGTAATACCGCCGGCAAAGCACTGCTGCATCGGCGCTTTGCGGGGGGTTGTAACCCTTTTTTGGCCGAATACCGCGGCTAAAACGACGGTAAAGCAGCGCTAAATATAGCGCTGCTTTACCGCCACCGCCCCCACCGCCCCAGTGTGAAACCGGCCTAAGTATGTGTCATACCTGTGGGATGTCCTTGGAAGCTGGAAATCACTGTAGTAGACACCACTAATACAATGATCTCCACTAGCTTTCGGATGCCGTTTGCTAGACATGGGTTTCATTCAGAGAACACTTTACATTTTCTCAATGCATGCAAAGTGTTCGCTTTATATTTAAAAAAAAAAATAAAAAAATATAAAGTGTTCTCTGAATGGTGCCCTTGTCGACCAAGCGACCTCCTGTGTTCTAAATGCAGCAGGCCAGCCACTTGGCATGGGACCCAGAAGCTAGTAGAGATCAGTGAATTAGTGGTGCGATTAGTACAGTGATTTCCAGCTTCCACAGCCTGGGATCCCCCAAATATTACATATACAGTGGAACCTCAGATTACGAGCATAATCCGTTCCAGGAGAATGCGCGTAATCCAGAGTACTCGCATATCAAAGCGAGTTTCCCCATTGAAATCAATGGAAACAAAAATAATTTGTTCCGCATTGACTTAAATGGCATGCAATACTGCATGCCGCCAGAGGTGGGGGGGGCGCCGGAGAGCCTCAGAAACGTCCGGAAAGGCCCAAGGACACCTCGGCTGACCTCTGCAAACCTCGGGAAGACTCCGTTCCCAGGTTTGGCAAGGTCAGCCGAGCTGTCCTCGGGCTTTTCCGTGCATTTCCGAACGGCGGCGATCGGCGGCGATCGGCAGCGATCGGCGCCGCTTGGCTCCTGCGCCCCCCCACCTCAGGCCAAACTCGGTACTGCACACGCTTTGGCCTGAATCGTGCTCGTTTTGTGAGACAACACTCGCAAACCGAGTTACGATTTTTAAAAATACAGTGCTCGTATTGCAAAACGCTGGTTAACCGCGTTACTCGCAATCCAAGGTTCCACTGTACATATTTACATTGGTACAAGCTGAACTAATATAACTGTAAAAAATGTCACAGCTAAACCTCAGCTTTAATCACAAGAAAACTCACATGTACATATTATAAAGAGTGTCATTAAAGCAAACGTTGCAGTCTGCATTCATTATGTCTTATATAGTCACCTTCTATCCTCATCCTAAATTGCAAGGCCTAAGTAAATAAAAAAATATACCTCCTCAAAAAAAGGAAAAATTACTTACCAAAGCTTAAGCCTTAAAAGAAAAGTATGGGATTTATTTTTTTCAGAATCTTATTTACCTAGATGGATGCAGCATCGGTCTCCCGTCGGCTCTAACTAAAACGAGGTCCATAAAGACATGGATGAGCGAGTTTGGGGTGGAGGAACTTGACTGGTCTGCACAGAGTCGTTATCTCAACCCGATAGAACATCTTTGGAGTGGAGACTGTAAGACAGGTCTTCTCATCCAACATCAGTGTCTGACCTCACAAATGCGCTTCTGGAAGAATGGTCAAACATTCCCAAATAGACACTCCTAAACCTTGTGGACAGCCCTCCCAGAAGAGTTGAAGCTGTTATACCTGCAACGGGTGGGCCAACTCAATATTGAACCCTACGAACTAAGACTGGGATGCCATTAACCTCCTCGCATCTGCGCTATAGCTGAATGACGGCTACAGTGTGGGCTTACATTGCCGGAACGCCATAATATGACATCCTCCCATGCATGAGGTGCCTGCATGCCCTCTGGGGGGTGCGCGCGGCATGCTCTGTGATCACCGACTCAATGATCCTGGCCCCTTACCACATGATCATTGGCTTCTGTGAAAAGGACATTGGTCCCAAAGAGGAAGAGCCACAACCACCTCATCTGTGCCCACCAGTGCCACCTGCCAGTGCATATCAGTGCCCACCAGTGCATATCAGTACCACCTATCAATGCCCACCAGTGGTGCCAATCAGTGCCACCTAACAGTGCTGCCTATAAGTGTCAATTACCAGTGCCCATCGCTGCCACCCATCAGTGCCACCTATCAGTGCCCACCAGTGCTGCATCATCAGTGCCTATCAGTGCAGCCTCAGCAGCGTACATCGATGAAGGAGAAAGATTACCTGTTTGCAAATGTTATAACAAAATATAAAACTATTTTGTTTGTTTTTTCAAAATTTTCAGCCATTTTTCGTTTCTTTTTAACAAAAAATAAAAAACCCAGCAGTGATTAAATACCACCAAAAGAAATATCTATTTGTGGGGAAAAATGATAAAAATTTCATTTGGGTACAGTGTTGCAGGACCGCGCAATTGTCATTCAAAGTGTGACAGCGCCGAAAGCTGAAAATTGGCCTGGGCAGGAAGGTGGTATAAGTGCCCAGTAAGCAATTGTTTAAAGTTCATGTGAGTGTAAAGGCAGGTGTCCCAATACTTTTGGCAATATCGTGTATTTGCGCTATGACTGCAGCTGTTTGGCTAGAGTTCTCCTTTCAGTTCTGGAGTTGCATGCTGGATACTGGGGCTCTGTGTTCTCTATAAAGATCTGTTTAGTAATCCAACACTATATAAATCCAGGAAATTAAAAGTATACACTCTGGATACAGGGAAGGAGAGATACTCCACACTTGTGTCTCCATCCCTTGTCTCCATCAGAAGTGGTGCAGAAAATCCTCGGCCTTCGTACATTACCTCCACTCACTGTTTCCTGCCAGCTGTCACTTAGCCAGGGCCTCTCCTTGGAAGTCTCATCATATTCCAGTCAGGCTCCAGTTTCACATATCAGCAAATAATAATGCTTCATTTGTGGTCATTTCACGCTTACCTTGAAAACTCGGCAGAAGAGGTTTTTCCGCTGCACTTCTGAGGACCTTTTCATGGCGTGTGGTGAAGAAGCTCAGTGCTAAACCTGTCTGAAGTGGATTTGTCACCACAGGCCAAAATTATTTCCTGATCCGATGGAACGCTGAAGGGGCACCTATAGAGCGTGACATTACTGAGCTTATGTCATAAGAAATGAGCAGTGATGATGTACAAAGTGTAGTGACCTGAAGCAAGGCACAGCGTATGTGGCCAGGAAGAGCTGCATTCAAATTATTGGCTTAGCATTTTGATTTGAATTTGCTAATTCTAACCCCCCCCAACCCCCCCACGTTCAGCTAATTTACCCCAAACATCACTTTTTATTATTTCAGATTTTTTTTTTTTAATCCAGCAGGAAATCCAAAAGCTATCTGGCCATTCATGTGACATCTTTGGTCTTTTTCCCTTTTCTCCAGAAAGGAGGCAGTGGGAGCAATGGGAGCAATGGGAGCAATGGGAGCAATGGGGTGGGGTTCAATACTGCATTGCTGATGTTATGAATTCAGTATTTTTTCTTGTTATATTATAAATTCTTTCAGTATTCTTATGTAAAGCCAATTTTTCAATCGGCTCTCGGTGCTGCCGCCGCCATCTGAGGTAAGGGGAACCGGAAGTGAAGCTTCACAGCCGGTTCCCTACTGCTTTGTAAATGGGCTGGTGGCAAGGGAAGGAGGAGGGAAGCCATACTTCCGGACGAGTTCACCATGACGAAGTCAGCCGGAAGTAGGAGCAAAACCAGGTATCTGCTCCCTCCCTCCCCCCCAAAAGGGGCCAAATGTGGCAGTGAAGGGGGTGAGGAGGCAAATAAGTGGAGCATCCCCTTTTGGGTGGGGCTTCACTTTTATTACTTCAGCCTCGGAAGGATCAGGACATTTTTTTGCGTTACGGCACTGCGTCGATTTGACTGACAGTTGCCCGGTTGTGCAATGCTGTACCCAAACAAAATTGATGTCCTTTTTTTCCCACAAATAGAGCTTTCTTTTGGTGGTATTTGATCACCTCTGCGGTTTTTATTTTTTGCGCTATAAACAAAAAAAGAGCGACAATTTTGAAAAAAAAAAAATATTTTTTTTTTACTTTCTGCAATAAAACATTTAATAATAAAAAAAAAAGTTTTAGACTGACATGTATTCTGCTACATATTTTTGGTAAAAAAAAAAAAAAAAAAACAATAAAATGATCGCGTCTACAAAATAGGGGATAGATTTATGGAATTTTTATTTATTTTTACTAGTAATGACGGCGAACAGTGATTTTTAGCGGGACTGCGACATTGCGGACAGACAGTTCGGATACCTAACTGACATTTTTGACACTTTTTTGGGAACCAGCAGGGGTCAAGTCCTGGGGAAAAAAGTGTGGCAAAAATAAATGATACGCTTATATGCATGAACGCTTCAAAATTGGTATTTTTCATCCTAATTTTCGTATTGTGTGTATGAAGCTTAATGCCGCGTACACACGATCGGAATTCTCGTCGGAAAAAACTCTGACGGTTTTTCCGACGGAATTCGGCTCAAGCTGGGTTGCCTACACATGATCACACCAAATTCCGACGGTCAATAACACAGCGGTATAAAACACGTTCGACAGCACTATAAAAGGAAAGTTTAATGCTTCCGAGCATGCGTCGAATTGTTTCCGAGCATGCGTCGGAATTTTGCGTGTCGGAATTGCATACACACAATCGGAAAATCCGATAGAGAGGTTTTCCTTCGGAAAAATTGAGAACAGGTTCTCAATTCAAAGTCCGTCGGAAATTCCGACAGAAAAAGACCGTTGGGCATACACACGGTCGGAAAATCCGATGAAAAGCTCCCATCGGACTGTTTCCATCGGAAATTCCGACCGTGTGTACGCCGCATAACTGTTAGTACATAAAAAAAAAACAATCCTCAATAAACATAAATACGGTAATTCTCTGAATAATCAGCATTCATTCAATTGTGCTTCCATGCAAATGTGAACATCATGTTCTAATCTTTATTGGGGAATGTTATTTTGTATATAGAGTGTTTTATGTGGTGAGTTTACACTTTTCATTGAACAGAGTTTGGATAACACAGGGTTGAAACGGAAAGGTCATAAATGTACTGCACATTATCTGGACAGAATGCTTGGGTAGATAGTGATGTGTTCCTGCTTAGGAGATGTATGTTAGCTTGGGGGGCTGCAAACTCTGCAGGGCTCCAACACACACTCGCTGCTATTCCAACCCTTCACATATTTCCACATAAACTTTCCTCCTGGCATTAAACTTTGCCAGGTATTGTGCTCAGCTTACCACCCCAAACTGATGTTCCTCCCTCAGATCACCTCTCTCCCTGCATGTGCTGTGAGCAGAATAGCTGTGCTCCCCTCTGGGTTCTCTCATCATATGGCACTGAAGATAGGAGGGGGGATTCAGCAGGACACACAGAGCAAGTATGCAGGAGACTGGGGGGGGGGGTGAGGAGACAGAAAATCAGGAGGGGACGGCGGGGAGGAGCGCATCACGAGAGGTCTGACTAAATACAATCTCTTAGCAGCAGGGACCTGATCTACCTGTCAGCTAGCTGTGATTGACAGGTAGATCGAAGCAGCCACAGTATTTGTAGCTGCTGGCTTTTATTTTTTCCTGAAGGAGCCTGGAGCTCCCCTTTAACATTGTACTTTCACTGAGATTTCTGCTGTGCAGGGAATTGTGGTAAAATAATATAAATACAGATCTCATGGAGTCATACTAGCAGTATTTAAACATACTTTTTTTTCATTAAATAAAACTAGTCTAAAGGGTGTTTTTTCCATTTGTGGCTGTGGGTCCACTTTGCCTGGGGTTTCTACTTTTTAATTTTGAGTACCTGAGCTGCAGGATTTTATAAACTCCTCACTATATCCCCTCAAGATGAATGATTAACACAAATGTCTGCAAAATGACTTCAAAGCATGTGGAAAGAGCAGACGTGTCAATCAAGCTGTTGGGTGACGATCACTTCTGAGGACGGCACCCCTCCCTTCCATTAACCATTTATTATTATTATTTAACACAAAATAAAAGCTCTAAAATGTTTTTTTGTCTTATCGGACTCTGCCATCCATGTCTCTTTCCTCCTAGAAGGACCAGGTGATCCAGCAACACAGTCTGGGCCTACCATTGTATGTTGCCACCCCTCTTTGTAACGTCACCACACTGCTTATAGGAGAAAGAAAGGTCCTACAAGGTGCACATCACTGTAGGACCCTGAGTGTGACAGCCTAAGCCCAGGCTCCAGCCAGGCCACGCTCCCAACAAGTTTTGCCATGGTGAAACGCATTGAGAGCGCGGTCTTGCTGGAGCCCGGGCTGAGCCTAGAAGAAACCAATGCAGGCACAGTGAGAACATGCAAACTCCAGGCAGGTAGTCTTGTGGTTGGCTTTCAAACCAGTGACCCTTTTGCTGCTAGGCAAATGTGCTAACCACTACACCACTGTTGACATCAGAACATTAATAGAGGGGAAATTTTCCATTGGGGACACTAGTTCTGGTGACCCTGGTGACACCTCGAGATTCCCTCACTTTAGAGGGATTTCCTCCCACTTCCTGTTTTGGCTATGGGTCAGGTATGAAGGTAAATCTCCCCAATTTGTGAAAATGTGGCAAAAAAACCTGACAGGGGTTATAACCCTCCCTTTAGCAGCGATTGGTCTCCTCCTGCAGGCAGTCCCATCCCCCCCAGTTAGAATCACTCCCTAAGACACACATTTAACCCCTTGATCGCCCCCTAGTGTTAACCCCTTCCTGCCAATGAAATTTATACAGTAATCAGTGTCTATTTTTAGCTCTGATCGCTGTATAAATGTCAATGGTCCCAAAAAAGTGTCAAAAGTGTCCGATCTGTCCGCCACAATGTCGCAGTCCCACTAAAAATTGCATATCGCCGCCATTACTAGTAAAAAAATAAATAATAATAAAAATGCCATAAATATATCCCCTATTTTGACACTATAACTTTTGCGCAGACCAAACAATATATACGCTTATTGCAATTTTTTTTTTACCAAAAATTTGTAGAAGAATACATATCGCCTAAACTGAGGAAGAAATTCGTTTTTTTTTTTTTCATATTTTTTTGGGGGGGGGGGTATTTATTACCGTCAGACAGCTCAGTTCACTTATATGGTCTACAGAGCCAATCCAGGCAGCTCTGTACCATATGATCCCACATATCACCCACCCTCCTGAATCTGTGACAGGTAGGTTATATAAGTAGGTTGTATTGAAAATCAAAGCTCTTCTATTAGAAAGAATAGGAAAGTCTTTGTTTAGGCCTGAGATGCAGATAACAATCTGTGGTTAATTCCGTTCTTTTTAATTAAAATGACATGTATAAAGGCTTATAATTTGATTATTTATTGTTCATTTGACATACCACACAAAAGCATTTCCAAATTGTTTTCCGTTGGCCTGTAAAATGCTGAGTATTGAAATGTTTGGAGTTTTTCAGAGGTCTGTTCGGCCCACTATAGTCTGCACTGTCACATCTTTACCATGATTAACATGCTTTGTTTGAATTTCAAGAACAATGCTATTATTATTGTGGGGGGCATTGAGTGAGGGATGGATAAGTGATAGAAATGATTGTGTCAATATTGCCCTCATTTTATTTATTATTATGTACTTAAAGAGGAGTTTCTATTCAAAAAAAAATAATTAAAAGTCTGCAGCTACAAATACTGCAGCTGCTGACTTTTAATAATCGGACACTTACCTGTTCCAGGGTCCAGCGATGCGGGGGATCGAAGCCCCGCTCGTCTCCCCCTCCGCTCGGCGGCGCCGGCATTGTAACTGTGGGCACCCACTGCGCATGCGCGAGCGGCGCCGTGCGCCGTGATTGGCCGCGCAGTCATCTGGGACCTGTCACGGGTCCCAGATGACTGACAGGAGGGAGGGGGCAGAGCTGAGCCCTTCCTGTGCCAAGGGGAATTGATGTCACCAGCCCGGGCACTGAAGGAGGCAGACTACGAGGGACTCCCTAGCAAAAGGCATTTAGAGGTGAGTTAAAAAAAAAAAATTCCAAATGTTTTTTTTTTTAGTTTTTTTTTAGGAATTTTAAAGTTTTTTTTTTTTTTTTTTGTGTGCAACCCCACTTTAAGTAAAAGACAGTCAAAAAAAGAGAAGGCAAGGATTTATCCTAATGCCGTAATGGAACATTTTGGTTTATTTTCTAAAGGCAAATAGACTTTGCAGTTGCTCCAGAGCTTAGTAAATGAGGCAAAGCTTCACTTTGCAAAGAGTAGCCAAGCCCTTCACTAGGACAAAAGTCAATGATCGCCGTCATTACTGGTAAAATAAATAAATAAATAAAAATATCCCATAGTTTGTAGACGATATAACTTTGCGCAAACCAATGAATATATGCTTATTGGAATTTTTTTTTTACCAAAAATATATAGCAGAATACATATTGGCCAAAACTGATGAAGAAATTCGATTTTTTTACATTTTTTTTTATTGGATATGTTTTATAGCAGAAAGTAAAAAATATTTTGTTTTTCAAAATTGTTGGTCTTTTTATGTTTATAACACAAAAAATAAAAACCGTAGAGGTGATAAAATACCACCAAAAGAAAGCTCTATTTGTGGGGGGGGAAAAAAGGACATTATTCAGGTACAGCATCGCACGACTGCGCAATTTTCAGTTGAAGTAACGCAGGGCCGTATCGCAAAAAATGGCCTGATCATGAAGGGGGGTAAATCTTCCAGAACTGAAGTAGTTAAGAACAATTTCCAGCTTCAGCCTGGAGGCATATGTCATTATAAGAGACTGGCCATGAAATGGGCACACTTGTTTTTTTTTTCTTTTATTTCTTACTGAATAAAGTAACAGTTTTACAGAATTTAGGAAAAAAAAAAGAAACATAATAAAATTGTGATCTCTGGAAAATATCTTGGAATGTCTCGCTGAGTGGATTTAAAACAAAAACAAAAAAATCTTTATGGAAGATTCAATGTGTTTATCCCTCTTTGCTTTATTTATGGCAAACATTTTACTAGCGTCATCTTTTAGTCGTTAAGCCAGTATCTGTTTCTTGTTATGTGTCAGAAAAGGAGGTTTGGTGCCACGCTGAATAATTCCATGTGATGAAGTGGATGTATAGATGTGTTATATGAAGCAAGATATAATTAAGGGAGTTTTTTTTATCTTAATGCATTCTATGCATTAAAATAAAAAACCTTCTGTGTGTAGCAGCCTCCCCAGCACCCCCCTAATTACTTACCTGAGCCCCACCTCTCTCCAGCAACGTCCATGAGTGTCTTAGCCATCTGGGACTCTTCTCCTGATTGGATGAGACACAGAAACGGTGCCATTGGCTCCCGTCGCTGTCAATCAAAGTTAGTTAGTCATTTAAAAAGTGATAGCACTAAAAGCTGAAAATTGGCCTGGGCAGGAATGTGCGAAAATGTCCTGTATTGAAGTGGTTAAGGACCAAGCCTATTTTTCAAACTTGTTGTTTACACGTTAAAATAATTTTTTTTGCTATAAAATTACTTAGGACCCCCAAACATTATATATATATATATATATATATATATATATATTTTTTTTTTTTTTCAGACTCCCTAGAGAATAAAATGGCAGTCGTTGCAATAATTTATGTCACACCGTTTTTCCGCAGTGGTCTTACAAGCGCAATTTTTGGGGAAAAAATACACTTTTTTTTAAAATAAAAAATAAGACAACAGTAAAGTTAGCCCAATTTTTTTTTTTTTTTATATTGTGAAAGATAATGTTATGCCGAGTAATGTCATGCTTCAAAATTGGGCCCGCTCGTGGAATAGCGACAAACTTTGACCCTTAAAAATCTCCATAGGGCGACATTTAAAAATGTCTACAGGTTACCAGTTTTGAGTTACAGAGAAGGTCTTTTGCTAGAATTATTGCTCTCACTCTAATGCCGCGTACACACGATCCCACATTCCGGTAGATGTTGTCTCAAACTTGTCTTGCATACACACGGTCGCACAAATGTTTTCGGAAACTCCAATCGGCAAGAATGCGCTGACGTACAACATGTACAACGGGACTAGAAAAAGGAAGTTCAATAGCCAGTGCGGCTTTTCTGCTTGATTCGGAGCATGCGTGGAATTTTGTGCGTCGGAATTGTGTACACACGATCGTAATTTCCGACAACAGATTTTGTTGTCGGAAAATTTGAGAACCAGACCTCAAATTTTGTTTGTCGGAAATTCCGACAAAAAATGTCCGATGGAGCCTACACACGATCGGAATTTCTGACAACAAGCTCACATCGAACATTTGTTGTCGGGAAATTCTGACCGTGTGTACGTGGCATAAGGATCGCAGCGATACTTCACCTGTGTGGTTTGAACATCGTTTTCATATGCAGGCGCAACTTACGTATGTGTTCGCTTCTGCGCGCAAGCTCGGTGGGACAGCGCGCTTTAAAAAAATGTTTTATTGTTATTTATTTTACTTTTTATTCATTTTTTTTACACTATCTTTTTAAAAAAATTATTTTGGGCCACTTTTATTCCTATTACAAGGAATGTAAACATCCCTTGTAATAGAAAAAAGTATGACAGGACCTCTTTAATGTAAAATCTCCCATTTACACTTAAAAGCAATAAAAATAAATAAATAAATAAAATGTCTTTAAAAAAAAAAAAATTCCTCTTTAAGACCATTGGACGCAAGTGATGTTTGTCGTCGCTTCTGTCATCCAATGTTATGGAGCCGAGTGGGGGCCATCTTTCCCCCACTCGGCTCCATGCTACTCAGGGGAAAGGATCAGATCGTCTCCACTGCTACCAGAGACGACCGTAGCGTACGAGGGGGGCACTTCGCCCGCTGATAAAAGTGATTCGCCACGGAGACCACTTTTATCCAAAAGAGGACCGTCCGCCGTTTCATAAAATACTGGGGTTATGGCAGCTATCTGCTATAACCCCACGGTATTCTACACCAAAGTACCGACGTATAATGACGACGGCTGGTCTGTAAGTGGTTAAGGAGGGCTGTTAGACCATGACATTTTTTTATTTTTTTTATTTTACGTTTGCTAGGTAGTTAGCCCTTAGGTCATTTTCCACATAGTTGTCTCTTCTCTCTCAGATAGTTGAACTTCTCTCTTGTGTATTAAAGGAGAAGTCCAGCCTGAGCACTTTAGGCTGGGCTTCTCCTCTGGGTCACAGGAGTGCAATTCGTTTTGAACTCCTGTGACCCGTTTTCATGGTTGAGTGGTCTGAAGTCTGCTCTCCGCTGATGTCACTGCTATCAGTCGAGGCAGTGTGTCATCCCAACTTCCCAAGTCTGGATCTGCCAGCTGCCTTGACTGATGGCTGTCTCAGCGAGCCGCTGAGACAGCCACTCTCCACCCCTCCTCAGCACTCCAATGAGCATGGAGGATCAGAGCAGGAGAGATGCTGCCTGACAGGCAGCATCTCTCCACTCGGGGATTTGCGAGAACCGAGCCATCAGCGATGTTCAGTGGCTCGGTTCTCAGTGCAGAGACTCTGGGGGACAGCTGCAGCATCGGTCTGATGCTGCATCCACCTAGGTAAGTATGAATATAGAAAAAACATACTTCTCTTTTAAACCCCTTTTCTCAGGGTGTGAGCAAGTTTTTGGAGCAAAGACAAAATTACAGAGAGTTAGAAAACAGTTATAAAGCAAATTGGTTTCTATATGCAAAATTGCTCTCAATTTCCTTCTTTAGGTACTTCCATGTCATGCAGTTGCCAATCTGTACTGAGCTTTCTAATATGAAAGCTTAGCATTGTTTTTACACTTGCTGGCAGTATCTGTAGATCGACCAGTTAAGATTTTCCCATCTCTGCCAGTACAGAAGAGAAGAAGCTGTCCCTCTTCTGAGTTTTTAAGTAGTCTTTTTTTAAGCTTGTCACAGATGGGGAATCTGTTCCTACTAGGGGCCGACTGGTTGACCAGGACTTGGTAGTAGCAGCTGGTAGAAGGTGGTGGTATAAACCACAGAGAAGACACGATGGGGCTGATTTACTAAAACCTGGTGCAGCTCTGCATAGAAACCAATCAGCTTCCAGATTCTATTGTCAAATTTTAATTGAACAAGCTGAAGTTATAAGCTGATTGGCTACCATGCACACCTGCACCAGATTTTGCACTTTCCAGTTTTAGCAAATCAACCCCAGAGTAACTTGCAGATTCAAGGAAAGGCCAAAGGATACTGTGGAGACTGGATACACGATGACACAGAAGGGAATGGTGTCAGCGAGCCCACTCATTGGTTGGTTTGCGCAAAAGTTATAGCATCTACAAACTATAGGATATGTATATTTTTTTGTTACTAGTAATGGCGGCGATCAGAGTCTGTGATAGTGGGACTGCGATATTGCGGTGGACACCTAACTGACACTTTGATGCTTTTTGGTGACCAGTGATACTAATACAGCTAAAAAATATGCACTGTTACTTGACTAATGACACTGGCAGGGAAGGGGTTAACAGCAGGGGCAATCAAAGGGTTAGGGAGTGCTTACTCACTGTGTGGGAGGTACGCCTACTAAGGGAAGGCATAGATCAGTGTTCCTGCTTAGCAGGAACACAGGATCAATGTCTTCCCTACTGACAGAATGGCAGTCTGCCTTGATTCCATAGGCAGATCGCCGTTCTGCCTCTGTACTAAACAATCGGCAGATGCCGGCGGTCTGTGGTACCCGGTGCTGGGCTCCCCCTGTGTGCAGGAGCGGGTCGCCAGAGCCACGTGCCCCAGGTTTGGGAGTGTCTGGCGCAGAGTGGCCACCCTGTCACAGTATATGTGCAGTGGGTGGTCATAAAGCGGTTAAAGAGGCATTTACAAAATGTTCCAGGGGGTACTTAGAAAAATACGGAGCCCAGTCTTACTGGTATTGGCAACCTACATCACATATATAATTTTATAGTATGAACAGTGCTAATTTAAAGTGATTGTAAAGTCTTGTTTTTCTTTTTAGATTAAAATAACAAACATGTTATACTTACCTGCTCTGTGCAGTTGGTTTTGCACAGAGAAGCCCAGATCCTCCTCTTCTCAGGTCCCTCTTCGGCGCTCCTGGCCCCTCGCTCCTGTTAAGTGCTTCCACAGCAAGCAGCTTGCTATGGGGGCACCCAAGCCGAGGCACAGCTCCCAGTGTCCATTTGTACACAGAGCCGCAGCGGCTCAGCCCCACCCTCTTTCTCTTCTCATTGGCTGACTGACTTTGATTGACAGCAGCGGGAGCCAATGGCACCGAGCTGTTCTCTCAGCCAATGATGAGGGGAGTCCAGGGCAGCCGAGACATTCCTACAACATCGCTGGATCTAGAGGGGGCTTAGGTAAGTATTAGGGGGGGGGGGCTGAGGGGGGCTGCTGCACACCAGGGACGTGCAGTGAGGTCAGTGGCTGGTGAGGCACTGGCTAGTTTTAGAGCCAATAACACAGGTCACAAATGTCGCAAACGTTACAGCGAGAGCAATAATTCTAGCACTAGACCTCCTCTGTAACTTTAAACATGTAATCTGTAAAAATGTTAAAGCGTCGCCTATGGAGATTTTTAAGCACTGAAGTTTGGCGCCATTCCACGAGTGTGCGCAATTTTAAAGCGTGACATGCTAGATATCCATTTACTTGGTAATGTCATCTTTCACATTATACAAAAAAAAAAATCGGGCTAACTCCGGGACATTACCAAATGGCAATCCTTTTCACACAGTAGTGGGGACCAACACATTTTTTTTATGTTGCAGGAAAAACACATTCTAGCTTGCTCTTATTAATGAACAAACTCCATAAACCTAAAAGGGTAGCATGAAATACCTAAATAGAACAAAGACTCCATGCGTTTTGCAGTAGCTGCTACACTGGTGTTTGGGGAACGCCCAATCCCGAGCCTGCAAATATTCAGGTCAGGAGCTCTCGACCCCGCTTATCAAAGTCTGTTTTAAGCTTTATGATTCACACCCTGATGAAGTCTCTAAAGTGTATTTCCACTTTTGCAGCCAAATTGAGATTACCGTACATCTACTTCATACTTGTTACACGTCCCCATTCACATTCAAATATATTTTCACAGTATTATAAAATATTTTTTGGTGAACTACGGCAATTTATTTCACCATGCAGTCGAGCTGTGCCCGCACTACACAGGTTAACTGTTCATTTTTTTCTAGGGGAGAGGAGAGCAGAGATATACTTACATAATCCTCCAACCTTCCAGCACAAGACCAGTCCTGGTGGCTCCTGATCTTTATTATCAGTTGTAACTAGAATTGAACAATGTAGGGTTAATTTACTAAAACTGGAGAGTGCAAAATCTGCAGCTGTGCATGGAAACCAATCAACTTCTAGATTTTTTTTTGTCAAAGCTTAAGGGCCCGTACACACCATAGAACAGTGATGGTGAACCTTGGCACCCCAGATGTTTTTGAACTACATTCCCCATGATGCTCATGCACTCTGCAGTGTAGTTGAGCATCATGGGAAATTTAGTTACTAAACATCTGGGGTGCCAAGGTTCGCCATCACTGCCATAGAAACACAGTCCAGATGCATTCTGGATGTGTTTCTGCATGTGCGTATTTGATGTGCTCTAGAGTATTTTTTCCAACCTTTTTTTTACCTTAAAGCGGAGCTCCAGCCCCCACACCAAAAATTTTTAGGTCAGCAGCTACAAATACTGGGGCACTTACCTGTCCAGGGATCCTGCAGTGTTCTCACCTAAGCCGTTCTTAAATCGGCTCTTAGGTGCTGGCGCCACCATCTTGGGTAAGGGAAACCGTCAGTGAAGCCTTGCAGCTTCACAGCCAGTTTCCTACTGCGCATGTGCAAATCGCACTGCACTTTCTCAATGGGCTGGCTGCAGCAAGGGCTGAACTTCTGGCTGAGTTTGCCACGGGGTACCCGCTTCCCCCCACAAGGTGCCAAATGTGGCACTGGAGGGGGGAGGAAGCAGAAAAGCAGAACTTCCCCTTTTGGGTGGAGCTCCGCTTTAAGAGCTAGTCCACACCACATGTGTTCCAGTGCTTTTTTTTCTGCATCCAAAACACATAGAATGTAGTTACATGTTTTATATGGCAAAGTTCACACTAGTGCTTGCAGTTCCAGAAACAAAAGGAGAACATGCTGCATTTTTCCTGCAAAGAACTGTACTGGAAACCCCAGTACAGTGAACAAAAACAGGAAAAAAGGAAGAAAAAAAGCATTGAAAACGAGCATGCAGAAATGCTTTCGGAACAGATCTGAAGGATGTTTGCATATATATATATATATATATATATATATATATTTAAATTATATTGGAATTTTGTAATTAATTACATTTTTTTCCTTAATTTTCTTATTATAGTACTAAAAGTATGATGTTTGCTCTACAATAGTACAAGCTCCTGAAGAAGCGGTGGTGTTCCCAGTGAAACATGTTGAGCATCAAAAAAGTATTCAATATATAGATGGGACATGGTTTGTTTGACTAATATCCCTTGCTGGTAAAACCCATCTATAAATCTGTAGAGCTAATATGCAAGATACGTTCTTTTGGTCTATAATTTTAGATGTTTTGTATATTTTAAAAGATTTGTGTAATAAAATACTTTTATATATAATCTGGTTATGTATAGCCTTTGCACGGTACCTTGAAAGTCCAAATAGCCTCAAAACCATTTCTTTCTCTATCTGATAGGACGTAGGTACCATCTCTCTAATGCGGCATACACACGATCGGAATTTCCGATGGAAACAGTCCGATGGGAGCTCTTCCTCGGATTTTCCGACCGTGTGTATGCCCAACGGTCTTTTTCTGTCGGAATTTCCGACGGACTTTGAATTGAGAACCTGTTCTCAATTTTTCCGACGGAAAACCTTTCTATCGGATTTTCCGATCGTGTGTATGCAATTCCGACACGCAAAATTCCAGACGCATGCTCGGAAACAATTCGACACATGCTCGAAAGCATTAAACTTCCCTTTTATAGTGCTGTCAAACTTTTTTTATGCCGCTGTGTTATTGACCGTCTGAATTTGGTGTGATCGTGTGTAGGCAACACAGCTTGAGCGGAATTCCGTCGGAATTCCGTCGGAATTCCGTCGGAAAAACCGACACAGTTTTTTCCGACGAGAATTCCGATCGTGTGTATGCGGCATATGTGTTCTTATATTTGGCACTCATTTCTTCTAAACCTTTTTTTTGTGTGTCTTTTTGTAGATTGTAACTGCATATGTACATCACTGTGGCAATATCATTAAAAAAAAAATCAAAAAAAAATCAATAAATACATAGAAAACCTCCATAAAAACCTACAAAATTCTATATCAAAGGTTGATCCAGAGGAAGGCAAAAAAAAAACCTTGTAAGATGGAAATCCCTCCGTTCATCAATACAATCCTAACACCTGTTACTTCCTTGCACACATTTTTCTCGGCTTTCCAGTGACCGGCACAGATAGTCCTTCTGTAGTTCAGCGCAATCAATAAAGTGTGATTTCTCTCCTTCCATCCTATTAATATCTGAGAAAGAAAATATTACAGCGGATGACAGGCCAAATAATATGTTTCACCGTACGATTGGTGAAATTCAGTTCTGCCCGAGTGACTATTCAGTAACACCATGTTTGTGAGACAAAGGAAGCTCTTCAATTATATTCTTTGATGTCTCAGCCAACTTTCCCTGCAACCTCAAGTCTTCCACATGAAGCTATTTCTCTTTAACCAGTTCAAATTCCGAGCTCCTCTCATTGTCCCGGCGGTGTGATTCCATTGTTAAAAAGACACAGACTTCTCCAAGTCTAACAGCTCTTACCTTATAGTGACACTAAATGATATCCTTATTCTAGGAAAAATAATGCATACACATCCACTACTTAAAGTGGATGTAATCCCCCAAATTTTTTGATTTGATGTCATAATGTAGAGAATATGATTTCCTTTCATTTGACCCCAGTCTTGCCACACAGATTTACTCGAGGCCTGAGCAATCCTCTTTTATTGTTCAGTTAGAGAAATAAAAAACGCCCCCTTGCTGTGAGTGACAGGTGATTTACATATCTCATGCACTAGCCTGAGACAGGCACATCCTGTGTAAAAAGTTCACAATTCACATCCCCCTCCCCTCCCCTCCAGCTCTCCCAGCTTTACTGTGTTTTGACTGGATGTTTCTCATCATGGGATGCAGTGAACAGTCAGCAGACTATAGACAGACAAGTGATTTAGGGGACATGTATGTAGTCAGAGCTGGGCAGAGTAGAACATCCAGATCTGATGATAACCTGTCTCAGGCTAGTGCATGAGATATGTAAATCACCTGTCACTCACAGCCAGGGGGCGTTTTTGACAACGTTTTCAAGACTTCGTCAAGATTTCTCTAACTGAACAATAAAAGAGGATTGCTCAGGCCTCAAATAAATCGTTGTGGCAAGACTGGGCTCAAATGAAAGGAAGTCATATTCTCTACATTATGACATCAAAGAAAAAAAATCAAAAAAAAAAATCTTGGGTTTACATCCACCTCTTGAAGACCAGGCATTTTCTGGCACTTTTTGTTTACAAGTGAAAATCAATTTTTTTTTTTTACTAGAAAATGAAACATTATATATTTTATAATATATATATATATATATATATATATATATATATATATTTATATATATATATATATAACAATCAGATGGGCTTGCTGCACTTAAAATTTATTTCGAAAAATTCTAATTCAAATGTGACACTGAATGGAATTTGAATTTGAATTTTCTAAATAAATTTTAAGTGCAGCAATCCCAGCTGATTGTTTTTTCTATATATGACACATAGATGTGAACTAGATCCATAGGAAACCATGTTAACCTTCCTGGCAGTTTTACCCCCCGCGAGCGGCCGAAAAAGGGTTAAACACCCCCCGCAGAGCGCCGCCGTAGCGGCGCTTTGCGGCGGTATTGCCGCGGTTTTACCGCGGTATCCCATTCTAATCAATGGGAAGGAGCGGTATAGGAGCGGTGAACACACCGCTCCTATCCCGCTCCAAAGATGCTGCTAGCAGGACCTTTTTTGTCATCCTGCTAGTGCACCGCTCCAGTGTGAAAGCCCGCCGGCTTTCACACTCGAGTTAAAGGGGCCGGATTTTTTCATGCGGTGAACAGGCGCTATTTTTAGCGCTGCACCGCATGAAAAACGCCCCGGTGTGAAAGGGGCCATAGGATCGCATTGCAGGATCCAGGTACAGTTACTTACCCTGTCCCCAGGATCCTGCGATGTCTCCCCGCTGAGTGTGCGAGCCATCCTCCGCTCAATCTATCGTAGCGACAGGCGAGTGTTGCGACACACGGGGACGGAGCACGGCGCCAAATTCAAAAAGTGAAACACACACAATAAATATACAGTACACTGTAATCTTACAGATTACATTACTGTATCAGATTATTTCACCTCCCCTTTGTCCCTAGTGGTTTGTCCAATGCCCTGCATGCAATTTTATATTATATATACAGTTCTTTCTACCTGGAAACTGGAGATTGTCCATAGCAACCAAAACCGTCCCTTTACATCAAAAGTAGTTTTAGACCAGCTAGAAAACAGCGATAATATATTAGAATCACTTGCAGAATTGAGCGATAGTGATTTGTGGGGAGATCCGTCATCAAACACTGAAAGTAATGACAGCGACAATTCTGCAACTGAGCAAGTTTCAGTGTTTTTGATTTGATTGCATTATTGAATAATTTTTATTATTATATTATTATTTGTTATAATTATTTATAGTTATTTATTATATTCTAATTTATGATTTCATATTTCAAACTTTATCATACCCGGGATGTCTACTAGTCTCTTGTTTGGATGATTTAAGTGAGTTATTCCTAAGCCCCAGTACACACGGTCGGATTTTGTCCGACGTTGGTGTTGCATACACACGGTCGGACAAAGTTGTCGGAAAATCCGATCATTCTGAACACGGTGACGTTCGTTGCGTACGACGGAACTACGTAGAGGCTAGTAGCCAATAGCTTTGGTCTTGTAATTTGATCTGAGCATGCGTGGCACTTTGTCCGTCGGAATTCTCTACACACGATCGGAAAAAGTCAGATCGGATTTTGTTGTCGGAAAATTTGAGAGCAGGATCTCAAATCATTGGAAAAAGTCCGATGGAGCCCACACACGGGCGGATTTTCCGACAACATGGTCCCATTTGGACACTTTCCGTCGGAATTTCTGACCGTGTGTACAGGGCATTTGAATTACAGGCCTACAATATAAAATGCCAAATTTCCATGGAAAACAATTGTAGCGCTTTGAGCATCAAAAATCTGAAATAATCATACCACCAGGGAGGTTAAATGAACTGTAGTGCTTTTCTGCAAAACGCACTAAAAAACGCATTGGTGTGAACCAAGGGTAACATGACTGTCATCTTTGAGCCAACATATGATTCCTGGAAGTAGGCACTGACCATGAATAGAGCCTAAACAAACATGGTGCCGGTCTTTGAGGAGAAACGCAGATGAAGGCATAATGATCTCTGAGAGGTAATTAATACCTGTCAGTCTTATGCCCCATACACACGGTCGGAAAATCCGACCACAAAATCCATCGGATTTTGTCCGATGGATTTAGTCCGACACTGGTGTTGCATACACACGGTCGGACAAAGTTGTCGGAAAATCCGATCATTCTGAACGTGGTGACGTTTGTTGCCTACGACGGGACTACGTAGAGGCTAGTAGCCAATAGCTTTGGTCTTGTAATGTGATCTGAGCATGCGTGGCACTTTGTCCGTCGGAATTCGCTACACACGATCGGAATTGGTGTGATCGGACTTTGTTGTCGGAAAATTTTTAGAGCAGGAGATACAACTTTGTCCGTCGGACAATCCGATGGAAAATGTCCAATGGAGCCTACACACGGTCGGAATTTCCGACAACATTGTCCGACAGGACAGAATCCATCGGAAAATCCGACCATGTGTATGGGGCTTTACACTTACACACTACTTAGCATAGATGATGCGTCTATGAAAAATATATATGATGTTAGTTCCACTTTACCTATTCTGCAGCAATAGCGCTAAAGGATAACATCTAATACAGTATAGGTTAGTGCACTGTGCACATTGCTCTTTGCCTCATTAACCATGTTTTCTTTATGCACTGGACAATGATATCTGCTGGTCTACAGGGACTTGATGGAGTGCTGTGAAAAGTGCTAGGAAGGTCACTTTCATAGGCTTCCTATTTTTGGTAACCTGACTCAAGTTTAAAGGAGTGATTGTGAAGTCTAAAGAAAACATCCGGGTTGCAGAGTGCCCGGGCACAGAACAGAACCTCATATTAGGTTGCTCTTTTCAGGCTTTTAGAATGAGCTCTTGTCAATCCATGCAAAGCTGGGATGGTTGGATTAGTATGAGGACGTCTTACAGAGGAAGGCCACAGGTCACCGCACATGGCTTATGAAAGTAATCTTTGTAGGAAGCAGGAGACAGCTGTTGGGTTGAGGCTGTTCCTTGTCTTTATCATTCCTGTGCTTTTTGGTTTCCTTCAGTGTTTAGAGGAGCCCTGGGTGCTGTCTTTGGTCAAGAAAACCTATCAGGGTACTTCTTTCCAAAGGCCTGCATGCCGATAGTAGGATTAACCTCTTCACTGCAAGCCTGCATGTTTTGCTCTATTGGTCGGAGGACTGACATGGCAGTTATTAAAGTGATACTAAACACACACTGTATAATTTACATTGTCCCTTCTATTTCTGTAAGTGGATGATGGCACTGTAATAATTTTAACAAAAAAACATCTAAGTACCTCTTTTCCTAATCGATATACAGATGTCACATGACCTGGCTCTTTCCCAGCCTGTCTGCAGGGAAACATAAGCAGGAGGAGCTTCTAGTCTAGCTGCTGGTCACATAGTTACATAGTTACATACCCTGTTTCCCCGAAAATAAAACCTAGCGTGATTGTCAGTGATGGCTGCAAAATAAGCCCTACCCCCCAAATAAGCCCTACCCTGTTTCCCCAGAAAATAAGCCCTATTTTGAAAATAAGACCTACAAGGACTTTAACTAGGGCTTATTTGGGGGGTAGGGCTTATATTGCAGCCATCACCGACAATCACTCTAGGTCTTATTTTCTGAGGAAACAGGGTAGTAGGTGAAGTTGAAAAAAGTCCATCAAGTCCAACCTATGTGTCTGATTATATGTCAGTATTACATTGTATATCCCTGTATGTTTCGGTCGTTCAGGTGCTTATCTAATAGTTTTTTTGAAACTATCGATGCCCCCCGCTGAGACCACCGCCTGTGGAAGGGAATTTCACGTCCTTGCCGCTGTTACAGTAAAGAACCCTCTACGCAGTTTAAGGTTAAATCTCTTTTCTTCTAATTTTAATGAGTGGCCATGTATCTTGTTAAACTCCCTTCTGTGAAAAAGTTTTATCCCTATTGTGGGTTCACCAGTACGGTATTTGTACATTGAAATCATATCCCCTCTCAAGCGTCTCTTCTCCAGAGAGAATAAATTCAGTGCTCGCAACCTTTCTTCATAACTAATATCCTCCAGACCTTTTATTAGCTTTGTTGCCCTTTTTTGTACTCACTCCATTTCCAGTACATCCTTCCTGAGGACTGGTGCCCAGAACTGGAAAGCATACTCCAGGTGCGGTCAGACCAGAGTCTTGTAGAGCGGGAAAATTATCGTTTTATCTCTGGAGTTGATCCCTTTTTAATGCATGCCCCAGTGTATAGATTGCATTCATATTTTCGCCACCCAAATGCATTATTTTACTACATTAAACCTCATTTGCCATGTAGTTGCCCAACCCATTAATTTTTTCAGATCTTCTTGCAGGGTTTCCACATCCTGCGGAGAAGTTATTGCCCTGCTTAGCTTAGTGTCGTCCACAAATACAGAGATTGAACAGTTTACCCCATCCTCCAGGTCGTTTATATACAAATTAAACAGGATTGGTCCCAGGACCGAACCCTGGGGGACCACACATGTTAAAAAAAAAAAAAACTCACTGAAAGCTGAGCATGTGCAGAGTTGCCACCACAGCTGCAAAATCACTAGCTGAATTGGGGACATAGACAGAAGGTGGAGATAGAGAGCAGCAGGATCAGCCAGGCTTTTTGCAGAATACAGAAAACAAATCTCATAGTGATTGAGTGAGTATGTACAGCATGTAATACGCCATTTATTGATAGTTTTTTATTTTTTTTGATGTGGGTTTAATGATACTTTAATTCTGTTCTAAAGAAGGGAAATTAAAAGCATACTTCTGCCAATAGTACACATCAAGCATTTAAAAGCATACAGTAGTCTCCGTAAAGTTGAACTCTGGGCACTTTGCATACCCAGATATTACCCTGTAAAAGTAGCAGTGACATCATTACTGTACTGTAAATAGCCTGTGCAGAGATCAGAGCTGTGGGAGGGGTCCAGCAGGCTCCGCCCACTACAGACTGCCTGTAGAAAGCGCAGATCCACGGTGCAGCCAACAAAGCTGACGGCTGAGCCGCCACTGGAACAGCAATGAGACGATAGAGAGGTCCACAGCACGAGGTCCATGTAATGGATGACATGCCTGATATATGCCTACCTTCGTGAGTGCAACTTTACTTGCATTTTATCTATTTAATAAGGCCCCTTACACACTTGTGCGACCTGAAAGTCGGACAATTTTGCTGTGACTTTGACGCAATGTTGACTTGAAGCAATACCTGTGTAATCTTGAGGTCTATGGACCTTAAGTGACATCAAAGTCAGAGCAAAGTAGTGCAGGGACTACTTTGAAGTCACTGCAACTTGAAGTCACACAGATATGAACGGTACTCATTGTAAATCATGGGGTACGACTTGTCATGCGTCTTTGCAGTCCCAAGTCGCAGGACAAGTTGCAAAAGTGTGAAAGAGGCCTTAACCAAAAAAAGATTTAACCACTTTCCGACCGGCGCATGACTATATACGTCCTGTGTTTGAAGAGGGATATCTCAGTAACGGCAGCAGCTTCTGCCACAACCGAGATATCCATCTTTTCAGGCGCCGGTCATAATTCCGATAATGGTGGTCATCGCGGCGGATTCACCATGAGATCACCGTTATCTGCGGCGGGAGAGGTGCCCCCCACGATCGGGTCCTCGTCCGTGCTGGGTATAGAGACGAGTGAGGCTAAGATGGCCGCCACCCATCTCTATACCATAGCAGGGTGGAAGCAACGTCAAAACGTCACTTCCGCCCATACCTCTTAAAGGAACATTTTCCAAATGTCATTTTTTCAAATGACGTTTTTTTTTTTTTGCATTTAAGTCCAAATATGAGATCTGAGGACTTTTTGACCCCAGATCTCATATTTAAGAGGACCTGTCATGCTTTTTTTCTATTACAAGGGATGTTTCCATTCCTTGTAATAGAAATAAAAGTGAGACAACTTTTTTTTTTTAAAACAGCGTAAAAATAAATAAAATCAAGAAGAATAAATAAGAAAAAATTTTTTTTTTTAAAGCGCCCTGTCCCGACGAGCTCGCGCGCAGAAGCGAACGCATACGTGAGTAGCGCCCGCATATGAAAATGGTGGTCAAACCACACATGTGAGGCATCGCCACGATTGGTAGAGCGAGAGCAATAATTATAGTCATAGACCTCCTCTGTAACGCAAAACATGCAACCTGTAGATTTTTTTAAAGTCGCCTATTGAGATTTTTGAGGGTAAAAGTTTGATGCCATTCCACAAGCGGGCGCAATTTTGAAGCGTGCCATGTTAGGTATCAATTTACTCGGCGTAACATTATCTTTCACACTATATAAAAAAAATTGGACTAACTTTACTGTTGTCTTATTTTTTTATTCAAAAAAGTGAATTTTTTCCAAAAAAAGTGCGCTTGTAAGACCGCTGCGCAAATACGGTGTGAAAAAAAGTATTGCAACGTCCGCCATTTTATTCTCTAGGGTGTTAGAAAAAAAAAACAATATATAATGTTTTGGGGTTCTAAGTTTTTTTCTAGCAAAAAAAACTGTTTTAAACATGTAAACACCTAAAATCCAAAATGAGGCTGGTCTTAAAGTGGTTAAAGTGACATTAAAGTAAAAAAAAAATGTATTCAAAATAACAAACATGCCATACATTGCACAGAGTAGCCCCAATCACGGGTCCCCGATTGTGCTTCTGGCCCCTCCCTCCTGCCGAGTGCCCCCAGAGCAAGCAGCTTGCAATGGGGGCACCCAAGCAGGCTCATTCATTACCTTACAACTGCAGTCTAAATCATTACCTTACAACTGCATGAAGGTCAATCTTGGCTTACTCAAACTGATATACCCCACCACATCACAGAGGCACCATTGGCTGAGCGGGAAAGTTGGCATTCCATGTCTTACATCCCTCTTTTAGCGGGAATTCTACTCATCTTGCCATAGATGGGTAGAATTGCAAAAACAACAATTATTAGGAAAATAATGTTCTAAGACACTTCATTTAGTGTGTCAAATCGACCATTGTTTTCATCTGCAGTGACAAGAAAATTCAAAAGAGCAGGATGGAACATTTTTCTAAAATGTACTGATTTCTAAGGGCCCTTTCACACATGCGGACCGTTCAGATCCGCCTGTCAGTTTTTTCAGCGGATCTGAACGGTCGCTCCATACAGCTCTATGGATCGACGGATCTCATCGGTGACATGTCCGTTGACATCTGATCCGCCCCGAACCGATCCGCAAAATCCAGACTGGAATCCTTATTTTTCATCCGTCTGGCAGATCGGATCGGATGAAAAAGGACAGGCGGTCCATAATCATCCGATCCCACCATAGAGGAGAGCGGAGACCTGACAGGTCCGTCCCTGCACAGAGTGCAGAGACGGACTTGTCATCCGCCGGCTCAGCGGGGATCTACAGAGCGATCCCTGCTGAGCAAGCGGATGGCTAAATACGGATCCGCACAACTGAAAGGGCCATTACAGTGCATGTTCTTTTCGTTTATTCGTTCCAAAATAAAATATTAAAAGCAAACAAAATCTTTTGAACAACATTCGAATGTTCTCAGGAATTTTTATGTAAATTTTCTTAAGGCTTCTCCTAAGAATTTTCATTTGAAATTCTATCCATCTATGACCAACTTTATGGCCCTTACACATGATCAGAAAATCATACGAAATATACCGTACAACAATCTGATCGTTAGTACAGAACTTTCCAGAGCCAATCCAGACAATTCATCCAATATTATCCGAAGGGACAAACACAAAAATGATTCTCATACGATACCAGATCGTACAATTTTCCTTTAATCAGTACAGTTGTCGTTCGAAAACACAATACAAATACACTACAACACATTACATCACTTCAGAATTTTTATTCTGTCGTACGAGAATTTTCATAACTTTGGTAAACTCTTCATTTTTGATATGAGATTAGCAAGCAAAAAAAATAAATGGACGATCAATCGTCCGATAATCTCATCATGTGGCATTAGCCTCTCGCATTTCTAAAAACTCCTCCGTTAATTACTTTGCTCATACCTCAATTGCCTGCTGAGAGGTGCAGCTAGCTGCTGGACTCTAAATGATGTGCCATATAACTAGGGATGAGCTGAACACCCCCAGGTTCGGTTCGCACCAGAACCTGCAGACGGACCGAAAGTTTGCACGAACGTTAGAACCCTATTAGTTACAATGGACGCAAACGTTTGAAATCTAAAGTGCTAATTATAACAGCCAATATGCATGTTATTGTCATAAAAAAAGGTTTGGGGACCCGGGGCCTGCCCCAGGGGACATGTATCAATGCAAAAAGAAGTTTTAAAAATGGACGTTTTTTCTGAAGCAGTCATTTTAATGATGCATAAAGTGGAAAAAAAATGTGAAATATTCATTTAAATATGGTACCTGGGGGGTGTCTAAAGTATGCCTGTGAAGTGGCATGTGTTTCCCGTGTTTAGAACTGTCCCTGCCTGCCTATCAATCCTCTTTCCCTGCACTTTTCCCACACAGAAATCAATGATCAATAGTTCACAGTTCCACTGTCCCTGCCTGCCTATCAATCCTCTTTCCCTGCACTTTGCCCACACAGAAATCAATGATCAATAGTTCACAGTTCCACTGTCCCTGCCTGCCTATCAATCCTCTTTCCCTGCACTTTGCACACACAGAAATCAATGATCAATAGTTCAATTCACAGTTCCACTGTCCCTGCCTATCAATACTCTTTCCCTGAACGCCGCAACACACAACACAAGACTGCCGGCGCGGTGGCCTTATATAGTGTGGGGCGTGTACTAAACCCCCTGAGCTATAATTGGCCAAAGGCATCCTGCCTGTGGCCAATTATTGCTCTCCTCGCTGATGGCGCTATGATTGGCCAAGCATGCGGGGTCACAGTGCATGCTTGGCCAATCATCAGCCAGCAATGCACTGCGACTGGCGTAGTGCATTGCGGGGCCTTTTGCATCACACGAATTCGATGCAAACGGCCCCAAGAGTTCTGGACTCGGCGAGCGGACGAACAACCGATGTTCAATTCGAACATGGGTTTGAATCGAACACCGGGCCCATCCCTACATATAACCTGTGTAACTGGATTTCAAATGTAGAAGTTGTGATAGTTCATCATCTTTAGTCCCCTCTAGGATAATCAAGGATTGGTTTCCTGTGATGTAGCAGATGCACATTAATATTTTTATGATATTGAGTTATCTATTTGACCACTTGCAGACTGCCCTATGCACATATACAACGAGGGGGCGTACATGTACATGATTCAGCAGATTCGAAAGGAATTTTTAATTGGTAATTTAACCGCTTCCCGACAAGGCGCACGACGATGTACGTCAACAGAATGGCACGGACAGGCATAAGGGCGTACAGGTACGCCCCCTTTAAGATGCCACCGTGCCATCGGTCGGGACCCCCGTGAGGCCGGTCGCGGGTCCCGCGGACTCGATCGACGAGGGGACACCCGCGATCGTCTCACAGGAAGGCTGAACGGGGAGATGCGGAAATAAACAGCATCTCCCCATTCTGCCTAGCAACTAGTGATGCTGATCTCTGCTCCCTGTGATTGGAGCAGAGATCAGCATTCACTAGCTGACAGCCACGCCCCCCACAGTTAGAAACAAGCCTCTAGGAACATGTAACCCCTACACTGCCACCTAGTGGTAAACCCCTTCACTGCCAGTGTCATTTACACAGGAATCAATGCATTTAAATAGCAATGATTGCTGTATAAATGACAATGGTCCTAAAAATGTGTCAAAAATGTCCGATGTGTCCGCAATAATGTCGCAGTCACAATAAAAAAAGCTGATCGCCGCCATTACTAGTAAAAAAAAAAAATGATTAATAAAAATGCTATGAAACTATCCCCTATTTTGTAACCGCTATAACTTCTGCGCAAAAATTGTCGCTCTTTTTTTGTTTATAGCGCCAAAAATAAAAACCGCAGGGGCGATCAAATACCACCAAAAGAAAGCTCTATTTGTGGGAAAAAAAGGGTGTCAATTTTGTTTGGGAGCCACCTTGCACGACCACGCAGTTGTCAGTTAAAGCGACGCAGTGCCGAATCACAAAAATGGGGCCTGGTCCTTTGGCTGCAAATTGGTCTGATCTGAAAGTGGTTAAGAGGTCATTTTCAATAACATTCACTTACTATATGCCTTATGTAGCAACTGTATATGCTATATTATTTTTTTATATATGCTAATATTTCCCCCACAAAAGAAGTGTTACCATTTAAGTCTAGATTAATTTGAATTGAAAAATAACTTGTAAAGATGGGTGTAGAGTATTATCTTCCAAATAAAATAGGCAAGGCTGCCACCTGTGCATTCTTAGCTATGACGCCAAGTAATTCATCACAGGAGCAGACAGCTGAGAGCCGTCCACATGCCGGGTGTGGTCTAATAAGCCTGGATCACATTAGCAGTTCAAAAGAAGGAAGGATCAGAACCTGAGCTAATAGACATGGCGGCTTCATTAATAAGTCAATGGCAGCAGTGATTGTGTCGGTCAGTGAGCAGAAGTCTTTAGAAACCGGTCAGAAATCATACCAGGTTACGACAAATATAATTCAGATTAGTTGTTATGGTTTAGTGCACTTCACATGTTTTTATTGGTTTTCACACTCTTGTATTGATTTGAAGAACAAAAACCACCCAAAGGCACTCAGCAGCTGAGAAGGACACTCTTTATATTCATTAGAAACCAGTCCTCTTCTTATAATAAAGCTGAATTCCACGTAGAGATAAAAGGCATAAATTGATGCAGCTCTGGAATCATTAATGCATTATTAAATGTATTTGTTTAAAGTGTTTGTTCACCTTTACAAACAGAATTAATAGTTAATAGGATACGAGTATATGCTCTCAAGAAGAGCTGTTATTTTTTTAGGTGCCAAATATCTTGGGTCACAACATATACGGTAATAAAAATCTATCGAGTTATTAATATGTATTGAAAGACACATAAAGAGATTAGGAAAATAGTAAAAGGATAATTTTATGTTTGATATCCACATTCCAAATTGGTTACAATCATGGTGCAGCAATCCCGACATGTTTCGCCATTTAAGCGGCTTCTTCTGGAGATATGTGTTACCACACCTGGGCAAATAAATCAAATACATAAATAAATAGGTGTACAGATAAACAATAGATATAGCAGAGGTGCATGAAATAGGTGATATGTCCATTAATAATGATATAGAAGTTTTTACAACATCAACAAACTACATCTTAATAGTATACCAAACTAGGTAGGAAAATTGATGATGGGCATCTTCCAAATTTCAAAATTAAACACTGATCTAAAAAGACTATTCCTCAGACGGAGGGGTTAAGGTCCAAACTAAGCAGAAGGAGGTGGAAGAGGTTTTTCATCCATATAATCCACAGAGGAGGGAGCTATAGTGTGATAGGCCGCAGGAGGAGCAAACAGGGCAAGCGACGAGCTGAAAGGCACAGGGTTTAAAAGAGGGGCTTATTATTGCTATGTTTGTATATCTAGGACTAAAGAGCAAAGAGGCCTGTATAAGTGTTAGGTGATACAAAGGGAGGGTAAGTACCTTTCAATTCGCCCAAAGGGCATACAGCAAGAAGCCAAAAACCTTAACCTGACCCACAGCCCAATAAACAGACCCAGGAAACGGTACAAAAAAAGGGTCTGTTTACTGGGCTGTGGATCGGGTTTAAGTTTTTCAAGTGGTGCTTCTCCTTTTGCTGTCCAGTCATGGAGTGAGGGATGTGGAGAAGACCTGTAAGTAAAAGTGAAGCTGTGAAAAGAGAAGGATCAGATTATCTCCCCTGCTAAAAAGGGCTGTGCTGTGTTACACGGTTGCGTAAATCTCAGGACTGGATGGACAGAAATACAAATCCTTTGGCAGCTATCATATACTATGTATTTCATTTGTGTTTTATTTATACTTTTATACATTTTTTCCTGGTGTTAACCTTTACATGTTAGGATTCCGATTTAAGGCGTTGTTCCTAGGACAAACAGCGTAGCAAGGGAACTAATTCCACAATAGATAAACTGTCAGTGACCATAAAAATAATGCATAAATGAAAAGAGCAGATAAACTCAAATAATGTTGAATTAGATGAATCTTTCATCCAAATATAAACATGCTCTTTGTGGAAGTGTCACACAATAGTGAACCATAATGTTGATAGTGATCCCAAACGATGCATGTAAAAATGAAGTGAAAGTCCCTACTCACCGAATGGAGTTGACCGTCATTAGCTTATGATAACAGAGGTCAAATGGGCTGTACGGTCTCATTGACCAGAGGTTTGCAGGAA
Source organism: Lithobates sylvaticus (assembly GCA_028564925.1). Classification (NCBI taxonomy): domain Eukaryota; kingdom Metazoa; phylum Chordata; class Amphibia; order Anura; family Ranidae; genus Lithobates; species Lithobates sylvaticus. Next base: position 475,761,602 of record CM053030.1, read on the forward strand.
CTGGCTCCCGTCGCCGCCTGATGATCCGTGATCCCCGTAAGCAGCTCCGAAGAATCAGCCCTCGCTCGCCCACACTGGGCGACATCCAGACCGTGATGCGGTATAAATGATCAACAGCTCCACTCTTGATTGCCGACCAGCAGCTCCCTGCTGCTATCCGTACTTCAGAAGGACAACCACGTAGTGTTTTAAAAAGAAAAGAAAAACTGGCTCCTATTAGCATAAACCAGTTAGGCTCTTTAATAAATTCAATTAAAATTGCAGATACAGTTCTCAAGAAAGTAGGTACAAAAATAGCTTGCTGTAGACACTTAGTACATCGCATAAAGTCCTCGCAAACTTACTAGGAAACCAGATGAGCTTTTTGCATACCATCTATAGTTTGATTCAGCACACCATGCATCCTAGCTTGACATGTTTCGTCATTACAAATTACGTCATCAGAAGCTGAGTTACAGGAATGGAACTGCCTACACAGGGATGCATGGAACACATGTGCATCCCCATGTGGGCAAACACGGCCCTCGCATAAGTATACATTTAAAGTGGAAGTCCCGTTTAAACATATTTAAGCCTAAGTCTACTATGCTTAAGTACACCCGTGTGAACAAGGCCTAAGGTTGGCCATACATGGATCAGTTTTTTCGATCAGCCAGTGGGCTTTAAAAAAAAAAAAAAAAAAAAACTAAACCGATTCCCCCATCGACACAAGTGAGGGAGATGGAGGAATCCTCCCAGCTGTGATATTGTATTCTGACAGCGGGGACTCCTCAGTTGTCAGAATACACTGATCAGTGCTGCAGATGATTGGCTGCAGTGTTGACTGAACATTTTCTAACAAGCAAGATTAAGATTGACTTCCCTGAAATGGGAACAGCCAGTCCCTGCTGAACTGGACAATTTCAATCAATCTGTCAACTTTGACAGCTTCCTGGCGGGATTGCTCGGGTGGGTTTGAACTTGTGTCCAAACCCGCCTTAGCTAATTACTAATAATTTATAGTGTGAAGGCCAAACTAAACAACTAATTAATGCATCTCCAAGTACAATGTGTATGTACTTTGTAGACCCTTGTAGTACATATTCTACACAGTCTTTGGTACAATCAGGTTAGAAAGTGTATGGCTTGCTTTAATTTAAGGTTTTTAATTTAGGAATTGATTATACATTTCCTGACAGCAGATAAAAGGACAAAAGACAGGTGGCAACGTTTTGACTTTAGCAAACCATAAGGTTAGATTTTTTTTGAGTGGTATTGACTGGCCACCTAGAGAGGCATGTATTTCTTGAAGCCATTGACTTGCTCCTTCTGACGCACCTCTCCATATTAAGTAAGGTTAATGGATGGAAATGAGAAGCGCCAGTAGAAGGGTCCCTTTCATTTACTTTGCTGGATCGAAGTGCTCGAGTACACAGCTTTTGCCCAGTAATTACTCTCAAGATTTTTTAATGGTAATCAAGACAGATGTAACTGTGATGATCTATGGATTTTCCAGATTTCCAAAGACTGCTCATATATGTTATTTGATAGAACTGGCTTTATTATAAAATATCAGACTGTATTTATTATACTGTATATGTGTTGGCTATTATATATTTCATGTATACGTGCTGTTTTTTACTGTTTCCATACATGGTGTGGTAATGTCTTGTAATAAAACTATGGTCGAATTAAAAAAGTGAAGTGTTTTGTATATATATATATATATATATATATATGTGTACATTTTATTTAAAACAATGTACACTTCGAAGTTAAAATTATTTTGGCGTGGAATGCCTTTGTACAGAGCACGCATGCCATTAGTGTACCTTGGAAATTTACATTTATGTTAATCTGAACGTCAGTGTGGATGGAGGATCCATTGTGGAGTGTTACAATCTTTGGGCAGGGCCCAGATATTAGTATTTCAGGGGTAAGATTTGATAATGGCACTGTGGGTGGATCAGTTAAAGTAATATTGCCTCCAAAACATAAATCATTGAGTATCGCACACACATAGCATTGTACTACACTTTGGTAATACATGAGCAAAACACAGGTCACATACTAGCAATTGTGATGATATGTGGGAAATAAATGTAGCTAAAACACTGGCAATCCTAACAATCATGACAATACATATGCAACAAATGGGCAATCGTGACAATCCATGGGAAGAAAATGGGCATTTACAAAAATCCTTAACAATCCATGGGCAATCTTGACAATCTATGGGAAGAAAATGGGCATTTACAAAAATACTCGACAACTTATGGACAATCTTGACAATACGTGGGAAACAAATGAGCAATCGTGACCACCCATAGGCAAGCTTGACAATCCATAGAAACAAATGAGCAATTTTGGCAATCCATGGACAATACATGGGCAGCGACTGGGACAATACATGGACAACTGAGCAATTGTAGCAATACCTAGGCAGTCTTGAGAATACATGGGCAACAAATAAACAATATTTCCAGAGAGTTCCCAGCTATAACTATCAGTGTAGATTGACTCCTTGTGTAGGATGAGGTAGGTTTGCAAAAAAGTTTTTTTTAGTTTTAGGCCTATTCTTATAAAGCGATCTTTAGCAATGGATATGCCTTAGTCCCCACTGCACTGAGGCAATATACCGAGGGTATCCAGTGCAGCTGGGGAGGGAGGAAGAAGGCTTAGTGCAGGGAGTAGGGAGCAGTTTAGCTTATAGGGTTGAAAGGTGTTTTTAGCAAAAGTTAGGATTAAGATATATTTAAGATACATCTGAAAAATACAGAACACAGAATAGTTAAAATAAATGAAAAGGGAGAGAAAAAGAAAAGGGAAGAGAGGGAGAAAAAAGGACATAATAGAGGAAGGAAAGATGGAGGTATGAGAGGGGGAAAAGAATGTTGTAAAATAGGGAGAAAAGAAGGAGGAAATAGAGAGATAGAGAAGAAAGAAGTAAGAAAGGGAGAAAAGGAGGTAGGAGAGAGAGAAAAGAAGGAGGTAATAGAGAGAGAAAAGAAGGAGGTAATAGAGAGAGAAAAGAAAGAGGTAAGAAAGGGAGAAAAGAAGGAGGTAAAAGAGAGAGAAAAGAAAGAGGTAAGAAAAGAAGGAGGGAAGAGACAGAGAAAAGATGGAGATAAGAGACAGAGAAAAGAAGGAGGTAACAAACGGAAAAGAAGGAGATAAGAGACAGAAAAGAAGGAGGTAACAGATAGGAAAAAGAAGGAGGGAAGAGAGGGAGAAAAGAACAGAAGAAGAAAAGGAAGAAAGAGAAATGGGGAAAAAGGAGCAAAAAAGTGTGAAGATGTGAATAGAGGGAAGAAAGGATATTGTTATAACTGGCATTATCAGAAGCATTAGGGTGTAAACTAGTCATAAGTGAAACTAAGCTACTAATGCTATCCAGGCGCTACAGATGAATCAAAAGATTCCCTCAGTTTCTGTTTTTTTTTAATCCACTCCTTTAAGAGTCCAGAGAACACCACCATGTGTCATAGAATTGCACTTCCTATTTCTGAACTGTATAACATACCTGTTCTTGTAGTGATTCAGTAAGCAAAGCATAAATCTTCCACAGAAACATGGACACAGATTTGTTAAGTTTGGCAGGTAAAGTGTTCCCCTTACACTTTTTTTTACCCTATGCGCATTCCCTTAAGCACAATACATTATTATAAAATATACAGTCTTTTAATTATAATGAAATGAGCACTTTAAGTTAGCAACATTTGTAATTTAATGAGATGTATACCTACCTTGGACTTTGCAGTTCTTTCAAAAGTATGAAGTTCATGTATAAGATACCAATCTCTTGTAAACCCAGTGTGGTACAGAATTGATTGTGCCTGCAAATTGCCCATCCATAATGGGAAGTAACCAGTATGGGGGGAAATTTTCTTTCTTGGAGATGGGCTTTAAAGAATCACTACCTGACAAGTGAGTTTCTATGAAATGTCTATTGAGGACCCCATGAAAAAGAACTTTTTCCAAAGGAGATAAAATAACAATTCATGTGATATAAAGATTTGCCTTTGTTAAATATATTTCATGCAGAAAAATAAGTATCCATGACCTATGCAATGCTATATACAGTATGTAAATTGCATGTTTTGATTAGAAAATGATCAGGTGTTAACATGAACACATTAAAGTAAACTACAGCTAGTGACTCTGTTCAGTGTTTCCCACATTTCACCATCTTCCATGCATCTAATCAGATCACAGTATTTTCTGTTATGTTATCAGACACGGTCTTAAAATTCCTGATGTCAGGCTAAATCTGTCAAGATAAATTTTCAGTCGCACAAGAGGGAAACAGAGATAAGTCAGTTTTACAACACAGGGCTGGGTCATCCAGTTGCAAGAAATAGAGCAGGTGTTTGAAAGGGTGCAAAGTTGAAGGCTAAGTTAATAAAGTAGTCAATGAGCCAGTAAAATCAGGACAAGTGTCTTAGCTGTCTGACAAAGAACCTTTTTATGGATTTTACTCATGTTTTTACGGCATTTCCTCTCACACGACCTTTTTAGGAGTGACAGGATTGTGAGGGCTCTATGGACCCTCTATAACGTCTACATAAAAGACCGCCTTACTTAATTAAAATTGAATGGGTCAGTTTGCATTGTCAAAATATAAAGGATGATTTAAAAACTGGGTGAAATAAAGTTGTATTGGTCATAGCAAACCTGGCAGATTAGTGAAATCCTACAATTTGTACTTTCCAATATTTTTTTAGGTTAGAGTTATTTATTAGTCGTGGTATATGGGATAATGTACCTCCAAAAGTTTTTCTTTTAATTTCAAGCAGCTCAGAAAAATGCGGAAGGCTAAAGGCCAAGTGCATTGAAAGGGTCTTGTCTATAGAGGGCTACACTGGGGCCCAGAGTCATTTATCAGCGACGACTAGATCTGCTTACAAATTGGTAAATACAAATCATACATTTCGATTGCCTTGATTCCCAAACCATGGTACCTTACATGAAAATCTTCAGGAACATTAAAAAATATATATAATCAGTGATGCTTCAGATTTTATCATTATTCTTTATAAAATTGAATCCTGTTAGCTAACTTAATTCAGTATATACGTAAGTACTTATACTACATCAAAACTTAAACAATCCACCTAACATTTTGTGCAAAGACATTGTCAAAAATAGAAATTTGTAGACACAGATAAAGCTTTACATTTAGAATACTGATATCACAATAGCTAATGTAAAAGTTCACATATAGAATTTAATTTGTATTGATTACTAAATATTTAACATAGTACAGCAGGTCATCTCTAACTGCATAGCGTTGTACTTATGCCCCGTACACACGGTCGGATTTTCCGACGGAAAATGTCCTATCGGACAATGTTGTCGGAAATTCCGACCGTGTGTAGGCTCCATCGGACTTTTTCCGTCGGATTTTCCGACGGACAAAGTTTTATCTCCTGCTCTCAAATTTTCCGACAACAAAGTCCTATCGGACTTTTTCCGATCGTGTGTAGCGAATTCCGACGGACAAAGTGCCACGCATGCTCAGATCACATTACAAGACCAAAGCTATTGGCTACTAGCCTCTACGTAGTCCCATCGTAGGCAACAAACGTCACCACGTTCAGAATGATCGGATTTTCCGACAACTTTGTCCGACCGTGTGTATGCAACACCAGTGTCGGACAAAATCCGTCGGAAAAAATCCGATGGATATTGTGGTCGGATTTTCCAACCGTGTGTACGGGGCATTAGACTACATGTTAAAAATATGTGCAGTCTGCTATACCTACACAATTTCTAATGACAATTGACTAATGAAAATTCTAATGACAATTTCTAATGATGATAGACACACCTACTTAATGTTTAGGTAAAGGTAGGTTGTGTTTCTATAGAATCTTGGATTTTAAAGTGTATATAAACCCAAAAAATGTAATATCCTCGCGCATGATTGAGTAATGTTTGCAAATTGAATTTCACCACATTCTCTGAGCTCTAGGAGAAAATTCCCTTGCAAATTGAACAGTCTGTTTGCCTTTAGCAATTCAACCCCTTAGAGTCTAAGTACAGTATCTTTGAATACCACAACTTAGAAATTAGGGCCTTCATACATAAGAACTAGAAGAAATTAAAGGGTCTGTGTGTTGTTCACAGCAACCAATCAAATTTTTTTTTTTTGTGAATTGTAAATCTGATGGATGTTGACCCCTGGGTATCAACCAGTGGTATGTGTTTCACAGGGGGTCCTGAAACAAGTATTCAAATCAGGAAATTCAAAGTTATGTCAGAAATCCTGCTCAGACTTGTTTTGGATCCTTGAATCAAAGTATTGAAGCCAGAGGGTCGGCATAGCAGCCAGGCAACTAGCAATTACAGAAGAAAGGAAAGTACAGCCTCCATGTTTTTCTCATTATAGATTTTCCTTTAACCCTCACCTCACCCAAACTCCAAAAATTAACCAACCCTCTTAATTATTCCTTAAAAAGAATCCTCACCCTAAAAACAAAAAATTCTAAGTCAGCAGCTACAAATCCTGTAGCTGCTGACTTTTCATAATAGGACACTTACCTGTCCGGGGATCCAGTGCTGTCCTCACTCGAGCCGACTCTTCGTTTATTTGGCGAAACGTGTCATAATGCAAGTGATGTCTCTGGCAGGATCACAGCCAGTGGGCCAGCACGGACAGTGAGGTGGTAGTGAGAGACAACCTGGATTGAGGCAAAAGTCTTTGTTTAGCACTTGGTGGACCAGAGAGGCACTATAGGATGGGATGTACCAAAGTGGAAAACGAACTGGATGTGAGACATAGGTGGTGAGACCTTTCTGATATGCTTATAGCATCTTTCCTTTACACCCATCACCTATAGGAGTCCTAGCAGCAAGTCCAATCTATATTGGCACACCCACCTTACCTGGGGAGTGATAGTCTGCTGACATCCTTCCTTCATAGAAGAGGATTTCATCTGTCCTTGGACAGTCTGTCCCTATACCGATTAGGAGGCTTTCAGACAACTCTACTCACAGACTGACCCCTAACAAAATACAGCTACAGTTTATGCAATTGTGTTGCTCATGAGAACTGAGTCTGACTATCTATGAAGTGTTATCTACAACAGACTATCTGGTTGTAAGTGGATAACTGGGCTGAGGTCCTGTGTTTACCAGAAGAGCTTCAACTGTGGTGCTATCTAGTTCTACATGAGAGAATGGATGTATGAGTGATTGCACAGCTGCTTTCCCTGCTAATAGACGACGTTGTCTTTTTTTATTATGTGGTTGGTGAAGGTACTTATGGTTGGCATTTTTGTACAGAACTTTTACATATTTCATTAAAGCTGTATTTTTTATTCAACTGAAGTGTGCCACTTACTTACTACTTGGAGAACTATTCTTCCCTTTGTGTGAGCCGGCTCTACGGCCAACTTTAGGTCCAGGCGCCGGCATGCTTACTTTGGGAAGCTGGCTGTGACTGTGGCTTCCCAGCCGGCTTCCCACTGCACGTGTGTGAGCTGCGCTGTGGTTTTTGAGTAGTCCCGCATCTTTCTGGAACCTGTGATGTGTCCCAGAAGGCTGCGTGGGAAGGAAGGGGAGGGTTGAACTAGCTTGGCTCAAGCATGTGCAATGGGAAGCCGGCTGTGAAGCCACAAGCAGTCACAGCCAGCTTCCCATTGCGCTGCTCTGCTCTTTGTGAATGGTCTCACAGCCTTCTGGGACCTGTGATGTTTCCCAGAAGGTTGTGGGTGAAGGAGGGGGCCAAACTTCTGCTCAGATCACCACGGCGATCTGACCAGAAGTGGGAGTGGGTACCTGTCAAAACCAGGTACTCGCTCCCACCCAAAAAAAAAGATGTGCCAAAACTTTAAGAGGAGGGGGAAGGTAGACAAGCGGAAATTCCCCTTTTGGGTGAATTTATGCTTTAACATTTTACATCCCAATAACCCTTAGCCTAGGTTCACACTGACAGCGGGAATGAAATCATACAATTTCAGCTGAACTCGCACGATTCCATTCCCGAATGTCAGTCCCGACTTCAGGGGAGATTTCAGAGACATCTATGTGGGTTTCTACACAGAGGTCTATTGAAATTGCACCCTGAAGTCGCCAAAAGTAGTACAGAAACTACTTTTGGTAATCTGTGCAACACTGCAAATGCGGCATCGCCTCGATTTGGATGGTGCCATTGCTGGCAATAGCTGCCGACTTGGCATGCGATTTGACATGTCAAATCGTATTCCAAATCGCTGCAATGTGAACCATTTCTTAACCTATCAACTTCACTTTTATTAGTCCTTAACCTAAACATGAAAACCCTAACCATTAAATTTAACCCAACACTGTTGAAATGATGGACTTACCTAACCAGTACTGCAAGCATTCTCGCCGAACATTACCAGTTCTATGCCAGGAGCTACAGTGCCAAATATTAGGCCAAATCTACTCATTGCACCCTTTGGCATAGATCAGGTCTGTTTTATCAGATCTACAAATGTCACCAACCCAGGTCTCATGTAAGCATGCCCATAGACTTTTTGGAGTGATAAGTCGTGCATGAACAAACCCAAGGCAGTGGGATTGCCAAATGTTCTTGTCCAGGTTGTCAGAGCCAGGAAGGGAAATAAGCTAAGCAGCATTAGCAAATGCTGGTTCCACTTGTGGATTTTTAGTACCTCATAATAAATGGGATTTTTAAGGCAATGTAGTCAACGACTAAACAATATATATTTAAAAATATTAGAAAATTTATTTATATATCAAACAAATACAAAAAGCAAAAAAAGGGGAAAAAGCAGAGAAAAAATATCCCAACAGATATCCACAAATAATGGAGGTGTATTTACACAGTAGCTGCATACATATCATACATCATATGTGAGTGGCCATTTCATGCTACAATAAAAATACAATACAGAGACATGAGCAAACATTGACTCTGGATGTACAGTAGTCTGAAAATCCAACGCGTTTCGAAATGTGCATATGTATGTAATTTCTTCCTCAGGGAAGCCACTCTTTCTACAAATAGAATATGACATTAGTACAATGCAGCAGCAAAAAAATGAATATAAAGTTATTGGAAACACAAAAAAATATAAATATAATGTAAGTAACAATCTACCTATGTATCCGCTCAACAATTCCACAGGTTGATGTGCATATTCTTTCGCCACCAGACACCACCAATGGAGATCAAACTTGTTATCATCGCATAAGGAGCGCTAAAGAGCCAAAGCTTAATATTGATGCACCAAATGCTCCGCCCATTGCATCCTATTATTACCCCAAAAGAATCTGGGAATAATGGGAAAAAGGACCTATGAAGAATAGTAAAAAATAAACTATAAATAAATGATTACGTATGGGGGCCCATTTTGTAAAAAAAGGGCCATATTCCCAAATTTGTAGTACCTATACTTACAAAGATTTTGATGCTTAAATGGCCAAAGTTCAATCCTCCGTTTGACCAAGATAGAGATAAAAAATCTGATCTTGGAAAGCCGAGGTGGAGATGATCTCATAGGTCCTGCAGGTAGGTAGGGAGCGTGCATACTAAGTGCTCCTGGTGTTTGTCTTTTTATATAGCCCTCTGTGTTGAAAAAACGGCGCCAAATGAAAGTAATAGGGGATTTGAAACAGCTGGGAAAGGCTGGTATGAATGTGTATTGGTGGATGGACCTTTCCATCAAACAAGAGGGAGTGGATTGAAACCCGAGAAGCCAATCAGAGGAGATTTCCTCTCTCTGCGTATTCTGGAGGGGAAAGATGCGTCTCCGCTGTCATGACGACGGCGTCTCGGCAGCGGCGTCATCACTGCCCTCTGATGGGTATAATGTTAGGAATCAATGTGAGTGTACGCGCCGACGTGACCATGACGGCGGCGCTCCTGCTATTGGCTCAGGCAGGCAGCGCCTCCATCCATCTGGAAGCTGCAGCTGCCTGTATTGTGCGTGGAGCGAGAGGAGGGCGCCGCAAACAGATAGGCGGCGTCCTCATCTCCAAGGTAACCATCTCCAGAAACGGCGCCCCCGCCCACCCGGAGGCTGCGCCTCTAGTGCTGTGAGTGAGCAATGAGAGGACGCCGATGATGAGGAGGAGGTGTCCTGATCATCAAGGCAACAGCAGAGACAAAAATAGCTTAAGGAGGAAAAAGCTAACAAGCCGTAGAACCGGCAGATCCTATGTATGAAGTTAACTTATTATTTAGGCCGTGCCTTTATCAAAAGAGAGGCGTAGCATAATAATAATAATCATATTGGTATCCCGTGATGGTAGATAAATTTGTATTTATAATATGCCCTTGTGAAGGGAATACAGATGGGACCGTCAGGGAGCTACACAGAGGGGGGGAGGGTTGGATGGAAACCTCCAAATTAGCCACACTTCACATAAAGGACCCAGAATATGCCAGTCTAATGTGATGAGTGCAATAAGACAGAAAACTAAAAACCACCCGACACAATGTATAACCCTGCTGTGCAACTTATTGGAAAAATGGGGATCACTGTTAGAGAACCCCCATTCTGATCCAAAGTTGCAAAGAACAGGGATGCCCAATCCTATATATAGAGTGGGCTTACGTGTGCCAGGAATGCGATGAAAGTTGGTCAACCATTGTGGTATATCTGGAAGTTTAAGAACGCCACTCAACCTAGAAGAAGAAAATAAACGGAGAGAGGATACATAAATCATATATAAGCCATATAAATATAAATAAACAACCATCAAAAAATGGAGAGTAAATTAAAACCCCTTGTATAATTTGGAGACACTAGGACGAATGCTCCCCGCCCAGTCGGGTCCAAGACCCAGGGAGGGGTGAGAGAGAGGGAGAAAGGAACTGAGTAGATGATCGATGTAAAGGTCCCAAAGAACTCATGAATGGAAACCACTATTGGATGTGATTTGTGCGGTTTTTATGGTCCAGTTGGTGTATTTAGTCGGTTTTGCCTGAGCTGAAGCCCTCAAGAAATGGTCTGAAACTTTCAGTTTCATTCAGTCCTGGAGGAGTCGTGGCATCTAAATGTCTGATCCAGCGCATTTCGCGCTGTAAGAGCATTTTGTTCCAGTCCCCTCCTCGCATTGGTATATGTATCAGGTCAATTACAGTAAAATTGATAGAAGGCATTCTATAGTCATGTCGTTTGGCCACATGTCTCCCTAATGGGAGATAAAGATTACAAATCTTCATGCTGAAGAGATGTTTGCTGACCCGCTGGCCCAGTTCTTGTCTGGTCTTCCCAATGTAGAAGGCTCCACATTCGCATTGGAGTAGATAGACCACTCCTTTGGTCTTACAGTTTGCGAAGTGTTTGAGTTGGAAGTCTTCCCCATTGGGTAGCTTGAAAGATGTACGTCTGCCTATTACCCCACAGAAAGAACATGAGCCACACGGGTATGTACCCCAGATTTTACAGGGGTCTACACGTGAACTGCCTTTGTATTCACTTTGAGTCAAAAGCCCCCCAATGGAGCCAGCTTTTCTAAAGGTAATTTGTGGGGTAATTTCTCCCTCTCTCTCACCCCTCCCTGGGTCTTGGACCCGACTGGGCGGGGAGCATTCGTCCTAGTGTCTCCAAATTATACAAGGGGTTTTAATTTACTCTCCATTTTTTGATGGTTGTTTATTTATATTTATATGGCTTATATATGATTTATGTATCCTCTCTCCGTTTATTTTCTTCTTCTAGGTTGAGTGGCGTTCTTAAACTTCCAGATATACCACAATGGTTGACCAACTTTCATCGCATTCCTGGCACACGTAAGCCCACTCTATATATAGGATTGGGCATCCCTGTTCTTTGCAACTTTGGATCAGAATGGGGGTTCTCTAACAGTGATCCCCATTTTTCCAATAAGTTGCACAGCAGGGTTATACATTGTGTCGGGTGGTTTTTAGTTTTCTGTCTTATTGCACTCATCACATTAGACTGGCATATTCTGGGTCCTTTATGTGAAGTGTGGCTAATTTGGAGGTTTCCATCCAACCCTCCCCCCCTCTGTGTAGCTCCCTGACGGTCCCATCTGTATTCCCTTCACAAGGGCATATTATAAATACAAATTTATCTACCATCACGGGATACCAATATGATTATTATTATTATGCTACGCCTCTCTTTTGATAAAGGCACGGCCTAAATAATAAGTTAACTTCATACATAGGATCTGCCGGTTCTACGGCTTGTTAGCTTTTTCCTCCTTAAGCTATTTTTGTCTCTGCTGTTGCCTTGATGATCAGGACACCTCCTCCTCATCATCGGCGTCCTCTCATTGCTCACTCACAGCACTAGAGGCGCAGCCTCCGGGTGGGCGGGGGCGCCGTTTCTGGAGATGGTTACCTTGGAGATGAGGACGCCGCCTATCTGTTTGCGGCGCCCTCCTCTCGCTCCACGCACAATACAGGCAGCTGCAGCTTCCAGATGGATGGAGGCGCTGCCTGCCTGAGCCAATAGCAGGAGCGCCGCCGTCATGGTCACGTCGGCGCGTACACTCACATTGATTCCTAACATTATACCCATCAGAGGGCAGTGATGACGCCGCTGCCGAGACGCCGTCGTCATGACAGCGGAGACGCATCTTTCCCCTCCAGAATACGCAGAGAGAGGAAATCTCCTCTGATTGGCTTCTCGGGTTTCAATCCACTCCCTCTTGTTTGATGGAAAGGTCCATCCACCAATACACATTCATACCAGCCTTTCCCAGCTGTTTCAAATCCCCTATTACTTTCATTTGGCGCCGTTTTTTCAACACAGAGGGCTATATAAAAAGACAAACACCAGGAGCACTTAGTATGCACGCTCCCTACCTACCTGCAGGACCTATGAGATCATCTCCACCTCGGCTTTCCAAGATCAGATTTTTTATCTCTATCTTGGTCAAACGGAGGATTGAACTTTGGCCATTTAAGCATCAAAATCTTTGTAAGTATAGGTACTACAAATTTGGGAATATGGCCCTTTTTTTACAAAATGGGCCCCCATACGTAATCATTTATTTATAGTTTATTTTTTACTATTCTTCATAGGTCCTTTTTCCCATTATTCCCAGATTCTTTTGGGGTAATAATAGGATGCAATGGGCGGAGCATTTGGTGCATCAATATTAAGCTTTGGCTCTTTAGCGCTCCTTATGCGATGATAACAAGTTTGATCTCCATTGGTGGTGTCTGGTGGCGAAAGAATATGCACATCAACCTGTGGAATTGTTGAGCGGATACATAGGTAGATTGTTACTTACATTATATTTATATTTTTTTGTGTTTCCAATAACTTTATATTCATTTTTTTGCTGCTGCATTGTACTAATGTCATATTCTATTTGTAGAAAGAGTGGCTTCCCTGAGGAAGAAATTACATACATATGCACATTTCGAAACGCGTTGGATTTTCAGACTACTGTACATCCAGAGTCAATGTTTGCTCATGTCTCTGTATTGTATTTTTATTGTAGCATGAAATGGCCACTCACATATGATGTATGATATGTATGCAGCTACTGTGTAAATACACCTCCATTATTTGTGGATATCTGTTGGGATATTTTTTCTCTGCTTTTTCCCTTTTTTTTGCTTTTTGTATTTGTTTGATATATAAATAAATTTTCTAATATTTTTAAATATATATTGTTTAGTCGTTGACTACATTGCCTTAAAAATCCCATTTATTATGAGGTACTAAAAATCCACATTTATCAGGGATGATGGCAATGACATGCCCCTCTTCATGAGTCCAACTCTATTTTCACATATTCCAAGGGTGGATAATACACCCCAAATCCTCATTTTTGACTCATGAAGTTTTGGCATGGACCCCTTTTTTGCAAACATTAAAAATTATTATTAATTCAAGGAATATTTTTTCTGTTCTCCTCAGAGAAGGAGACTGTATATTCCTGATTAATCCTTGTTTGGTAAGGATTTCCTAAGCAATAATTTGGATTCTCTATTTTGTATGTTCCGTTTGTCTGGCCCTTTCCTTTACCGCAGGAATGGGTGATCTTTTGGGCAGTAACTGGGAGGAACTCATGTCCACCATTCAGAATAATTATCAGGCTAAGGAACAGGTTGTATCTGATCTTAATGCATTGTTTTTTAGTCTTACCAAGGTTCTAGAGAAAAAGTCTGCATTACATTGGCACATATTCTCCCTAGAGAGATACATTCGGGAAAACATTAACCCAATTGGGTTAAGGATTCAGATCTTCCCGATTTTGAATCACATTTCCAACGATCTGAAAAACCAATGGGAAATGCATTTGAATAATTGTTCAAAACATCTGATGATCCTATTACAAGATGAGTATAGACAACAACTAAACATACTCGATAGAGAAATTGATGCCCTCTATGCTCGTCTAGTTCCTTTAAAAATTAATGAAGGATATGCTATCCTTGAAGAGAAATTAAAAGTTCATCTACAGGATTATGGGAAATTAATTCTACAAAAGAAGGAAAAAAAATATTGGCGCGACAAAAATGCCTTTAGTGAGAACAGAGCCTACAAATGGCATAAAAATAATAGCAACCCGTCCAATAAAAGTTTTTCAAAAAATCAAGAAAAGAAAAGGGATTACAACTCCGATACACCATCAAATGCCTCCTCTTCCTCAGCCTCCTCTCTTCCAGAGGGATCCCTGAGAAAGAGAAAGGGACCTTTCTCCAAACAATTAGAACAAGATGGAGAAGTCCAACAAGCCATGAAAAAACGTCCATTTGAAACCCAACCTTGGGCCAATGCACGCGGAGGAAAAAATGGGGGCACCTCTAGAAATTCAAACATTGATACGACTAGAAATACCAATACTAATATTGCAAACGTTGATACGATTAGAAACACTAACACCAATATTGTGAAAGGGAAAGGCAGTAAAAGCTCAAAAGATCAGGGAGCAATTCCTAAAACACAAAGACAGTTGGATGATTTTTTAGACAAGTTGATTCCAACGCAGCTATCGATTATACCTCCCACACAGGATCCAATGTCGTCTGCAACGACGACAAAGGAAACAGGGAAGGAGACTTAAACATCATCAATTTGTCCTCACATATACTTACACCTACAGAGAACCAAGTTCTCTCCCTGGGTCTTTCTTTTTGTCCCAACAAAACTACTGACAACTTTGAAACTATCAAAGATATTAACCTATTTGCAAGAAATCTTTTATTTAAAAGTATGTACAAAAAACAATCTACTCAGCAGCAACCTGTGGCACCAAACCTGACGGCAGCTGATTTCAGGGCCCTAAGAGACCTAAATCAGCTTCTGTCAGAAAATCAATCGTGTATGGACATATGGGAGGAAGAAGGCGATAGTGAGGACAACTTGGAGGAAACTCCTCAAGATGACATTAGTCAGAAGAAAAAGGTTTTCAAAAGAAAATCAAATAAATTTCCCCCACTTAATCAAAACCCTGCTTTATCTCTCTTTGTCC
The DNA here is from genome assembly GCA_028564925.1 of Lithobates sylvaticus. Classification (NCBI taxonomy): domain Eukaryota; kingdom Metazoa; phylum Chordata; class Amphibia; order Anura; family Ranidae; genus Lithobates; species Lithobates sylvaticus. Next base: position 475,776,980 of record CM053030.1, read on the forward strand.
AATTGGTCTCTAAAGAGATTCAAATGCTAGGTAAGAATAGAACACTATCCCAGAATCTCAATACAGAACAGAATAAGGCATTAAAATCTCTAAAGAGCAATGTGGAAATCACCATCAAGGCATCAGACAAAGGTGGGAACATTGTTCTAATGGATAATCATATGTATGAATCCATGTGTATGAAAATCCTAAGCAATAAAAACTGCTATCAAAAAATCTCTGCCTCTTTAGCCGAAAAATTCAATCAGGAATTTTATGATTTGGTCGATGAAGCCCACAGATCGGGAGCAATCACGATAGAAATGTTGGACTTTATACGCACAAGACATCCACGCACCCCTACAATGTATGCACTACCTAAGGTGCACAAAGATCTAAAAAAGGGAAAGGCAGTAAAAGCTCAAAAGATCAGGGAGCAATTCCTAAAACACAAAGACAGTTGGATGATTTTTTAGACAAGTTGATTCCAACGCAGCTATCGATTATACCTCCCACACAGGATCCAATGTCGTCTGCAACGACGACAAAGGAAACAGGGAAGGAGACTTAAACATCATCAATTTGTCCTCACATATACTTACACCTACAGAGAACCAAGTTCTCTCCCTGGGTCTTTCTTTTTGTCCCAACAAAACTACTGACAACTTTGAAACTATCAAAGATATTAACCTATTTGCAAGAAATCTTTTATTTAAAAGTATGTACAAAAAACAATCTACTCAGCAGCAACCTGTGGCACCAAACCTGACGGCAGCTGATTTCAGGGCCCTAAGAGACCTAAATCAGCTTCTGTCAGAAAATCAATCGTGTATGGACATATGGGAGGAAGAAGGCGATAGTGAGGACAACTTGGAGGAAACTCCTCAAGATGACATTAGTCAGAAGAAAAAGGTTTTCAAAAGAAAATCAAATAAATTTCCCCCACTTAATCAAAACCCTGCTTTATCTCTCTTTGTCCAATTGGTCTCTAAAGAGATTCAAATGCTAGGTAAGAATAGAACACTATCCCAGAATCTCAATACAGAACAGAATAAGGCATTAAAATCTCTAAAGAGCAATGTGGAAATCACCATCAAGGCATCAGACAAAGGTGGGAACATTGTTCTAATGGATAATCATATGTATGAATCCATGTGTATGAAAATCCTAAGCAATAAAAACTGCTATCAAAAAATCTCTGCCTCTTTAGCCGAAAAATTCAATCAGGAATTTTATGATTTGGTCGATGAAGCCCACAGATCGGGAGCAATCACGATAGAAATGTTGGACTTTATACGCACAAGACATCCACGCACCCCTACAATGTATGCACTACCTAAGGTGCACAAAGATCTAAAAAACCCTCCTGGAAGACCGATTATTTCGGGAAATGGGAGCATATCTGAGGCAATTAGCCAAGTCATAGATGATTATCTTAGACCACATGTACTTGAATTAGCATCCTACACCAAGGATACGATTCATTTGCTTCAAATGCTGGAGAATTTAGAAATTCCAGACTCGGCGATACTGGTGACAGTAGATGTCGAGTCACTGTATAACAGTATTCCACACGACCTCGGGGTGGCTGTGGTTGGACGAATTCTCCAACAAAGATCAACCACGGAGTGGAAGTTCAACAATTTTGTACTAGAAATGTTGAGCTTCATACTCAAACACAATGTTTTTCTCTTCAAAGGATCCCACTACCTCCAGGTGCAAGGTGTGGCTATGGGGACGTGCTGTGCACCCTCATACGCCAACTTGTACCTGGGGGAGTGGGAGACGAATTTTCTATCCAATGACCAATTGACGAGCTTCACCGAACACATCGTTCTGTGGCAACGCTACATAGACGATGTGTTTTTAGTATGGAATGGCCCAGAAACAATGCTGAAACAATGTTTGGCAACAATGAATAAAAATACTTATAATCTTTTTTTCACCATGGCCTATGATCATCGCAAAATCGATTTCCTTGATGTTTCCATCACTAAGGATATTTCTGGTAGATTAACTACTCAGTTATACAGGAAGGAAACCGCCGGCAACACGTTATTGCATGCTGGAAGTTTCCATCCTGAATCCCTGAAAAGATCCATACCCTACAGTCAACTGCTCCGAATTAAACGGAACTGCACAACAGACGAAGCCTTTCAATTGGAGGCGGATAAACTAAGTACAAGATTACTTAGTAGAGGTTATACAAAATCATGCCTCAGGAAGGCATTCAACAGGGTAAAAAATCAAGATAGACATGAACTACTTTTCAGGAAGAAAATAAAAAAGGCCGATGATACTCCCAGAATTATTGTACGTTATTCTAACGAACATAAAAAAATAAGGCAAATTCTTGCCAAACATTGGCCAATATTAATGAATGATCCAGCATTATCTGATCTAATCACTACCACCCCACAAATTACCTTTAGAAAAGCTGGCTCCATTGGGGGGCTTTTGACTCAAAGTGAATACAAAGGCAGTTCACGTGTAGACCCCTGTAAAATCTGGGGTACATACCCGTGTGGCTCATGTTCTTTCTGTGGGGTAATAGGCAGACGTACATCTTTCAAGCTACCCAATGGGGAAGACTTCCAACTCAAACACTTCGCAAACTGTAAGACCAAAGGAGTGGTCTATCTACTCCAATGCGAATGTGGAGCCTTCTACATTGGGAAGACCAGACAAGAACTGGGCCAGCGGGTCAGCAAACATCTCTTCAGCATGAAGATTTGTAATCTTTATCTCCCATTAGGGAGACATGTGGCCAAACGACATGACTATAGAATGCCTTCTATCAATTTTACTGTAATTGACCTGATACATATACCAATGCGAGGAGGGGACTGGAACAAAATGCTCTTACAGCGCGAAATGCGCTGGATCAGACATTTAGATGCCACGACTCCTCCAGGACTGAATGAAACTGAAAGTTTCAGACCATTTCTTGAGGGCTTCAGCTCAGGCAAAACCGACTAAATACACCAACTGGACCATAAAAACCGCACAAATCACATCCAATAGTGGTTTCCATTCATGAGTTCTTTGGGACCTTTACATCGATCATCTACTCAGTTCCTTTCTCCCTCTCTCTCACCCCTCCCTGGGTCTTGGACCCGACTGGGCGGGGAGCATTCGTCCTAGTGTCTCCAAATTATACAAGGGGTTTTAATTTACTCTCCATTTTTTGATGGTTGTTTATTTATATTTATATGGCTTATATATGATTTATGTATCCTCTCTCCGTTTATTTTCTTCTTCTAGGTTGAGTGGCATTCTTAAACTTCCAGATATACCACAATGGTTGACCAACTTTCATCGCATTCCTGGCACACGTAAGCCCACTCTATATATAGGATTGGGCATCCCTGTTCTTTGCAACTTTGGATCAGAATGGGGGTTCTCTAACAGTGATCCCCATTTTTCCAATAAGTTGCACAGCAGGGTTATACATTGTGTCGGGTGGTTTTTAGTTTTCTGTCTTATTGCACTCATCACATTAGACTGGCATATTCTGGGTCCTTTATGTGAAGTGTGGCTAATTTGGAGGTTTCCATCCAACCCTCCCCCCCTCTGTGTAGCTCCCTGACGGTCCCATCTGTATTCCCTTCACAAGGGCATATTATAAATACAAATTTATCTACCATCACGGGATACCAATATGATTATTATTATTATGCTACGCCTCTCTTTTGATAAAGGCACGGCCTAAATAATAAGTTAACTTCATACATAGGATCTGCCGGTTCTACGGCTTGTTAGCTTTTTCCTCCTTAAGCTATTTTTGTCTCTGCTGTTGCCTTGATGATCAGGACACCTCCTCCTCATCATCGGCGTCCTCTCATTGCTCACTCACAGCACTAGAGGCGCAGCCTCCGGGTGGGCGGGGGCGCCGTTTCTGGAGATGGTTACCTTGGAGATGAGGACGCCGCCTATCTGTTTGCGGCGCCCTCCTCTCGCTCCACGCACAATACAGGCAGCTGCAGCTTCCAGATGGATGGAGGCGCTGCCTGCCTGAGCCAATAGCAGGAGCGCCGCCGTCATGGTCACGTCGGCGCGTACACTCACATTGATTCCTAACATTATACCCATCAGAGGGCAGTGATGACGCCGCTGCCGAGACGCCGTCGTCATGACAGCGGAGACGCATCTTTCCCCTCCAGAACACGCAGAGAGAGGAAATCTCCTCTGATTGGCTTCTCGGGTTTCAATCCACTCCCTCTTGTTTGATGGAAAGGTCCATCCACCAATACACATTCATACCAGCCTTTCCCAGCTGTTTCAAATCCCCTATTACTTTCATTTGGCGCCGTTTTTTCAACACAGAGGGCTATATAAAAAGACAAACACCAGGAGCACTTAGTATGCACGCTCCCTACCTACCTGCAGGACCTATGAGATCATCTCCACCTCGGCTTTCCAAGATCAGATTTTTTATCTCTATCTTGGTCAAACGGAGGATTGAACTTTGGTCATTTAAGCATCAAAATCTTTGTAAGTATAGGTACTACAAATTTGGGAATATGGCCCTTTTTTTACAAAATGGGCCCCCATACGTAATCATTTATTTATAGTTTATTTTTTACTATTTTTCATAGGTCCTTTTTCCTATTATTCCCAGATTCTCTTGGGGTAATAATAGGATGCAATGGGCGGAGCATTTGGTGCATCAATATTAAGCTTTGGCTCTTTAGCGCTCCTTATGCGATGATAACAAGTTTGATCTCCATTGGTGGTGTCTGGTGGCGAAAGAATATGCACATCAACCTGTGGAATTGTTGAGCGGATACATAGGTAGATTGTTACTTACATTATATTTATATTTTTTTGTGTTTCCAATAACTTTATATTCATTTTTTTGCTGCTGCATTGTACTAATGTCATATTCTATTTGTAGAAAGAGTGGCTTCCCTGAGGAAGAAATTACATACATATGCACATTTCGAAACGCGTTGGATTTTCAGACTACTGTACATCCAGAGTCAATGTTTGCTCATGTCTCTGTATTGTATTTTTATTGTAGCATGAAATGGCCACTCACATATGATGTATGATATGTATGCAGCTACTGTGTAAATACACCTCCATTATTTGTGGATATCTGTTGGGATATTTTTTCTCTGCTTTTTCCCCTTTTTTTGCTTTTTGTATTTGTTTGATATATAAATAAATTTTCTAATATTTTTAAATATATATTGTTTAGTCGTTGACTACATTGCCTTAAAAATCCCATTTATTATGAGGTACTAAAAATCCACATTTATCAGGGATGATGGCAATGACATGCCCCTCTTCATGAGTCCAACTCTATTTTCACATGCTGGTTCCACTTAACTTGGGAAACAGGAATAGTAATTGGGACATGTTTTCCAACTTGCCCATTCAACTGTTTCCCCAAACATGGTTAATGAAAAGGGGGCAGGTATCTCATAAACAGGACATCAGATGAAACTGTGATTCTCAGACTGGCAGCACACAGATTTGGCCATTGGATGGCACATAGAAAAAATTAATTTGTTAATAAAAAGAATGACTTCTATATTTATTTCAGGTACTTATATAGCACCTTCAATTTATGCAGCAATAATGTAATTACTATTACATTCACATCAGCCGCTGCCCTCAAGGAACATACAATCTAAGGTGTATAAAAAAATGAAGTAAGACTGTTATAACTGGAAATGTCACATGTGTGACAAGATCACAATGTTGTAAAAGGACTGAGAGGCTGAAAATCCCCTTTGACATAGGTCTTTTGACGCAGCTTTGGATGCTGCAGAATATTACCAATGTAAAACAATTTAAAGAGTAACTCCACTTTTGTTGAGAAAAAAAAAAAATTCCCTCTGGATGGTCAATGTACACAGGGATATTAAAAAAGATTATAGTACTACCTGTTTCGGCTTTGAAGAAAGAACAGTTTTTTTTTTTTTTTAATGTGCACAAATAATCTTTTTCATTATTAATCAGCTGATGAATTTGCATTGTTCCTCTGAGGAAGGTTACAGTGTCAGCATCCCTTTTGAAGTCATGCAACACTGTATGTAAATAACATTTTTATAATTTTGTTCACACAAATAGAGATTTCTTTTGGTGGTATTTTAACACCACTGGGTTTTTTTTTTGCGCTAAAAATTATAAAAGCCGAAAGTTTTCTTTGTTTCTATTATAAAATTTTGTAAATAAGTAAGTTTTCTCCTTCACTGATGGGCACTGATGAGGCTGCACTGATGGGCTCTGATGAGGCTGCACTGATGGGCACTGATGATGAGGCACTAATATGCAGCACCTTAGACTTGTCTGCCCTGGACTCTCCCTCCTCATTGGCTGAGAAAACAGGAAGGAGGGGTCAATAGAGCCAAAGAGGGGCCCAAGAAGAGCAGGATCTGGGCTGCTCTGTGCAAAACCATTAAGCAAAGCAAGTAAGTATAACATGTTGGTTATTTTTAACAAAAAAATAAAAAAGTAACTTCAGTATCACTTTAACCTTTTGAAAATATCTGACCAATAGTGAAATTTATTTTGCAGAGGATGCCTAAAATTTGACTTTTATGTTAGTGAAGACTTCTGGGAAATTCAATGAGCCAATCACACAAGCAGGAAATTACATTTCTGGGAATGTACTCTGTGTACAGAAGGCCTCCAAGTTGCCATATTGTCTTGAAATTTACAGCAAAATACAGAGCTGCAGATTTAAAAAGAAAGGTAATTTTTAATAAAATTCAATTACATTATGACTTGTGTAGCAATTGTATATTGCTATATTATTATTTTATTTGAAAAAATTTTCAAATGTATTTATTTGTGTTTGTTAAAATGTAGTGCAGATTTAAAATCAATGCATGTAGTAACTGTGTGTATTATAAGGAATAAATATAATAATAAAGTGAGACAAATATTAAATGGCTTTGCAATAAGCAGCATAAACTCACCATTATCTTGTTCTGATTCTCTTCTTTGAAGTACAGAATTGTTTCCTAGTGCAAAGAAAATATTGATGATGTGTTTCCAAATGCCTACATTTAAGGCAGCAAGAGATATAATATGTTTCCACGGAGAAGAATTTTGTGTTTTCAGCTGCAGGGCAAAGAGCGCTGTCTGTAAATGTAAAAGGAGGAATAATAGGAATGAGTGGCATCACCAAGAAAAAAGTGCATTGACTTTCAGCTGTTCACTAATTAAAGTAACGGGTTTTCAGAGCAAATGCACTGACAATCTGACAATTACTTTTACAGTGTCATACAAAATTCACTCTGAGTTTGACCATTTAAATAAGCATTTGCAGTAGAGATGTGATCACTGCAACTGATTGTAGTATATTTACCAAGAAGAGTAAAGACTGTTCACTAAGCAAAGTGCATGTTCTCCTATCTTGGTTAAGCTCTGTTCATTTTAATCATGAGCAAGCAAAAATCCTGTGTTTTTTTTTTTTTTTATTTCCATTGCACATCACTGATTCAAAATGAACACAACTTTACCTCATGCACTAAGCTAAGTGCACAAAGGGAGTAAAAAAATGAAATCCTATATTTTTTATTGTTGTCAATGATGATTACTCAACAGCATCAACAGCCATTTAAGACCCACTTTACACCCAGATTTGAACTTCTCTTCAGCACGGGATTTTGGTTTCTGTGAGATTGATATATTTTTCCTTATTAGAAATTGTATACAGTATTGCCAAAAAGGTAGTATACACGAGGAATCAACTGCCAACTGTGGTGGGAAAAAACAGCAACTGGATTTAAACAGTTGACAATGCTGCTGTCCAATGGTGCCTCTGTGCTCCTTCATCCAGAGTGGAGGCACTCTAATACAGGACGTGTGTTACTGGCCAAATCACCAGGTGAAAACAGAGGGGAAAAAACCCTAAAAATGAAAACGAATGCAACCATCACATCTAATGATTGGTAAGCTGCGATATATGACTTTTTTTTGGTTTTGGGTTAAATACTGCTTTAAGAATTAGAGACCAATCACTTAAAAAAGTAAATGTGAGGGAGCTCAGTGATTAAAGGGTGATCACGTGGTCACAAAGCACATGATTGGCTATTTAAAGTAAATGTAGCCTCATCACATTCACTAATCATATTGAACATTCATTTTGCTAACTGTACAGTCTCATCAAGTAAATACAAGGTAGGAAGGCATGCGAGAAAAGATGAATGAAAAGATGAATGATTCCACAAATACACACAGTATATACACACAGTATATACACACAGTATATACACACAGTATATACACTAAATATATACACACAGTAGTCTTTCCCTGCACATTTTTTGTTACATATAATTTTTTGGTAATGTACAATTCATCGGCATCTCTCCTGTAACACTCCTCAGCAGTTCTTTGTTTTTTTACCAGATCTATTGCCTTTCCAGTTACCATCATCTGTTCCCATTGATACATATGTGGAAACACCCCGCACTTGTCATTTACTACTGATAGGTGCAAAGATATATCTATTCGTGATATCTGTCCATATCTATATATATTTCTGTCTTTGTATTTATATATCCTTTTTTTCCTTTTATCTATCTATAAATTAATCTATCTGCAAATCTATCTATCTATCTATCTATCTATCTATCTATCTATCTATCTATCTATCTATCTATCTGTAAATCTATCTATCTATCTGTAAACCTATCTATTTACCTAAAATAAAACAGTTTCCCTAAAATGTATCTAAATAAATTTATTTTAAAAACATCTATCTATCTATAAATCAATATATCTGCAAATCTATCTGTAAATTAATATATCTATCTATCTATCTATCTATCTATCTATCTATCTATCTATCTATCTATCTATCTATCTGTAAATCTATCTATATATCTTTAAATTAATTTATCTATCTATCTATCTATCTATCTGTACATTAATCTATCTATCTCTAAATCTATCTATCTATCTGGAAATCTATCTATCTATCTATCTGTAAATTAATCTATCTATCTATCTATCTATCTGTAAATCTATCTATCTATCTATCTATCTATCTATCTATCTATCTATCTATCTATCTATCTGTAAATCTATCTATATATCTCTAAATCTATCTATCTCTAAATCTATCTATCTATCTGTAAATCTATCTATATATCTGTAAATTAATCTATCTATCTCTAAATCTATCTATCTGTAAATCTATCTATCTGTAAATCTATCTATCTATCTATCTATCTATCTATCTATCTATCTATCTATCTATCTATAAATCTATCTATATATCTCTAAATCTATCTATCTCTAAATCTATCTATCTATCTATCTATCTATCTATCTATCTATCTATCTATCTGTAAATATATCTATATATCTGTAAATTAATCTATCTATCTATCTATCTATCTATCTTATCTGTAAATCTATCTGTAAATCTATCTATCTATATATCGGTAAATTAATCTATCTGCAAATCTATCTATCTGCCAATTTATCCATCCATCTATCTATCTATCTATCTATCTATCTATCTATCTATCTATCTATCTATCTATCTATCTATCTATCTAAAATAGAACCATTCCTTTAAATGTATCCACATAAAGTTTATAAAAAAATCTATCTATCTGTAAATCTATCTATCTATCTATCTATCTATCTATCTATCTATCTATCTATCTATCTATCTATCTATCTATCTATCAATGAATCTATCTGCAAATCTATATATCTGCAAATGTATCTATCTATCTATATATCTATCTATCTATCTATCTAAAATAGAACCATTCCTTTAAATGTATCCACATAAAGTTTATAAAAAAAAAAAGATAGATAGATAGATACATTTTTTTTTAAATAAACTTTATTTAAATACATTTTAGCGAAACTGTTCTATTTTAGATAGATAGATAGATAGATAGATAAATCTAATTTATCTATCTATTTTTTATCTATCTATCTAATTTAAATCTAATTTATCTATCTATCTATCTATCTAAAACAGAACAGTTTTCCTCAAATAAAATTAATAAAAAAAAAAAGTATCTATCTATACAAGTATTTATCTACCTATAGCTGGTATCTTTGGTATTTCATTACCTTGATCTGGGTTTAGCTTCTGCTTCTAGTAAACTGAATCTTGATTAAGACAAGCTTTGTTCAGGCTGTAATAATCTGGCAGAGAGAGCGCTGAGGATGGTTATTTCCACACTGACCTATAGGAGGCAGAAGAGGTTTACGATTATTCTTTATGAGGCCTTCAGGACACAAACACAGAATATACATTAACATAACAGGGATTAACTCTTTCACTCCGGGTTTTTATTTTCATCATGCAAATATAAAATGAAATGAGCATAAACCAATGAATTAGCATTAGGCCACACTGAATTTTTTTGCCAGATAAACCGCGACATGTAAATTTTACGTAACTCAATCAGCAAATCCAGCAGTCCAGCAATACTGTTGGACTGTTTTTTCTTTTGACTTCGTTCCAGGCTTCCAGATATCGGATGAAGTTACTTTTCTTTATACAGTAAAATCATAAAAATTGACATAATAAAGGATTTAAACTGAACTCCAGGGATGAAAAACATTCACCCCTGAAGTGGGTCCTCCTCCCCAATGCTGATTTGTAAAATATAACTGAAGGAAAAACATTTTATTTAGTGTTGCATAGAGTGGAGATTGATTAGAACCCTGTCAGGTTTTTATTGCTCTCTGTGCCCCTGTTAGGAAGATTCACCTTTTTGTATTTTTCATATTAAGGAAAGTGAATGAGAATTCCAAATTTTGGTTGCCAGCAGAACAGTAACAGAGGGGAAATCTTCTAATGCAATGGGGACACCCCGGGATTTCTTCACTTTGGAGGGATTTTCTCTCACTTCCTTTTCCTATAGGACAGGAAGTGAAAGGAAATCTCCCCTATGGGGGCAAAGATGGCAAAAAGATAAAAATAAAGACCTGACAGCAGTTATAACCCTCCCTTAATCTATATTAAAAAAATATGAAAAAAACATGTAACAATGTATTAGCTCCCGCAGTAGATCCCAAAGGCAGTACGTTTGCACCGCATTCTGGTTATGAACCAGCTCTAAATGTTTAATGTCTCCTAAATTCAGATTTAACCACTTGACCTCCGTAAGATTTTACCCCCAAAGCATTTTTTACTATTCAGCACTGTTCTGCTTTAACTGGAAATTGCGCGGTCATACAACACTGTACGCAAATGACATTTATGAAGTTTTCTTTTCACACCAATAGAGCTTTCTTTGGTGGTATTTGATCACCACTGGGTTGTTTATTATTGGCTATATAGACGAAAAAAGATGTAAAAAAATATATTTTCTGTTATAAAACATATCCAATAAAATCTAATTGCTTTACAAATTTAGGCCAAAATGTATCCTGCTACATGTCTTTGGTAAAAAAAAAAACCAATAAGTGCATATTAACCACTTCAGCCCCGGAATTTACCCCCTTCCTGACCAGAGCGTTTTTTGCGATTCGGCACTGCGTCGCTTTAACTGACAATTGCGCGGTCGTGCGATGTGGCTTCCAAACAAAATTGACGTCCTTTTTATCCCATAAATAGAGCTTTCTTTTGGTGGTATTTGATCACCTCTGCAGTTTTTATTTTTTGCGCTATAAACAAAAAAAGAGTGACAATTTAAAAAAAAAAAAAAGATTTTTTACTTTTTGCTATAATAAATATCCCCCAAAAATATATAAAAAAACATATTTTTTCCTCAGTTTAGGCCGATACGTATTCTTCTACATATTTTTGTTAAAAAAAAATCACAATAAGTGTTTATTGATTGGTTTGCGTGAAAGTTATAGCGTTTACAAAATAGGGGATAGTTTTATGGCATTTTTCTTAATAATTTTTTTTTTACTGGTAATGGCGGCGATCAGCGATTTTTATCATGACTGCGACATTATGGCGGACACATCGGACAATTTTGACACATTTTTGGGACCATTGGCATTAATACAGCGACCAATGCTATAAAATTGCATTGATTACTGTAAAAATGTCACTGGCAGTGAAGGGGTTAACCACTAGGGGGTGGGAGGGGTTAAATGTATCTTAGGGGCGTGTTTCTAACTGTCTGGGGGCGTGGCTGTGTGTGACACCACACTGATTGCTGCTCCCGATGACAGTGTGCTGTCATTAGGCAGAACGGGGAGATACTGTTTACATTGGCATCTCCCCGTTCTTGAGCTCCGTGACACGATTGCGGGTATCCCCGCGGCGATCGAGTCCACGGGCACGCAGGCATGGTCACGGAGCTTGTGGCAGGCGCGCGCGGGCACGGTAGGAAATTCAAAGTGACGATAGATTAAAAGACTCTGGGCGGCCGCACTCCAAAATAAATTTCAATGCCTTTTATTTGTGAAACAAAATCACACAAATGTGGGTCACAGCAAAGCAAAAATCGCTAAGGCTACCGGTACGTTACTTTGCCCAGCCGCGCCATTCTGCTGACGTAAAAGTACAGGAGGCGGTCGGGAACCGGTCAAAGCTGAGTTCCGCCTAAAAAAATGTAATAAAAGTCAGCAGCTACAAATACAGCAGCTGATGACTTTTAAAACAAGGACACTTACCTGTCCAGGGCTCCGGCGATGTCCTCACCCGAAGCTGACCCGTCCCTCAGCTCCGGGTGGAGGTGCGGGCATCGCTAGTAAGGGAATCAGGAAGTGAAGCCTTGCAGTTTCACCACCTGGTTCCCTACTGCGCATGCACGTGTCAAACTGCGTGTTCTGAGTGGTCACTGCTGTCAACACTATTGTTATGCTTTTGCCTTGCTAAAACACACCTTCCCAGCGTGAGAAAAGCACATTAAAATGATTCCCCTTTTAAGCCTTTAAAAATTTTACTTTTCAATTTGCTGCGCTGCATTTGCACTGCGTTTTTAAAAGTCTTGCATACTGCATCTTTTGTGAGCTTGTGAAAAGTGCACAAGCAACACACCTCCCATTGATTTATATAGGAAACGCACCAAAAATGCAGTAAAAAACACACCACAGTGCAGTTTTGGTGTTTTTTTTGGGTCACATGTCCAAGTTTCACAAGTGCATCCAGAAAATGCACCAAAAACAAATTGACAATGCGTTAAAAAGACAATATGTGTTTTTGCAAAGCCCATACCACCAATATGAAAGGGCCCTAATTGAGAGAGGGAAGTTCCGCTTTAACCATCATTTCATCAGAATGCAAGGACCTGTGCGATTGGATAAAACTAAATTGGATTGTATAAGTTTGTCCTCATATTAAATAGTTTTGGTAAATTTAAATGAGATTGTACAGGGATAGTACAAACAGAACATATGCCCCCCCCAAAACCTGCCTGATTGGATACAAATTGATTGGATAGATTAGGTAGATCCTCATATCTCATTACATAGTAGACATGTACAATTTGTTTCGTATCAAATTAGGGTTTTTAACGAATTTAGACAAATTTTATTAATTCGGAAATATCTGAATTAACGAAAACCCCTTTAACGAATATATCCGATTATTTGTAAGTTTGAATATTTGAAAATTCGTACATTTTTGGAAATTAGAAAATTAGAAAATGAGAAAATCCGAAAAATAAGAACGAAAATCCGAAAATTCGAAAACCCGAAAATGTTAAAATCTGAAATAATAAGCAACTAATAATAACTTCACTATTATTAAATTATAGGTATTGGAATTTCCTTTCAAATTTGTCTGAGAACGTAACGAATACGAATTTATCTGAAGTTACGAATTAAATGAAATAACGAATGCTGTATCTAAACAAATGAAACGTAACAAATTAATAATAATAAAGAACAATAATAATAAAAACTATTTATTATTAATTCATTCCGTTCCATTTGTTTAGGTGTGTTACTTTGGATAATTCGTAACTTTGGATAAATTCGTATTTGTTACGTTGACTAGTAGTCAAATTTGAAAGGAAATTCCAATACCTATAATTTAATAGTTAGTTATTATTAGTTAGTTATTATTTAAAATGTTGGGCTTTTCGTTCGTTTGAATTTTCTGATTTTCTTTCTTATTTTCAGATTTTTGAATTTCGTAATTTTCACATTTACGAATTTACGTAAATTTTCGAATTTACGTAAATTTTCAAATTTACGTAAATTTAGAATTTACGAATTTCGATCATAACGAATGACCCAAAAACGAACGAAAAAAAAAAAAAAATTTATGAAACAAAAACTAACACATTTTTCTGCAGTACACATGTCTATAACATAGTTTTGGTAAATCTAGTTGATTGTACAGAGATTGTATGGCCAGATTGTAAAGTGTACCGTGACCCCTAGGACAATATCAGATGTGTAAATGATTTGGTCTAGCCTCTTCCTTTTTATTTTTCATCAAATCGCTAAGGCCTCTTGCACATTGCAGCTTGAAGAAGCTCAGTACAGCTTATTTTTTTACTGAGCTAAAATACAGCCCATTAATTGTATTGTGCCTATGCACACAGGCGCGTAAACAAGTGCCGTGTATTCTTCAGTAAAAAAAACCTCGAAAAATCTGGCCAGTAATGTACGTCCATGTTCGCAAATGTGCTCAATCGTCCATTAACATATTGTGAACTCGAGAGTAAGTTTGCGCGCAAGCGCGCAAAAATGCACAAAGTTGTGCAAATTTGCGCAAAGCATATCGGCGCAAATACAATAAGAACAAAAAAAGGCAAAAAAATAGATGCTCAAACAGGAGTATCGTGTGCAAGAGGCCTTATTCTCAGTGTTACTGATCTCTTCTCTCCTCCAGCCTATATTGCAGGCACTTCCTGTCTACATGCATGTACTCAGCAATGGCTGCATGGCATTTCTCAGGGAGGAATTCCTGACGGTGACAACAGTGGACAATGTCTGCGCAATGTACATCAGTACGAACGAACACATGTAGTCTCCAATGGGAGAGCAGAAAAATAAGTTGACAATGCCAAAGCAAAGTTGGGAGACAGGGACAGAGCGTTATCATCCTATAACAGGAAGTGCTTGAACAAGGACGTTCATGGCAGGATCACCACGATTTATCAATAATGAAAATGATTTTTGAAATTAGATGAACATGTTGAAGCTTGTATGAGACGTTAGTGTACGGGTTTGCATCTACTGCAAAAAGCAGAGTGACACACTGACATTTACATGTGCCGGTCACCAGGGCCGGGACAAGGAGTGGGCAGGAGGGGCAGAAGGGGCAGCTGCCCTGGGTGCAATAGTTTATTGTAGGGATGGGGGCGCCCACTATTAGATTTTCAAACAAAAATTTGCATGAAAATTAATACCAACATTTGTACAGAATTTATCAGTACATTTGATGACTTGATGAACGTCTTGCGGAGGAAGTTAAAAATGTTATTTGCTTTTAACAGTTAATTTTGTAGAGAATGGACTAGCCGAATGAAAACTACAATGACCAAGAGGCTGTATTTTTATTGGGATGGTAACAAAGGATTTTTCTTGCATATGATTGGATGATTGATATAAACAGACCCTATTTACTACACTCAGCATTCACTTTGTAATGTAGACACATTTTAGGACAGGAATTACTAATTGGTGGACCGCACCACGGTCTGGACCCAGACTGAGTGACGGTCCTACCTGGACTGCCGCGGCCACGATGGTGTGTACATGCAGGGGCATATTTACTGCGAGGCAAACAAGGTGCTTGCATGGGGCGGCATTTTTTAGGGAGGTGGCGTCTGTTACGGGATGATGCCTGCAGCTGCAGGCATCACCCCAGTATCGTTCTTTGGAGCAGGCGGTCGGCTCTGTTGTAATAGCAATTGGAGCGTCTTACTAGCTGCTGAATTGCTATTACAAGCAGCGGGGGGTGACCCCCCCTCCCGAAGCTCTCCGGGGCTCTTCCGTCCCACCAGCAGACTCGAGTGACCAGCCGACACGTCCGCCGGCTGGCCGGACAGCCAAGCAAAGTCGGGGTCAGCTTTGATCGGCTGTTCATAACAGTAAACCGTTATGTGTTTTGAATGCTTTTAATGGCAGAGGAGGGGATTTGGGGTCTTATAGACCCAAGATCTCTCCATAAAGAGTACCTGTCACAGTGTCAACAGTGTAAAAATAATTAAAAAAATTAAATTAATTAATAGTAAAAAAAAATTAAGGTGCCCCCGTCCTCCCACGCAAAGGTGAACGTGCATGTTGGTCCCGCACGCGTGCACGCACGCAAACAGCGATCGTCCCACACATGTAAGGTATCACCACGAATGTCAGATCATGCAGTAATTCTATCACCAGACCTCCTCTGTAAATCTAAAGTGGTTTGGAAAAGCTTTTAAAACGTTGCCTATGGATAGTAAAATTGACACCATTTGTCGCCGTTGCATGGGTGTGTGCAATTTTAAAGCAGTTGGGGTGGGACAAATTTAGATGGGGTGGGCCTGTTTTTAGTCTTGTCCAGGGCAGCACAAAACCAAAATACACCACTGTGTACATGTGTGATGGTGTGTGGTATGTAAGGCCCCATTCACACTTGCTAGTGGGGGCCGTAAACGATTCCATGCTGGTGACCCAGTGGGGGCTCCCGGCAAATAACTGTGAGTGGCAGCCCCATTGAAAGCATTGTGAAGCTAACAGCTCCTGTAACAATCAGGGCTGCTCTTTGTAATCGCTCATGGGGTGATTACCTGTGAGTGACTGACTCTGGACGCAGTCTACAGGCGTTCAGGAGTTCTTCCGGCCCCATTAATATAATCGAAAAAGAAATGTGCATGACCTGTGACCTGGAAAGAAAAGAAGATTCCTGGTCATGAAAATTCTTTTCTGTAGCAACATAAGGTGAAATTAAAGGCTTGGTTGGTCAAATTTCAAAATCAACGGTGGCATCATCGGATCACAAAACACACAAAATTTTGGATTTTCAAAAGAAAATTTGTCCGGAATTTAACCCATGTATGACCTGCAAAAGAGCCAGCCGGCTATACATGGGTCGAATTCCGAAATAATTTTCTTATGTAATACGTAACTCAGAATCTTTGTTCGAATTCTGTACCATTAGTGGGCAGCAGCAAGTACCGATTTTCGTGTGGCCATCAAATTTGAGTAATTGGGCATGTTGGACATTTTTTGAAAAACAAACTAAATTTATTTTCTGTAGCAACATGGGACGAAATTAAAGGCTTGGTTGGTTGGATTAATCAATAGCGGATCAGAAAGCACAAAAAATTTCTGATTTTCAAAAGAAAAGTTATTCAGAATTCGACCCATGTATGGCCTGCAAAAAAAAGAAATAAAACAGCCGGCCATACATGGTTTGAATTCTGAAATAGTTTTTTTATGAAAATCGTAACTAATGCATTAGTCGAATTTCAAACAAATTTTATTTAAAAAATCTGAAATCTCATGCGTTTTGTGATCCGATGGTGCCACCATTGATTTTCAAATTTGACCAACCAAGCCTTCAATTTCACCTCATGTTGCTACAGAAAATAATTTTGTGGCTAGGAGTCTTCTTTTCTCTCTGTGAATTTACTTTTCTTGCGCTCTTGCGTAATTCTTTTTTTCGATTATATTTCTCACAACATTCTCCCATCATTGATTAGAAAATAATTTGTTTTTCAAAAGATTTCCAACATGCCCATATCACTTAAATTCGATGGCCACATGAAAACAGGTCGTTGCTGCGGGCACACTAATGATGCGTAATCAGAGCAAAAAAATTTTGTTAATTCTTTCGGAATTGGACCCATGTATAGTTGGCCTTAAGCTGGCCATACATGGGTCGAATTCGAAAAGAGTTTTCTTACGAAAATCGCAACTAAGAATTTTCTTTCAAATTTCGCACCATTAGTTGGATACGGCAACAACTGATTTTCATGTGGTCATTGAATTTGAGTGATCGGGCATGTTGGAAATTTTTGGAAAAATAAATGAATTTATAATTAATGCTGGGAGAATTGTGGGAGAAAATGAATCGAAGAAGAAATGTGCATGAGCTGTGACCTGGAAAAAAAGAAGTTTCCCAGCCACAAAATATATTTTCTGTAGCAACATGAGGTGAAATTGAAGGCTTGGTTGGTCGAATTTCAAAATCAATGGTGGCACCATCAGATCACAAAACGCACAAAATGTATGATTTGCAAAAAAATAATTAGTTTGGAATTCGACCCAGGTATGGCCTGCAAAAGAGTTTTCTTATGAAACTTGTAACTCAGAATCTTCATTTACATTTTGCTCCATTAGTGAGCTGCAGCAACGACCGATTTTCATGAGGCCATCGAATTTGAGTCATCGGGTTAGTTTGAAATTTTTTGAAAAAATTTCTAATCAATGATAGGACAAAGATGCGAGACATATCATTGAAAAAGAAATGCGCATGAGCTGTGACCTGGAAAGAAAAGAAGATTCCTGGCCACTACATTTGTTTTCTGTAGCAACATAAGGTGCAATTAAAGACTTGGTTGGTTGAGTTTCTAAATCAATGGTGGCACCATTGGATCACAAAACGCAGAAATTTCTGATTTTCAAAAGAAATCTTGTTTGGAATTTGACCCATGTATGGCCTGCATTAGGGTTCATTTAGACTCCTTTCACACTGAAGCAGTTTTCAGGCATTTTAGTGCTAGAAATAGCCCCTGAAAACTGCTTCCCATTCACTGTAATGAGTGCTTTTAGACCAGGGTGGTGCGCTTGCGGGACGTTAGGAAAAGTACTGCAAGCAGCATCTTTGAGGCAGTTTGCGATCGCTGTATACAGCGCTCCCAAAATGCCCCTGTCTATTGCAATTACCCACTTACAGACTGCCGCACACTGATATACATCCTAAGTTTGAAGAGGAATTTTGTTGTTATGGCAGCAGCTAGCTGCCATAACCCTGGTATCCTATTCTTCGGCCGGCAGTCCACTTTCCGATAAGAGTGGTCTCTGCGGCAGATTCGCCATGAGACCACTTTTATCAGTGGTGGGAGAGGGCTACCGCCACACTCCGGTGCCCTCCGCCGCCCTCCGCCGCTTACCAGAGCCGTCGGCAGCAGTGGAGGCAATCGGATGTTACCCCTTGCTGGGTATGGAGACGAGTCAGGGGAAGATGGCCCCCACCCATCTCCATAACATTGCAGGGCGGAAGCAACGTCAAAACATCATAGCTCTTAAAGGCCATTTTTTTATTTTATTGCATTTTAGTGTAAATATGAGATCTGAGCTCTTTTTGATCCCAGATCTCATATTTAAGAGGTCCTGTCATGCTTTTTTTTTTTATCACAAGGGATGTGTACATTCCTTGTACAGGCGGTCCCTTAGTTACAAACATCCGACTTACAAACGACTCCTACTTACAAATGGAGAGAGGCAACGGGAAGTGACAGGAAATCTACCCCTAGAAAGGGAAATTCACTCCTGTAAAGCCCCGTACACACGGTCGGAAAATCCGACCACCAAATCCATAGGATTTGGGCCGACGGATTTAGTCCGACACTGGTGTTGCATACACACGGTCGGACAAAGTTGTCAGAAAATCCTGAACATGGTGACGTTTGTTGCCTACGACGGGACTACGTAGAGGCTAGTAGCCAATAGCTTTGGTCTTGTAATGTGATCTGAGCATGCGTAGCACTTTGTCCGTCAGAATTCGCTACACACGATCGGATTTGGTGTGATCGGACTTTGTTGTCAAAAAATCTATCCAGCAGGAGATAGGACTTTGTCCGTCGGACAATCCGATAGAAACTGTCCGATGGTGCCTACACACGGTCGGAATTTCCGACAACATTGTCCGATAGGACAGAATCCATCGGAAAATCCGACCGTGTGTATGGGGCTTAAGAGTTAATATGGGAAAAAGGTGTCTCCACTGAAGCTTTATCACCAATCCTTGTTTCCTCAACAACCCAACATTTTCTAAATCCAATTGTCATTGGGACAGAAGGTGAGGTGAAATCTTCTGAACAGGGGCACAGACAGCAAAACACATGTTACAGGGTGTGTACCCTTCCCTATGCGATCCAAAAAGCTTAAAAATATTTTTTTTGCGTTACACTTAAGAACAAACCTACAGTCCCTGTCTTGTTTGTAACCTGGGGACTTCCTGTAATAGGAATAAAAGTGACACAATTTTTTATTTTTTTTTAAAAACAGTGTAAAAATAAAAGGTACAATAAATAAGAATTTTTTTTTTTTTTAAACACGCCCCGTCCCGTCGAACTCGCATGCAGAAGCGAACGCATGCGTGAGTAGCGCCTGCATATGAAAATAGTGTTCAAACCACACATATGAGGTATTGCCGCGATCGGTAGAGCGTAAGCAATAATTCTAGCTCTAGACCTTCTCTGTAACTAGAAAAATGCAACCTGTAGAATTTTTTAAACATCGCCTATGGAGATTTTAAAGGGTAAAAGTTTGTCGCCATTCCACGAGCGGGCACAATTTTGAAGCGTGACATGTTGGGTATCAATTTACTTGGCGTAACATTATCTTTCACAATATAAAAAAAAAAATTGGGCTAACTTTAGTGTTGTCTTATTTTTTCATTCAAAAAATTAATTTTTTCCAGAAAAAGTGCGCTTGTAAGACCGCTACGTAAATACGGTGTGACATAAAGTATTGCAACGACTGCCATTTTATTCTCTAGGGTGTTAGAACAAAAAAAATTATAATGTTTGGAGGTTCTAAGTAATTTTCTAGCAAAAAAAAATGTTTTTAACCACCTGATTACTTTGCACTTAAACCCCCCTCGTGACCAGACCAATTTTCAGCTTTTGGCGCTGACGCATTTTGAATGACAATTGCGCGGTCATACAACACTGTACCCAAATGAAATTTTTATCATTTTTTTCCCACAAATAGAGCTTTCTTTTGGTGGTATTTAATCACAGCTGGGGTTTTTATTTTTTGCTAAACAAACAAAAAAAGATGGAAAATTAAAAAAAAATAAATAAATAAAATCATGTTTAATAAAATTTAGCAAACAGGTAACTTTTCTGCTTCATTGATATGCGCTGATGAGGCTGCACTGGTGGGCACTGATAGGCTGCACTGGTGGGCACTGATAGGCTGCACTGGTGGGGACAGATAAGTCGGTACTGATGGGGACAGCAAGGATGGCACTGATGGGCACGGATGGGTGGCCCGGATGGGTGGCACGGATGGGTGGCCCGGATGGGTGGCACGGATGGGTGGCACCGATGGGCACTGATGGATGACACTGATGGGCACTGATGGGTGGCACTGATGGGCACTGATGGGCACTGATAGGTGGCACTGATGGGCACTGATGGGGGCACTGATAGGTGGCACTTATGGGCACTGATGGGCACTGGTAGGTGACACAGATGAGCACTGGTAGGTGACGCAGATGAGCACTGGCAGGTGACACTGATGTGCAGCACTGGCACTGTGGGCACTGAGAGATGGCACTGTGGGCACTGAGAGATGGCACTGTGGGCACTGAGAGATGGCAGTGTGGGCACTGGTAGGCGGCACTTTAATGGGGCAAAGGTGGGCACAATGGAGTGGGCACATTGCAGTGAGAGGGACTGATGTCCCTCTCACTGCCGCCGGTGATCGGCTTTTTTTTTTTCTCCCCGCGCTGTCAGCGCGAGGAGGAAAAAAAGCCGATTACCGGCTCTGTTACTATCACATGATCAGCTGTCATTGTCTGACAGCTGATCACGTGGTAAGGGGTCGGGATCGACCCCTTACTCGGATCTGTGATCCAGCGAGTCTCACAGACTCGCTGATCACAGAGCGCGCCGCGCGCGCCCTTCAGGGGCGCGCAGGCAGCTCGTAGCCGGGACGACGTCAATAGACGTCGTCCCGGCACAATAGATCCGCGCTGTAGCCGTCATTTGGCTATAGCGCGGATCTCAGGTAGTTAAGAGGCTCGGCCCTTAAGTGGTTAATAGGCAGCGCTTCCGAAGCGCCGTAACACAGTTAACCCCTTCTTTGGGAATAAAAGCGCCCCGCTAGCTGCCAAAAATCGCTGCTTAAACAGTGGTAAAGAAGCGCTTTAGAGCTAACACACAGGCGGCCCCAGTGCGAAAGGGGTCTTACACTTGCTTTGCTCTTGTTGTATCTTCATTTCATGGCCTGTTTTATCTCTGTAAATGCTGGACATCCACGCAGGGCGTTTGCAGCATGGCTCCATTCACTTGAATGGGTTGTGCTTGGCAAGTAGTACCACCTGCTGAGCGAGACAAGGAGATTCATTTCTGCAGCGCCATGTGTACACCCCAGGCCTGAGTGGTTGAGGAGCCGTAACAAAACACAGCTCAACCGTGTGGTTTTACACCCCCGAACCGCTGGGTTGACACATGTGCGGCTGCACTTTGCAGTCCGGAGTCCGGTGCGTTTCTATTTACCGGTTCAGGTGAGAATTTATGCCTGCATTTGCACCTGAAGAACCGGACCCAAGAATGCACAGGGCCATTTTCAAAACCGCACTGCGGCCGCCCTGGATGTGGAAACTGGCTCCATTGAAAGTCGGTCACATTCACATGTTATGCGAATTGGATGCTGGTAAAAATGCATCCAATTTTCATATATGTGAACCCAGCCGGAACCTATAGACGAATCTCCGGTGACTAAAGAGAAACAGAAATTGTATTGTTTGCTGCTACAAGCTTGCATTGTGAATTTTTATTTGAAATGTGTATTTATTATATTATATACTATATGCAGTGGCGGGATTCTGTGTGGTGAAGCAGACAGGCGCACTGAGGACATTCCATGACTGTTATTTATCTCTTTATTATTTTGCACATTTTTTCAGTCATGCTCAGTGTTGTGACGGTCAGGTCTCCTCAGCTCTGTATTCCCGCCGCCAGGGAAACGCGCCTCACTGAGCACACGTGAGGACACTGACTCTCTGCCCTCACTATACAACATTCTACATGCACCCTGACGTTTCCATAGTAACCGACACGCAACCCCTCCCCTCTTGGCCAGAGGTTTCGGAGTGTACCATCTGCCTCGTCTGACGGGGGGATCGGGTGTGTTGCCTTTAGGTCTGCCCGCTCTACACGTGTCGACGGCTCGGCTCCCCCCAGCAGGGCGAGCTTTTGGAAACGCCCGCATCCGCTGGGGTCGCTATGGAGACGGAGAATTGTTAGGCGCAAGCTGAAGTTGCATCCTGGAGACCGAGAAGCGCTCAACGGAGACAGCAACACCGGACACCGGACACAGCCAGCATGAGCCAGCGCCAAGTCCTGCAAGGTAACAGCTCCGAGCTGCCCATGTATTTCTTATTGTGTCATTTATGGGCTGAATACAATAATAGTGCAGCTTCCTAGCTGTGGTATCCAGGGGCAGGGGCAGCTCCTCAGGGATGTCCCTGGAAATGTCTCTTCTGTCTGGAGGTGGGGTTGTGTTTTACAGCACAAGGTACTATTTATTTGTTTTTTTTATTTACTTTTTTCTTAACTTTCTTTTTTTAAACTTTATTGAAATATCACAAAGTGACAACTATTCAGGGCTCTGGCAGTCTCTATCACCTGCGGTCAGTCACTTTTCAGAAGGCGGAAGAACAGCGATCTTTGGGCAATACTGATTACTTGAAGGGGGGTTATTTTATTTTTTTTTGCGGAAAATGGGTTTTGTATGTATAGCACGCCACAGCTGTGTGCCAAGTGTTTGGCAGCGTGGGCTTATTAACCAAAATGAGTGAATCAGCATGCTTATTCACCCAAAAGGGGGAATATCCGCTTATCTGACCCCCCCCTCCACCGCCACATTTGACACCTTTAGGTGGGGGGTCGGGTACCTGTTTTCTATTTGACTTTTTCGCTGCGGTCAGATCACTTGGAAGTTCGGTTCCCCCCTCCTCCTTCCCCCGCCACCGGTCCATTCACAAAGCATAGCGCGCTTCACGCATGCGCAGTAGGGAACTGGCTGTGAAGCAGCTTCACTGCTCGTTTTCCTTAGAAGGAATGGCGGCGGCAGCACCCGAGAGCTGATCGAAAAATCAGCTGACATTGCGGGATCCCTGGACAGTTTAGTGTGCTAATATTAAAAGTCAACAGCTACAGTATTTGTAGATGCTTACTTAAACATTTTTTGAGGGGGCTGGAGCTCTAAAAATGGTATTAAAGCGGAACTAAACCCTCCTATCCGTTTCAGCCAAGGAAGCTGCCATCTTAGCCTCTGTTTGATCTGCAGTTGCCATGGTGCTGCACATGTGATCAGTTATGACACCAGACATTTCATGGTTTGACAGTTTGGCTGAAAAGGATAGGAGGGTTTAGTTCCGCTTTAAAGCAAAACAAACTTTTACTGTGTGCTGGTTTTAGCTTATCTTCATTTGCCAGTGTGGGATGAAGTCACTCCTTCATTGGCCAGTGTGGGATGACGTCACTCCTTCATTGTCCAGTGTGGGAGGACGTCACTCCTGCGGATGGGCAGGAGCCAGTCATCCTGGTCCAGTGTGGGAGGACGTCACTCCTGCGGATGGGCAGCTGTAACCTGAGAAGATAGCAGGATGGTAGGGGCATTTTGTTGCAGAAGAGACTTTCTCTAAAGGCATAAAGTTTTTTTTTAACCTTAATTCATTCACACTTTAAGTTATTGTAAACGATCACTGACACGCCCCCCCACAAGCTCAGGCTCCATTCACACTAGCGCGTTTTCTTATGCATTTTGCAGAAATGCAGGGACATTTTTTAACATGGGTTCCTATGGAACATGTTCACATCAATGCATTTTTGTGCCTCTGCATTTTTGGAAAGGGTCAGGAAATTTTTTTCATGCAAAATGCAGCGTTTTGCATGTAATAGAAGTCAATGGACCCGCATCCAAAACGCAAGTACCGCGTTTTTACAGCGTTTTTTTACCGCGATTTTGCCGCAATTTGCGTTTTACACTGCATATAGCTGGTTGCTAAGCAACCACAGTGTAAAAAAAAAAATACAAAAACACAAAACGCAAATCGCGGCAAAATCGCGGTAAAAACGCGTGTCCAAAAATGCGGCAAGCACCGCAAAAATCACTGCAAAAACGCTCAAAAGCAAAATGCATAGATGTGAATCGAGCCTCAGTGTGAAGCTGTTTCACGTCCCCCAGCTCTTATGCAGCTGAGAACAGAGGGAATGTGATCACTTAGAAAAAAGGGGAAAAAAGGTATTTATAATGTTTTTTTTTATTTTTATTTTTTTTATATAGCTATACAGAAATGTTTTGCCTTTCATTTCTATTTTAAACAGAATGAGTTGTTTTATAAGATGATCGTTTACAATCACTTTAAGGACCCAGCCTTTTTCTGACACTTGTTCTTTATAAGTAAAAATCATTTTTTTGCTAGAAAATTACTTAGATCCACCAAACATATAAATATATATATATATATAATTTAAGCAGAGACCTTTATGCGCAGCCTTTTTTCAAAAGCAGTTTTTTTAGGAAAAAATACACTTTAATGAATTTAAAAAGCAAAAACATAATATATACCCCAATTTTTTTGGTATAATATGAAAGATGATGTTACGCCAAGTAAATGGCAGGGATTTCCTCTCACTTCCTGTTTATGGGACAGGAAGTCAAGGGAAATCTCCGCAATGGCACATGGATGGCAAAAAAAAAAAAAAATTGAGATATAACCCTCCCTTGCTCTATCTAAAGTCAAGAAAACATTTTGCTTTTAGTTCTACTTTAAACACTTATGGCCCGTACACACGATCCAAATATCGTACAAAAACGATCGTCCGCGGGAGGATCGTACGATTTTCGGATCGTGTGTACACTACTTCCGGCAGCCGATTTTCGTTTAGTCAGTACAGTTGTCGTCCGAAAATACAATACAAATACATTACAACACATGACATCACTTCCGTTTTTTTTTTCTATCGTACGAGAATTTTCGTGACTTTATTGGCTATTCAATTAGTACTTGCGATTGTTAACCGAAAAACGGTTGTACGATCGGTCGTACGATATTCGGATCGTGTGTACGGGCCATTACCTGAGCCTGATCTCAATCCAGCACTGTGCCCATCTGCAGCAGCTCTTCTCCTGCGGGTCCAAGACGCATCGCGTGTGTCTATGGACAAGATCCGATCAGAGGAAGGGGATCGGGGCCACTTTGTGTAATACCACACAGAGCAGATGAGTATGACATGTTATTTTAATAAAAAAAAACAAAAAAAAACAAGCTGTACAAGTACTTTGAGTTCCGCTTTAATGTTAAACTTCAGTCTGCATCTCAGGTGGCTGGAAGCTGGAAACAACGATGATGTTGCCACCTCTGGTTTCAGAACTGTCATTCTCTGGCTACTGTAGCCAGGGAAGCAGCTAAGCAAGTACGATTTGTGCTTGTTTAGCTGCTTTTGAGGGTAGGCGAGACATTGGGGGTCTAATAGACCCCTGATGTCTTCGTAAAGAGACCCTGTCATCTGCTTATATGATCACATTGAAGGCATGTTTGCCTCTTGTGAAAGCAATAAAATTTGTCAATTCCCTCTTGGCCTATAGTACAATGACGGCCGGGGGGCACAGCTGTAGATCCAGGTGGACGTCATATGACATCCTCCCCAGAACGTGCCTCGTGCGCACCCCACGGGCCATGCTGCGGCGCAATTTATCTGTCACTGCGTCCACTGGACACAGTGGACGCAGGTCAGTGTACTGATTCACTTGCCATTGTGATCGATGTGACCAAACACAGTAGATCACATGACAATTGTACACAATGGATGGCTTCCATTCATTTTGTACTATTGTGTTGATCTCTGTGATTGGTCACTGTGATCACTTAGTACAGACAGGGCCAAACACAGCCCATCTGTACTATGTGATTAGCTATGGCCAATCACAGCTAATCACAAAAAGAAACACTGAATTAATCAATTCCATTTAGTAAAAATGGTTGTTTATAACAGTCATATTCACTGTTATAAGAAATCATAGAGGTTGGTTTAATAAAATTGGAGAGTGCAAAATCTGGTGGAGCTGTGCATTGTAGCCAATCAGCTTCTAACTTCAGCTTGTTCAATTAAACTTTGACAATACAACCTGTTAGCTGATTGGTTTCTATGCAGAGCTGCACCCAATTTTGCACTCTCCAGCTTTAGTAAGGCCCCTTTCACACTGGGGCGGGGAGCCGCGGGGACGGTAAAGCAGCGCTATATTTAGCGCTGCTTTACCGTCGTTTTAACCGTGGTATTCGGCCGCTCGCGGTGTGGTTTTACCCGCCCCGCGAGCGGCCGAAAAAGGGTTAAACACCCCCGCAGAGCGCCGCCGTAGCGGCGCTTTGCGGCGGTATTGCCGCGGTTTTACCGCGGTTTCCCATTCTAATCAATGGGAAGGAGCGGTATAGGAGCGGTGAACACACCGCTCCTATACCGCTCCAAAGATGCTGCTAGCAGGACTTTTTTTGTCATCCTGCTAGCGCACCGCTCCAGTGTGAAAGCCCGCCGGCTTTCACACTGGAGTTAAAGGGGGGCGGATTTTTTCAGGCGGTGAACAGGCGCTATTTTTAGCGCTGTACCGCCTGAAAAACGCCCCAGTGTGAAAGGGGCCTAAATCAACCCCATAATGTGCAAAAAAAAAAATCCTGATCAAATAAGCAACTCCCGTCCTCACATTGATCAGTGGTTCCAAATTAATAACTACTGCAGTAGGGAACAGACACAAAAGATACACTCAGCATCTTTCCAAAATAACTGTTTATTCAACGCAATTTAAGTTTTTTATACACATGTTTACGTAGGTATTACATTATTTATTACAATTGTACTTTTATGGTAACATAGGCAGGGTCAATTCTAATCAGGACTCTAAAAAGAATGCAAACATGTAATCAAAACATTATTAGTGCCGTGTGCACAATGATCCAAAAAAATAAGTTTTTCTTTTTTTGTTATAAAATTTTGAAAATAAGTAAATTTTCTTCTTCGCTGATGTGCGCTGATGAGGCTGCCCTAATGGGCACTGATGAGGCTGCCCTGATGGGCACTGATGAGGCTGCACTGATGGGCACTGATGAGGCTGCCCTGATGGGCACTGATGAGGCTGCACTGATGGATACTGATGGGGCTGCACTGATAATAAGGCCACTAATTATCTGTGTAGATGTCTCCTCTCCTCATGCTGTGACAGTGCCCGTGCACACGATCTGAAAATCGGACGACAGATCGTCTGTTTTTTTTTTTTGCATGCTAGTCGCATATCAAAAATGGAGAGTTTACTAAAGTTACAAAAATTCTCGTACAACAGAATAAAAAAAGCTCTGTACTAACAATCCGATTATCGTATGATCGCGTCAAAAGTGGTATTTTTCGTCCGATTTTCAGATCGTGTGTATGGGGCATAAGTAACGGAATGCCGATAACTAGCAAGTTTATTTACATGTGATCAACTGTGATTGGACACAGCTGATCACATGGTAAAGGGCAGCCGTGATTGGCCCTTTACCGCGATCACAGAGTGTGCCGGATGCGTGCCCTAGGGGGCGCGCAGAGGGCGTTGTTTTGGGAGGAGGTCTATGGACGCCCTCCCAGAACGATAGAATATTTTTTTTCTTTTTTTGTGATGAGGGATTAAAAACCCTGCAATGTTATTTTATTGTGCAGTCTCCATACCAATGGGGATACGTCTCTTCACTTCCTGGAGTCACTTCACTAATGATTATCAGATGTGATATTTGTGTTTGTTTGGAAATATTGCATGCAATATTAAAAAAAAAAAAGTAAATTCTTCACAGTAAAATATCTAATTTGAGGTAAATACCCTAAATTCATTAAAAATTTCAGGTAAAATTTCCAAAAATAATGAGAATGATGGAAGGGGCCAGCCAGATGCTTCATGAAAACATCACCACACCCGGCCTTAGTAAGCAGTGGGCTGGCTCTTAGGAGGAGTTATGCAAATATTAATATCTTGATGAGTAGCTGGCTGTCTGGAGGACTGTATTTGCAGGTAATGCCCACATGTAATGCTGAGCCAGAAAATGAGGCAGGCTCTATCTGACTTGCTGCATCAACTAATGCACACTATGAGAAGCTCACAGTATGCAATGAAATCAGAGTAAGCTATTTCAGTACAGGAGAAGAACCAGTACTACTGTGCAAGACTAAAGGAAAGGCTGAGTTCAGCTAAAATTTATTTTCTTGTGTTCCCCTTTATTTATTGTTCATGTTGTGTGTGCTCATGTAGCTGGTCTCATGTGTTTGAGTAGATGCCGCGTATTTTATCATCATCTTTTCCTGTGTCTGCAGAAGTAAACATGGACCCGATATATCAAAGTCTCTTCATAAGAAATGTCTGTATTGCTTTAGGAAAAAACGCTTTGATAAATGAGGCTCCACATTACAATGAACAATCTTCCAATCATCAGCTGAGTCTGCAGGAAAAATAACTCCGTTTGCTATTTGAATGTGTAACCCAATGGTAGTTCTTACAACAGAGCTGCCTGAGCTTAGGCAAATCTCCGTATCTCCATTATGTAACCGCTCTGTGTTTTTCCTTTTAGTTTTCGAGCAATATCAGAGGGCACGGACCCAATTCGTCCAAACAGTCGCAGAGCTTGCCACAAGACCGCAAAACATTGAAACGCTCCAGAATGCAGGTACTTCTTCTCGCCCAGTAATGCTTGGACTGACTAACTGCTGTTGTATTTCATATACTGTACTCCAGTCAAAACACAGGTGTAAGCATATGCTGTTCCATAAAAAATATCCACATATATTAAAAGATGCATATACCATAAGGCTCCATTCACACCTAAGCTTAGCGATTTACTGGCGTTTTTTCAAGTGTTTTTGCAGCTTTTTTTAAAAGCGTTTTTGCAGCTTTTTACAAGTGTTTTACAGTTTCATGCATTTTTGTTTAGCCAATAGAAAGCACTAGGGGAGGAAAGGGAGAGGATATTGGGGGTATTGTACATGTACAATTTGGATCGGTTAAAAAATGATTGACCAATTCGAATTTAGTGTGAAGAATAGCTGGTTGTTAAGCAGCTTGCCAGGAAAGCCAGCCGCCACATCCTTAACAATGAATGTAAAACAAAAGGATGCCGGCAATGAAAAATAAATGGAAAAGACAGCATGGGGTCCCTCCCAATCCATACCAGGCCCCCCTCTCCAGGGGTACTTTGAGGCAGGCATGTTAATGGGTATGGGTAGTACCCCTACCTATTCACCAAATAAAAAGTGAATAAAGACACAACAAAAGTTTTTGACAACTCCTTTATTAAAAAATAAAATGTCCCCTGACGTAGATCCATCACCAGTCACGCCGCCCGTCACATTGCCAAACCCGAAAAAAGAAAAAGCTCCACCTGTGACGAAGGCTAACCGACGACTGTCTGCTCCTCCATGTGGCATTTATTAAATAGTTAAGGGACTGAGTTACCCGATGACGTCAGCAGGTGACCCGTCCCCTTGTGACATCACCAACCGATGCATGCTGGGTCGGTGATGACACACGGGGTGGGGTCACCCGCTGACGTCACTGTCCCCCCCCTTCCTTTCCTGGCCTGCATGGCTGCATGCTCGGATAAGGGCCTGGTATGGATTGGAGGGTGTGACCGGGCCTAACAGAAAGATTTTTGTATTTTAGCAGCTACCAAGCAATTATATCTCCCTGAACATTCAGGTTTTTTTTTTTTTTATTCCTTTCCATATTATCAGCATATTAGTTATTGAAGTAGTAGCCACCGAAGTACAGAGATATATGATCTCAACGCGTTTGTAAGACCATAGGTCTGCTTCCTCAGGACGAGCTAGGAAGTTGGACATCTATATCATTGCAAACATAAAAAGAGTCAGACATACAAAAAAAATCACTTGCTATAACAGTATAGTTTCATGATTTATTATAAAAACGTTTGGAGCATTCATGGGTGTGGCCATACAAAAATTATCAAAGAGGGGACATCACAGAGGGAGTCACCAACTGTGATCTTGCACAAATAAATATATGTAGAGAACAGAAGTTCGGGAATCTAAAAAAAAAAAAAAACAGTCATACTCACCTTACCATACTCACCATACTCACCTAGATGGCTGCAGCACCAATCCCAGCTGTCCCCTTTTGACCAAGAGCTGAGCAATCAAAGACCGCCCAATTAGTGGCAGGGCTCTCCTCTCTCAAGCATGACTTTTATATATATATATATATTATATATATATATATATATATATATATATATATATGTGTGTGTGTGTGTGTGTGTGTGTGTGTGTGTGTATATATATATATATATATATATTATTATTATTATTATTATTTATTATTTATTTTTTTTTTTCATTAGCTTTTTAATTTACAGTTGCAAGCATAAAAATAGCTTTGTCATCCTTTTATTTATTTATTTATTTTTTTTTAACCAGAAGGTTAGTTAATTTTAGCATCATTATAAACAGGACAAGCCTGCAGTAACAATATTTTTTTAATGCTTTATTTGTGATGACATACTGTACATGAAGTACAATAACATTTAGGTATCACATTGAATGAAGTCTGAAGCATTACATTTAGGTACATACTGATGGAACATATGTGTCACCAGTGTATACTGTGGTATCATCCAAGACTGAAAACAGACATAGAGGGTTTAGGTAAAAAGATGGTTCATGCTAGTTGCAAAACTTTTCTGCTCTGGAGCCCAAAGGGGTAATATGAAATGAAAATGTTCCTGATGCACAGCACGGGGGGAGGGGTGGGAGATATGGCATAGGCTGGGATTTCAGGGGGAAGTAGCTGAAGAGGAGTGGCTAAAAGGGATTAAGAAGCAAGGGTGTGGGGATGGGGAGTGGGGACAGTATATAAGGAATGAAAGGGGGGGGGGGGGTAAAGGGAAAAGGAAAAAAAGGGAGGGTATAGGGGTCTTCTCTAAATGGGGTGGATCCCAGGATGAACCAATCTCCTGGAAAACCAGTGTTTCATTTAAAGCTGGTTGTTTTAGAAAAAACAAAAAAGAGTATACAGATGCTGTGGTACAGAGGATCTGAATCAATAAAGCAAAGATTAGCTATCTTATAGGGAACATCTTAAAATGTTATTTGTGCCCAAGCAGTATCTTTAAAATCTTTAAAAAAAATACCCTTTGGAATCTTTCTAGTAGCTCACTTCCTCTACTTTTAACCTTCTAACTATACTGTATACCTGCAGTGTGAGATCACCTAAGGCACTACTGCTTCTGCCAAAAAGTCTAATGCTACAGTATTTGAGTAAGATATGGTGATGTCACTCCTGTGATGTTCAAGCTGTATCTGAGGACCTGCAATGCAAGGATCTCCATGCTTCTGCTTCCATCATTCTGAGGATCTGTGCTTTCTGAACCTCTGCTCCTGTTTCTTGATCATTACTGTATCGGTAATCAGATCACCAGTCATCTTGGTGGCAGCTCTGACATGATGGCAATATTCATGGTGTGCAACAAGGTATGGTAAGTCATCTTGGTGGCAGCTCTGACATGATGGCCATATTCATGGTGTGCAACAAGGTATGGAAAGACAATACTGGTGACCAGTTTTTAGCCCTCTGCTTGCCAAATTTTGGCAGAGCTTCCACAGCTCAGTTCCTCCTTATGGTATCAGCATTAAGACTTTTCTGACAGATATCAATCAGATTTAAACCTGACTTTAAATCTGATTATACAGTAAGGAAGTAGACCCTCCTGTTTATTTACAGGAATTAAAAATTGCCCATGCTGGTTTATATAGTTGCTGTGGGTCCAGGGTTATAGTGAGGACCTGTAGATTCTTTAATTTAGCTTGTTGCTTACCAAATATCTTCCAGTGTTAGAATAATGTAGTGTTTTTTTTTAATGGGAAAATGCTGTTTGTTTCCACCCAGCTGAGTTGCAACATTTTAGCATAGAAATAATGCTCAATGTGTCACACAAGCTTGGGTGAATCCAATACACTTCCCAAAATGCTATACCCCAGTTCGAGAGCCTCTTTGGGGAGATTGTTGCACGTAGGGAAGCCCATTCAAGTGAAAACACTCCAAAACGCATGCAGGAATGTGAGTTCCAGCTGCACAGAGATGTAAAGGGGTCCTAACAGCTGAGTGTCTCTGTCCACTCCCCCTATGTACTTGTATATAGCTGCCCATATACTGTGCAATCTGATTGTGTGGCAAACTTATCATTTAAAGTGATTGTAAAGGCAGAAGGTTTTTTTATCTTAATGCATTCTATGCATTAAGATAAAAAAAACTTCTACCTGCAGCAGCCCCTCTAATACCTAAACCCCATCTCTGTCCAGCGATGTGCACGAGTGCCTCAGCTGTCCGGGACTATCCCTCCTGATTGGCTGAGACACAACAGCGGCACCATTGGCTCCCGCTGCTGTCAAAGTCAGTTAGCCAATCAAGAGATAGCGGGGATGGGGCCGAACCGTAATGGACACACAGAGCTACTGCTCGGCTCTGGTGCCCCCATAGCAAGCAGGATGGAGGAGCCAAGAGAGCCGATGAGGGACCCGAGAAGAGGAGGATCTGGGCTGCTCTTTGCAAAACCAACTGCACAGAGCAGGTAAGTATAACATGTTTGTTATTTTTAAAGAAAAAAAATGAAGACTTTAGTAACACTTTAAGCCTCAATATTTCAAAATTTACTAGTCTGCATATACTGTATATTCTGGTTCAGTGAGTCAAAGTATACTCAAAGGCAGAGAATCTGTGTAATAGACAACTAGAATGTTTAAAAGGGAATTGTCAATTTCTCTATGGGGTAGCTTTACTAAACCCAGAGCACTCAGAATCTGGTGCAGCTGTACATGGTAGCCAATCAGCTTCTAAAGTTAGGGCTCTTTCACACGGACGGTCCGTATGTCCGTTTTTCATCCTTCCGTTTTCGGATGCAAAACGGACATACATGTATCCCTATGGGATAGCGGGTGTCAGCGGATGAACATCCGCTGACACCCGATCTCGTACGTGCCCGCTATGGTCCGTTTCTGCAGACGGAGGAAATCCCTATTTTTCCATCCGTCTGCAGAGCGGATCGGATGACGACGGACTCTGCGGTCCGTCGTCACCTGATCTCCCATAGGGGAGAGCGGCGCTGTGACAGATCCGTCCCTGCACAGTGTGCAGAGACGGACCTGTCATCTTCCTGCTCAGCGGAGATCGCTTCGGCGATCCCCGCTGAGCAAGCAGATATCCACGGGGTGGATCTGCACTGATCCGCCCCGTGTGAAAGAGCCCTTAGTTTGTTCAATTAAGCTTTGGCAATAAAACCTGGACGCTGATTGGTTTCTATGCAGAGTTGCTCCAGAATTTGCACTTTCCAGTTTTAGTAAATAAACCCCTAAGATTATATATAGACTCTATGGCAGGGGTCTCAAACTGGCGGCCCTCCAGCTGTTGCAAAACTACAAGTCCCACCATGCCTCTGCCTGTGGGAGTCATGCATGCAACTGTCAGCCTTGCAGTGTCTTATGTGACTTAATTTTGCAACAGCTGGAGGGCCGCCAGTTTGAGACCCCTGCTCTATGGGATTGAGTTACTAAAGGCAAACAGACTTTGCAAGTGCAATTGCTCCAGAGCTTAGCAAATGAGCAGAAGCTCTGCTTACTTCCATCACCCAATCATGCGCAAGCAAAAATGCATTTATTTTTTTTCCTTGCACATGATTGGCTATTCTTTGCAAAATAAAACCTCACCTCATTTACTAAGCTTTTTAGCAACTGCACTTTGAAAGTGCACAGACTATTTTACCTTTAGTAAATCAACCCCTATATGACTCTATACTCACCTACTCTTTGCTGCCCCAAGTCTGAGATCTTCCTGGTTCTTTATCCCACAATGCTTTGCTGGGAACCTGAGAAGCCAATCACCAGGACTAAGGGCTGTCACATGGGCAGAGTGAAAGTCTTTACCCCTATGTAAGATACAAACAAAACAAGGTTATACAGGCCTTCTTCTAATCCTTCCTGCAAGCAAATGGGATAACAGGGGGTGTAAAGGAAAGGTTAGTATAAGCATCAGGGGGAAAGAGGTGTGACGTGAGTCCACATCACCCCCTCCCCACCATTTGCCCATTACCCCCATTGCCCCTACCTTTTTATGTAAATTCTGCAGTCCGGTCCACAGACATCACAGGTCCTCTTTCTCCTCTTCTTCCTCCTGTGGTGAGCGGGTCCTGAATGCCTGTACCATAGCTATCTGTTTAACTTTTTTGAATAAATATTAATTCAGGCTCTAATATTTAATCTCATTCTAAACATACCTCATCTGAAAGAACATTTTATTAAAAGAAATGTGTTTTTTTTTTGACCTTCAGAGTTCTTACTGGGTTTCATTCGCCAAGTTTTATTAAACCAATAGGATTAATAACCCGCAGATTGCTTTTTTATTTATTAGTGGTAAGGAGTTTAAAGCCCTGCAAAGTGATTTTACTTTGATTAGCAGCAAAGTGATTATAAGCCTTTTGTAATGCGTCTTCCACTTGATTACCATTAAAACAGTTAATGCCCCGTAAAGTTGATTTATAGCCACCAAATCCTGATCGCTGCAAGTCAATCAAGGAGATTTGAAATAGTGTCTCAATTCAAGGTTATACATTGTGAGAGGAAAAGAGGGGAAATTAGCTTAGTATTCAACTATTGCCTTTTCTGAAGACTCATCTCTTTGGGGAATCAGAAAACAGGAAGGGGGTGCCAGCTAAGTGTACCATTAAAACCAGTTTATTAAAAGAAGGACAATTGGCAACTCACTGTAGAGTAAAACCAGATTGGTCCTAAATTAGAATCTGCCTACAAAAATTTGGCGAACATCGTTGGCTTTTTCAGGGGGGTAATGATAAACACGGCGTCCCCTGGGCATTTCCTTGAACACCACAATAAGTCCTCCCAGGGCTTACGGGTGTGGATCATTGAATGTATTTCCAGGAAATATTAACCTGGAGAAAGGTTCAAAAAATGTTGTCAGCAAAAAACATTTTGGATATATAAACTTAGTTTAATGCTACACTTAGCTGGCGCCCCCTTCCTGTTTGCTGATTAATTACATATGTGACTTCAATCTGATGTGGAGCAGCCACTAACATTATATTATACATTATTTGGGGAATTATTTATTTAAAAACAACAAGGACTCTCTTTTTTGTTTTTTTCTTTATATGGATTACTTTTCATGAGTACCTGCTCTCCTTTTATCTGTCCAGCACCATTATCTTGTCCTTTTTATATCTCTTTGGGGAAACCTATCTCACTTCTACCTAAACTGAACTGAAACTGAAATTCCAGTGCTCCGGTGAAGTGGGCCGGAGAGCGAGCGATCATCACCAGTGCAGTGGGCGTAGTCTTGGCGCGTGTTCGGAGCAAGCTGTGCTCCTTCCTCAGGCCTCCCGAGCACCAATCTCAGCTGAGGTTAAATAAAGGCAGCGGTGCCAGTGGACAGCAAGGCTCAGCGCAACGGCTCCAGCTATAACCCCACAGACACAGCACAGTGAGTGTCGGCTGCGGGAACATGCCAGTGGTGTAATACATTAAATAAACAGTGGTTTGTTCATGACACAAACAGCAAGGAATTATAGTATAAAGAAAAGATCAAAAAGTAAAAAATATATAGAAGTAAAAGATAATCTCATAAAATGATCTGTCCAAAAGAAAAGGGAGTAAATGATAAAATGAAAAAACAATCGATGGGGTCTAAAAGGTCAGCTCTCCATCCAGAGGGACTTCACTGCTTGGTCTATTTTACATGCCATTTACTTGGTCTTACCCTGTAAGTGCAATACCTAATAAATGTTCCTTTTTGCTTCACATAATGCACTTAGATTGGCGCTGCCTCTCTCCCATCCTCTACTACTTTGGTCCGACTTTAGTTACACAGGCATTCCCTGAAATCGGAGCAAAATTGCCTGACTTTGAAGTCGTAGTAGTGTAAAAAGGGGCCTTAAAGTAAATAATATCTGCTGGTAAGCAAGTACTACTTGCAAATAGACATTATTTACTAAAAGGCCCCTTACACACTCTCCTGCGACTTAAACTTGCGTGATTTTGCAGATGTGAT
This sequence comes from Lithobates sylvaticus, assembly GCA_028564925.1. Taxonomy (NCBI): domain Eukaryota; kingdom Metazoa; phylum Chordata; class Amphibia; order Anura; family Ranidae; genus Lithobates; species Lithobates sylvaticus. The sequence goes on from CM053030.1 coordinate 475,813,838, forward strand.
TTTGACGCGATTTGCCACGATTTCAGGGAATGCTTTGTAAACTTGAGGTCTATGGACCTCAACTCGCATAAAAGTCAAACCAAAGTAGTACAGGGACTACTTTCAAGTCGATGTGACTTGAAGTCGCACAGATATGAATGGTACTCATTGGAAATCATGGGGTATGACTTGTCATGCGACTTTGCAGTCCCAAGTCGCAGGACAAGTCGCACAAGTGTGAAAGGGGTCTAACTCCAAGTTATCAAAAAGCATATCTCTCAAACCATGCTAAGTCTAGTCCCATACATGCACCATATAACCCACAAAAAGCATTGGCAGTACACCGAAAGGCCTCTGCTAGATGAGATTTGCCTAAGGCCCCTTTCACACATGCGGACAGTATGTCCGTATTTCATCCATCCGTTTTCGGATGAAATACGGACATACATGCATCCCTATGGGATAGCGGGTATCAGCAGATGAACATTCGCTGACACCCGATATCATCCGTCTCCTATATGGTCCGATTCTGCAGACGGAGGAAAATCCTATTTTTCTATCCGTCTGCAGAGCGGATCAGATGAACACGGAGAGACGGTCCGTGTTTATCCGATCCCCCATAGAGGAGAGCGGAGATTTGACAGAGTGGTCCCTGCACAGTGTGCAGGGACCGCCCTGTCATACGCCGGCTCAGCGGGAATCAACGGAGCGATCCCCGCTGAGCAAGCGGATGTTTACGGGGCGGATCATTACGGATCCGTCCTGTGTGAAAGCGGCCTTAGGAGATCCATTAAGTCTTAGTTGGATATAAATCTTAATGCATAAGCACAATTTTGTAACTTTGACATGTGTTAGTAAAACCATACATATCATCACAACTACTTTGTGCATCCAGGTTATTTAAACCTTGTTTTTTTCAGGGCAAATGTGACTTTTATTTGGTGGTAAATGGTAAAGCTGGCCATACACCTATATATTATCTGCAGATTTTCTATGGTTAGATGGAAAAAATGGGAGATTCCTCCATCCACACAGTTTAGCGAACATGGATAAATCTGTTGCACTTTTTCCATCTAACCATAGAAAATCTGCAGATAATCTATAGGTGTATGGCCAGCTTAATGGATATCTCTTGATTTTTTTTTTTTATTATCAAAAGAAAAATTGGCCCAAAATAGTAAAAAAAAAAAAAATTTAAAATGTATCTGTATATTTCTTGTTACTACCATAACCTACCACCAAAAAGCAACACAAAATAAATTCTCCTGCTCCTGACGATCGCAGCGATACCACATATGTGTATGTTAGTTGTTGTTTGTACCCGTAGTACAGCCCAGAATCAATAGTGCGCATTTTGCTTTTTTTTTTGTTGATGCTACCTGACACTGATACTAATACTTTTTTTTTTTTTTTTAAATCCTGTCCAAAGTATACTGACCATGCCCTTTGACCCTGACCTTGACTATTGACCCTTACTTTAACCCAAACACTAACCTAAGGCCTGACCTAGATCAAACATTGGTCTAGGTATTTTTTCTTTTTATTATTATTATTTTTTATATATATATATATATATATATATATATATATATATATATATATATATATATATATATATATATATATATATATATATATATATATATATTTTTTTTACGCACACTTTTTTTTTTTTCTCTCTGCAAGGAGAGAGAAAGATGCAATGTATCTTTCCTCTCCATTCAGAGGGAGAGAGAAACACAGGTGCAGGCTTCACAGTGACTGATAACTGCGGTAGCCAATCGGAGGCTATCACAGCAATCAGGTGAACAGGAACCGGTATTTCCAGCTCCCAATCGTTGGAACGGGACCCGGTCTCTGTGCTGGGAGCGTTAGTTGTTTTTTGTACCCGTAGTACAGCCCAGAAACAATAGTGCGCATTTTGCTTTTTTTGATGCTACCTGACACTGATACTAATTTGAAAACATATATTTTTTTAAATCCTGTCCAAAATATACTGACCATGCCCTTTGAACCTGACCTTGACTATTGACCCTTACTTTAACCCAAACACTAACCTTAGGCCTGACCTGGATCAAACATTGGTCTAGGTATTTTTTATTTTTATTATTATTATTTTATATATATATATATATATATATATATATATATATATATATATATATATATACACTCACACTTTGCATCTTTCTCTCTCCTTGGAGAGAGAGAAAAAAAATGTATCTTTCCTCTCCATTCAGAGAGAGAGAGAAACACAGGTGCGGGCTTCACAGTGACTGATCACTGCGGTAACCAATCGGAAGTTTTCACAGTGATCAGGTGACCGGGAACCGGTATTTCCAGCTCCCAATTGTTAGTATGGGATCCGGGCTCTTGGTAAGGCCCCTTTCACACTTATACGACTTGTCCCACGATTTGGGACTGCACAGTAGCATGACAAGTCGTTCCCCATGATTTCCAATGACAGCCATTCATATTAGTACGACTTCAAGTCGTTCCGACTTCAAAGTAGTCCCTGCACTACTTTGGTCAGATTTTGATGCCACTTACACAGGCATTCCTTGAAATCGCAGCAAAATCACGCGACTTTGAAGTCGCACAAGTGTGAAAGGGGCCTAAGACCCTGGTCTCTGTGCTGGGAGCATGCTGTGCGGCACGCTTCCAGCTCAAATACAGATACGCAGCCCCACAGAAAAAGGCTGAGTTCATTGAGGCCACATATTTGTGTACTGTTGGCATCAAGCGGTTAATATCAGGCTGTAATACTTAGAATCTAGTGCCAGGTATCAGGTGTTTGTTATAGGACAGATTCAGTTCAAAAAGCACTAGGAATGATCTATACAGCACACGCTTCCAGTAATGTGTCTGAAACTAGAGGAACAGACAGGCAGAATATATACTTCCTGTGTAACATGAAATGTATCCCCAATATGGCTTCCAGGTACATGCTCCCAATGTGTAACAACAGTTTTTAAGACATTGGGCTCTATAAATGCTGAATTTTCTGTATCTATGATATCTGAAGGTATTTTGATAAAATCACTCACTGTGATTCAAGCTGTTCTGCTTTTAATATTATCTTGTATATTCTGGCAGCTCTATGTAAAAAAAAAAAAAAGTCTTCAAAACTCAGGTGGAGCTTATTAATGCAGAATAAATCAAACCCACAGCCAACATTTTGGTCCACGATGTGAAACCTTTTTTTTTTTTTTTTTTTTTTTTTTGACGTTTTAGAAATGCATTTTTTCACCTTATTTATCAGCTGAATGCTCTGTAAATAAGCAACGTGACATGACAGTGAGTCTTGTACTGTAATAACTGCATGTCTCCAGTGGATCGAGCAAAACAATGTGAGCTTGATTATCTCCATTCACCCTGGGGAGTAAAGGGTCTTCATGTCAGTGTGGGGAAAGCTACAAGTAATGCAGGAAAAACAGCAGGGAGGCAACAGACAAAGAGGACTGGGTGTTTGTAAGTGCTGATAGAGTTTCATACATGATTACTTTGTTTGAAAGAAAGGCGTATGTTATATGTCTCTGGATGCAAACCAAAGATGATAAAATCAAGCTAAACAAGTATCTACAACTTGCCGATCATGGTAAAATTCCATGTGGTGTAGATTTATTCATTTTAATGGAAATTATTTAAAGGGATCTCCTGGGGTTCAAAGGGTTGTCCAATCTGCCCTATACAAAAGCAGAAGTTTGATTTGCCTACTTCTTAAGTTTTATTTTTTATTTTATTTTTTTGCATAGTAACAAATTCCATACCTGGCCAATCCCTGTGGAAGCAGAGAATCATAGTAGTGTCCGCTGCTACTATAGAGATCCTCGCTGTCTTCTGGGTCCCGTGCCAAACAGCTGCCCTTCTGCATAGTAAAAACAGAAGTTTTCTTGCTCGTCATGGGCGCCATTCAGAGAACACCTTGCATTTTTCTCATTAAATGCAAAGCGTTCTGTGATTGGATAAGGTGAAGCCTCCGCCTTAACCAATCAGAGAATGCCTCGTATTCATATTATGTACATTACAAGAAGTATAGCTTGGCCTTGGAAGTGTAAAGTTTTTGTAATGACATCAGGACACGTGAACAAATCCAATCAGCAGATGAAGAGAGGAGAGCTGGTCGTAGAGGTGGTTGGGGGGATTGGGGTGGCATAGAGTGTGAAGTGTAAAGGTTATTTACCTTTCTCTCTAAAAACTATACAAATATTTTAAACAGCTAAAACAAAACACTAAATGATTCAAGTATAAAAAATTTTTTTTTTTATAAAAGAGGTTTAATTAGATTCATTTTAAGATTATTTTTTATAAGGTGTCTTGAGACTATCAGATCAAAAACAATATTTTAAATAACAAATTAAGGATTATTTCCTGTCCAATGTTCAAACCGAAGAATTTATAGTTTCCTATATGTGACAGCTGACACTGGGCAATTATTTTGACAGCAAATGTAAAGCGGAGTTCCACCCAAAAATGGAACCTCTGCTTTTCGGATTCCTCCCCCCTCTGGTGTCACATTTGGCACCTTTCAGGGGGGGAGCAGATACCTGTCTAATACAGGTATTTTGCTCCCAATTCCGAGCCACCCAAGGGTATCTACGCCACTCCGTCCCCCTCGCTGTCTTCTGGGAGACACACAGGTCCCAGAAGACAGCAGGGACCAGTGGGAAGGCGCACCGGCAGCACCCGGGAGCCAAGGGACAGATCGGCTTCGGATGTCGACATCGCGGGCGCCCTGGACAGGTAAGTGTCCTTGTTTTAAAAGTCAGCAGCTGCAGTATTTGTAGCTGCTGACTTTTAAAAAAAAAAAAAAGTAAGTAAACCCATCCATTTACCAGTTTTAAAAAACAGTTTAATTTCCGTAAATGTAACACTCCCATTGGTTGTGCTCTCAACCAAACTGTCAAACCATCCAATGGCTGGTGTCATAACTGATCACATGTGCAGCATCATGGCAGTTGTAGATTAAACAGAGGCAAAGATGGCAGCTTCCTTGGCGGAAAACGATAGGAGGGTTTACTTACACTTTAAAGTACAACTGAATGCTCCTCATTCATGTAAGGTTCATCAGAAAGGGCAGTGGGGCACCCTTTGTTACTGGAGGAAAAGAGATTCAGCCTTTGCACGTGGTAAGCTCTTTTCACAGTTAGCCCCCATACACACGGTCGGACATTCCGACCACAAAATCCGTCGGATTTTTTCCGACGGATTTTGGCCGAAACTTGTCTTGCATACACACGGTCGCACAAAGTTGTCGGAAAATCCGATCCTTCGGAACGAGGTGACGACAAACACATACGATGGGACTACGTAGAGGCCAGTTATGTACTAACGCACCACGTGAATGCCGGCATGTTTTATGGCACGTTACCATAGACTTGAATGGAAGGAGTTGAAATGCTTCAACTCCTTTCAAACTCGACATGAAACATCAATTTTGAAGCGACACGCTGTGCGCGGTCCATATTATCAACTGCATTGGCATTTGAGGAGAGTTAAAATGCCCCTGAAACGCCTGCTTTCAATGCCAGTGTGAACTAAGTCTAAGGGTCCTTTCACACAGGCTTGTCCATTGTACGTATTCCGCTTGCTCAGAGGGGGATCGATCTGCTGATCTCTGCTGTGCAGGCAGATGACAGGTCCGTCTCGGCTCACTGGGCGGAGACGGACCCGTCAGAGCTCCGCTCTCCTTTATGGGAGATCGAGTTGAAAACGGGCCGCCTGTTCATTTTCTTACGATCCTCCTAATGAAGGGAAAATAGGGTTTCCATCCATATGGATTTCACGGAAAGGATCTGATCAGATATCGTGGATGTTAGCGGACATGTCACCGCTGACATCTGCCACTTCATAGAGGTGAATGGAGCATACGGTCAGGTCTGCCTGAAAAACTGACTGGAGGACCTGATCAGAAAGCCCATGTGAAAGGGGCCTACGAGCTGTGAAAATGCGGGATAGATTCCCTCAGGATCTAGTGCTTGCCAGCTCAATTGATTGTTTAAAAAAAAAATAAAAAAAAAATAAGCTGGATACATTCTTAAAAACGCTATTATAACTGCCTATCAACATTTTTTTAACAGGTAGAGCAGCTAATATCCATTTAAATTAATAACACCAGAAATTGTTGAGCCAGGGAATATTTTCTTAGGTTTTTAGTTCTTTTTTTTTTCTCTGGTGGAGAAAATGCCTTTTTCCTGACAGACTCCATGGCAGCCTACGTGTGGGTTAACCCGCCTCCTCTCCAATGCTATAGGACCCCTTTCAAATAAAAGAGCACTCACCCCATGATGCTACGTTCCTTTTTTGTCCTCCTCCAATGGACCATATTTATATTCTACGGGCGTCAGGTCGGTGGTCGTAAGACATGGTCGGCATACCTTGCGGTGCAGCTCAAGTTCCCAGCCATGGGCGGGCAAGTAGCTTATGAGGCCCGTTGGTACCCTAGTGGTGTGGGGTGGTTGCCTCTGGATGCCTGACGGTCGGAAGATTGGACCTGGGACGCTCGGTGGCTGGCAAAGGTCGGATTTCCTTACATATCTTCTCCATGGCAGTCGCCTCTTAGTTGTATGTGTTGTGTGTGTTTTCCCTGTCATGCGGAGCGTTTCCTTCATGGCGGCTGGAGCGCTTCTGCGTTCCAGCTCGCCGTGACTTCCGGGTCGCGGCCGGTCCCGATGCTCGCGCATGCGCTGTAGCCTTTCCCAGGACGAGGCTTGGCTCGCGCATGCGCTGTCTGGTCATTTTCCGGCGGCTGCGCATGCGCCGTGCGGATTGCCCCTAATGCGCAGGGGCGCGGGGGCGAAGGCGGATGACGTCACAGGCGGGACTTTTAAAAAGCTGCTCTTGCTTCTGTCAGATGGGAATGCCTGTCAGTGAGCAGAAACAGAGCAGCAGAGCAGTTTTCGGTATCCCCATTTGCCAGGGTGAGTGAGATTATGCAAAATGCTATATTGAAATGTTTTAAATATATTTATATGATTAAAAAAAAAAAAAAAAAAAAAAGAGATAATAAAGGTTTATATGTATATGGGTGCATATGACGGGAAGTATGTGTATATATATATATGTAGTGGTGTATATATATGTTTATATATATATATATATAGGAAAATTCTGTGATGGTAAGAAATATTTATTTTATGCTCAGAAGTTTTATTAGGTCTACTAATTTTTCTTCCGTAGACCACCTGCCGGTCATTCTTACGTCCAATCAGTATGGACAAGTCACCGCCTTTAAGTGGCCAGCCCTCACGCACAAGGTATGTGCTGTAGAGGGGAGGGGTTAAGGTGTATCACGGATACCTTTTTTGGTACGCTCTTTTGATGCATGATGCGTTTCCCCTCCCGTTTTCTTTCAGCCCTTCCAGTAGAGACCTTGCCAGACCACAGCATCATTCATCGTCAAGATCAAGATCAAGACGTGAATCCCCATCAGATATACACCACCAGAGGAGACGCTCTAATTCCTCCTCAAGACACCGCTCCCACCGCCAGGACAGCCGCTCTAGTCATAGAGCCTGCTGGGGATGTGGGACACGAGTCCCGGAGGGCAAATCTTTGTGTGACCAGTGCTATGCCCAAGCGGTCGGGGAAAAAGAGACAGAAAGCCAGAGCTTGGAGTCTCTAGTAAGGCGCGTGGTACAGCAGTCTATGAAGGAGGTAGAAGCACCTCACACTCGGAGCCAATCCACTCGTTCCGGCTCTCCCGCTGCTGAGGGACACGAGACAGCAGGCCCTTCGCAGCCTTACGCCTCTTCGCCTGACTCTTCAGAGGATGAAATTGATGGTGAGGAAGAGAGTGTCGGTTTTGACTTCTCCCTAGTTTCGCCTTTAATCAAAGCGATCAAGGAGGCCCTTAATTGGGAAGAACCATCTCCCTCTCCAACAAAGCAGAAAAAATTCTTTAAACAGTTGGGGAAGGAGCGAGCAAGTTTTCCGCTCCTGACGGAACTAAAAGACATCATTGATGAAGAATGGTGTAAAGTAGACAAGAAGTCTTCAATGTCAAACAAAACGGCCAGGCTGTATCCTTTTAAAGCAGACGAGGTGAAACACCTGGAGAATGCCCCTTCGGTGGATGCGGCTTTAATGCGCTTAGCCAAGCATGTCACCCTTCCTCTTGAAGACGCTGTGTCCTTCAAAGATGGTCTGGAAAGGAAGATAGACCAAGATGTCAAGAGGATCTATGGGCTAGCAGGCTTAGCCTGCAAACCTGCCCTTGCCTTAGCAGCCATGTCCAAGGCCATGGAGGCCTGGACGGAGAACGTTGATTCCTTCCTGAGAGGGGTATCTGAAGAGCTAGCCAGAAGCTCGGCGGCGGCAGAACTAAAATTGGCAGCGGTCTTCCTGGGGGAGGCATCCATTGATCTGATTCGTCTGTTGGCGCGGATTATGCTATCATCAGTTACGGCAAGGCGGGCCCTATGGCTGCGTCCTTGGCTTGCGGATCCAGTTTCCAAGCAGTCTTGGTGCAGGATTCCCTTTGAGGGGTCTTCCCTGTTTGGAAACAAACTCGATGATGCCATATCCCGTGCCACAGGTGGTAAGTCGGGTTTCCTTCCTCAGGATAGACGTCTGTCGGGAAGAAAGAAATTTCAGTATCGAAGACGCAGCCAGGAGCGCTCAAAGGAAGCGCGCTCATATAGACCAGGTCGCGACTTCAGGAGAAACTGGAGTAGAGGCCAGACTTCTTTCCGTAAAACCAGCAAGAGCCAGACGTCTGAGGGCCGGGGCCCGGCGAAGTCCTTTTGAGATTGTGCCCGCCCAGGCGGGTCGGGTAGGGGCACGTCTGCTCCTTTTCCGGCACGTCTGGGTGGCCTCGATCTCAGATCACTGGGTAATCAAGACAGTGTCTTCAGGCCACAGATGGGCTTTTTCCAGCATCCCTCCCCCCAGGTTTATATCCACTCTGCTCCCTTCCCTGGAAGAAAAGAAGCAGATTCTAATGTCTTATGTGGACATACTAAAGGTTCAAGGAGCAGTAGTGCATGTTCCAAGAGAAGAATGGTTTCAAGGGGTATATTCCCCATTATTCCTAGTTCAGAAGAAAAATGGTGCTTGGCGCCCAGTCATCGATCTAACCTACCTCAACAGGTTCATAAAGCACGGAAAGTTCAAAATGGAGACGTTATCAACCATCCAACAAGCCGTCCAACCCGGGGATTGGATGATCTCTATCGATTTAAAGGACGCCTATTTTCACGTTCCAATAGAGAAAGAGTTCTTCAAATTTCTAAGGTTCCAAATCGGGGTAGAACATCTACAATTCATTTGCCTCCCATTCGGACTGACTACGTCACCCCGAGTTTTCTCGAAGGTACTGCTGGCGGTAGTGGCCCTGGTCAGGCTAAAAGGCATACGTCTCTACCACTACTTAGACGACCTCTTAGTGTTGTCCCAGGACAGAGAACAGTTATTGCTCCACAGGGAACAGGTGACTTCCATATTGTCCAGCTTCGGATGGCTCCTGAACATAGAAAAGAGCCATCTAGTTCCATCCCAGCATCTGATATATCTAGGGGCCCAGTTCGATACAGTGAGAAGTACCATCTCTCTCCCATTAGAGAAGATCCCAGTGATTCAACGGAGGATCTCACGGGCTCTACACGCTTCACATTTGAAGGCCTCTCAGTGCCTAGAAATCATAGGGACAATGGTCTCTACGACTCAGATGGTCAAATGGGCTCTATGGAGGTTACGACCCTTCCAGTCAGGGTTTCTCCGTCAATGGAAATCAGGCGACAAGAATCAGGTAATCAGGATATCCACGTCTATGAGGAACAGCCTCTTCTGGTGGCTTCTTCGCAAAAACCTACTGAATTGCCACTCTATCGCTCCCGTCTCGTGGGTCACAGTCACGACCGATGCCAGCGGTACAGGCTGGGGGGCCCTATGTGGGTCAGCCCTTGCCCAGGGGAAATGGGCCACGCAGCTAGTTGTCCCGGGGTCGAACGTGCTGGAGCTTCGAGCAGCCTGGTGTGCTCTCCAGTCCTTCTCTCACCTCCTGAAGGGGAAGTCGGTTTTGTTGAGAATGGACAATACCACGGCGGTGTCCTACGTCAAGAGACAGGGAGGCACACGGAGCTCCACTCTCCTTCAGGAAGTAGAACCCATCCTTTCCTGGGCTCAGAAGAATTTAGTAGGCATTTCGGCAGTATTTGTTCCCGGGGTCCAGAATTCCCAGGCGGATTTTCTTTCTCGCAACCAATTAGACAACAACGAGTGGTCACTGCATGCGAAGACATTCGAGTGGATCCTGTCAAGGGGGTTTATTCCAGAAGTGGATCTCTTCGCATCTCCCTGCAACTTCAAAGTGGAAAGGTTCTACACTCGGGGTCGGTGCAGCCAAGCATTCGGGATAGATGCCTTGACGGATCTGTGGAGTTTCAAGAAGGCATATGCTTTTCCCCCACTCCCGGTGCTGCTCAGATTTCTGCGCAGGCTTCAGTCGGAGGAAGTGGAAATAGCAACAATAGCTCCTTTTTGGCCGAACAGGCCTTGGTTCCCACTTCTGATCCAACTCAGTTTTCAAGAGCCGGTACCTCTTCCGCTCAGACCAGACCTTCTTTCTCAAGGGGTAGTCCTTCACCCTTGTCCGGCACAGCTGAAACTAATGGTCTGGTTCTTGAGAGGAAGAGGCTGGAATCATTCGGATGCTCCTCTAAAGTGATCTCTACCCTGATGAGTTCGAGAAGGACAAGCACAAATAAGGTTTACAGTAGAATATGGGCTAAATTTGTGGCTTTCTCTTCCTCCGTGGGCAGATCCTTCAGAAAGCCGGAGATTCAGGACATTCTCGCCTTCCTACAAACGGGCTTAGACTTGCAGCTATCCATCAGCTCTCTTAGAGTCCAAATTTCGGCCTTGTCAGCCTTCTCAGGAACATCCTGGGCAGTTCACCCTTTAATTCGGCAATTCTTCAGGGGGGCGTCAAGACTCAAACCTCAGAGGAGACCACGATTCCCCAAATGGGACCTACCACTTGTGCTGGACTATTTATCCGGTCTCAGTACCGCGGGGTCTTCCCCACCTTCTCTGAAGGACTTCTCGGCAAAGGTAGCTTTCATGATAGCCATCACCTCAGCTAAAAGGGTTTCAGAGATTGGATCATTGGGGCATAAAGAACCCTTCTTGACGTTCTTCCCGGACCGAGTTGTGCTCATCCCGATGCTGGGCGCAAATCCAAAGGTAACATCGGTTTTCCACGATAATCAAGAGATTGTGTTGCCAACATTCCGATCTCCGGATTCCTCCGAGATGCACCCACTGGATGTAGGGGAGGTCCTGAAGGTCTATCTTAACATGACTTCTTCTTTCAGACGTACTGATCACCTTTTTGTTCTCCACTCTGGGACTAATAAAGGGAAGAAGGCCTCGACTAGGACAATTGCGTCTTGGATTGTACAGGTCATCCAACAAGCCTACAGGGCTAAGGGCTTGGCTCCCCCAGAGGCGGTGACAGCTCACTCTACTCGCGGAATGGCAGCATCCTGGGCAGCGGCGCAGCATGTGGCTCCAGATATCATTTGCAAAGCGGCCTCTTGGGCCTCTATTAATACTTTCATGTCTCACTACTGTATAGAGCCTGCCTCATTGTCTTCTGTTGATTTTGGTCGTAAAATCCTATCGGTGGATAGGACAAAATAAATTTTCTGTTGTTTAAGCATACCCTCCCGTGTGGCTTGGCTAGTTATTTCCCACACGTAGGCTGCCATGGAGTCTGTCAGGAAAAAGGAAAATTTATTGTCAAATACTTACCGTAATTTTCCTTTCCTGATGGACTCCATGGCAGACGGAGTTCCCACCCATTTGGTTATTGAGTAGACTAGTTACGGAACGTAGCATCATGGGGTGAGTGCTCTTTTATTTGAAAGGGGTCCTATAGCATTGGAGAGGAGGCGGGGTTAACCCACACGTAGGCTGCCATGGAGTCCATCAGGAAAGGAAAATTACGGTAAGTATTTGACAATAAATTTTCCTTTTTTTCCCTTCCCCTGGATCATCTGTGGGTATAGGGTTCGGTATGTGGAGACTTTCAGTTTTATTTATAGTATTTTTTTTTTTTAACCTGACTATGTAATGCTGATAGCCATACCTCTGCAACATTTTTTCACCATCCCACTGTAGCCCAGGCCAAGACAGCCTAAGGCTACTTTCACACTGGAGCGGTGGGGGCGCTGGCGGTAAAGCGGCGCTATATTTAGCGCCGCTTTACCATCGTTTTAGCAGCGCATTTCGGCCGCTAGCGGGGTGGTTTTACCCCCCCGAGCGGCCGAAAAAGGGTTAATACCGCCCGCAAACCGCCGCTGCAGCAGCGTTTTGCGGGCGGGTTCGGAGCGCTGCCCCATTGTTTTCATTGGAACGGGCGCTATAGGAGCGGTAAATATACCGCTCCTATAGCGAGCCAAAGATGCGGCTTGCAGGACATTTTCCAGCGTCCTGCAAGCGCACCGCTTCAGTGTGAAAGCCCTCGGGCTTTCACACTGAAGACACAGCAACAGCTGTTTTGGGTCGGTTTGCAGGCGCTATTTTTAGCGCAATAACGCCTGCAAACCGCCCCAGTGTGAAAGGGGCCTTAGTAAAGGTGGAAATTCTGCTCTTAGTTCAGGAGCAGTCGCAGCATCATGTCCACACCGTCACAGAAAGCTGCATTAAAGTGGTTCTAAAGCCTTAAGGTTTTTCACCTTAATGCATTCTATGCATTAAGGTAAAAAACCTTCTGTGCCCCCCCCCCCCCCCCTTATGCTTACCTGAGCCCGATCCGATCCAGCGATTTGCACGAGAGCCACTGTCTCCTTCCTCCCTGGGCAGATTGATAGCAGCGGGCCTGCTCTGTGTCAATAGAAGCAGACAGGGTGGCTCAGTAGCGAGCTCCCACGGATGCTCCATAGAAAGTGGCTTTTCATGGGGGGCACTTGCCAAAGACGAGAAGACTGAAGCACCAGTGGGGGACCCCAGAAGAAGAGGATCAGGGCTTCTCTGTGCAAAACCAATGCATAGAGCAGGTAAGTATACAATGGGGGTTATTTACGAAAGGCGAATCCACTTTGCACTACAAGTGCAAACTACAAGTGCAAAGTGCACTTGAAATTGCACTGTAGTGCAGTTGGTCTGAGGGGTAGATTTGAAATGAGGAGAAGCTCTGCTGATTTTATCATTCAATCATGTGCAAGCTAAAATGCTGTTTTTTATTTTCCTTGCATGTCCCCCTCAGATCTACAGTGACTTTACTTCCATGTGCACTTTCAGTACAATTTCAAGTGCACTTTGCAGTGCAAAGTGGATTTGCCTTTCATAAATAACCCCCAATGTTTGTTATTTTAACCACTTCAATACCCGCTCATAGTAATATGACGCCCGCAGATGGGATCTCGGGACCCGGTGCGCGGCGGCCTCGATGTCCGCTGGGCACCCGCGATTGCCTGGTAACACAGCAGGACCGTGGATCTGTGTGTTTAACCACTTTCCGACCGGCGCACGACGATGTACGTCCGTTTTTTGAAAAGGGATATCTCGGTAACGGCAGCAGCTGCTGCCACAACCGAGATATCCATCTCTTCAGGCGCCGGTCGGCTGTCCGATAATGGTGGTCATCGCGGCGGATTCGCCGCAAGATCACCGTTATCGGCGGCGGGAGAGGTGCCCCCCCCCCTCCCGCCGCTCTCCCGCGCCTTCCGCCGCTTACCGGAACCGTCAGCAGCGGCGGAGGCGATCGGGTCCGTTCCCCTGAGTGACGCTAAGATGGCCGCCACTCATCTCTATACCATAGGAGGGCAGAAGCGACGTCAAAAACGTCACTTCCGCCCATACCTCTTAAAGAGGAATTTTCAAATGTAATTTTTTTTAAATGACATTTTTTTTTTTTTTTTCATTGAAGTCCAAATATGAGATCTGAGGACTTTTTGACCCCAGATCTCATATTTAAGAGGACCTGTCATGCTTTTTTCTATTACAAGGAATGTTTACATTCCTTGTAATAGGAAGAAAAGTGAGCCAATTAAATTTTTTTTTAAAAACAGTGTAAAAATAAATAAAATCAAGAAAAATAAATAAGAAAAACCAAAATTTTTTTTTTTAAAGCGCCCCGTCCCGACGAGCTCGTGCGCAGAAGCGAACGCATACGTGAGTAGCGCCCGCATATGAAAACGGTGGTCAAACCACACATGTGAGATATCGCCGCGATCGGTAGAGCGAGAGCAATAATTATAGCTGTAGACCTCCTCTGTAACGCAAAATATGCAACCTGTAGAATTTTTTAAACGTCGCCTATGGAGATTTTTGAGGGTAAAAGTTTGATGCCATTCCACGAGCGGGCGCAATTTTGAAGCGTGACATGTTAGGTATCAATTTACTCGGCGTAACATTATCTTTCACAATATATAAAAAAATTGGACTAACTTTACTGTTGTCTTATTTTTTTATTCAAAAAAGTGAATTTTTTCCAAAAAAAGTGCGCTTGAAAGACCGCTGCGCAAATACGGTGTGAAAAAAAGTATTGCAACGACCGCCATTTTATTCTCTAGGGTGTTAGAAAAAAAACAATATATAATGTTTGGGGGTTCTAAGTTTTTTTCTAGCAAAAAAAACTGTTTTAAACATGTAAACACCTAAAATCCAAAACGAGGCTGGCCTTAAAGTGGTTAAAAACACAGATCCACGTCCTGTCAGAGGAGAGGGGACTGATCATGTGTTCCCAGTACAGAGGAACAACGATCGGTCTCCTCCCCTTGTGAGTCCCCTCCCCCACAGTTAGAATCACTCCCAGGGAACATAATTAACCCCTCCCTAGCCCCCTAGTGTTAACCCCTTCCCTGCCAGTCACATTTACACAGTAATCAGTGCAATTTTATAGCACAGATCGCTGTATAAATGTGAATGGTCCCAAAAATGTGTCAAAAGTGTCCGATATGTCCGTCACAATGTCACAGTCATGAAAAAAATCGCAGATCGCCGTCATTACTAGTAAAAAAAAAAAAAAATGACATAAATCTATCCCCTATTTTGTAGACGCTATAACTTTTGCGCAAACCAATCAATATACGCTTATTGCGATTTTTTTATTTTTTTTTACCAAAAATATGTAGAAGAATACATATCGGCCTAAACTTTTTTTAATTGGATATTTATTATAGCAAAAAGTAAAAAATATTGTGTTTTTTTTTAAAATTGTCGCTCTTCTTTTGTTTATAGCGCAAAAAAAAAAAACTGCAGAGGTGATCAAATACCACCAAAAGAAAGCTCTATTTGTGGGGAAAAAAGGACGTAAATTTTGTTTAGGTGCAACGTCGCACGACTGCGCAATTGTCAGTTAAAGTGCAACAGCGCTGAAAACTAAAAATTGGTCTGGGCAGGAAGGGGGTGAAAATGTCCTGTATTGAAGTGGTTAATAAAATAATAAATTAAGCTTTAATGTCACTTTAAGTGGACTTCGCTGACATGAAGCAGGTGTTTGTGGGACTTTGGGATAAAATTGTGAAATTGTTGCAGTGCATATTTTTTTAATAGGTGGCCATAGTTCTACTTTAAATGCACACATCTCTTCGTTCCTGGACTGTTGTATTTTCTATGCAAAGACTTTTATTAATTTGACTTTAAAATAATACATATAATGTAACTTAAAGGTTAACTAAGTGTTCTGTTATAACCCACTATTTTTGGAGTTAATGACCTTGGAAATATATACTTTGGTCGGAGGATTTTTGTTTTGTGGAGATTAAAAGCCAAATTGTATGTATTACTAGATTTTTGTGAGTGTTTTTGGTGGCCACAAGCAGACCACAGTTTTGGAATTCATCCTAGATGCGGTCAGCTTTTTTATTTTAATTCAGGCAAAGCCTGTTCCTTCCATTCCTATCTAATGTAAATATTAGGGTAAAATATGTAAAATGTATACACTGTGTATGGCTTCCGCTCAAGGGCTCATGTACACAGGATGTTTTTACAGCTGCTGTTAGGGGCATCTGACTTTTTTTAACTGCCTCTAAACGCCCCTCCATGTTAGCCTATGTGTCCATGCACACATAAACTGTCAGAGGCATTTGGAGGCATAGGCGTTTAGGGGCAGTAGAAAAAGACGACAGCCTGCGCTTCAAGGAGCAGTAAAAACGAACACCCCTAAACGCTGTAACAAGCGGTTAACAGCTTTTAGCCGCGTTTGGCGTTTTTACATTATAGGGAGTGTTTTTAATGAAAAAAATGCTGACGCCAAAAAAAAGAAAAAAACACGCAATAACGCTAATGTAAAAACGCAGCCAAATGCCATTTTTAGCGCTGTTCCACCCACTGCTCTGCATTGACACAACATATTGCCCATTTCCCAGAACTTCTGTGCTATATGCCACGCAGTGCCACTGCACACCACTTAGTGTACCTCACATGCCACTGCATTTCCTTGCACTGACTACCAATCTGTTTCTGGGACATACTTGGGATCAGTACTTACTTCCACATGCATTTGCACTGTATGATGAACATTGCATGCTGGGCTACTGATAGGGGGTATAGGTAGTTTGTACCCCCCCCCCCCAGCACAAAGAGTCACACAGAGTAGGGGTGGGGGGACCTGGGGGAACCTGTCTAGTAGGCTTTATGGTGCTCCATGATTTCTAATGGTGGCTCTGACTGAGATAATTGTGCCGATCACATCTAGGCCATTTTTTGGACCCTTGGCCTAAGACTGGGGTAGGCAACCTCGGGCCCTCCAGCTGTGGTGAAACTACAAGTTCCATGATACATTGCAAGACCCTGACAATCACAGGCATGACTCCTAGATGCAGAGGCATGATGGGATTTGTAGTTTCACAAAAGCTGGAGTGCTGAGGTTGCCTACCCCAGGCCTAAGGCCTACCCATTTGTCCCCCAAGGGAAAGGAAGAGTCGCCGTAGCTGCCTTAATAAATTACTTTAAAAACCTGTGTACTGTGTTTTAGTTTTGACACTTTTTTTTTAGGTGAATGGGTAGGGGTACAACGTACCCCATAGTCGTTCACATAGGGTGGGGGGTGATATCTGGGGCCCCCTTGTTAAAGGGGCTTCCAAATTCTGATAAGCCCCCCGCCCGCAGAACCTGACAACCAACGGCCAGGGTTGTCTGTAAGAGGCCCTTGTCCTCATCAACATGGGGACAAGGTGCTTTGGGCTGGAGGGCGCAAGGCTCCCCCCTGCCCCAAAGCACCCACACCTCCCCATTTTTGAGGGCCTGGTAAGGTTCGGGGGGGGGGGGGCGCTCGCTCGTCCCCACCCTCTTTTCTGTCCTGCCGGGCTGCGTGCTCGGATAAGGGTCTGGTATGGATTTTGGAGGGGACCCTATGCCGTTTTTTTTTTCATTTTTTGCGTGGAGTTCCCCCTAAAGATTCATACCAGACACAAAATGCCTGCATTGACGGGATCAAAGTCGGATCCCCGTTAATTGAAGTCGGATGGATGTCCGACTTCAAGTTGCAAGGCAAAGTCGGATCCACAGTAGAACGACTGTCGTGTCGTACCAGTGTAAACCTGGTCTAAAGCCTGCTGTCAGCTGACGTCACAGAGCCGGTCCAGGTTCGGGCAAGATCGCGACAAGTTGGGATCCGTCCACATGCCTGGACCGGCACCCGGCTTAGCCTCTCAGCAAGTCGCTGAGAGCCTGAACTGGCCACTCCTACCCCTCCTCCACAGCCCAGCGCTCCAGTGAGCCGGGGGGGGGGACTACTGACTGACAGTCACCAGCTCTCTGCTCAGGGAACTCTGAGAACTGAGCGATCAGCAGTGTGTTGATTGCTCAGTTCTCAGTGTTAGAGCCGGCAGGGGACAGATCCACCTAGGTAAGTATGATTCTTAAAAAAAATTAAATAAAAAAAGCCATACTTCTCTTTAACTATTCCTTTTTACTTCTGATACCTCTAGGACGATATGACTGCTTTTTTTCCTGAACTATCTAGAAGTTTCTGAATTAGTATCTTTGGATGTTATACCTTGGGGACTATACCTGGTCTTCACTGTGTGGGGCTGTCTTGTAATTTTTATTTCAGGCACTGGATGCTGTGTTAGGCGCTCATTTTGGCACGAAGTGTAACATGTGTAGTTAGCTATAGGGTGCTTTATTGATTCATGGCTGTAGTGCATCTCTATGGTTCCCAGACCATAAAGACCCCTTAGGGCAGTGATGGCGAACCTTGGCACCCCAGATGTTTTGGAACTACATTTCCCATGATGCTCATGCACTTTGCAGTGTGGTTGAGCATCATGGGAAATTTCCAAAACATCTGGGGTGCCAAGGTTTGCCATCACTGCCACACTGTGACAAGCAAAGCCTGTACCCCCAACGGGCCCAGCAACATGGATAAGATAAGACAGGGATTTTCAGAATTTTTGGGACAAATTGAAGTTTTGTAGCTTTTGAAAAAATATACAAGTGAGATGAAGGGTGTAATATTTGTGCCTAAGATTACTTTTTAAAAGAATACAATTGTTTCCATATTTAATGTGTTGCACACAACTATTAAAGTCTTCTTTGCATAGCTGTTACAGTACACACCATTATTACAAGGGAATCATGGCAGCCAAATAAACACTGCTTGTATTTGGTAACCATAGAGATGGTGAGATAATGGTGTCTGCTCTATGTTTATATTTTTGACGTTAACTGAAATTATATGATTTTAAGAATAAACCGGAATACCATACACTTAATAGTTTATTGAAAATCTATAATAAGTGCTGTTGCAACTTTGCAGTCATCGATCGCTTTCCAGAAAGTAGTGTCAGGTATTCTATTGCACAAATCTGTATGCTGTTGTGGTGCCATATCATTAGAGGGAAGATATTCTTTTTGCAGAGGCCTGGACCAGGAGCATTCGGATGGAGCACAGCCATTCTTTCCTTGTAAACTGTGCGTATTGTTACAGTTTACAAGGAGGAGGAGGAGAGAAGCCGCTGGCTCTGAGCAGGCAGCTGTCCCTTTAATCTGTGTGGCAGTTGCTGCGTCCAGTTTCCTCACATTTAAAACATTCGTTCTAAAGTTGTGCTTCTGCGTGTAGCATTGGAAGAAGGAACCTTTACTGATATATAGACTGCCAGCGCTGACCTCCTCCTGAAAATATTAGTTGCCTGGCAATTTTTGACTTTATTACTTGGAGACACGGACATGGAACAAGAATTCAGATCACTAAAGAAAGCTTGAAATCGACGCTACTTATCTGCATTATTGTTCTAAATGTTGGTACACACGGTCCGAATATCGGACAATATTGGCTGGTTCAACAAAAACTGGTCTTCATTCGGCCAGTGTGTACAGAAACCTGTCCGGCTTCTGTCGATTGGGCATGCTTGAAAACCAGCAGCTGACTGGCATCCGATCAGCACTCGCAGCCAGTGGCTGCGAGCGCTGATCAGTGTGTCCTGGCGGGGGGGGGGGGCAGTCCCTGCATAGCGGGGATGGTCACTGTACTAACATCGCTTGTGTTAGTATAGTGATCTGTTCCTGCTTCTCCACCGATGCACCTGGATTCAGCAACTCATTGTTCAATCTTATCCCTTGCAGCAGAGGATTCCTCCCATTAACGCAGTCTCCACTTTATTTTTTGGGTGCCTCTTTTGCTTTTATGTTAAGAAGTTTTGCAAGTTGTATGTTCAGGCCTCAGCTGCAAGATGATACAGCCTGTTGGTTGAGTAATGGTCTTTGACCTTTCTCTTCTGTTGGCAATGTTGCTGTGATGCCCACTGCTCAGTTTTGTATTGCTTTTGGAGGCCCCGCTTGCCTAAGACTCTATCTGTGCCCTGTACTGTATGAGAAAGGAAACAGGACTATTGAATTGTATAAGGCCCCTTACACACAGGGTGGGCTTCATTGCAGTCCAGCATGGAACCTGTCCACTGATCCTTGCTGAGCAGGTGGATGTCTGGTCTATGTCCGCTCTGCTTATGCCCGCTTTCCTCTATGGGCAACTGCCATCTGATCAGATCCACCAGACAGATGGGGAACAGATCCCCATTCGTCTGTTTTTAGCAGACAGGAATGGACACATTGACATCTGCTGCTACATAGAGGAGACTGGAGGGTAGAGATTGGGTCCGCCTGAAAAACGGACAGGCAGAACCGATCGCTAAAAGGGCCCAAAATAACTAAACACAAATTACATCAATGTGTTTCGTTTTTTACACTCAAACATAAAAGTGTATATATGCAGTGAAAAAACATTTTAAAAAGATGTTTATTTATATTTTTTTATGATCACAGTTTGACATTTTTATGGTCTTGCATATATGCAGTTTGAGTTCAAAACACTAAGCACA
This sequence comes from Lithobates sylvaticus, assembly GCA_028564925.1. Lineage (NCBI taxonomy): Eukaryota > Metazoa > Chordata > Amphibia > Anura > Ranidae > Lithobates > Lithobates sylvaticus. The sequence goes on from CM053030.1 coordinate 475,834,084, forward strand.
TTGATGTAGATTAGGTTTAGTTATTTAGTGGATAGTATTGTTGTATGACTTGATAATGCACATGACGATGTAGCATCCATTTTCTACGATTTTGTCACTTTATGCTTGCAGCTCACTAACTTTATTTTAATATGTGCGCAAGATTTATTTGGGATATTAAGGACTTTTGCATTACTTGTAAAATATGTTTCTTGGAGTACAGTACGGAACACAGGACCCTTCTCTCTGCCTGTGTATCCTTTTATTGTTGGCTAATATGGGGGTCCTTTTCCAGTGTCCAGTCACCTGAAGGTACAAGCTTATAACATTTATAAATGGCACTGTAGAAATAACAGTTGAACGGTCAGTGTGGCCGTTTATGTCTGTGAACCGAGCCCCCTGAGGATGGATCTCTTCATAGACACTGTGTGCAAAGCTGATCCAAGTGGCTCTATACCTTGGGGTTACTGTGATTGGTCATAGAGAGACCAATCACAGGGATCAAAGATGTAAACATTGTATTGTTTAGAAGAAAGAAAGAGGAACTAATGAATGGAACTTGGAAAATAACTATGCGTTAATTCACTGGAAACCACAGGACAATACATATTGTGTGCAGCTTGCACAATTTTAATCCTTATAATGCAAAATAATATAAATAAGCTGTCAACAGCAAAATGATATAAGGAAATATACATAGCCTTAAACTGGACTTAAAGTGGTTGTAAACCCTTACATATACGCAGTAAAGTGATTGGTGATACACAAAGATTAAACAAATCTTCCTACATACGTTGTGCCTGTTTATCTGCAGTCTTCTCTACATCCGTTCAAGGTGCTGAATTTATAAAGCTTCTCTGAGAGTTCAGATAAAAGGGGGTGGAGAACTGAAATTATACTCTACAGCGCTCGGTGTGGAGAGCTCTGAGAGCTGATTGTAAGGAAGGGACACACCTCCCCTTCACACAGCACACAAGAACAGAGCGGTGGCTGTCAATTAACTGGAGGTCCCTCTCCTGTCACCTTTTTTCTCTTGGTGTCAGGAAAACTTGCAGATAGAAGAGGAAAGAAGCAGCAGATCAAAATGACACATAGAGGTTGATTTACTAAAGCTGGAGAATGCAAAACCTGGTGCAGCTGTGCATGGTAGCCAATAAACTTCGAACTTCAGCTTGTTTAATTAAGCTTTGACAATAAAATCTGCAAGCTGATTGGTTTCTATGCTGAGCTGCACCAGATTTTGCACTCTCTAGTTTTAGTAAATTAACCACTTAGTGCTTTTAATTGAGACAAGTACACACTACAGGGGGGTTATGCTTTGTTCACATTTCATGTCTGAGGTTTACAACCACTTTAAGGCCTCATGCACACTGGACGTTATAAAAAAAAGCCAGTAATGTTAGCTGTAGGAAGCTGTAGAGTGAGTTTTCAGCTTTTTTGTAGTAGCGTTTTTTTGTCATTTTTTAGCTGTAGCTTTTTTTTTAGCAAAACTAAACTCCTATAAAAGCTTATGGCTCAAAAACGCTGATAAATGCAGAATAACTGCGTTTTTTGGCGTTTTTAAGCTGTTTTCAGCTTTTTACAGCTGAAAAACTCCTCTGAAAACCAGCCAGAAAACGCCCCAGCCAAAAACTGCTGATAACAGCCTGTGTGTGCATGGACACCTAGGATAACAGGCTGGGGAGTTTATTGGCTGCAGAAAAAAATGTCTGAAGCCAAAAACAGCAGCTGTAATAACGTTCCGTGTGCATGAGGCCTAAGGCCCCTTTCACACGAGGCGGGCTCCGCTTGCACGGAGCCCGCCTCTGTCCGCCGGCTCAGCGGGAGATCTCTCCGTTGATCTCCGCTGAACCGGCGGATGACAAGCCTCTCTCCGCTCACTGAGCGGGGAGGGGCTTGCGAGCGCCGCTGATCTCTATGGAGAGATCGGATGAAAACGGACAGTGTGTCCGTTTTCATCAGATCTCACCCGATCCGATCCGCCAGCTACGGATCTGGACGTATAGCCCATACGTCTGCTTTTGGCGGATCGGACCGGGTCGGATGTCAGCGGGGATGTCTCCGCTGACATCCGACGCTCCATAGGCTAACATGGAGCGCCCGTTCAGATCCGCCGTCAAAACTGACAGGCGGATCTGAACGGTCCGACCATGTGAAAGGGGCCTAAGGCTACTTTATCCTTTAGATCTCTGATACCCTTTGCAAATTTTTGTGCGTTCTTTGTGGCATCTGCAGGCCAAAGTCAGTTTCCTCAGTGCTTGCTCAGGCCAGTGAAGGTAAAATATTTTTCAGAATTTGTTCTAGTATTTTATTCTCACTAACTTATTTTTTCTGTGCAATTCATTGTTTGTTTTTCCCATCTGATTTGTTTGCTAAAAGACCTTTCTAAAAAAAAAAAAAAATCAAATGTGGCATAAATAATTTTAGGGAGACTATAGGGCAGCATTTATTTGTAAATGACTGCCATAGGGCTCTTTCACACGGGGCGGACCAGTGCTGATCCGCCCCGTGGATATCTGCTTGCTCAGCGTGGATCTAAGAGCCCATAGCCTATTCTATATTTGTGTATATTTTCAGTCTGTGACCCCCCCAGTCTGCAGCAACTCCTATAGCATTTTTTTTAGTCTTCGGCCATCATTTGTAGACATGCCCACAGACTCCTATTGTATGTCTGTAATGTATGAAAGCTTTCTGTAGTATTGCATTCACTACATTTTATGTGCAGTCCTTTGCTGATATCGGGGGCCGCACTCGAGGCCCACTTCATCAAGAAGGTTGGCCAACACTGCTTTAGACAATGTGAGAGAAGTTGGTCTTGAATGACTTTTTCCATCGCTTTCCGTCTCAAGTAGAAAGGGGTAAAACAACCCAGCGGGGACACAGACAGCTTAAAAACGTACTAATCCTTCCCTACTCAATACAAAAAACAAAAAAAAAGGGTCTGAGCCATGACGGGCTCTCTTTAAAGTAGATCACATGATCTACTGATAAATATTTTTCTTCTCTCTGATGAGGAAGATACATCGTCAATCTTCTTACAATGTAATATTTCTTCTTCATTTTCTCTTGTTCCTTAGGCGTTATGTCTCTCCTGCGGCCCCTTCTTCTGGATGTGGTCCCAAATATCCAGCAGACCTCTGCTCTGGCTCTCGGGAGGCTAGCCAATTATAATGATGATCTGGCAGAAGCAGTTGTTAAAGGAGACATCCTTCCACAGCTTGTGTATTCACTCGCCGAACAGAATGTAAGTCAATACTTTATGGAGGTTTTTTTTTTTTTCTGCAATTGTTGCACTTAACATAACTCACAAGAAACACATTTCTGCCTCTAGACTAAGTTCAATGGTGGCTAGCTATTATATATTTGAACAACTGCCTTTCTGACGTGATCCTTTAAAGAATAAAGTGAACCTGTCATCTGTTTTTCAAGCCTATAAAGAAAACTTCTCTTGAAAGAAACACAAAGATAGCGGTTTTCATGTCCCCAATGTTAGTTGCCTGGTTGTGGTAATTGTTCACTTGCTTGACCTCTTTGAATCATTAACCCAGAACAAGAATGCTAATAAGGTCTGCCGAAGTTTCTTAAGCTGGCTATACACTAGTAGAAATGTATTCAACATTTTTTGTTTTAAGAAAGTTTTTTGATTTCCTAAATGTTAGCAGTCTCAAATGGACATTCGTTTTTGACTGCAGTGAATTTTTCTCTAAGGAACAAGTTTCTAATGCCGCGTACACACGACCGGTTTTGCCATCGGAATTAAGTCTGAAGGTTTTTTCAATGGAATTCCGACGGAATTCAGCTCAAGCTGTCTTGCATACACACGGTCACACCAAATTTCGACGGTCAATAACGCAGCGACATACAACACGCACGGCGGCACTATAAAAAGGAAGTTTAATGCTTCCGAGCATGCGTCAAATTGTTTCCAAGCATACATCGGAATTTTGCGTGTCGGAATTGCATACACATGAACAGAATTTCCGATAAAAATCTGAAAAATTGAGAACATGCTCTCAAATTTTTTTCTGGCGGGAATTTGGCCAGCAAAATTCCAATGGGGCTTACACACAGTCGCATTTTCCGATGAAAAGCTCTCATTGGTCTTTTGCTGGCCGATCGTGTGTACGCGGCATAAGAGTCAATATAGAAACAGTTCAGGAATCAATAATTAGTGAGCAATTAAAGCACATTGATAAGTGAGAAAAGAAATAAATAAATTGTGGCTCCAAGTAAAGGAGAAGAAAACAACTACTAAGTACAAAGTAAGCAGGATTCTAAACAATAAATCAAGATAACAGTCCCACATGCCGTGTTGAGAAGTGGAAATCACAGGATAGCCAGAGGGTCAACAACCAAGCTTATGCTGCGCTTACCCGAACATATGTGACCAGAATGGTCCACATGTACTATGTTTACAACATAAAAGCCAGCCTCCCAGATCACGGAACCGTCCTGCTACACCTCCAGGTAACAAACAGCATGGGAAATGTGGTTGCCAAATGCCGTTATAGCCAATATGTCTTGTTATGACTCAGACTCCCAGATAGGATTGCATTCCATTAAGGATGGCAATACTCCATACAGTGCATTATCGTTTATAAAATCAATTTAATGCAAAAGGGGTACACTCACATGGGTAGATCATTAACAAGCATGGAAACGTCAGATGCAATACTTCCTCCAGACACCAAAATGGGCAAAGATTGATCGTGCATGCGTGGTAGAGTGTGTGTGGCTCCGCTGTACGCGTTTTGTCACATATGATGTCATCAGGGGCGTGTGTTAGGCCACATATGCCCTGATGGCTTCATATGTGATAAAATGCTTAGGGTGAAGCCACGCACACACGCTACCACGCATGCACATGGTTAATGGCATAGTACATAGCAGCTCTCTGTATATTTCACATTGAGCACCTTTTCGTGCGGATTCACTTTGTTTATTTTTTTGAAGTTTATAAGAATGTTTGTTTTTCACATCAATGAATCTTATCTGAGTCTCCAGAATTCAGAAAATTCGGGAATTTTGGAGAATGTTAAAAAAAATCGCCTCTGAGTGGTAGAGTATCTGATAGTAGAGTGACCGATTATTGCTCTTTGATGTTATTTTTGTGAAATAGTTAGAATTATCAATAATAATAATAAGCAATCTTGCAATGGCTGTCTGTAGGGCAACGAAGACAGTCCTACCTACAACAAGAATCTGCAAAAGCTTTCTTTGTTTCAGCCCAGAGTTGGTTTTTAAAGTGGAAATTCACCCTCCAATTAAAACTGTCCACTCCTCCTCCGCTACGCTTCCTGATTATTGGCTTTTTGTTTACTTTTTTCTTTTGAAAAAGGGTTCAGCCCGCCTCCAAGCGAGCAAAGTCCTTTCTTGTATTAAGAGGGGAATGGACTGCAGAGAGAGAGATATAATATGCAGTTCAGTTTTGGGCACCAGTTCTGAAAAAGGAAATCGGGGAACTGGAGAAAGTGCAGCGAAGGGCAACCAAACTAATAAGAGGCAAGGAGGAGCTCAGCTATGAGGAAACATTAGAGCACATTGAATTTATTCTCTCTTGAGAAAAGGAAATCGGGGAACTGGAGAAAGCTTTCTTTGTTTCAGCCCACAGTTGGTTTTTAAAGTGGAAATTCACCCTCCAATTAAAACTGTCCACTGCTCCTCCGCTCCGCTTCCTGATTATTGGAGGAGCTCAGCTATGAGGAGAGATATTAGAGCAGAGAGAGATATAATTTTGCCCCTGTACAAATCATTAGTAAGACCTCATCTGGAATATGATCAACATGTACAAATATATAAGTGGCCCATATAGTGAAATTGGTGTTGAGTTATTCACTTTAAAGTCATTGTAAAGTATCTTTTTTTATTTTTTACAAATAACAAACATATAATACTTACCTGCACTGTGCAGCTCGTTTTGCACAGAGTGGCCCCGAACATCCTCTTCTGGGGTCCCCCAGCGGCTCTCGCGGCTCCTCCCCGCATTAGATAATCCACTAGGAGAAGCGCTCTCCCGAGAGGGTTAACTTGCGGGCGCGCTCCCGAGTCCAGCATTTGCGTCCATACACGCGAATGCCGACGGATTGGAGCTTCAATCCTCACCTGACATTTCTAGCACAGAGTCTTTTTGGTAGTTTGTAGGTGGCTGTGAATGCTATTTAAGTCTTGCCTAGGAGCAGACACCACTAGACTACTACCCTCATGTCTGCTGAGAGCATTTGAGTGGCTATAAAGTACACTGTCATTGGACAGTTTGCATGCAGGTAGTCAGGGCTTAGCTCAGACCAGAATTTTTTTTTTGTTAAAAATAACAAACATGTTATACTTACCTGCTCTGTGCAGTGGTTTTGCACAGAGCAGCTGGATCCTTTTCTGGGGTCCCTCTTCAGTGCTCCTGGCCCCTCCCTCCTTTTGAGTGCCTCCACAGCAAGAAGCTTGTTATGGGGGCAGTGGCGTCTCCAGCTTTCATATTTAAGGGGGGCACATGGGGGGACAGGGACAAAAGTAGGGGGGCAACTATAAAATGCAATTTTACTACGATCCCCAGGGTGGCAGAAAACAAGAGGTATATGTCACCAGCATACCAAGAAAATATAAGGGTCCAAAGCAGTGGGAGAACTATCAGGGTTGCAAAGGTTGTCTTGCCACCGGGCCTTGGTGTTCTGCCACTGTGGGGTTCCCCAGACTCCTCTTGCTGTCCTGCCTCTGCTATTGACAGGTGCTGGTCTGGCATCTGTCTCCTTGGCAGCGGCAGCAGTCTATTACGACCTAGTGCTGGTGACATGGGTGCATGCAGTGGAAGGCTGGCACTATTGGTTGTAGAGAGCCGAGCCCCCAGCTGGTCACCTAGCAGCAATAATGCTGTATAACCTTCTCTGTTGACATGCTGATCGGGATGTGATCCAGATGATGCTCCCAGTCAGATCTAATAAACACAGTATTTATTAGCATTAAGAGTACAACCACATCCACCGCATGTTCAGCAGCGGTGTGGGCTCTATGCCTGTAAGGTGTGGGCTCTATGCCTGTAAGGTGTGGGCTTTGATCAATAAAATCGCTATGATATTTAACACTAGGATTTGACTAGTGACTAGCATGTCAGAGAAGGCTGCACTGCTGCTAAGCAACCTGCAGGGAGGTCAACTGTCTACTCTACAACCATTAGAGATGGGCTCGGGTGTGTTTGAAATCCCACTTGCCCGATCCCGCCAGGAAGCCGACACTGCACACGGCTAATCACAGGCAATGAGACATTCCTGATCTGTGCAGCTGCGAACCGGGAAATGTCTCACTGCCTGTGCTTAGTGCTGTGCAGTGTGGGCTTCCTGACGGGATCGGGCATGTGGGATTTTGAACATGCCCTGCCCATCTCTAACAACAAATTGTGCTGGCCCTCCTGTACATTAGCCCCATACAGTAACCAGCACTGGGTTCCAATGTGCTGCTGCTGCCATGGAGACAGAGACCAGCGCTGTGAATATTCGGGACAGGACAGCAACCCTGGTAGTTCCACCACTGGTCCACACTGGGAGGATTCCCCCATCCATCTATAATGTGTAGATGGGAGAATTGGATCATTTCTTTTTTTTTTCATGCAACCTACTAGTTAAATGAAAAAAGTGATCAATGTATGGGCTGCCTAAGTGCTAAGACCAGCCATAGGTAGTTTAAATCTCAGCTGGTTCAGCAGGAACTGGCTGAGATTTGAACCATTAATGAGCAGGCTGAATGTACCAAGTTGATCAATCAAATTGGGAACAACCAGCCTGCCAGATACTCTTATGATTATCACTAGTTGTTGCTATAGCCACTAGTGATAATGACTGTTTGTTGGGAGAATACAATTGCTGGGCAGGAAGGATATTCCCCTGTCACCATTGTCTGTGTTGATGGGGGAATCATGCAAGTTTCTTTCCTGCACTCTGTGGATGCAGGAAAGAAATTTGCACAGTCTATTACCTGCATAACTGAAAGTGAAAGTAAGTTGTGAAGGTCTTGAAAGAACAGGAGAGGGGGAGGGACAGATGAGGGAGAGAAGGGATGGAGATAATGCAGTTAAGTGATTACAGTGTACTGCAGTGCACACACTTACCTACTGGTCTAGGCTAGAAGGATACTTGCCCTCTCAATAGAGACTGTGTTACTCCAGCGGTGGCCTGAGTAAGATGTGGCACATCCGCTATGAATGCAAACAAAAATACATTGCCTTTTTGGGGGGGCACATGGTGGGGCACAGCATAATTTTGGGGGGGTCAGGGCCCCCTCTGGCCCCCCCTAGGGACGCCATTGTATGGGGGCACCCAAGCCGAGTTGCAGCTCCCTGTGTCCATTCAGGCACGGGTCCATGGCCCGGCCCCTCTGATCAGCAGGGGATCTGTGAGCTGATCCCCTGCTGATTGCAATGGAATCCACCCTGTGTGAAAGGGCCTTAGTGAGGAGTTTAAACAAAAATAAAAATAAATCAAAAGTAAAGATAAAATGGCTAGATCAGGGTAAGGGTCGTGGTCAGGGTCAAAGGTTTGCATCAGTTTGTTTTAGGCAGGGTTAAAAAAAATATTTTTTTATTTAGTGACAGTGTTTTGTAGGATAGAAAAGCAAAATGCACACTATTGTTTATTGGCTGTACTATGATTACAAACAACAAGTAATATATACTTAATGGGTAAGTTCACATTTACAGAAAAATCTGTAAGGTGAACTTACACAGGACCCTCTTCTCACCCCCCTCCCCCGCTAACCTGCAGCGCGGCGATCTCCCGCACTGACACACCGTGTCGCTGCTTCACCGGTCTCAATCTTCAAAACGTACCTCATCAGGAGGTACATTTAGGAGCATTCTAATTGGTCAGCGCTTTCACATGTCACATAATCAGAACCCACGTAGCACATCCTATCAGTGTGGGTGAAGAGGAGAGAAAGCCCAGGGATTTCAAATCCCCTGGCAAAACGATCCATCGGCTTCAGGTACAGTGGGACCGGGTGCGATGGGAAGGGGGTCCAGTGTAAGTTCACCTTACAGAATTTCTGTAAAGGTGAACTTACACTTTAAATGACATTGCTGTGAATGTTAGGAGTGGGAGAATTTTACAGATACATTTTAACAATGAATTTTGTTTTTACTATTTTGGGCCAGATTCCCTTTGCTAATAAAAGGACAGTTAATATCTACTGTATTACCATATACTACCAATTGAAAGCTAAATTAGTCCTGAAAAATCAAGGTATAATTCATCTGTATACACTAAGTAGTTGCGATATGTACAGTTTTACTAACATATGCCAAAGTTGCAAAACTTGGTTCATGCTTTAAAGTGTTTGTTACTCTAAAAAAAAGAAAAAAAATGATCCTGTTCCTTTAAAGCATGTTATGCAGCACAGTGCTTGTGCTGTTTCATTTGACCCCCTGTATCACCTAAAAAACCCGGCTGATTCTGCCTGGTTCTGCCCTCCCCCCTGTAAACTGATCACACGGTTTATCATGGCTGCTGAGTCCTGACACTGTGGTCAGTTTACATGCCTCTGTCATCCGCTCTCTACTCTGTTCGCTTGGTCCTCCTCCCTGCCTGTCAGCTCTTACCAATGCCCGCCCCCTCCCCTCCTGCTGCTGAAATTACTTTAGATTTTTCATATACCGTATTTGCCGGCGTATAAGACGACTGGGTGTATAAGACGACCCCCTATTTTTCCAGTGAAAACTTAGGTTTGGGGCTATACTCGCCATATAAGACTACCCCCCTTCTGAGGCAACACCATTTACAAAAAAACATCAGACAAAAAAAAAAAAACCATCAGACTTAACATCAGAAAAAGGAAACTGGTAAACTACAAGTCCCAGAGATCCCACAATTGGTAGGCAGCAACAATGAATCCTCTCCTCCAAAGCACCATAAATCATACCTGTATTTTAGGGGAGATCTGGAGCTGAATGTGCAGTACAGGATGCTTTGTTAATATGTAGAGCACCAAGTACACACAGTATATGATGTTGTGTTAGTACAGTAGTGTCAGGTACCCTTCAGAATACAGTGTGCAGACAGTGTGCACCACTGAGCCAATCACGGCAGGCATTGTATTTTACTAATCTGTTGATGGCTACAAAGCCTGCTTGGATTGGCAGAGGCTGTGACATCAGCCTGCGCCGCTCTGACTCATGTAGCCTGTTCGGATTGGCAGAGGTTGTTACCCAATCTGAGCAGGCTTAGCAGGCTCTGTATTCATCAGAGTGCATCGCCCGCCGGGATTGGCTGAGCGGCGCATACTGTATACATATTACAATTTTACAGAGCACCCGGCGGACTGATATCCACCTGGCGGCTTCTTCCCCCGGCGTATAAGACGACCCCCGCTTTTTGGCTGTGTAATTTTGGTGTAAAAGGTAGTCTTATACGCCAGAAAATACAGTAATCCTCTTTGTTTCCTAATGTTATGTGCCACAGTGTCTGTGTTTTATAAAAAAAAAAATACCGGCTATACCTGATTTCAGAGTGCCCTCACGTGACTCACGTGACCAGCCATCTCTCTCCTCCTCACCTCTCGACTGACATCACTCGGCCCCTCCCGCTGTACCTGTCAGATCGAGAGAGGCAGCCAGTCACGTGAGCGCCAAAGGGCGCTCTGAAATCTGGTATAGCCGGCATTTTTTTTATAAAACAGACACTGTGGTACATAGCATTAGGAAACAAAGAGGGTTATATGTACATATGACAGTGGCTTGAAGTGGAGTTCCAGGCTTTTTATGTTTATTAAAAGTCAGCAGCTACAAAAAGTGTAGCTGCTGACTTTTAATAAACGGACACTTACCTGTTCCACGGTCCAGCGTTGCGGCCGAACGGAGCGTTGCTCCTCTCCCCCTCCTCTCCGCCTCCATTGTCACTCTGGGCACCCGGCCATAACAGCTTTTGGCTTCACGGCCAGGCACGCACGGCGCATGCGTGAGCCGGGCTGTGCTCCCGGAGTGGACAGGCGATCTCCTGGGACCTTTCACGTGTCCCAGGAGATCGCCTAGAGGGAGGGGCCGCCTAAGGCGAAAGGAGGAGTCGCCCTGGCTGTCCCTGGGCAGAAGGAGGAAGTGGGACAGGAAGTCCCACTCCTAACGAAGCCCTAGGGCTGGGGAAAAAATCGACATGCCAAATGTGGCATGTAAGGGGTTTTTTTTTTTTTAAATGCCCCCCCCAAAAAAAAATGCCCCCCCCCCCCCCCCCAAAAAAAAAATGAAGTTCCACTTTTGGGTGGAACTCCGCTTTAACAACCGCTTTTAAGATTTGTTTTAACTTATGCATTAAGGAGTTAAAGCCCAATTTAAATATATAAAACATTTTTAATTTAGAAGCCCAAAAAATAAAAAAATGATGCTCTATTTACTTTCGTTCTCTTCCAAGTTAAATGATTAAGGCCCGCTTCACACTGCTGCGGTGCGGGAGATCGCATATGATTCGCACCGCACTGCAGTTCAAATCATATGCGATCTCTGTGCGATGCAAATTCAGCCATACAGATAGTATGGCTGAATTCGCATCGCATTCGGCCCAAAATCGGACAGGACCCTTTTTTTCGGTCCGCAGCAGAATCGGATCGCATGGTGTTCTCACCATGCGATCCGATTCCTGTCCGAGTTTGCAGATCGCACTGCGATATGCGAGCTGCTATGGGGATGTCATTAACATTTCATTGACACTCCCAGCAGCTCGCATAGGGCAGTGTGAACTGCCGGCGGGAGACATGCGGTGCGCGAACCCGCAGTAGATTCGCAGCGTTCCCGCACCGCAGCAGTGTGAAGCGGGCCTAAGTGTGTGGAATTGGACTTTAAACACAGAGCCCTGTAGCTGTTTACATGTCTCTTAACTAGATTGCTGTTTATGAATATGCCACATAGAGAGACAGTAACGCAGATTAGTACACAAACCTGATGGATCTAAGTGGAAAGCTGTTCTATGTTTAGGGATTATCCAGTTCACTGTGTTTGGTTGCATTGTACAAAGGATCCCCAGATCACTTGGCGATCGTGTCCCAGCTACTGTAATGACATAAGAACAGCATTGGTGCCTAAGAGAGCAAATGCAGACTTTTCACCACCATCTTGCTGTTTCACATGAAGTTAAACCTTCTCCTAATTTGCATACACATTCCTTTTGTGGATTTGTATGTGGCATCTACAGTTGTTGTTTAACCACAACTCAGTTGTTCCATATAATAACAATTCAACAGTCAGCTGCGGCTTAGTTAATCTTATTTCACCCTCGCTGACTTTCGGAGAGCCACAGGTTGCTTTGCTGTGCATTAACAGCCAGGATTTAACCATCTAATGTCAGATTATTAAAAATGAAATCCTTCCACCCTGCTGCGGCAGCCAAGGGATTAGCTTTTAAATATCTGACAGGTTTACTTAAGAAGATGTGGACTGGGGGGGGGGGGGGGGGGGGGGGGGGGGCTCTTAAAAATAGATTATGTAATTTTCTTGGTTAGAAGGAGAGTATTTCTTTTTCTTTTTTATTTAATGTTATGTCTATATTTTTGGAACGTGCGCCACAGTCCTTCCCCATCCGTGAATGCATTTCTGAGTCTGAAAAACATACAATGTAGCAGGCTGAGTTTAGACCTATAAATAGCTCAGTTAACCCGTTTACTGGTGGTGGGGCCAGCTGTAAATGCTTTTGAAGGCCTTTCGGGGTTAATTTAAAAAAATTGTCAGGATGATAAACTGCGCAGAGTACTGAAGCACAAACACATTTAATCTGTCTCTCAGTTCCAGAGTCGCTGGACAGAAGCCAGCTTTAGCAAATAAACCTAAGTAAGTGGAAACTTTCTCAGTCTTGGTTCCGAGAACTGACAGTGAACTGCACCGGGACTTTTCACCTTGTGTGCCCACATCAGGTTTTAAAAGGTGCAATAAAACTGGCATCTCTTGGGGCAGTCCTTAACACTTTTATTGTTTTAAAATTAACTGAGTGTTGTAGCACCAGCAAACCAAACCAACTAAATGGATGGACTTCTTTTCAGGCACAGGAATATTTTGATTATTTCCCCTAGATTTTTTAGATTTTAACTTTATGTAAACCCTATATTATATATGAAAAGAAAGAGAAAAACAATTTGGGACTTTAAATGAGGCGATGACCTGGTAAGGTCCGGTGCCTCCTCCCTATCTAAATGAAAAAAAGTGGGACTTTAAATGAAGCATGTAGGTGTAAAAAGATCAAATTTATTCTATAAGTCAATATTGTAATACATAATGGTAATCACGAATAAATATAGTAACCAATACAATTCATATATATATATATATATATATATATATATATATATATATATATATATATATATATATATATATATGCCATGTGATTGCAGACAGTAAAGATTACATAATACACATACTAAAGAATATCAATTAAAACATGATGAATAGAAACACGGCATATAGTAGCTCTATGCATTTCATGGATTGATCCACTCTTCTGGAGCATGCGCGTGGATTGGATGAGTAATGTAATATGATAGAAAGGATCTCTATATGGTCTCACCCTATCAAGGAAAAAAAGGGGAATAAATCTGGAAAAATAATAAAAGTAAGATTAACTATAAAAGCCCCACTCCCTGAGATACTTACAAGTGTAGCTGCATGATGGAAGTGTGGCATTAAAGATCATGGACCCCCCCCCCCAAAAAAAAAAATTGGCATCACTACCGGGAGCTGACATGGTGTGGACGGCCTGAAGCCAAGCAGGGAGGACAGATTTCCATGAAGTGGACATAGTCATAAGTGACCATAGGTGCTGAAACCAACAAAAGAGGACTTCTAAGAAAATGAAATGAACATTTTTCACACGTATATTAAAATATACATTTTTTGCTAGAATAACTTTATACCCCTGAAAAGGTATACATTTTCTGAAAGACCTGTGGCTTTGTGTAACAAAAGGGCAGGCTTGATCCATTTGCTGGCTTCTGGACAATTTTTGGGCAATTTGGGGCAATTTTTAGGCATTTTGCCAAGGCACCCCTGAAGAGCCCAGAAGGCACCCCAGAGTGCCACAGCACCGTGGTTGAAAAAGGCTGGACAGGACTATTGCACCATTCCAGGCTATGTCACACATTAGTTATTTAAAGGCACCAAAATCGTTTTTTAATGTTCAGCCAGCTTAAAACAGCCCATACTTGTATTGTAATGTAGGGGGGGGGGGGGGTGTCCTAAGGGGTACATGCTGTGTTTGAAAAAAAATAAAAATTTGGCCTTCTCTTTTAGGCTGAAACAGCCTAGATAGAACATCCTTCGAAAGTATTACTTGCAAGTAACAAGAGCTCCACCCCCTCAACCTGTGGTTACCGCTTGATAAAACTTTGGGCTGGACCCCAATACACCATGTCTCTGTTTTTACCATCATTATCTTTGATTTACCAGTTACCACACTGGTGGGCCCTTGGCATGGTTCCTATCTCTCTTCTCTAATCTGATGGATGTATAAGGCCTCGTACACACGATCGGAATTCCAGCCAGAAAACGACCGATGAGAGCTTTTCATTGGAAAATGCGACCGTGTGTAGGCTCCATCGGAATTTTGCTGGCCGAATTTCTGACAGCAAAGAATTGAGAGCATGTTCTCAATTTTTCCGATGGAAAAGGTTTCTATCGGAAATCCCGATTGTCTGTAGCAATTCTGACACGCAAAATTCCTACGCATGCTCGGAAACAATTCGACGCATGCTCGGAAGCATTGAACTCGGCTCGTTGTAGTGTTGTATGTCACCGCGTTCTTGACGGTCTGAATTTGGTGTGACCGCGTGTAGGCAAGACAGTTTGAGCTGGAATTCCGTCGAGAAAACCGTCAGAGCTTTTTCCGACGAGAATTCCGATCATGTGTACGCGGCATAAGGATTGTATAAGGATAGTGTGTTTGTAGAAGGTCTACATATATGAAGCAACTCAACCATGCCTTTCTTGATGTTGTTCACCCATGATCCTCAAACCCTGCACCCTGCTCCTTGTTCCCTATTTCCTGGTGACCCTATTGCGTCACTTTACCCTCTCTCCGCCCTCTATGTCGGTCACACTGGTTATTTAGATTATTTTGCTTTAGTGAAAAGGCAATTTTATGCATTGTCTGGTCGTATTGTAATTGGAAAATTATTTTTAATAAGTTTCCAACATAGGACAAACATGACACTTTGTCAAATGACAAAACAAGCAACTAAGAAAGGAAAAAAAAAACAGATAATAGTCATGCATCATCACAAATGGTCAGCACAGCCCTGACAAAGTGCAAAAGACAGACTCGGGATAAGAGCCAACTACAAGTCCCCTGAAAAAATATAATGTAACTGCCATTTTGAAAAGAACAAAAACTTCACAAAAATTCACTCACCGGCCACATTATTAGGTACACCTGTTAAATGACATGGTAAAACACATTGCTAATTAGCCAATCACATGGCAGCAACTCAATGCATTTAGACATCTAGACATGATGAAGACGACTTGCTGAAGCTCAAAACAAGCAGAATGAGGAGGAAAGGAGATTTAAGTGACTTTGAACGTGGCATGGTTGTTAGTGCCAGACAGGCTGGTCTGAGTATTTAAAAACTGTTGATGGCTGGGACAACCATCTCTCGGGTTTACAGAGAATGGTCCAAAAAATAGAAAATATCCAGTGAGCGGCTGTTGTGTGGATGAAAATGCCTTATTGATGTCAGAGGTCAGAGGAGAATGGGTAAACTGGTTTGAGATGATAGAAAGGCAACAGTAACTCAAATAAACAATCATTACAACCAAAGTATGCAGAATACCATCTCTGAACGCACAACACATTGCACCTTGAAGCAGATGGGCTACAGTAGCAGAAGACCACACTGGGTGCCACCCCTGTCAGCTAAGAACAGGAAACTGAGGCTACAATTCGCACAGGCTCACCAAAATTGGACAATAGAAGATTGGAAAAACGTTGCCTGGTCTGATGAGTCTAGATTTCAGCTGCGACATTCAGATAGTCGGGTCAGAATTTGGTGTAAACAACATGGAAACATGGATCCATCCTGTTTTGTATCAACAGTTAAGCCTGGTGGTGGTGTAATGGTGTGGGGGATATTTTCTTGGCACACTTTGGGCCCCTTAGTACCAATTAAGCATCGTTTAAATGCCACAGCCTACCTGAGTATTGTTGCTGACCATATCCATCCCATTATGACTACAGTGTCCCCATCTTGTGACGGCTCCTTCAAGCAGGATAATGCACCATGTCACAAAGCTAAAATCATCTCACCACTGTTTTTTTGAGCATGACAATGAGGTCACTGTACTCCAATGGTCCAATGGTCCAATGGTCTCCACAGTCACCAGATCTCATCCAATAGAACATCTTTAGTATGTGGTGGAACGGGAGGTTCACATCATGGATGTGCAGCCCACAAATCTGCAGCAACTACGTGATGCTATTATATCAGAATGTACCAAAATCTCTGAGGAATGTTTCCAACACCTTGTTGAACATATGAAATAAAGAATGAAGGCAGTTCTGAAGGCAAAAGTGGGTCCAACCCGGTACTAGCAAGGTTTACCTAATAAAGTGGTCAGTGAGTGTAGATCTCGTATGCAATACAATCAGATACCTATCCCCATCACATTTCAATAGGGGCCACTACATACAGTATTATGGTACTAATAAAAAGTTGAACTGCATTCTCAAAGAGAGACAGCTCTCACTCTGATACAGTAGATGTATCGTTCACCCAGCCTTCCCATACTTTGTCAAATTTTGCTGGCCCCCCTCTACTGGTATATGTGACTTTATAAAGAGGCAGGGCCTTGTTTATCAGAGTCTTCCAGGCTGTAATGGTCAGGCAGTAGATTTCTTCCAAGAAAGAATAATGCCGCGTACACACGATCGGATTTTCCGATGGGAAATGTTGGATGTGACCTTGTTGGCGGTAAGTCTGACCCTGTGTATGCTCCATCGGGCAATTGTTGTCAGACTTTCCGGCAACAAATGTTGGCTAGCATGTTCTCAAATTTTCCGCTAACAAATTTGTGTTCTCGGACTTTCCGATCGTGTGTACACAAGTCCGTCGGACAAAAGTCCAAAGTACAAACACACATTCTGAAGCAGAAGCGGTCGCTCTTGTAAACCAGCGTTCGTAATGGAGAATTAACATTCGTGACGTGGCAAATTATGAAATCTCCAAATGCAGCGCACAATTCTCTTCTTCTTTAATGGGATAATAATGAAGCTGCTTTGCTGGTGATATTGATGGAGTTATTGCAAAGGAATTTTCAAAGGTTTTTTTTTTTCTAGTGATATCAAGAATAATATTATTATGTTTTTTTATTTTTTTATTTGTGTATTGAAAAAAATAAATAAATTAGACATGCTATCTGCCAATAGAACTTAACCAAAAAGTGTATTTTATGCATCCAAAAATATAGAAAATATACCAAATCAAATCATTATTCAACCAAAAAAATAATGTCAAAGCAATAACTCCAAGGCCAATAAAAAAAAACATGTTATCTCCTCCGATTCCGCAACATGTCTGGTTGACGAAACAGAAACAAACTGAAAAGCGCAAAATGAAAAACGCGAAAAGAAAAGTGCAAATCAACACTCACCAAACTTCTACTAACAAGAAAGTAGCAGAAGGAGCCCAAAGTGTGGAAAAAACACGTAGTACGTCTTGTACGTCACTACGTTCATAATTGTTGGCCAACATTTGTGTGACTGTGTATATGCAAGACAAGTTTGAGCCAACACACTAATGCCTCGTACACACGGTCAGAAATTCCGACGGAAAATGTCCGATCGGACCATGTTGTTGGAAAATCCGCCCGTGTGTGGGCTCCATCGGACTTTTTCCGTCGGATAATCCGAAGGAAAAAATTTGAGATCCTGCTTTCAAATTTTCCGACAACAAAATCCGATCTGACTTTTTCCGATTGTGTGTAGAGAATTCCGACAGACAAAGTGCCACGCATGCTCAGATCAAATTACGAGACCAAAGCTATTGGCTAATAGCCTCTACGTAGTTCCGTCGTACGCAACGAACGTCACCACGTTCAGAATGATCGGATTTTCCGACAACTATGTCCGACCGCGTGTATGCAACACCAGTGTCGGACAAAATCCGTTGGAAAAAATCAGACGGATTTTGTGGTCGGAATTTCCGACGTGTGTACGGGGACTTAGGACAAAATTCCATGGTTTTGTTGTCGGAAAGTCAGATACGGCTTAATACTTTTCCTGGCATAATAGAACAATATGGTTAGGAGATTTCAGATCACCTTTGTAGGGGCCAAGGGGTCTACCAATCCCAGGAAGTAAATCTCCACAGTGGGGAGAATGCTTATTGTCATGACCGATTTTACACATTGTACTACATTCAGCCAATTGTTATATTTCTGTACAGTCCCAAAAGACATGAATGAAATCAGCATGGGAGGAATTGCATTGCCAACAACCAGTATTGTAATTGGATATTAAACAATATGACACTCTTACCGTTTGGTAAAGACCTTTATTGCAACATTGTGATGCTGAAATTGGAAAAAAAAAAAATTATGCAAAACCGTCCTTGTATTTTTATCTTAACTGTGGTCCTTATTAAATCTTTCTTGTATGACGTACCTTCTCTGCTTGTTCTTATTTCCTTATGAGGTTTTGATTTTGAAAAAAGAAAAAAAAAAATCCTAAAAAAAATAAAACTAGATGGGGAAAAAAGATCCACAAACACCATTTGCAGCTGTAGGCTGGGTCTGCTTCATTTGTGGCAGATTTCTGTTTCTTTGAGTTACCAAACCGCTAGGCCTGAAAGCCTTGCTCGCCTGTAGTCAGTCAGTGAAGAATTTTTAGTGCATTTATTCTTATTTGCTTTGTGAGGAATCCAAAAAGAGAAGAAAATCTTCTGGCGCGATCCTTGGCCGTTTTTCAAAGCAGCATTATGTGTGTGGAGCGGAAAAATGTCTAAGATCCAAAAAAATAAATGTAGCGCACTTGAAAAGGATAATGACCCGAGGTGCCCAGATGGCAAAATCTTTGCAGAGGGAAATTGTGCTAAGTGCAGTGTAGATCCTGAATACTGCATATATTACATGGGCTGTTTTATTAGCTGTACATGAATCAATATCTCTGGCATTGATACATCAATTGTTTTAAGCTGCCAGTGCTTCATAAATCTATGACTTATTTTAATAAGCGAATTCCATTCAGTTTCTGCAAAAACTGAAGAGTTTAATATTCTGTCGACGTGTATAACCTTACCCCAGCCACATCATATCTGTAAGCCTTTTGGGAAATTAATTTTTAATCCTGGACTAATTATCATTGCAGATATCCTCCATTTTGTATGTAACAGGTGAGGGAGAACCTTTGAATGTAATCTTTCAGTTTATTTAGTTAAAATCCCTTATCAACTGTTTAGCAAATATGGTCCATTTTTAAAGGGGTTTTGCAGCCTGAATGTAAAAAAGTATTGTATTGTATTAGGCTCCGTTCACATCTAGTCGTTGTCATTTTCCAGGCATTTTTTCAGCGTTTTTTCAGGCGTTTTGAAGTTCAAAAGGTCACCAATGTAAAATAATTAAAACGCCTGTAATCTGCCAAAAAAGAAGCTCATGTACTTTTTGGAGCGACAGGCGTTTTGCTTTAGGCGACAGAACGCTCAGATGTGAACAAGGGCCATTGAAATGAATGGGATTTGTCTTGTTGGGCGTTTTTAGAGTTGAGGCTTAAGTCTCGTACACACTATCGGACTTTCCAATGGGAAATGTTCGATGACAGGCTGTTGGCAGTAAATCCAACCATGTGTATGCTCCATCGGACAATTGTTGTCGGATTTTCCGCGGACAAATGTGTGTTGTTGGATTTTCCGAGCATGTGTACACAAGTCCGTCAGACAAATGTCAAAAGTACGCATGCTCGGAAGCAAGGACGAGCCAGAAGCGGTCGGTCTTATAAACCGACCGCTTCTTGTAATGGAGAATTAACATTTGTGACGTGGTAAATTATGAAATCTCCAAATGCAGCGCACAATTCTCTTCCTTAATGGGATAATAATGAAGCTGCTTTGCTGGTGATACTGATGGAGTTGTGGCAAACGAATTTTCAAAGGCTTTTTTTTTCTAGTGATATCAAGAATAATATTATTATGCTTTTTTTTTTTATCTGTGCAAGTTACCACAACACCATTATCCCGTAGTTTTTAAGATCAAAGATACAACTATGTTGGTGTCCCTTGTCAATTTTACATTGTATTTTTTAAAATGTAACTGCCGACTCCCAAACTGTCATTTGAAGTAAAACAAATGGGGGGTTATTTCCGAAAGGTAAATCCACTTTGCACTGCAAGTGCACTTGAAAGTGCAGTGGCTCTAAATCTAAGGAGTAGATCTAAAATGAGGGGAAGCTCTGCTGATTTTATCATCCAATCATGTGCAAGCTAAAATGCTGTTTTTTATTTTCCTTGCATATCCCCCTCGGATCTACAGCGACTTTACTTCCAAGTGCACTTTCAGGGCAAAGTGGATTTGCCTTTAGTAAATAAACCCCAATGCCAAGTATTAGTCTCCATATTTTTTTCTATTGTGCATTAAAAAAGGAAAACAAATAAAATTAGACATGCTATCTGCCAATAGAACTTAACCAAAAAGTGCATTCTATGCATCCAATAATATAGAAAATATACCAAATCAAATCATTATTCAACCAAAAAAACTAATGTCAAAGCGATAACTCCAAGGCCAATAATAAATAACACGTTATATCCTGTGATTCCGCAACATGTCTGGTTGACGAACAGGCCGTTCAGAAATGAACTTAAAAGCGCAAAATGAAAAGCGCGAAAAGAAAAGCGCGAATCAACACTCACCAAACTTCTACTAACACAAAATTAGCAGAAGGAGCCCAAAGGGTGACGCTAAAGAGCTGAAAAACCACATAGTACGTCTAGTACGTCACTACGTTCGTGATTCTTGGCCAACAATTGTGTGCCGTGTGTATGCAAGACAAGTTTGGGCCAACGCCCTTCGGACAAAAGTCTATTAAGAAGATTGGATAACTTCATTGGTGATGCTGAAAATCTTTGTATTATGTTGATAAGAGAGATTCTAGAAAATCGCATTGAACTTGACATGACATGAGAATTCATCAGCTGCTGCATGTAACTGTTTTATGTAATAACTTTGGCCTGTTCCTCTTCCCACAGCGCTTCTATAAGAAAGCAGCAGCGTTTGTTCTCCGAGCTGTTGCCAAGCATTCTCCTCAGTTGGCGCAGTCAATAGTGGATTGTGGAGCCGTGGACACACTGGTTATTTGCTTGGAGGACTTTGACCCCGGTGTGAAAGAAGCCGCAGCCTGGGCTTTAGGATGTATAGCACGGCATAATGCAGGTACGCTGTCACCAAAGATGCATCTTATATATTAAAGTTTTCCTGGCTCGTGAAATGTCTTCCTACTTAAAGTGGCCAAAAGACTATTATCATGTCATTCGAAATTTTTCATTTTAAGAACATTTGCTGAAACTTCTAATCATTAGTGGGTCAAATCTAAGTTTGTTTTGACCGCAGTAACAAAAACAATTTGAAGGAGCAGGATGGAAATTTTTTCTTTAACAAACACATTTCTAACAGTGTATGTGTTTTGTTTGGGAAACTACATTCAGTACAAAATTGAATGTTACAAGCAAATTAAATATAAACCACTTGACCTCTGGAAGATTTACCCCCCCCCCCCCCTCATGACCAGGCCATTTTTTTTCTCTGTGGCACTGCGTTACTTTAACTGACATTTGCACGGTCGTGCAATGCTGTACATAAATTTAATTTATATAATTTTTTTCCAAAAATAGAACTTTCTTTTGGTGGTATTTGATCACCACTGTTCTTTTATTTTTTTGCGCTGTAAACAAAAAAAAAAAACGACAATTTTGGGGGAAAAATTTTTTTTACTTGTGCTATAAAACATATCCAATAAAAAAAAATGTAATTAAAAAATCATATTTCTTCATAAATTTAAACAGGAAGTAAACCCTGATTGGTTTACTTCCTCTTTGTTTCCCTGCAAAGGTAAAGCATAATGGGCTACTATGCATCGCATAGTAGTCCATTATGTGTCACTTACCTGACACAGGAGCCAGCGATGTCACCGCTGTCCCCTGTTGCACGAAGCGTCCATCTTCCTTCCGGGTTTCGCTGCTCCGGCGCTGTGAGTGGCCGGAGCAGCGATGACGTCACTCTGGCGCATGCGTGCGGGAGCCGTAAGTGACGGCATGTTTGCCTTCACTTGCGGCGTGCCTGCTCTGTTGTCTACGGTGCGCATGCGCCATAGACAGCAGTGCCCTTTTTTTGTAAAATATCTCCTTAACCGTGTAGGTTAAGGAGATATTTCTTGGACCTACAGGTAAGCCTTAATCTAGGCTAACCTGTAGATCAAAGTGGTCTGTAAGGGTTTACAAACACTTTAAGCCGATATGTATTCTGCCACATGGGCAAGTGACACTAATCGGTGATCAGTTCTAAAAATATACACTGTCACTGAAATAATGACACTGGCTGGAAAGGGGTTAAACATCTAGGGTGATCAAAGGGTTAAATGTGTTCTTATCTGTTTATGTGTGTAATGGGAGGTGCTTTCACTAAGGCCCCTTTCACACTGGGGCGGTGCGGGGCGGCGACGGTAAAGCAGCGCTATATTTAGCGCTGCTTTACCATCGTTTTACCCGCGGTATGCGGCCGCTAGCGGGGTGGTTTTAACCCCCGCTAGCGGCCGCAAAAGGGTTAAAAACCTCCGCAAAGCGCCGCTGCAGCGGCGGTTTGCGGGCGGTATCCCCGCGGTTTCCCATTGATTTCAATGGGAAGGAGCGGTATAGGAGCGGTGAACACACCGCTCCTTCACCGCTCCAAAGATGCTGCTAGCAGGACTTTTGTTGCGGTCCTGCTAGCGCACCGCTCCAGTGTGAAAGCCCGCCGGCTTTCACACTGGAGTGAATGGGGCCGGTTTTTTCAGGCGGTATACAGGCGCTATTTTTAGCGCTGTACCGCCTGAAAACCGCCCCAGTGTGAAAGGGGCCTAAGGGGTGTGCTGGTTTTTATTCCTTGCTTGGGAACCAAACACCAGCACATCCCTGCTGACAGGACATAGGTCTGGTGCTGATGGTCATTCATTGGCTGGCACCTGCTGATTGGTTTGTTCTGTGACAAATCACAGCACAAGTGGCGCGCCGCTGGTGTGCACGTCCCCTATCCAGAAGAGCAGAATCACGTACTGTATATGTATGGGTTTCTGCGCAGCCGGACCGCACTGTAGCAGTAAAGCAAGTGGTCAAACTACCTTTGAACCACACATCTCCACTCAGACAGAAAAATTGACAATGGCAGCTAAAGACATACTTGCTGTCTGGCTATTATCTCCCTATAATGTAATGAAGGCAGTTGTATATCTGTTCCATCATTTTATATTTTAGCACTAATTCTGCATTGACTTATAAGGTCATACACTTGGCATCCTTATCATTATACAGCATTTATATTGCACCAACAGTTTGCACAGCACTTTACTACATGAGGGTAGACAGTGCAGTTACAAATCAATTCGATACAGGAGATACAGGAGTCAGAGGGCCCTACTTATTAGGGCTTACAATCTAGGGAGGACTTCCTTTCATTTTCTACATTATGAGTATTAAACAGTTATAAATAAAAGTGAAGTTTTAGGTCATAGTGGGTTTGGTGGGTGAATATAGCGCACCCCTGCTGGGGTTCCTAATAATATTTCCCATGTAAAGACCAATATTACAGTATAGGTATACATCATGTAGTCTTTTGCGTGCTTTGTACTTTTTGTAGCTGCTGTACTTTTGAACCATGTTCGTAAGAGTTTTTGTAAAAGTTTTTGTTTAAAAATATAATTGTGTATAGCCAGCTTTAGATTTCTGCCTGCGGGCTAAATGAAAGAAGTCAAACAGATTCTTCTATCTGTGCTATACAGCGCAGTTGGATGAATGCCCATGGGCTTTTGTATTGGATTGTATCCGATTGGATGTATTGAATTCCAGCAGGCTCCTTCTACAAAAGTCGAGTGAACAATTGAGCTTTATTGAGTAGAGCA
Source organism: Lithobates sylvaticus (assembly GCA_028564925.1). Taxonomy (NCBI): domain Eukaryota; kingdom Metazoa; phylum Chordata; class Amphibia; order Anura; family Ranidae; genus Lithobates; species Lithobates sylvaticus. The sequence goes on from CM053030.1 coordinate 475,858,146, forward strand.
GGACCACCACTTAGCAAATTTTGTCTGGTTCATCTGGAACTGGAAATAATTTGATCAGCGCATGGTCAGCTTTATGTGTATTCACCAAGCTGTGCTTATTAAAGTGTATATAAAGTTAGAATTTAAAAGCTAGCGCTACACTCCTGTCCCTCATAATAAACACTTGGCATCCTTTTTATTTATAGAAGCATTGCAAATACTTGGTGAGCCTGCCAGTCCCCAATTAATGAAGGGATTCCTGTTTGACACTGTCCACGCTAAGCATTGATGCTGATTTATTCTATCGTAGTCAGATTGCATCCTTTAACCTTCTCTGGGACATACAGGATGCTGTGCCGAATCAAGCAGTGCCCATAGTCCCCTAGTCAGGCAATGACATCACAGTCTTACATACAATGGCAGTCTGTAGTAGAATGGAAGGCAGGAAAGCATTAAGGGGTACATCATTTGCCAATCACTGCTACGTAATGGCACTGGCTAGATCCTTGAACTGTTACCCTGACCCCCCTCCCTACAGTGTATGGGAGAGGTGCTTAGTCTTGTGATCACCAGGGCCGGACTGGCCTACCGGGATACCGGGATATTTCCCGGTAGGCTGCCTGCCCTGGGGCCGCTTTAATGCTGCTGTGCTCCCCTGTTATGCTCCTGTGAACACGGAGCTGGCCGGGTCTGTGTTCGGCGGCCGCTCCGTAACACGGTCCCGCCCCCCTAGACCGGCTCATGTGATAGTAGATAGAATCCACCTATCACACAGCCAGTCTAGGGGGGCGGGACCGTGTTACGGAGCAGCCGCCGAACACAGACCCGGCCAGCTCCGTGTTCACAGGAGAGATGCCTTTGAGGCTGTGAGTACAGCCGCCCTGTGTGCCTGAATAGGGGGATCAGCAGGGGGGGCCCGGGCTGCATATAGAAGAGATTAGCTTTCTATATTCCTCAATGCAGCCGCTGAATGCTTGGAGGAGGGAGAGGAGGAGAACCAAGCATTCAGCGGCTGCATGGAGGAATATAGAAAGCTCATATCCTCTATATGCAGCCCGGGCCCCCCTGCTGATCCCCCCCTATCCAACTTCTTTTACTGCCCCCCCTTCTCCTTGTGCTTCCCCCCAGTGCTCTCCTCCCCCACCAGACTCTCCAGCCCCCCCACATTTCCCTCAACCCCTGTTCTTTCTGCCCCCCCTGCTCTCCCCATCCTTCTCTAGCCCCCCCCACAGTGCTCTCCAGCCCCCCACAGTACTCTCCAGCCCCCCGCAGTGCTCCCCACCCCCCACAGTACTCTCCAGCCCCCCGTGCTCCCCCCCACAGCACTCTCCAGCCCCCCGTGCTCCCCACCCCCCACAGTGCTCTCCACCCCCCGCAGTGATCCCCACCCCCCACAGTACTCTCCAGCCCCTTGTGCTCCCCCCACAGTGCTCTCCACCCCCTGCAGTGCTCCCCACCCCCCACAGTACTCTCCAGCCCCCGTGCTCCCCCCACAGTGCTCTCCACCCCCCGCAGTGCTCCCCACCCCCCACAGTACTCTCCAGCCCCCTGTGCTCCCCACCCCCCACAGTGCTGTCCAGCCCCCCCCATGCTCCCCACCCCTGTTCTTTCTGCCCCCCCTGCTCTCCAGCTCTCCCCATCCTTCTCTAGCCCCCACCCCAGTGCTCTCCACCCCCCACAGTGCTCTCCAGCCCCCTCCGTGCTCCCCACCCCCCACCTGCTCTCTACCCTCCACCGTGCTCTCTACTCCCCACCGTGCTCTCTATCCCCCACCGTGCTCTCTATCCCCCCACCGTGCTCTCTATCCCCCCACCGTGCTCTCTATCCCCCCACCGTGCTCTCTACCCCCCACCGTGCTCTCCCCCCCCCGTGCTCTCCAGCCCCCGTGCTCTCCACCCCCGTGCTCTCCACCCCTGTTTTTTGTCTCCCCCCACCAGTGCTCTCACAAGCTCCCCCCAGTACTCTCCACTCCCCCCTGCATTTTGCCCCCACCCATGTGCTCTCCAACCCCACCAGTGCTCTCCAGTCCCCTGTGCTTTCCACCCCTGTACTTTCTGGCCCCCATGGGTGCTCTCAAGCTCCCCCCCATTGCTCTCCACTCCCCCCTGCTCTTTGTACCCCCCAGTGCTCTCCAGCCCTGTTTTTCTACCCCCCCCCCCCAGTGCTCTCAAGCTCCCGTCCAGTGCTCTTCGCCACCCCACACTCTTACCCCCCCAGTGCTCTGCCTCCCGTGCTCTCCACCCCTGTTATTTTTGCCCCCCCAGTGCTCTGCACTCCCCACCCCTGTGATCTTCACTCCCCCCTGCTCTTTGCCCCCACCCATGTGCTCTCCAGCCCCGCCAGTACTCTCTGCTCCCCCTTCTCTCCAGCTCCCACCCAGTGCTCTCCATTTCCCCAGGACCAGGGGACAGGCTGACTGGGGCCGGAAAGTGAGGACAGCTGAGGGTGCAGGTGGCCCGGGACCACTCCATCTCACAGCAAACAGATCCTCTGGAAGGAACACTGTCCCCATCCAAAACGAGAACAGCCCCTGCCTGCTGCTGGCCATCATGGATATCCTGCTGGCATGCAAGGTACTGTACCCGAGCATCAACAGCACACCTTCCCACAGACAGGGACTGCAGACTGGGACATGGGGCACAGGAGGGGCTGCAATGATGGGCACAGTGAGGCTGCATTCATGGGCACAGTAAGGCTGCATTCATGGGCACAGTGAGACTGCTTTCACGGCACAGTAAAGCTGCATTTGATGGGCACGGTGAGGCCGCAATGGTGGGCACGGTGAGGCCGCAATGGTGGGCACGGTGAGGCCGCAATGGTGGGCACGATGAGACCGCAATGGTGGGCACAGTGAGGCCGCATTCACGGGCAGAGTAAAGCTGCATTTGATGAGCACAGTGAGGCTTCATTTGATGGACACAGTGAGGCTTCATATAATGGGCACAGTGAGGCTGCATTTGATGGGCACAGTGAGGCTGCATTTGATGGGCACAGTGAGGCTGCATTTGATGGGCACAGTGAGGCTGCATTTGATGGGCACTGGCGAGGCTGCATTTGATGGGCACTGGCGAGGCTGCATTTGATGGGCACTGGCGAGGCTGCATTTGATGGGCACAGTGAGGCTGCATTTGATGGGCACTGGTGAGGCTGCATTGAGCTCTTGTATCATGTCTGCAGTCTCTGACCATCTCCTCTCCTGTATCATGTCTGCAGTCTCTGAGGGAGTCTGAAGAGGAGTCAAGAGTGGGAGCGCCGCCAGGATGGGGGTCATGGGAGAAGTCAGACGTGTGTGGACTGTGGAGAGGAGACTATAGGATAGAACCAGAGCCACCAAGCTGGAGCCGACTGAATGAGCCCTGCTTGGTGCACCTGAGAGGGGGCCAGTGACAGCACCGCCAGGCCAGTCTGAAGGGGGGTCACTGATGTAAGGGGGGAGAGAGTACAATAATGTAAGGGGGCACTGATATAAAGGGTTTCCCCCTTATATCAGTAACCCCCCCCTTACCTTAGTGTATTCTTTCTGCGGAATGTGGTCCCCCCCCCACGTTCTGAGTTCCTGGGGTCCCCCTTGATGATTGACCACTTTTAACTGGAATTTGCTTATATATATCCCTATGTGTTTTCATATCTGTCTTTTTTATATATAATACACTCTTCAAATGTGCTTTAAAATGTATGGATTAACTGCAGATTTTCTATGGTTAGATGGAAAAAGTGGGAGATTCCTCCATCCACACAGTTTAGCAAACATGGAGAAATCTGTTGCACTTTTTCCATTTAACCATAGAAAATATGCAGATAATCTATAGGTGTATGGCCAGCTTTAAAGAGGAACTTCACCCAAAAGAGAAAGTTCAGCTGTTCCTCCTTCTCTCCCCCCTCCTCTGCAATATTTAGCACATTTTTTTTTTTTTTTTTTTAGGGGGGCGGAGGAACCGTGTACCTGGTTTTGACAAGTACCCGCTCCCACTTCTGCTTGGATCGCTTAGTGCTTCAAATAAAGTGCTGTAATTCTTGAACAAAAAGTGACTGTGCTCCGTCCTGAAAGAGGAATATCCTGTTCCTATCACCACTCACGTGCCCTCCTGGCATGAACTCGCTGCAAATTGTTGACCTTCTGAGTATATACTGAGGTTGGTCAAACTGCACTTAAAGTGGAGTTCCCATTTAAAAGTCAGCAGCTACAAAAAGTGTAGCTGCTGACTTTTAATAATCAGACACTTACCTGTCCCACGGTCCATCGATGCGGGCGCACGAAGCCCTGCTCCTCTCTTCTTGGCGACGCTGCCTTTTCTAACTGTGGGCGCCCGGCTGTGGCTTCACAGCCGTGCACGCACTGCGCATGCGTGAGCCGTGCTGCGCGCGGTGTATGGCGGGCAATCTTCTGGGACCTGTGATGTGTCCCAGAAGATTGCAGGGAGGGAGGGGGGAGAGGTGATCTTCCTTCCAGCACCGCGGCGCCAGGGGAGGAAGTGGGAGCTGGGTGCCTATAAAAACAGGGTACCCGCTCCCCCCCCAAAATGTGGCATGTCAGGGGGTCACATACACTTAAAGCAGAAGTTTCATTTATGGGTGGATTTTTATTCCAAAATGGAGTAAATTCAATATTTTCCTCAAAATTCTACAAACAATACCCAATAATGACAATGTGAAAGAAGTTTGTTTGAAATATTTGCAAATTTATTAAAAATAAAAAATGAAAAAAATCACATGTACATGATTATAAGTATTTACAGCCTTTGCTCAATACTTTGTTGAAGCATCTTTGGCACCAATTACAGCCTCAAGTCTTTTTGAGTATGATGCTACAAGTTTGGCACACCTGATTTTGGGCAGTTTCTCCCATTCTTCTTTGCAGGAGCTCTCAAGCCCCATCAGGTTGGATGAGGAGCGTCGGTGTACAGTCATTTTCAGATCTCTCCAGAGATGTTGAATCGGGTTCAAGTCTGGGCTCTGGTTGGGCCACTCAAGGACATTCACAGAGTTGTCCCGTAGCCACTCCTTTGTTATCTTGGCTGTGTGCTTAGGGTCATTGTCCTGTTGGAAGATGAACCTTGGCTCCAGTCTGAGGTCCAGAGTGCTCTGGAGCAGCTTTTTATCAAGAGTGTCTCTGTACATTACTGCATTCACCTTTCCATCGATCCTGACTAGTCTCCCAGTTCCTGCTGCTGAAAAACATCCCCACAGCATGATGCTTCCACCACCATGATTCACTGTCGGATTGGTATTGGCCAGGTGATGAGTGGCGCCAGTTTCCTCCAGACACAACGCTTGCCATTTAGGCCACAGGTGCCTTTTGGCAAACTTCAGGAGGGCTGTCATGTGCCTTTTACTGAGGAGTGGCTTCCGTCTGGCCACTCTATCATACAGGCCTGATTGGTGGAGTGCTGCAGAGAAGTTTGTTCTTCTGGAAGGTTCTCCTCTCTCCACAGGGAAACGCTGGAGGTCTGTCAGAGTGACATCAGGTTCTTGGTCACCTCCCTGACTAAGCCCCTTCTCCCCGGATCGCTCAGTTTGGCTGGGCGGCCCACTCTAGGAGGAGTCCTGGTGGTTCTAAAATTCTTTTGTTTAGGGATGATGGAGACCACTGTGCTCATTGGGACCTTCAATGCTGCAGAAATGTTTCTGTACCCTTCCCCAAATCTGTGCCTCGATACAATCCTGTCTCGGAGGTCTACAGACAATTCCTTGGACTTCACTGTATTACCATCCACAGCACGACAGTACTCCCCAAAGAATTTAAAAAAGATATATACTCACCATATCTGGTGCTTTCCCACAATATCTGGTGCCACTGCAGTACTGCACACATATAGGAAAGGAACCAAAAAGATCTCATTGTGCAATGCTGTAGTGTATATTAAAATCATCCCCACAGAATCATAAAGAGATATACACTTATTATATCTCGCCTCCCGATGACTTCCTGGTGACGAATTGTGTAAAAGCACAAAAGCAAAGCACTACATCAACATTTCTCTTGGTGGAACGCACACTGGCTCCAGCATGCATTGGGGCATTGGAGCAGCGGCATTCCAGTACATTGTGGTCAGATTATTCCGGGTGCCAGGTGAGGCACCAGATATTGTGAGTGTATATGTCTTTATGATTCTGAGGGGAGTATGCGGTGCTGTGGATGGTGATATACCACAAGAGGCTGACCAGAGGCAGTAAGCACAGTTTGAGGTCAACAATATGCAGTGAGTTCCGTCCTAGGAGGGTACGTGAGAGGTGATAGGAACAGGATATTCCTCTATCAGGACGGAGCACAGTCACTTTTTATTCAATAATTACAGCACTTAATTTGAAGCACTTTTATGGACTATGTGTAATAAGAACAGGGAAAATGGCGCTGCTAATAATAAAGGTGATATATTATCCCCCCTGACCCGATGGGGGACAACACTCTGTGGAGTCCTCTTTTTGGGGAGGCTGCAGATATATATATATAAGCGCATATTTTTTGTTTTACACTTTTATGGACTGATTAGCGCATTAAACTTTAAGAATTGTGTCACTATATATAGAGTATAGTGGGTAGCACAGCTGTGTTTATTGCTGGTTTTACCTATAGTTTGTGATTGCGGAAGTAACAGCAGCTTTCCAGTTAGTTATCGTTCATTTATTTATGATTTTTTTTGCACAGATTGGTATTTAGCACATGATTGCAGGTAGTGCAGCTATTGTGTTATTTATGAGTTTACACTGACAGTCTGCGGGAGACCGGCGTGGCATCATCGATCTACTGATCGCTCGCTGGTGCAATGCTTTCTAGGCTACCTGCAAAAAAAATGTGCATTTTATTTATTTATTTTTAAAGTAAGCTTATCCTTTAATGTGAATGATCTTGACATTTTTTAAATTTACTTTGTGACGATCCCCACACATTTTAAACATTTTTTATAAGTCCAATTTTATATTTCAATGTTTTTATTGAATAACAAAGTCCAGAATAGCCAGACACATAGGCAGAATGGCGTCAGGTTTGCAAAACATCACATACCAATACAGAAAATAATAAGTATGATCAAAGTATTTATCCATCAACTATCGCAATACCAGAAAATAGCGAGCGTAATAAGTATCTAAAAATTGATGGAGTTTAACAATAGCCTCCCAATTATGATCCGTGTGAACCCCAGTGTGAGGGGATGGTAGAGACCCGGAGTCCTGGGAGGTCCCAGTTGTGATCTCTGGGACAGTCCCAGGACTCATGGCCGTAGGAGGCCTCATACATGATCATCTGTATTGTGTATGAAATTTCTGGAGAGAAAAAAAAAAAAAAAATGAATAAAAAGGAGAAGGGAGGAGAGAAGAAAGGAAGAAACAAGGAAAAAGAAAGTGGAAGGATGAAGGAGAGGGTCGTCCTGGAGTTCATTACGGAGTCGAAATGTAGTCAATCCATGGGTCCCATATTTTATTACATTTCTTGACTTTATTACAAAGAATATGAGTGAGTTTATCATTGAATAAGTCCAATTTTAATGAAAAATACAAATATAAACCCCAACTTTACATTGGGTTTTGAGATGGATGAACCATTACTGTGAATGCAACTTTTTGTAAAACTGTTGTTCCTTTTCCAACTGCACCTCAGTGCTAACAGATGCTGCAGATCACAATGGGAAGCATTGTTACAGGACGCAAAGATGTTCAGTTTCTGTCTAATGGAAGCCTACAGTTAAAATTCAGCAAGCTGTAAATCCATTGGGCCAGCATGCTTGATGGACTGCAGAAGTGTTGTTCTGGGCTATAGGTTTTACATGGAAATGAACTTTACAAGAAACAGAGGGATTATGTTTAATCTCATTTGTGCCGCAGCAGAAAGAAAAAAAAATCGGGTTGCTCTCTATAGTCAGCCGTGGGTATTTATGGTAATCTGTGGCTTTCCAGAATTGCTCTGCCACAGTTCAAAGGTCATAGAATGTGATTATATCCTTGTGTGATACAGCATTCTGAAACTCTCTAGAGGTTGTACACCTGTGTGAGCCGGCAGTACCCACTGAAGAGGCTGGCCACGTGCCAACACTTACAGCGTCTCAGAAGGACTTGTTAATAGGGCGAACGCGAGGGGAAATTATTTCACTGTATGGAAAGAAAATAAACTACACATTGGTTGTGGCTCACAAAAAATATTTTCTCATTAAAAAGACACATATGGCCATTTATTAGACTAGTTCCATGATGCATAAAAACATAGCATAGAAAAAAAACACACATATTCAGCATACCGTCCAACTTTCGGAGATGAGAAAGAGCGATACCTTTCAGCACAAAGTGTAGAAGACAAACAGCACACCCTGAGTTGTGCAGACCAACAAGAATTAACATTCAAAAAATGATTGATATCATTTCTATAAGTCCTTTTATACAACTACTTTTTTTTTTTATACTGGCTACTCAGAATAGCTAATGCATTGAATGAGAGAAAAGTTGTATATATATATATATACTACCTTTTTGGTAGGTACATTTTTTTTATTTTTTTAGATATACTATATATACGTCGACCAAAGACAAGGATGTTTGAGGAGGAAAGAGGGATATTTGTTTATATAAATCCACATAGGATTAGAGAAAACCAAAAAAATAAATGCAAAAAGAAAGAGAACGAATTCCCCCAAAAAACATATCAAACAAATGCAGTATAAGAATATATCATTTTATTATCCAAAAGCTAATATCAACAAAGGTTTAAAATATGAGCTCTAGTTGCATACAATTCTATTGTGGCCTAAGGCCACTTTCACACTGAGGCGCTTCTAAACTGCCAGTAAAAACACTGAGCGCTTTTGAAGAGCTTTTCAGGCGCTTTTGAAGAGCTTTCCATTCATTTCAATGGGGAGGGGAGTTTTTCACAGCCCTGCCAGCGCACTGCCCCAGTGTGAAAGCGTGCATTGATTTTAATGGAAATACGTTTTCGTGAGCTTTTTAGGCGCTGTTTTTAGCGTGAAAGCGCCTGAAAAGCACCTCAGTGTGAAAGTGGTCTAAGGCCCCTTTCACACTGGGGCGGTTTTCAGGCGGTACAGCGCTAAAAATAGCGCCTGTACACCGCCTGAAAAAACCGGCCCCATTCACTCCAGTGTGAAAGCCGGCGGGCTTTCACACTGGAGCGGTGCGCTAGCAGGACCGCAACAAAAGTCCTGCTAGCTGCATCTTTGGAGCGGTGAAGGAGCGGTGTATTTACCGCTCCTATACCGCTCCTTCCCATTGAAATCAATGGGAAACCGTGGGGATACCGCCCGCAAACCGCCGCTGCAGCGGTGCTTTGCGGAGGTTTTTAACCCTTTTGCGGCCGCTAGCGGGGGTTAAAACCACCCCGCTAGCGGCCGCATACCGCGGGTAAAACGATGGTAAAGCAGCGCTAAATATAGCTTACTTACTGTATATACAAAAAATTTCTTTCATGTTGATTCTGCTAAAAAAAAAAACAGAAACTCTTGTATATAAGCTATACCTGCCTTATTTAGTGTTATCAGGGGCATTTTTGGGCAGGATCAGGACTAAAGCTGTGTAAATGCTACTGACAAATTGCATCCTAAATGTCTTTTTATTTTTTTTGCCCATAGTGCCACTTTAACTCATTCGCTGCTATGGCTGTTTTTAAGTTGTTGTTTTTTTAACACGTTTAACCACTTAATGACCAATCCTCTTTTTGAGATGTGTTGTTTTTCTAACACCCTAGAGAATAAAATGGCGGCCATGGCAATACTTTCTGTCACACCGTATTTGCGCAGTGGTCTTACAAGCGCACTTTTTTGGGGAAAAGATACACTTTTTTGAATAAAAAAAAAAGAAAACAGTAAAGTTATCCCAATTTTTGTTTATATTGTGAAAGATAATGTTTCGCCGAGTAAATTGATAACCAACATGTCACGCTTCAAAATCGCGCCCGCTCCATAGGCAACAGTTAAAAAATTCTACAGGTTGCATGTTTTAAGTTACAGAGGAGGTCAAGGGCTAGAATTATTGCTCTCGCTCTACCGATCGCGGCAATACATCATATGTGTGGTTTGAACACCGTTTTCATATGCATGCGCTAATCATGTATGCGTTCACTTCTGCACGCGAGCTCGGCGGGATGGGGCGCATTTAAAAAAAAAAATGTTTTTCTTATTTATTTTACCTTTTTTTTTTACACTGTTGTAAAAAATTGTGTCACTTTTATTCCTGTAAACATCCCTTGTAATAGAAAAAAAGTGTGACAGGACCTCTTAAATATGAGATCTCAGATCTCATGATGTATGGGTTTTAGTTCTGCTTTATGATTTACTGCTGGGGCTCTGGGCTTCAGCCAATTTACAGCACACACTAATTTTGATGCATAATTATTGATGTAGAATATATGTTCCTTGCTAAAGAGCATTATGGGTAAAGTTTTGCTTTAAATAAACTTGTTGTTATGCCTGACATAGAGCAAAGTACAGATTCACGTTCAATGTTAAAAACTTATAACATTTTCAATAAAAATAAAATTGACTCAAAAACATATTAGTTTCCCTTTAAATATTTTTCTACACTTGTACACACTTTTTACTGCCCCATGCCCATAGGCTGTTCTTTTTTAGGAGGGCTTAAAATTAAGTCATCGCTGTACCTTTATTCATTCTGAGAGTATCTCTGTGTTACTATTCCCCTCAACTCCTATGTGAGATCTAATTTGTACCATTTCACAATGATTACATAAAGGTGGCTTCTGAAATCTTAGCACAAGTGTACAAAAAGCTAATGAGTCATTTGGAGCCAAACATAATGAGCATGACTTTTTTGAACATGTTCAAATATTCAAAATCATGCCTAATTATAATGTATTTTATGGCGAGGTTAACACAGATGCATTATGGTAGATTCAGATCACTGTTGTAATGGCAGACAGCCTGGACCCTTTGCAATGGGTGGGGAGGCGTAGGCAAGCCAATCCACTCGGGTAGATGGCTGGCAGAGGAAAAGAAAGGAGCATTCTTTAAAAGTTTGATTCATACAGCCATGGCCAAAAATATAGCACCCCTGCATTTTTGTAAGGTAATGCACCACTTTTTGCCAAAAATTGTTGCAATTACAAATGTTCAGGCATTCTCAGGTTTATTTCTTTTGTTTTGTATTGGTATGACACAAAAAGTGGACAAAGGCCTCTTTCACATGTTCAGATCCGCCGGTCAGTTTTTTCAGACGGATCTGAATGGGCGCTTCATGCACCCCTATAGAGCGTCGGATGTCAGCGGTGACATGTCCGCTGACATCTGATCTGCCATGATCCGCAAAATCCAGACGGATGCAAACTCTAATTTTCATCCGTCTAGCGGATCGGATGAAAACGGACAGGTGGTCCTTAATCACCCGATCCCCCCCATAGGGGAGAGCGGAGCTCTGACGGGTCCGTCCCTGCACAGAGTACAGAGACGGACTTGTCATCCGCCGGCTCAGCGGGGATCAACTGAACGATCCCCCACTGAGCAAGCGGAGGAGGGAAAACAGACAGCCCCGTGTGAAAGGGGCCAAACAAAAAGCCAAATGTGACACATTCCACACAAAACTCCAAAAATGGACTGGACAAGATTATTGACACCCTCAATTTAATATTTGGTAGCACACCTTGGAAAACTGAAATCCATCGCTTCTGTAACCATCAATGAGTTTCTTACACCTCTCTACTGGAATTTTGGACCACTCTTCTGTCTCGGTATGCTGATGCCTTAATAGTTCCCTTCATGGAACTAAGGGGTCAAGCCCAACCCCTGAAAAACAAGCCCACACCATAATCCCCCCTCCACCAAATGATTTGGACCAGTGCACAAACAAGGATGAGCGAGTTTGGGGTGGAGGAACTTGACTAGCCTGAGTGCTGACCTCAACCCAATAGAAAACCTTTGGGGTGAATTAAAGCGGAGACTGCGAGATATAGACACACTCTTAAACCTTGTGGACAGCCTTCCCAGAAGAGTTGAAGCTGTTGTAGCTGCAAAGGGTTGGCCAACTCAATATTGAACCCGACAGACTAAGACTGGGATGAAATTAAAGTTCATGTGCGTGTAAAGGCAGGCGCCCCAATACTTTTGGTAATATAGCGTATATTGTTGTCACCTCTGCCCACTATAGGAAAGATGCCTGGTGGGATAAAAGACGTAACCACTGCCAAGCATAGTGGGTGACTGGGAGGGGTGGGAGCAGGTCTGCCCTGTATAAGATGAGGTGAGCAAAAGATTTATGGTCCAGTGAAGAGGCTAGAGGTAGAGAGGTGACTGAAGAAGCTACTTTGTGAACCTTGAGAAGTGTGACCTGCTTGGCTATGCAATACTTAAAGCGGTATTAAACCCAAAACAAAAATATATTAAATTGCAGCATATCAATTCTTAGATTTGGTGGCTGCGTTAGTTTTCATTTTCATCTGGTGATCCAGCTAGTTGTTCTTTTTAACAGACCAAGTGGTTTAGACAAAGTAACAGTTAGAAGGAGACAGAGGGGACAGGGCCCGGGGGTTCTCAAGACAAGTCTGATCATTGGAGGGGAGCAGGCTGTGCTCCCAGCACAGGAAAGACCAAGAACAGCGCCCTCTAAGTGCAGCAAGTTGATTATTTTAATAGTTAAAAATAAGCATGGGTGGGAACACTCACAAACGAGCAACATTTTCCAGCATGCGTGTATCATATGTGTGTTCATCCACGGTGTCCCAGCTGTCACAGCGCGGATGAACACACATATGATACACCCATGCTGGAAAATGTCACTTGTTTGTGAGTGTTCCCATGCTTATTTTTAACTATTAAAATAATCAACTTGTTGCACTTAGAGGGCGCTGTTCTTTGTCTTTCCTATGTTTCAGAGCCTCTTCTAACTTTTGAACCGGCACCCTTCTAAAGCCAGCATATTATTCTCCCCATTTATGTGGACTTGTTTTATTGCCCAGCCCATTCCATCTTGCTAGTAATACATAACTCTATCCAGAGTGTGCCACATTACCCAGTTGTTTGAGCTCCCAGCACAACTGTTCTCCTGCTTAGTGTGGTCAGTTTTTAATAGGAAAGCAGAGGGACTGGCGGGAACACCAGGGATTTCAGACAAAGTAAACAATACAAAGAGAACAGGAGAATTTGTCATACATGTACACGGTACAGCAGGCACATATCAGGAATTTGAAATGTTTGGTTTATGCCCCATACACACGGTCAGACATTCCGACCACAAAATCCGTCTGATTTTTTCTGACGGATTTTGGCCGAAACTTGTGTTGCATACACACGGTTGGACAAAGTTGTCGGAAAATCCGATCGTTCCGAACGAGGTGACGTACAACACGTACGACGGGACTACGTAGAGGCCAGTAGCCAATAGCTTTAGTCTCCGAATGTCTTCTGAGCATGCGTGGCACTTTGTGCGTCTGAATTCTCTACACACGATCAGAAAAAGTCCAATCGGATTTTGTTGTCGGAAAATTTTAGATCCTGCTCTCAAATTTTTTCCGTCGGATATTCTGACAGAAAAAGCCCACTAGAGTCCACACACGATCGGATTTTCCGACATTTTCAGACTTTTTCCATCGGAATATCCGACCGTGTGTATGGGACATAACAAATGCTTTAAGTGCAAAAAATTATTTCATATATACGCTTCAGGTCGTGATGCATTTTGCTTACATCCCATATCTAGAAACAGAGTTTACTGATGTATTAGACAATAGGCATGGTAGATGACAAGTCATTTATTATTATGCACTTATGAAAACTCATTTATTTTCCTTTACTGCCACCACATTTTTCATTACTGAGGCCTTGTCTTTTTCTTGAAAAATGTTAGCAACAAAATATTAATTTGACCGTTACCAACCCTTAAAATAGACAGTCGGCAACCAAATATTACCTTACTTTTGGAATAATTGCACTTCATTTTTACTGTGAACCTAGAGCAATAAAAAAATATATAAATAATCTTTGAAGTGCAAACACACAATAATGAAGCTCAACCTGAAATCGGTCTGTTTGTAAAATGCTTGATACACATATTATAATTAACCGTGATAGAGTCTATAAATTATTCAAAGATTTTTGATGCTTGCATTTGCCTGTCTTTGCTAAGTAACAAAGAGGCAGTTTTATAAATGGCCTTTGTGCTGTCTATAGCTATCTGATATCATTTAACCCTCTTTTTTTTGTGTGCTCTCTACTAAAGAATGACACCTGACATCTGATTGGCAGCGATAAAAAAATGTATTCAGCTTTCTACAGATGTCTTCCCTCAGTAAATAAAGTGTCTTGTTTTTGTTCTACCCTTCTTTTCATGACAGTAAAATCTGAGATATTTTTTTTTTTTTTAATTTAAGAAGACATTTGGTGTGAGCTTACTATGTGTATGCTAGCTATATGTAAAATAAAAATAGTACTTTCTTATATTTTATCAATATGTTTTATTCAAAATACATTTAAGGTTATAAACGTTTGATGCATTAATTGATCTGTTATATTAAGAGATACTAAAAAGTCTTAATTTTTAATTCTTTGCTGTAGATCTCAAACATATGAAATATTGTTGTTCTTGTTTATTCAGAACAAGAATTTTATGCATTCTGAATTTGTAGGTATTTTCTTTGTCTAATTATGTGCTCCTGCTTTTGGAAATAATACAAGCAGGGGGATATAATAGTAATTTTAAAAATAATTAGATTTCATGATAAATTAATGTTGACAAATTAATGTAGTTATCCAGTTACACAGAGGGAAAATACATTTACTATATATATATATATATATATATAGATATATAATCTATATATATATAAAAGTGTATACAGTACACACACTATATATATATATATATATATATATATATATATATATATATATAGATCTCTCTCTCTCTCTCTCTCTATATATATATATATATATATATATATATATATATATATATATATATATATATATATCTATCTATCACTACCTCTCCCTCTCTCTTTATATATATATATATATATATATATATATATATATATATATATATATATATATATATATATATATATATATATATATATATATAGATATAGAGAGAGAGAGAGAGAGAGAGAGAGAGAGAGAGAGAGAGAGATCTATATATATATATATATATATATATAGATATAGATATAGAGAGAGAGAGAGAGAGAGAGATCTATATATATATATATATATATATATATATACATATATATATATATATATATATATATATATATATATATATGTGTGTGTGTGTATATCTATATACATACATAAAAATGTATACAGTACACACACTTGATATAGATAGATGATCTCTCTCTCTCTCTCTCTCTCTCTCTCTCTCTCTATTTTTTTCAAATACAATGTTGGTATTTTTTATAAAATCTTGCAACATATTCAAAAGCTTTTTTCTTTGCATTTCAATGTAATTAGAATATGCCAGTCTATCCTGCCTATATTATTTTATACGGTGGTGGCTTTGTGTAACCTGTCTATCCATGCAGAAAATAGCTGCCCACTGGTGGATCTGGGTTTAAACAGCTGACATCTGCTTAGTTTCTCCACCCCCTAGTAGAATAACAAGCTTTTGCAGCCTAATCTAACTCCAAATGTGTGTATGTAAAAGAGGTCCTAACCACTGACCGGACTCCCTTTCAGTCTGGGATTGGTCCACATGGCTTCAGGAGCTAAGGAGGCTGATTTGAAATGCAGATCTCCAGACAGCACAGTCCAGCTTGCCCTTTCTCCTTTAATGTGTGTGTCATAGTGAATAATGGCTCCTATAAGGTTCAGTCACCCATACTTACTTAATTACCTCTTGTTGGACCTGCAGAGCTGTCACAAGCTGTGGTGGATGCAGGAGCTGTTCCCCTGCTAGTGCTGTGTATCCAGGAGCCAGAAATTGCTCTGAAAAGGATTGCTGCTTCAGCCCTGAGTGATCTATCGAAGCATTCTCCGGAGCTGGCTCAGACCGTGGTGGATGCGGGAGCTATCGCCCACTTAGCCCAGATGATTCTAAATCCGGACGCCAAACTCAAGGTACTGCTTTCAATTACTGTTTGATCCATCTCTGTTTCTGCTCTGTGCTCCTGAAAATGCAGCTGTTAAATATTTATTGCATGTAGAATTATTGTATTGTAGAATTATTTTGCTATTTTTGTAAGGATGTTGCCAATCTTTTAAAAAAATGTGAGTACTGCTTGGACCTTGATGAAGGGGACATACCTCGAAAGCTTGTCCTGAATAATTGTAGTACAAATATAAACATTGTATGTTGGTGCAAATATAAACATTGTATGTTAGTGCAAATATAAACATTGTATGTTAGTGCAAATATAAACATTGTATGTTAGTGCAAATATAAACATTGTATGTTAGTGCAAATATAAACATTGTATGTTAGTGCAAATATAAACATTGTATGTTAGTGCAAATATAAACATTGTATGTTAGTGCAAATATAAACATTGTATGTTAGTGCAAATATAAAGAAGCACATCAGTTACATGTGAGGCAATAGAATTGAGTTGTAGAGCCCCTTTTCCCAACCAGTAGGGTTTCTCCTGATAGGTGGATACTTCTGCCTTTTTTATAGGGTATTTCCAACCAGTTCAGAAATGCTTTTCGTAGGTTTGGGAGTAATTCAGCTCCCTAAAGTTGTTTCATACAAGTTTTACTTTTTATTAAAATAATACATTATGTAGGAAATATGGATAGAAGTATGTTTTGTATTCTTTTAAAAGCAATTGTTTGAAAAACAATGAAACACAATTATGCCGCGTACACACGGTCGGACTTTCCAGCGGCAAATGTGCGATCGGAGCTTGTTGTCGGAAATTCTGATCTTGTGTAGGCTCCATCGGACAGTTTCCATCGGAATTTCCGTCGCACAAAATTTGAGATCTGGTTCTCAAATTTTCCGACAACAGAATACGTTGTCCGAAATTCCGATCGTGTGTAGACAATTTCCGACGCACAAAGTGCCACGCATGCTCCGAATCAAGCAGAAGAGCTGCACTGGCTATTGAACCTAATTTTTTTCGGCTCGTCGTACGTGTTGTACGTCACCGTGTTCTTGACGTTCGGAATTTCCGACCAACTTTGTACGGCTGTGTGTATGCAAGACAAGTTTGAGCCAACATTCGTCGGAAAAAAAAAACATGGGATTTTGTTGCCGGAATGTGCGATCATGTGTGTCAGGGCATTAGGGATACTGGTAATCAATGTATACATGTCAGGGAGTATATTAGAAAAGGTACCGTATACCTTCTTGGTATACAAGTATTTAAAGAGAAATGTGATATAATAGTCTTTATCTACCTTGGGGTAGAGAAGAAGCAATGAAGAAATAGTATTTTGCAGCTTGTGTTTAGAGGGTAATTCTGTTTTTATACACTTTTTTGTCTGAGTTGATATATTGCTCCAGGGCAGCAAATAATCAAGTTTATAGATAATATTCATTACCTACCGTATATTGTTTTACAACAGTTATGTAGGGTCTTGAAGTTTTGACTAGAGCTAAATTAGAATCTCAAAGTTTTACTTAATGCAGGCTGAAAACTGTGGGCACAATGTGATGCCATGTCTGTGTGAACGTTACCCAGTGACCTTGATGACTGTTGGGAATTTACTGCATGCTTGTGAACAAAATGTAATTATTGGGCAGAGTAGACACTCCCATAGTTCCCAACTGTTTCTGATTTTGAGGGACTGTCCTTTATTCGGAACAAAGTCCCCCTGTACCTCTTTCCTCCTCATTTGTCACTTTTTTTGGTCTGATCTATATAGTTGTGTATAAAATGCACTACTTACCTAACAGATGTACAGTACTAACCCTTTCATCCAGTTTCTTAATGGCTGCATTTGTAAATTCCAAAAGCCAATATAAAGAAATAGTGGTGGTAAAAAAAAGCACTTGTGGTCAAGACTGCAATACGTGTATATATATACAGTGGTGTGAAAAAGTGTTTGCCCCCTTCCTCATTTCCTGTTCCTTTGCATGTTTGTCACACTTAAGTGTTTCGGAACATCAAACCAATTTAAACAATAGTCAAGGACAACACAAGTAAACACAAAATGCAATTTGTAAATGAAGGTGTTTATTATTAAAGGTGAAAAAAAATCCAAACCATCATGGCCCTGTGTGAAAAAGTGATTGCCCCCCTTGTTAAAACATACTATAACTGTGGTTGTCCACACCTGAGTTCAATTTCTCTAGCCACACCCAGGCCTGATTATTGCCACACCTGTTCACAATCAAGGCATCACTTAAATAGGAGCTGCTTGACACAGTAAGGTCCACCAGAAGATCCTTAAAAGCTACACATCATGCCGAGACCCAAAGAAATTCAGGAACAATTGAAAAAGAAAGTAATTGAGATCTATCAGTCTGGAAAGGGTTATAAAGCCATTTCCAAAGCTTTGGGAATCCAGCGAACCACAGTGAGAGCCATTATCCACAAATGGCGAAGACATGGAACAGTGGTGAACCTTCCCAGGAGTGGCCGGCCGCCCAAAATTACCCCAAGAGCGCAGCGACGACTCATCCAAGAGGTCACAAAAGACCCCACAACAACGTCCAAGGAACGGCAGGCCTCACTTGCCTCAGTTAAGGTCAGCGTTCATGCCTCCACCATCAGGAAAAGACTGGGCAAAAATGGCCTGCATGGCAGAGTTCCAAGGAGAAAACCACTGCTGAGCAAAAAGAACATCAAAACTCGTCTCAATTTCTCCACAACACATCTTGATGATCCCCAAGACTTTTGGGACAACATTCTGTGGACCGATGAGACAAAAGTGGAACTCTTTGGAAGGTGTGTGTCCAAGTATATCTGGCGTAGAAGGAACACTGCATTTCAGAAAAAGAACATTATACCAACAGTAAAATATGGTGGTGGTAGTGTGATGGTCTGGGGCTGTTTTGCTGCTTCAGGACCTGGAAGACTTGCCGTGATAAAAGGAACTATGAATTCTGCTGTCTACCAAGAGATCCTGAAGGAGAATGTCCGACCATCTGTTCGTGTACTCAAGCTGAAACGAACTTGGGTTCTGCAGCAGGACAATGATCCTAAACACACCAGCAAGTCCACCACCGAATGGCTGAAGAAAAGCAAAATGAAGACTTTGGAGTGGCCTAGCCAAAGTCCTGACCTGAATCCTATTGAGATGTTGTGGTATGACCTTAAAAAGGCCGTTCATGCTCGAAAACCCTCTAATGTAACTGAATTAGGACAATTCTGCAAAGATGAGTGGGCCAAAATTCCTCCAGGACGCTGTAAAAGCCTCATTGCACGTTATCGCAAACGCTTGGTTGCAGTTGTTGCTGCTAAGGGTGGCCCAACCAGTTATTAGGTTTAGGGGGCAATCACTTTTTCACACAGGGCCATGATGGTTTGGATTTTTTTTCACCTTTAATAATAAACACCTTCATTTACAAATTGCATTTTGTGTTTACTTGTGTTGTCCTTGACTATTGTTTAAATTGGTTTGATGTTCCGAAACACTTAAGTGTGACAAACATGCAAAGGAACAGGAAATGAGGAAGGGGGCAAACACTTTTTCACACCACTGTATATATATATATATATATATATATATATATATATATATATATATATATATATATATATATATATATATATATATATATACACACACAGTTGTGCTCATAAGTTTACATACCCTGGCAGAATTTATGATTTCTTGGCCATTTTTCACAGGTTGGTGTTTGGTTGAAGCTATATATTATCAATCAACTGTTTACTCTTTTTTAATCATAATGACAACAGAAACTACCCAAATGACCCTGATCAAAAGTTTACAAAGCCCAGTTCTTAATACTGTGTATTGTCCCCTCAATGGCAGCTTGAATCTTTTGTGGTATTTGTGGATGAGGCTCTTTATCTTCTCAGATGGTAAAGCTGCCCATTCCTCTTGGCAAAAAGCCTCCAGTTCCTATAAATTCTTGGGCTGTCTTGCATGAACTGCACGTTTGAGATCTCCCCAGAGTGGCTCAATGATATTGAGGTCAGGAGATTGAGATGGCCACTCCAGAACCTTCACTTTATTCTGCTGTACATAGTTACATAGTAGGTGAGGTTGAAAAAAGACACAAGTCCAACCTAAGTGTGTGATTATATGACAGTAGTACATTGTATATCCCTGTATGTTGCGGTCGTTGAGGTGCTTATCTAATAGTTTCTTGAAACTAGCCAACGACAGGTCGACTTGGCCTTGTGTTTTGAGTCATTGTCATGTTGGAATGTCCAAGTACCTCCCATGCGCAGCTTCCTGGCTGGTGAATGCAAATGTTCCTCCAGTATTTTTTGATAACATACAGCATTCCTCAACCAAAGTTCCTGTGCCTTTGTAGCTCACACATCCCCCAAAACATCAGCGAGCCACCTCCGTGTTTCATCGGTGTACCTTTCATCATAGGCCTTTTTGACTCCTCTCCAAATGTAGCGTTTATGGTTGTGGCCAAAAAGCTCAATTTTGGTCTCATCACTCCAAATTCTTTTTACCAGAAGGTTTGAGGCTTGTCTCTGTGCTGTTTGGCGTATTGTAAACGGGATACTTTGTGGCATTTGCGTAGTAATGGCTGTCTTCTGGCGACTCGACCATGCAGCCCATCTTTCTTCAAGTACCTCCTTATTGTTCATCTTGAAACAGCCACACCACATGTTTTCTGTCCTGTATTTCACCTGAAGTTATTTGTGGCTTTTTCTTTGCATCCCGAACAATTTTCCTGGCAGTTGTGGCTGAAATTTTAGTTGGTCTACCTGACCGTGGTTTGGATTAAACAGAACCCCTAATTTTCTACTTCTTGTTTCGAGTTTGAACACTGCTGATTGGCATTCTCAATTCCTTGGATATCTTTTTATATCCCTTTCCTGTATTATACAGTTCAACTACCTTTTCCCACAGATCCTTTGACAAATCTTTTGCTTTCCCCATGACTCAGAATCCAGAAACGGCAGTGCAGCACTGGATGAAAGATGCAAGGGTCTGCCAGGAGTCCAGAAACTCATTGACTTTTATACAAACACACACTAATTACAAGCAAACAGATCACAGGTGAGGATGGCTACCTTTAATAGCCATTCAAACCCCTTTGTGTCAACCTGTGTGCATGTTATCAGGCCAAAATCACCAGGATAAACTTTTGATCAGGGTCATTTGGCTAGTTTCTGTTTTCATTATGATTTAAAAAGAGTTGATTGATAATAAATGGCTTCAGCCAAACACTAACCATGAGTGAAAGAAAAGTTTTTGTGTTATTATTCATATTCTCTGAAAAATGGCCAAGAAATCATAAATTCAGCCAGGGTATGTAAACGTATGAGCACAACTGTATACGTTGCGTCTTTGAAGTGGTTTACCAGAGTTATGGCTGAACAGATACAGGTCGGATTTTGGGCATCCCCTTTAACTAAAATTTAATTTTTTGGTGAGATACTTTCAAAGGCAAATCACATCTAAAGGGATGCATGCCCTCCCACTTTCCTCATTGCAGGTGCAGGTGCAGGTGTAGCAGCTGATAATTCTATTTATAATTATAAAATCACTCCCAAACAGATTCACGTTGCACATGGACACAAACAGCTATAACAAAGGGTATGAATCTGCAACAGTTAAAATCCCTGCAATGTACATTAAATCACCCAGAGGGGATGTTTTTTTCTCAACAAAAGTGCAGTTACTGTTTAAGCTGGCTATCTATGCTTCTATTCCCCCATCCACACTAAGACCCCTTTCACACTGGGGCCGCGGCCACGTTCGCGGTAAAGCGCCTCTCGTTTTAGCGGCGCTTTACCGCTGTTTAACCACTTACAGCCTCTTTCTGAGATTTGTTGTTAACAAGTTAAAAACATTTTTTTTTTGCTATAAAATTATGTAGAACCCTCAAACATTATATAGATTTTTTTCTAACACCCTAGAGAATAAAATGGCGGTTGTTGCAATACTTTCTGTTACACTGTATTTGCGTAGCTGCCTTACAAGCGCACTTTTTTTGAAATAATACACTTTTTTGAATTAAAAAATAAGAAAACAGTAAAGTTAGCCCAATTGTTTTCATATTGTGAAAGATAATGTTATGCAGAGTAAATTGATACCCAACATGTCACGCTTCAAAATTGCGGCCGCTCGTGGAATGGCGACAAACTTTTACCCTTAAAAATCTCCATAGGCGACATTTAAAAAATTCTACAGGTTGCATGTTTTAAGTTACAGAGGAGGCTAGAATTATTGCTCTTCGTCTACTGATCGCGGCGATACCTCACATGTGTGGTTTGAACACCGTTTTCATATGCGGGTGCTACTCACGTATGCGTTTGCTTCTGCACGCAAGCTCGTCGGGACAGGGGGCGTTTAAAAAAAATACTTTTTTTCTTATGTATTTTACCTTTTTTTTTTTTTTTTACATTTTTACACTGTTTTAAAAAAAAAAAATGGTGTCACTTTTATTCCTATTACAAGGAATGTGAACATACCTTGTAATACAAAAAAAAGCATGAGAGGACTTCTTAAATATGAGATCGGGGGTCAAAAAGACCTCAGATATCATATTTACATTAAAATGAAAAAAAAAAAATGTCCCTTTAAGAGCTATGGGTGGAAGTGACGTTTTGAAGTCGCTTCCGCCCTGCAGTGATATGGAGACGGGTGGGGGCCATCTTCCCCTCACTCATCTCCATGTCCAGCAAGGGGACAGACGCGATCGCCTCCGCCACTGCCGATGGCTCCGGTAAGCGACGGAGGGCACCGGATCGCGGCGAAGGGGGGGGGGGGGCGCCGCCGATAAAAGTGATCTCGCTGCGAATATACCACAGAGACCACTTTTATCTGAAGAAGAGGATACCGGGGTTATGGCAGCTAGCTGCTGCCATTACAACGTTATCCTCCTTCATAGTCACCTAAAACTACGGTGGGCAGTCTGGATGTGGATAAGCGGCGCTTTTCGGCCAATAGCGCGGAGCTTTTAACACAAAAAAAGGGCTTAAAAACTCCAGTTTTGCAGTGCTTTTAAGATGATTTGACAGAGCTGCCCATTCATTCCAATGGGCAGGGGTGTTTTGGGAGCGTTGTATACAGCGCTCCCAACCCGCCACAAAGATGCTTTTTTACCTTCTCGCAAGCGCATCGCCTCAGTGTGAAAGGGCACGTTGGAATGAATGAGAGGTGGTTTTCAGGCGCTTAGCAGAGGCTATTTCTAGCACTAAAGCGTCCGAAAATCGCCTCAGTGTGAAAGGGGTCTAAGCAGTGTGGACAGAGGATGGTCAGCTGCTGCTGCTTCACTGGCTGCTGCATACCTGAACAGTGCTCACATCTGATTGGAAGCATGCACTGATTGGCCTACAATTTTCTGAGCAGCTTCTTCAACAGAAGTCAATTCAATAATTTACTTTTATTGAGCAGGGTGGTATATATAATCTCAATTTTGTGTCTGATACATTCATGGTGATGCCTTCTTAAAAAAAAAAAAAAAAAAAAAAAAAGTTTGTTCATTTAGCAAATTTTAGGTCACAGATATTGATATTGTATCTATGGTAAGTCTTGTTGTATAGGCTAATGCCGCGTATACACGATCGGAATTCTCGTCGGAAAAATCTCTGACGGTTTTCCCGAAGGAATTCCGCTCAAACTGTCTTGCCTACACACGGTCACACCAAATTCCGACCGTCAAGAATGCGGCGACGTACAACACTACAACGAGATGAGTTCAATGCTTCCGAGCATGCGTCAAATTGTTTCCGAGCATGCGTAGGAATTTTGCGTGTCAGAATTGCTACAGACGATCGTAATTTCCGATAGAAACCTTTTCCGTCGGAAAACTTTAGAACATGCTTTCAATTCTTTGCTGTCGGAAATTCGGCCAGCAAAATTCTGATGGAGCCTACACACGGTCGCATTTTCCGATGAAAAGCTCTCATCTGTCTTTTTCTGGCCGGAATTCTGATCGTGTGTACGCGGCATAAGATGTGTCTGTGTGGAGGGCTATCGGGCTTGTCTGAGCATCCTGCAGTCCTCTGTGGACACCACCATTCTAAAACAGGCCATTTTTCTTTCTAGAAAATGTTTCTTCATTGCTGCCATCCGCTGTGTTTTCCACTTTTGCCTTGAGTGCCCACACAGCTGCATTTCTCATTTCTCATGAACTGTTTGTATTGGATAGTTGCCTCTGGCTGCTGTGCAGCAATTTCTACTGAGTCACTAAAGGAATGAAAGGAAACCTTTTATGAGAGCGACATGGAGGTTGCCATTGCGAACTCTAATTCTGAAAATGCTAGTTGCCTGGCAATCATATTGACTCTTTTGCTTTAACACTATGGGTTTCTGACCTGGAATTCAAATACGGACTGACATTTTTCTGTCTCTTTATATACATTCTCATTAAGAGTCAAAAAACAATATATATTAATAATATTTTACTGATTTTACTGATATGAACTGAAATCTGATTGGTTCCTTAGGGTTGCTGTACTTTTTACACCACTGCTTTTTGAACAAATGTGCTCTAGGTGCCAAAAACTAAGCTGACTGTCATTTTCTCTGCCCACACAACAGCGACAGGTGCTGTCCGCTCTCAGTCAAATAGCGAAGCATTCGGTGGATTTGGCAGAAATGGTAGTCGAGGCAGAAATCTTCCCAGTCGTCCTGACATGCCTGAAGGATCCCGACGAATATGTCAAGAAAAATTCAGCAACTCTAATTCGAGAAATTGCCCGACACACACCCGAGGTAATGTGTTCCAAATAGCAACATGCAGCGTTAATATACAACTCAGCAATGGATTAATAGCAGCACTCAGCGCTAGATTGGTGGGTTGAGGGAGTAAACTGCAAATTAAAATGATACTTTAATCCTTTTGTACATGAGTCATCATCAGATGAATTAGCGTGTGGGATATTTAAATCCTTTCTTTTGTTGCTAGTCACAGTAATGTGGCTCAGCAGGACTCCTGTGGGCTGCAGCGAAGCGACCTGTTGCCCTCAAGGGTTTGCTGCTAAGCTGACGTCTCTTGTTGACAGAGCAGTCCTAATGAACACCAAGAAATATGGGGATCTTAATAAGACTTGTTGCTGCTGATCTGAAATCAATAAATAAGCATTAATGCAAGCATCCTGGAGTTTTTTTTTTTCTGTGGCTGTATCACAGCAAGTAGCTACCATTAATTATCGGAGCTCTGCATTGTCTCTCTGCTGCTCTTCCCCCCAATTAATACAAAGGCACAGGGCAAGGTGCAGATCTGAGAGATGTCACAACGATTTAGCCCACCATTTTATAAATCCCTTCTCCCCATTCTTTCATTTCCTTTTCATGCCATTTGACAGCGATTTCGCACAAATTGCCATTAAACTGTGTGTCATATGTTGTCGTGATGAATTAATGTTAAAATTGAATGAATTAATGTTCAAATTAATTATATAGCAAAACTTTTAGCCATTTTAAGCACTTGCTGCCTGCCCAGTATATTTATTGCGGGTGGGCAACAGCTTCCAGCTAAGTGACGTACTGGTATATCGCTCAGCACATGCGCACCGGCATGCCCCCTGAGGTGTGCAGCGGTGTAATCCTGTGACTGCTTGGTACCTTGCCGCTGTGAATGCCCAGGGTATCATGTGATCATTATGACCAATCATAGCGATTACATAATTACATGTAAGCAAACCAGTCATGAGTGGCTTCCATTCATGAAAGCTTGCTTCCTAGTGTGATTCTGTGATCGGCCCACAGCTATCACATGGTACCTGGGCCAATCACAGCACCCTGTACCATGTGATTAGCTGTAGCCAATCACAGTATCACAATAGTAAGCAAGCTGTCATGAATGAAAGCCATTCATGACAGTTAAACAGTGACCATTGCTGTTATAAGCAATAACAGTCCCACACAGAGTACAGTAATACAGTTCCACTACGGTGACACTGATGACAGTATGTAAAAACATACTGTCACCAGTCAGTATCCCTGATCACCGCCACACCAGTCATGATGATGCTGTACTGCACTGGGGACAGCATGTAAAAAAAAGTTATTGAATTCTTAATTTTTGGAAAATTTGTGACAAAAAATTACAACTTCAAAAAACCCACAATGCCTCTTACTAAATAACTTGGACTGTCTACTTTCCAAAAAGGAGGTAATTTGGGGGGTATTTGTTCTGTCCTGGCATTTTAAAGACCTCAAGAAATGAGATCCATTCAGGCCATTAGTACATCAGGATTGATCAATTCTCAAATATACGTACCATAGTTTGTAGACTCTAACTTTCACACAGACTAAATAATACACATTCATTTGGGTTAATTTTACCAAAGAAATGTAAGAGAATACATTTTGACCTACATTTTTGAAGAAAGATTCATTATTTGCAAAATGTTATAAATTAAGAAAACATTTTCATATTTTTTTTTGTTTATATAGCAAAGAAAAAACCCAGTGGTGATCAAATACTGCCAAAAGAAATCTTTATTTGTGTGGAAAATATGATATACCGTATTTATCGGCGTATAAAACACACCGGCGTATAACACGCACCCCAAGTTTAGGAGGGCATTTTAAGGAAAAAAAGTTTTAGGAGGGAAGTTTAGGGGAAAAAAATAACTTTTAACATTTAAGCGTAATTTTCAGCTTGCCCAGCGCCATTTGCAGCTTGCCCAGCGCCATTTGCAGCCTTGCCCAGTGTCATTTGCAGCTTCCCAGTGTCATTTGCAGCCTTGCCCACGTTTAAATTTTCCGCCGCCGAGACAGACCGCGCGAGCGCCGCCAAAAAAGACTGAAGCGCCGCTGAAAAAGACTGAAGCGCCGCCGAAAAAGACCGAGCCGACTGTTCGGCTCCGCTCGCAGTCCCGCCTCCCTGCTGTTTCCGGAGCAAGCGCAGGGAGGCGGGACTGCGAGCGGAGCCGAAGAGTCGGCTCGGTCTTTTTCGGCGGCGCTTCGGTCTTTTTTTTCGGCGGCGCTCGCAATTTTTCGTCACCGCTCGATTTTTTTGGCACTTTTTTTTGGGGGGGGGGGGGGGGGGGGGGGGGGATTGGCGTATAACACGCACCCACGACTTTCCCCTGATTTTAAGGGGGAAAGGGTGCGTGTTATACGCCGATAAATATGGTACATTTAATTTGTGTGCAGTGTTGCATGACCGAGCAATTGCCAGTTAAAGTAGCATAGTGCTGAATAGAAAAAAATGGCCTGGTCATGAAGGGGGTAAAATCTTATGGAGGTCAAGTGGTTAAACTTTTAAAAGTCTTGTCAAAGAGCAGACACCCACAATGTTCATACTATTCATTTTGTGCGCATCGGAAACCGTTTTCACTTTGTTACTAAAGCAGTCTATCCGAAAATGTTTTTGGCTGGGGAATATTTGTAAGCCTCTAGGGCAGTGATGGCAAACCTTGGCACCTCAGATGTTTTGGAACTACATTTCCCATGATGCTCAATTACACTGCAAAGTGGATGAGCATAATGGGTAATGTAGTTCCAAAACATCTGGGGTGCCAAGGTCCGCCATCACTGCTCTAGGGGCTAACAAACCGTGGTTAAACTCTTCTGCCCGAGTGTTTTCAGGGAGTGTTGATTGGCTAGGTGGAATTTTTCCGATTGTCTTTAAGCTCACTTCCTCATTCTCCATAAATAGGACTATTAATGGATGTGTGAGGCTTGCCTACCTGCCATGCCCTTGTCCTGTGAAAGCACTCTTATTGGCCACCAAGGCAGCTCAAAGGAAAGGGGGATATCAGATTTTTCTTTTTTTCTAAATTTTAAATGGCTCACAAGTTTGTTTAAATTCACTATCCAAATAGTCTGCACAACAAAGACTTTCAACTCCAGCTGAGGTATATTGCAATGACAGCATACCGCTCACTCCCATCCAAAGCAATTCCCCCAACATGTTTCACCCACAGCAGGGCTTAATTCATCAGCGACATTGACACCTTGCTAGCCCTGTCATCTGGTATGGATTTAAAGGGGAATCCTTACGACAAAAAAACGGCGTGGGGGTTCCACCTGGATCCATATCAGATCCTTATCCGAGCACGCAGCCCGGCCGGTCAGGAAAGATGGTGGGGACATGGGGGGTGCCCTGCGGCCCCCCCCCACCCCAAAGCACCTTGTCCCCATGTTGATGAGGACAAGGGCCTCTTCCCGACAACCCTGGCCGTTGGTTGTCGGGGTCTGCGGGCGGGGGGCTTATCGGAATCCAGGAGCCCCCTTTAATAAGGGGGTCCCCAGATCCCGGCCCCCCACCCTATGTGAATGAGTATGGGGTACGATGTACCCCTACCCATTCACCTAAGGAAAAAAGTGTAAATAAAAAAAAACACAATTTTTTAAAATACTTTATTGCACAGCTCCGGGGGTCTTCTTCCGTCTTGGGGGGTCTTCTCGCCGGACTCCTCCACTATCTTCTGCTAGCTCTTTTACTAGTGGAGGAGCCCGGCTTTCTCCTTCGTTGTTGTCGCCTGGGGGTCTTGTTCCGACTCCGGGGTCGCTCGCTCGTCCCCACCCCCTTTCCTGACCGGCCGGGCTGTGTGCTCGGATAAGGGTCTGATATGGTTTTTGGGGGGACCCCCACGCCGTTTTTTCGGCGTAGGGATTCCCCTTTAAATCCATACCAGGTGACGGGGCTAGCAAGGTGTCAATGTCGCCGATCGAGTCAGCGGCATTCACTTCCTTCGCTAGTCCTGTCTACCTGGAGTCACGTTCACGCTTCATTTAACTTTTGTCAAAGTTGCCCAGTTTGTTTATATCTACAGGTGCCCCTTATCTGCATTGTCAGTTTTTTGGTAAAGGTGAACTAACACTTTAAGTTACACTATATTGCCAAAGGCTTGTAGAAATCTATCAGCCCTATATGAATTTGTTGGGCTTCCTAATCTAAGGCTGGATTCACACCTATGCAGTTTTAGTGCTTTTTGCATTTTGCAGATTTGTACTGCAGTCCATTTAACATGGTTTCCTATGGAACACGTTCTGTAGAGCAAATCTGCAAAATGCAAAAAAGCACAAAAAATGCATAGGTGTGAATCCAACCTAAAACCATAGGGTTTACTAAAACTTTAATTTGATAACAGTAATGGAGCACCTTAGTGACCTGTACTTATCAGCTTGCAAACACAAAATGCTCATTTGTTTTGTTCTTCCTGTCTGTTTAATTCCAGCTGTCACAGCTCATAGTAAATGCAGGAGGAGTGGCTGCTGTCATTGACTGCATCGGGAATTGCAATGGCAACGTGAGACTTCCTGGGATCATGATGCTTGGCTATGTAGCCGCACATTCGGAGAACCTCGCAATGGCTGTCATCATCTCAAAGGTTAGTTACTGAATAACAACATGCTGCCAGGAGGTACATTCTATAATAATTACTGACCTGTCAAGTCATCTAACATCCTTCAATTACTAGTGTCCTACAGCAGGGGTCTCCAAACTTTCTAAACTAAGGGCAAGTTGACTGTCCTTTAGATTTTAGTGGGGCCAGACTGTGGCCATTGGGAGTACAAAATGTCCCAGCATCAGTTGGAATAAACAATCCCCAATCATTATTGTCCTTGGGAGGAATTGTGCCCCATCATTGGTGTCCTTGGGAGGAATTGTGCCCCATCATTGGTGTCCTTGGGAGGAATTGTGCCCCATCATTGGTGTCCTTGGGAGGAATTGTGCCCCATCATTGGTGTCCTTGGGAGGAATTGTGCCCCATCATTGGTGTCCTTGGGAGGAATTGTGCCCCATCATTGGTGTCCTTGGGAGGAATTGTGCCCCATCATTGGTGTCCTTGGGAGGAATTGTGCCCCATCATTGGTGTCCTTGGGAGGAATTGTGCCCCATCATTGGTGTCCTTGGGAGGAATTGTGCCCCATCATTGGTGTCCTTGAGAGGAATTGTGCCCCATCATTGGTGTCCTTGAGAGGAATTGTGCCCCATCATTGGTGTCCTTGGGAGGAATTGTGTCCCATCATTGGGCCTCATTGTTGTGTCATTGGAAGGAACTGTGCCATTCATTGGTGTCAGTGGATGAAATAGTGCCCCAAGGGCCAAATAAAAGCAAGCAAAGGACTGCCATCGGCCCCCGAGCCACAGTTTGGAGACTACTGTCCTTCAATAGTAGCAGGATGGAGCAACAATCACAAGGTCTGTGAAGCATTGTGGGACGGCACCCTCTTGGGAAACACATATACATGCTTGATTTGAATATTTTGGCTGATAGCTTATTGTTTTCTTGCAATAGGATTGCTATAAGGAAGGCAAAAAACGATTTGAGATTGTGGGCAGAATCGCAGTAATGGCTGTATAAGCAATCCCAAATCATGTGGCAATCACAGCAGAACACTGTGTGGGCTTATCCTTCAACGGCACCCCATACGCGATGCAAATCTGCCCCGATTGTTGTGCAGCAAACCACACCTTCACAAATCGCATGAAGCTTGTCAGCCGAAAAGTAGCTCAAGCTTTTTTTTGGGTGACAAATATGCAAAAAGCAGCCCTATGCAACATACATTTTGCATGTCAAATTCACATAGTGGGAACGCTCACTCCTGCTATGCGATAATGTGAAGAGGCCTGATGTTTTCAGCTCCACAGGAAGGGGAAATTCTCTAATGGAACCCTGTATAGCAATAGGATCCTTCCTTACTTTCTATCCAAATCAAAAACATTTTTTGCCAGTACATACACCTTACGCTTTATGCACACTGGACATTTTGCAAACTCTCCTAGAAGCCTTTCGGCAAAAAAAGGCCTGCCGCTTGTAAAAGTGTCTAAAGCTTTTACAAACTATTAGGTGCGTTTGCAGTCGTCAAGAGCAGTGTTAGTTTTGACGTCAAATTTCAATTTAGTTTTAGTCGTATTTTAGTCATCTGAATTGTTTTTTAGTCAACTAAAATCTCCAGTAAATTTTAGTCGACTAAGATCTAATGGGTTTAGTTAACTTGTAATGAATTTTTTAAGCATCTCTCTAGAGATTCCAAACTCATTATATACTCCTGGAATATAAATCTAATAACATGTTATTAAGGTTTGAAGATGCACTACAGACACATATTTAGTCATTGTGATTTATAATGTCTTTATAAATAAAGCCAAATTTCATAAACAAACAGAAATATTGCTTTTTGATAAACAGAAGTGCAACTTTAAAATATAAAAAAAAAAAAAAAGTTAAAACTCTATTGGCTGTGATGCCATTGCACATATTACCTGAATATATTACCAACATTAAAATGTAACCACTTGCCGATTGCTCTATGGCAGATATACTGCTATATGGCGGCTGCTGTGCGCAGGATTACGTATATATACATGATCCTGCACTTCTGGGTAGCAGGCGCAAATGCACGCTGCCAGTGGCTCGCTTCCACTGTGATTATACACAGCGGGAGCCAATCAGCAGGTACTGCTCACTTGATGTCCACCGGCACCCACTCATCATTCGGTACAGAGGCAGAAAGGCAGTCTGCCTATGTAAATAAGGCAGATTGCCATTCTTTCAGTAAGGAAGGCATGGATCCTGTGGTCCTGCAAAGCCGGGACAAGGATCCATGTCTTCCCATAGTAAAAGCACCTCCCACACTGTACAAAAACACTGGCTAGGCACACAGTTAACCCTTTGATCTACCCTGATGTTTAACCCCTTCCCAGCCAGTGTCATTAGTACAGTGACAGTGACTTTCAACACTGATCACTGTATTAGTATGACTGGTTCCAAAAAAAGTGTCAGTTAGTGTCGGATTTGTCTACTGCAATATCGCAGTCCCACTATAAGTCCCTGATCACCGCCATTACTAGTAAAAAAAAACGAAAAAAAAAAATTCTATAAATATATCTCATAGTTTGTAGATGCTATAACTTTTACACAAACCAATTAATATACTTATTACATATTCGCCTAAATTGATGAAAACATTTATTTTTTGTAATTTTTATTTTGATGTTTTATAGCAGAAAGTAAAACCTTTTTTTTTATTTTTTTGAGGTGATCAAATACCACCAAAAGGAAGCTCTATTTGTGGGGAAAAAATTATATCAGTTTTATTTGGGTACAGAGTAGCACGATTTCGCAATTGTCAGTTATGGTTATAAATGGGGGGGGGGGGGGGGGGGGGGGGGGGGGGTTTCCGGAACTGAATTGGTTAAGAAAGAAAAAATAAAGGCAAGCCTTTTTCCTAATTTTCTTCTTTCTTTCAGGAGCTTAGTAGATGCCCTTATTTATTCTTATGTGGTATTGCAGTGTTAACTCTTACATCAAATTTCCATTTAGTTTTAGTCCTATTTTAGTAAATTGAATTGTTTTAGTTTTAGTCATATTTTAGTTGACTAAAATAGTGTTAATTTAGTCAACGAAAATATTTTAGTAGACGAAACTAAAGCCTCGTACACACAATCGGATTTTCCAAAGGGAAATGTGTGATGACAGGCTGTTGGCGGAAAATACTGACCGTGTATATGCTCCATCAGACAATTGTCGGATTTTCCACAGACAAATGTTGGCTAGCATGTTTTAAAATTAGCGGACAGGACATAAAATTTTCATTATAAGATTTTGTCTTTCATTTTGGCTGCTGTAAAACGTCTCAATGCTGATTGGTTTCTACAGGTACTGCCTATGATTGCCCAAAGTGTACTTGTAAAAGGATGAAACATCAGCCTCATCTCAACTCAAGAAAAACCTTAATGAGACAATATTGCTGGGCAACTGTATAAAAGGACATCGTTATTTTAATGTATAATTGGCCACCAGTGTTTAACCCTTTGTGGTTGTCTAGGCTTGCTAGTTATGGAGAGGTTATTAATGGAGACCAGATAATTGCATAGGTGAAATGGTTTCCTCTCCTCTTATGAATTGGTAAGACAGAGAGGACACAAAAGCCATGATTTCTATCTAATGGGTTGTGTTATCTGGGAGATTACTTGCTATGCATTGCTTCTCAGTGTGGACTTTTGTGTTCAACCTTGCAGGGGGTCCCTCAATTAGCCATCTGCCTGTCAGAGGAAGCTGAAGATCACATCAAGGCAGCTGCTGCCTGGTCCCTTGGCCAAATTGGAAGACACACTCCAGAGCACGCACGTGCTGTAGCTGTAGCAAATGTGTTGCCAAAGCTGCTGTCTCTATACATGGAGACCGAAAGCTCAGAGGACCTTCAAGTCAAGGTACTGTACATCCCCACTTGTTTTCTTTGAATTATGCCACTCGCTGAAAAATGGTAACATCTAGTTAAACCAGCTATTGGCAGCCTTTCTTCAGTATTGTTTCTTCTTCTTTTTACTATATGGAATGTTTAAGATTTTACATTTTAAAGGTAATGTTTTTTTTATTGTTACCATTAGTCTTAGTCTGCATTTTATTTAATAGGTTAAAATGGACCACTTAGGAACCTCCAACATAGGCTAGGCCAATAATAGTAATAGAAAGAAAATAATAAGAAAAATCCTTCAGAACCCATTAGGGGTCATTATGAATGTATCAAATCACAACTTCCACGCTACAGGGCTTGAATCAAAAGCAATATTATAAGCACTGCCCAGTTCATAGTTACTTACCGTATATACTCAAGTATAAGCCGAGTTCTTCAGGACATTTTTTGTGCTGAAAATAACCCCCCTCGGCTTATACTCGAGTCAAGCATTTTTCTGCAGCAGAGAATGACATTTTCTGAACCGACTTTGGGGCTTTGGGGAGCTGGGGTTCCTAGCACCAAGTGGCCCTGAGATATGGTTCCCCAAAGTCGGTTCGGAAAATATCATTCTCTGCTGCAGAAAAGTGCTTGACATTTTCCGAACCGACTTTGGGGCCCCGTATCTCAGGGCCAATTGGTGCTAGGAACCCCATCTTTGGATAGGTTGTAGTTCCACTGGGTTTGCACACCAAATTTGGGGTTCCTAGCACCAAGTGGCCCGAGATACGGGGCCCCAAAGTTGGTCAACTGTGTCCATCTGCAGCAATGTAATTTCGGGACACTTTGGATTCAGAAACCCCAAATTTTGGCTGCAGCTAGGGGGCTTCTAGGAAC
Source organism: Lithobates sylvaticus (assembly GCA_028564925.1). Taxonomy (NCBI): domain Eukaryota; kingdom Metazoa; phylum Chordata; class Amphibia; order Anura; family Ranidae; genus Lithobates; species Lithobates sylvaticus. The sequence continues at coordinate 475,892,099 of CM053030.1, forward strand.
CCTTAACTACCGAGTTTGAAGTTCGGGGAACCTATGGCTGCAAATGGGCATTGTTGACCCTCTTTTCCACTTACAGTAGCTGCGCATTTCTCACCCTAGGCTTATACTCGAGTAAATAAGTTGCCTCGGCTTATATTCGGGTCGGCTTATACTCAAGTATATACGGTAGTTTTGTTGAAGTCCATCTAGTTCAACCTACTAGTCCCATGAAGGATTGCATGGCTGACAGTTACAAGCATGACTCCCAAAAGGCAGAGGCATGATAGGACTTGTAGTTCTGCAACAGCTGGAGGGCCACAGGTTGAGCACCCATGCCCTAGGACAGGAAGTAAAGTGAAAGTAAAGGAAAAAAGACTGAAAAGGGTTGGTAGGTTACAATATGTTAAATATTAGTTCTTGGGTTAAAATCCACTTTAACCACTTGTCTACTGATTTTTAAGTTTTTCGCACACGTTAAAATTAATTTTTTTTTTTACTAGAAATGACTTGAAACACCCAGACAATTGCATATTTTCTAAAAGCAGAGATGCTGGAGAATAAAATAGTGGTGGTTGCAATCTTTTATGGTGCACGCTATGGTGTTAATTTACTAAAGGCTAACTTTGCAAACTCTGCTGGTGCAGTTGCTCCAGAGCTAAGTAAATGAGGTAAAGCTTCATTTGGCAAAGAATATACAATCACGTGCAAAGAAAAAAAAAAACAGCATTTTTGCTTGCATGTGATTGGATGATAAAAGTCAGCAGAGCTTCTGCTCATTTACTAAGCTCTGGAGCAACTGCTTTTGTCGAGTGCAACTGCACTTTGCAAAGTACACAGTCTATTTGCCTTTAGTAAATCACCCCCTATTTGTGCAGGTTGTTTTCTGACCTTGTCTCTGCCTGCTGCCTGGACCAGCTTCTTGCCTGTTTACTGACTATGTCTCTACCTGTTGCCTGTATTGACCCCAGCATATTCCTGTGATCATGCTTCTGCCGAGTCAGTCATTTCCACCATCCTCTGAGAAATCAGTGACATTTGAGCAGACATGTTTGGTTCTGAAGATGAAGCAGTCCCTGCGAAAACAGCCATATGGACTGAACTACCAAACACCAGCAGTGTGGTTTATTCAAGTGAAATAGCAGGTGCCAGCATTGCGTTGTGGCAACACCACCACGGTGTTGGTCTACCACAAAGTGGTAGACTAACACTTTCTTGGAAAGCCCATGTTAGTTTTTTTGATGCCCTTGAAAGGCCTTTGTAAAAACATCCCTATTTAAAAGCACCAGTCATCTCCTTGTTTACAGCCCAATATGGCATAAACAGAAAATGTTGCTGCCATACAATTTTTGCCATACAATCTATTTTTCATTGATGAACTTTTAAATGTAATTGCTGATAAACCAATTTGTATGCCCAACAGTTTATTGCTAGAAATCAACATTCTAGTTATGTTACAAAATGTATGTGGAGGCCTATTGCTATAACTCAACTACGTTTTTTACGCCTGACAATGAACATGGAAATTACTAGGAAAAAATCAATTGTCATCTTTATTGGTCCACAGACCCAATCCATCACATGCCGATAAATTCTGCAGTCCCGACACAATACTAAACTAGGAGATCTTTACATTTTGGTGACGATTATCTTTGCACACTAATGCCGCATACACACGAACGGAATTCCGGCCAGAAAAAGACCGATGAGAGCTTTTCATCGGAAAATGCGACCGTGTGTAGGCTCCATCAGAATTTTGCTGGCCGAATTTCCGACAGCAAAGAATTGAGAGCATGTTCTCAATTTTTCAGACGGAAAAGGTTTCTATTGTAAATTTCGATCGTCTGTAGCAATTCCGACGCGCAAAATTCCTACACATGCTCGGAAACAATTCGCCGCATGCTCGGAAGCATTGAACTCGGCTCGTTGTAGTGTTGTACGTCACCGCGTTCTTGACGGTCGGAATTTGGTGTGACCGTGTGTAGGCAAGACAGTTTGAGCGGAATTCCGTCGGTAAAACCGTCAGAGCTTTTTCCGACGAGAATTCCGATCGTGTGTACGCGGCATCAGAAGTGACATCACATATGATGGACTCTTCATGTCTAGACCCCTTCAAGAAGTGAACCCACCTTGTTTCTTATACATTGCTCATAATCCTAAAAAAGTAGAATTTACCACTGCTTGCTCCTGCAAGCTTGATGAGGACTGTAATGGCTATCCTTACTGGTCAATTCCTTCTCCCTAAGGCCCCTTTCACACGATCGGACCGTTCAGATCCGCATGTCAGTTTTGACGACGGACCTGAACGGGCGCTCCATGTTAGTCTATGGAGCGTCAGATGTCAGCAGAGACATGTCCGCTGACATCCGACCCGGTCCGATCCGCCAAAAGCAGACGTATGGCTCTACGTCCAGATCCGTCGCTGGCAGATCGGATCGGGTGAGATCTGATGAAAACGAAAACGCTGTCCGTTTTCAACCGATCTCTCCATAGAGACCAGCGGCGCTCGCAAGCCCCTCCCCGCTCAGTGAGCAGAGAGGGACCTGTCATCTGCCGGTTCAGCGGAGATCAACGGAGAGATCTCCTGCTGAGCCGGCGGGCAGAGGCGAACTCCGTGGAAGCGGAGTCCGCCTCGTGAAAGGGGCCTTATATGACACCAGTAAGGGAGTTACAGTGGGCTATGAATCGAGAGGTAATTTACCTCCTAGTAAGGAGGTGAGTGAGATGGATCTTTCACGGCAGTGCTATATAATGTAGGTTTATCTGCTGCAGCTGGTCAATACACCCCTGCAGTGCTGTGCCAATGAAAAATGTAAATACCTCCGGGGTCATTTGTCATCATTGCACCATCACCACCCAAATGCCAGCCCATGTGATCACCCACATCTTCAACCTCATCTGATGTTATAAACAGGGCATACTGGGCGTACTCAGAATACTGAAGCAAAATTACAGAACCTTCCTCAAAGAATAGCTCAATTGCTCTTTTCCAATAGCTGCAATCCATTATAGGAATCTGTGTTTAATGGATATGTATTTTAAAGCATTTATACTGATTTTCACACTATTTAACATAATTCCTCAGCTATGAATGTTTATGAATATCAAGAGGGCAATTTAATTGTGTGGGGAGCTCAGCTTTAAATCAGAAAGACCTCTCCATCTTTTACACATTCCTATGATCCAATACAGTCCGTTTAGCAAGGCTTTTACAACGCCCCTGGGCTGCATCTATACAGACAATAGGGACAAATTTATTTTTCTATTGCATTTTAGAAAATGAGAAGAAACCTCTGATGGCATACAGCAGATAACACATTTTTATTTTCTTGTTTATACATATGCAGTCCATCAAAGCATTTAGCATTAGCTTTATCTGCATGGAGTTTGTGCGTTCTTTTTGTGAATTTGTCTGTTTAATCCTAGTACATAATCCTGGTTTTCTCCCAAGGTGCAAAAAATATAATAAAAAATAGCAGTTTAAAGTGGTTGTAAAGGCTGAAGTTTTTTTACCTCAATGCATTCCATGCATTAAGGTAAAAAAACCTTCTGTGCCAGAGGATTCCCCCAGCCCCGCCTTATACTTACCTGAGGCCGATCTTGATCCAGTGATGTGCCCAAGAGCAGTGGCTCTCTTCCTTCTCACAGGGCAGATTGATAGCAGTGGGAGCCATTGGGTACCGTTGCTGTCAATCAAATTCTGTGACGAGGGAGCAGGGAGAGGGGCTGAGCCACCCTGTTTGTGTCAATAGATGCAGACAGATTCCAACTCACTATTCTCAACACACAGGTTCCTGCAGAAATGTCTGTGTATGTAAGCGGGTGCTTCAATGACTTAAGTCAAAGTAGTATTAAAGCTTCTATTTTTGTTATTAAAATAATAAACATGTTACACTTACCTGCTCTGTGCAATGTTATTTCACAGAGCAGCCCTGATCCTCCTTTTCTTGAGTCCCCCACCGGCACTCCTGGCTCCACCTCTTCAGCAAGTGCCCCCATAGAATGCTGCTTTCTATGGTGGCACTCATGCGGGCCCGCTCCCGAGCTGCCCTGTCTGCATCATTTAGAGCGAGATGGGTACAAAGCTTAATTTGGCGATCGCATCATTATAGCAGAAGCAGGGTTTTGGAATCTCGCAGAACCCAGGTCACATGCCTGGTGAAGGGGTCCTGCAAGGCTCCAAAACGCTGCTACTGCTATAAGGATGTGATCGCTGAAAAAAGCTTTGGACCCATTTTTGGAGATACTTGGTGTGCTGGTGACATTCTCTCGCTCTAATAGATGCAGACAGGGTGGCTCGGGAGCAGGCCCGCATGTGTGCTACCATTTTTTGAAACGCATGGGCAACCACATCTACTTTTGTACCATGAAATCCGGTGCAGACAAACACTGCGTTTGCGACCTGTGTTTTGGGTGTTGTTAACTCTGCACTGACACCCACAGCAGATCGCAAGAGCAGTGCGATTAGAATGCGGTGCGGGAAACCGCACGGGAAAGCACTCTAAGTGTGCCCTTTTTTTCTAAATGCCCCTGTTGAATAACCACTTTTTTGGATATGGTGACAATGCTCTGCCTATCCCATTAAGTTACAGAAACATTCCCATCTCTGCAGCCACTGTATCTGTCGTAACGTCACTACTTTCATTTTGCCTCTGTATTGTTTGTCTGCAGATAACCTTGCCTGGCTTCGCTCACAAACACACCCTCCTAGAATCTTGCCATCTAAATGCTGATGGGATATGTAGATTTTACTGAAGCTTGCACGCCTTAGGGAAATGATGACAAACCCTTCTAGATATCTTCCATCAGACAAAATAAAAACCTGACAGAAATTGTAGCATCCCCTTACTTAACCACTTCAGCCCCGGACCAATTGGCAGCCAAAGGACCAGGCCCCTTTTTGCGATTCGGCACTGCGTCGCTTTAACTGACAATTGCGCGGTTGTGCGACGTGGCTCCCAAACCAAATTGGTGTCCTTTTTTTACCACAAATAGAGCTTTCTTTTGGTGGTATTTGATCGCCCCTGTGGTTTTTATTTTTTGCGCTATAAACAAAAATAGAGCAACAATTTCGAAAAAAATGCAATATTTTTAACTTTTTGCTATAATAAATATCCCCAAAAAATATATAAAAAATATTTTCCTCAGTTTAGGCCGATACGTATTCTTCAACATATTTTTGGTAAAAAAAAAAAAAAAAAAAATCGCAATTAGCGATTATTGATTGGTTTGCGCAAAAGTTATAGCGTTTACAAATAGGGGATAGTTTTATAGCATTTTTATTAATATTTTTTTTTTTTACTAGTAATGGCGGCGATCAGTGATTTTTATTGTGACTGCGACATTATGGCGGACACATCGGACATTTTTGACACATTTTTGGGACCATTGTCATTTATACAGAAATCAGTGCTATTTAAATTCCTATGTAAATGACAGTGGCAGTGAAGGAGTTAACCACTAGGGGGCGGTGAGGAGTTAGTGTGACGTGTTGTGTGTTTTTTTACAGTAGGGGGCGTGGCTGACGTCTGACGTTACTGATCGGCTGTTCCCGATGACAGGGAACAGCAGATCAGTGACAGGCAGTGTAGAAAGCGCGGGGAGAGGTTTGTTTACACAGACCTCTCCCCGTTCTTCAGCTCTGTGCCCAGATCGCGGGACACCAGCGGCCGTGGTCACGGAGCTCCCGACCGGGTCGCGAGCGCGCCGACAGCGGCGCGCGCGTGACCCCGCGGCTAGGCAATTAAAAGGGCACGTATAGATACGTGCTTTTACCTAGCCGTGCCATTCTGACGAGGTATATGTACAGGAAGCGGTCGGGAAGCGGTTAACAATAATTTTTGTCCCTGTTGCTATTAGAGAGTTTCCTTCACTGTCTGGTGAAAAGGTTGTCCCTGGAACACTGAGCAAGGGGAGATGTCTCTAATAGAGTCCAGGACAGCCGTAAAACCTAACAGGAGTTTTAATCCTTCCCTACTCTACTTAAAACAAAAAAATGTTTTGGTGATAAGTACACTTTAAAAAATTGTACCGTATATATCTGAGTATAAGCCGACTTTTCAGCAAATTTTTTTGTGCTGAAAATGCCCCCCTCGGCTTATACTGGAGTCAAGCACTTTTCTGCAGCAGATAATGAAATTTTCCGACCCGAATTTGGGGCCTCGTATCTCGGGGCCACTTGGGGCTAGCAAACCCAGTGGAACCATCACTATAACACATCCAAAGATGGGGTTCCTAGCACCAAGTGGCCCCGAGATACGGGGCCCCAAATCGGTTCAGAAAATGTCATTCTCTGCTGCAGAAAAGTGCTTGACATTTTCTGAACCGACTTGGGGGCCCCTTATCTCTAGGCCACTTGGTGATAGGAACTCCATCTTTGGATATGTTGTAGTGATAGTTCCACTGGGTTTGTACACCAAATTTGTGGTTCCTAGTGGTTCCTAGCGCCCCTGAGATATGGGGCCCCAAAGTCGGTCAACTGTGTCCATCTGCAGCAATGTCATTTCGGGACCCTTTGGGTCCAGAGACCCCAAATTTTGCTGTAGCTAGGGGGCATTTAGGAACCCTTAAATGTCGAGTTTGAAGTTCGGGGGACCTATGGCTGAAAATGGGCACAGTGAGGCTGCAAATGGGCATTGCTGACCCTCTTTTCCACTTACAGTAGCTGCGCATTTCTCACCCTAGGCTTATACTCGAGTCAATACGTTTTCCCAGTTGTTTGTGGTAAAATTAGGTGCCTCAGCTTATATTTGGGTCGGCTTATACTCGAGTATATACGGTAAGTTAGTTTAGTTTAGAGCAGGGTAAATGTTTTCATAAAATGATGCCTGTAAATACCTTATCTCATATCTTTTCTGGCCTGTTACATGACCTTTGGCCGCTCTCTTCCTCCGATCTAAGGGCTACAGCCATAATTTCTTTACCTTTACTACCAACTACTAATAGCAGCAGGAGGGGGAGGCAGAGAAGGCTCACACACACACACACACAGGAGATTACAGGCAGGGAGGGAAGGGGAGAGAGGAGAGCAGTCACATAAACTGACCACAGTAATGATGGATTAGCAGCCATGATTACCGTGGTCAGCACACACAGGGGGACACAGGAACAGGCAGGATCAACCAGGTATTTTACAGCTTAGAGAGGGACATATTAGACAGCACAAGCACTGTGCGGTTTAATCTGCTATAAGGGAACAGGATCTCAATTTTTTTTTTAGGGTTACAACCACTTCAAATATTGTGTTGTCAATTCAAATATAGCTGCATTATCTTGAATAGAAAACGCAGACTATGATTAGAATGCTCTTCAACATGAGCCCTTATAGTGATCATCTGAGAAGCTAAAAAAAAAAAAACTTGTTGATCCTTCGCCTTCCACAGTTGAATTTGGTAGCCCTGTTGCAGAAACAGATAAACAGCAGGGCGGCTTACAAAGCTAGAGTAGATCCAAAACATGACACTTCGAAAATACACTAATACCCCATACACACTATTAGATTTTCTGCATATTTTTGTCTTCAGATTTACCAAAACCATGTAGTGCAAGGGCCTGCCTGATTGCATACAAATCGAAACTCTTAAGGTTTGACCTCATATTATATGATTTTGGTAAATCTGCAGAAAATCTAATAGTGTGTAAGTGGTCTAAAACCCTTTATCTCTGGAAGAACCAAATACAGTGACTACCTCCTCTAAACCCCTTTTTTATGGCTTTATGTTTATAAGTAAGGTGCAGGTTTACTTTAAACTCGTTGTATGGGTTAGTTTTTTTTTTTTTAAATAACAAACATGTTATACTTACCTCCACTGTGCAGTTCGTTTTGCACAGACTGGCCCGATCCTGCTGTTCTGGGGTCTCTTGGTGGCTGTCTCGGCTCCTCCCCGCAATAGCTAACCTCCCTATGGGAAGCTCTATCCTAAAGGGGGTTAGCTTGCGGGGCGCGCTCCCTGTCATACACGCTGCGTCCATAGACACAGCATGTATGACTCGGTCCGCCCCCCTCCCCCCGGCGGGCGCGTCATTGGATGTGATTAACAGCAGCGCGAGCCACATGGCTTTGCTAATACTGTATTACTAAAAATGATCTAGATGTTATAGAACATGCTGTTATTCTAGCTCTGGATAGACACAACTGCTCTGAATTTTGACAAATAAAGGAGTTGTTTAATGAGGTGGGCATGTTTCCACAGGGAACGCAGCGGAGACCACCAAAATTACTAGTGATGTGTAAAGAATTAGATCCAGGTGTGTACTGAGGGAGGTAAAGCTCGAACAGCCATGTGTTCAAATGCTAAACAGACAGCAAGATTTAGAAGGAATCCACTAATATAACAATCTGAGAGCACAGCACAGGGGGAGAGATGACTGCTAGATCACTACAGTCTCATTCACACAAGACATCATCTCTGGTGGAAGTGTTATTCTATTGATGTTACAAACTTGCTATAGTGCTGCTACAATATAATAGACTTCCATTTTGATGTGGCGGATACAAACAATACCTTAAGGAGGTTCTTCACCCTGTAAACATAAAATGTAAAAGTCAGCAGCTACAAATACTGTAGCTGCTGACTTTTAAAAAAATACACAGGATTCAGCGATGTCCTCACACGACCTAGCTCTTTGCTAGTCTGCAACGTGCAGATGCCAGCATCCTATCTGTGGGCAGCTGACTGACTCCTTGCGGCTTCACAGCTGTCTGCCCACTGCGCATGCTCGAGCCGTGCTGCACCTGTGATTGGTCCCGCAGTCTACTGGGAGCTGTGACGTGTCTCAAGAGGCTGCGGGGGGGGGGGGGGGGGGGGGGTTAGTCAAACTTCTGCTTAGATCGCCATGACTCTCTGACCTGAAGCTGGTACATGTCAAAATCAGGTACCGACTCCCTCAACCCCCCCACAAAAAAAAAACATCCCAAATAATGGAGAGGAGGTGGGGGGGCGGAGGAGGAAAAGCCAAACTTATCCTTTTGGGTGAAATTCTGCTTTAAACTGCCCATAAATAGATAGAAATATGGCTGGTTCAGCAGGTTCCAGACAAATTTAGATCTATATATGGGCACTGTGGTTGTATAGAAACCTCCCTGCTGTCGGAATACAATGACACTGTGAGGGGACTCCCTCATTATTTCTTGACTGTGTATGGGGGAATCAGGCCAGTTTTTTTTTTTCCAACCCACTGGTTGAACAGAAAAAACAGACTCATCTATGCCCAGTTTTAGTTACTCAAATATAGAGCATCAACCCTATTGCTGGCTCATATTTAGTCAAATCGAAAAAAATACACTAAAATCATTATTAGCAGACACAAACACAATATACCATACAAAATTCCTGCTAAATCTAAAGACTAAACTGTAAATAAAGTTCTGTGTTTGAATGAGATCTTGGGGCTCATTGACTGTGTCCTGTTCAGTGTGAATCAGCATATTTTTTTCTGTGGATGGAGATTGTGCAGGCAGGCTATGCTACTCTATGGGGATGCAGCAGCTGTACAAACACAACCACAGATCCTAATTTTACAGATGTGTGGGTGCAGGCGTACAGCCCTGAACAAAGACTGTGTACATTCGGGGGCCATTCAAACGCACCTGCACACGTGTCACACTAGGACTTAGAACTGCTTTCCTACAGCCACTGTGTCCCCATAGAGTAACAGGTGGCTCCAGATGCACAGACAAACTGCTCATTCACCATGCATGGGCCAGAGAACCTGTGTGGATGAGCCATTCATTTTTTAGGTTATTTATCAAAAACATTTTTACAATGCATGTTTTTTTTTTGTTGGGGAGGGGCTTTGGTGAAATATCAGGAGTCTAAATAGACAGATAAATGGAATGAGGACATTGATTCCTCAAGCCCTATCTCTGCAGCCTCAGCTGCACTGAACAGTGAATGAACAGTAGATGCTCTGTACAGATGCTCATGTTCATTCCTAAACTGAAGCGTATAGTAAACACAGTTTACAGTTGAATGCAGTAAGGAGCCAGTACCGGTCACTCACTGTGTTCATTCTGAAAAGGAAGCAGCCCGTAAAAGTGTAAAAAACATATTTACCGCCCCTTCACCCACTCTCCATCCTGAAATTGTGCCTGCAGCAGCGGGCGGGAGGCAGAGAAGGGAAGCCGTCAGCGCTGTGGGAGGGGCACATAGGGGGGCCCAAGCAGCAGGGGGAAGGGGATCTTTAACAGGGATGGTGATTGAAGTGGCGGTAGGGGGGGCCCAAATACTGAAACGGATCCCCCTGTTGCCCTGTGGCTCCCCCCTCCCCTGCAGCGCTGTCAATTACCCTCCTCTCCCGTCAGCTTTAAGCTGCTGCTGGGGGAGCCACAGGATAATCAGTTTCAGTGTTTCAGCCATACAGGGGGTGGTTCTGTAATTGCCCTCACCCCTGCACCGATTGCCCCCTTCTATCCAACATCTGTTTCCTCGTACTGCCTGGGTTGAACTGAAGATACTAAATATATATCTATATATTTCCCTGTACTGACCGATAGTATATCCAATTTTTTAGAATGGTATGCTTTTAATCACACATACTCTCTAGATTGATAGTATACAGGAAACAATAGCATGAGCTAATGTATGACATAAGCCATTTTAATATAAGTTTATTTCTGAATGAAATAAGGATGCCAAAAGACTAATGGATATCATATTGTTATGCGCTGATAATACTGGCAGACTGAAAAATCAAATTTAGAGCCGCATCCCTTGAAGGCTAGAAAGATTTAAAAGTTTGGTCCAAGCAAGCTTTGCCAATTGACAAGTATTTGCAGATAAGAGTCCAGCGTCTTATTGCATTTTGTTAAGCTGGGAGGTTTTCAGTTCGATAAGAGCCCCTCTGTATGGTCTTCAGCTTATTCAACAACTAAGTCATACTTTATTGTTTTGATGTGGTCTTTAATGCCTTTTATCAAGAGTGGAAATTTTGTACACTTGTTTATCAGATAATTTTCCATATTTGCACTGTATGTGTACTTCTTTTGTTAAAATGTTAATATATTTAAAGTGATTGTAATGTCTTGTTTTAAAAAAAAAAAATGGAAATAAACATGTTATACTTACCTGCTCTGTGCAGTGGATTTGCACATAGCAGCCCAGATCCTTCTCTTCTCGGGTCCCTATTCGGCTCTCCTGGTTCCTGTTGAGTGCTCCCAGAGCAAGCAGCTTGCTATGGGGGTACCTGAGCTGAGTCACAGCTCCCTGTGTCCATTCAGACACGGAGCTGTGGCCCAGTCCCACCCCCCTCTTTCCGGATTGGCTGACTGACTTTGATTAACAGCAGCGGGAGCCAATGATGTCACTGCTGTGAGAAAGGAAAAAAAAAAAAAACACAAATATATGAGAGTTCGGGCTGCGCACCCCAAAATACATGGAAATGATTAGGGAGGTTCTCCCAGGGGGGGTTTAATGCAGCAAAATAGGTCAATCAGAGTATGAAAATTATATAAAAGGGTCTTTATTAAATGAGCTACAAATACACATCAGTGTTAAAATATTACACTCTGGTTGAAAGAATACAATAATCATTCCATAATACAGCCAAGCAACCATATATTCATACAGCATAACATAGTGGTTTAAACTGCATGCGAATCCCAACGTTTCAACCTATTATATCATGGTCTTCTTCTGCGGAATGGTTGACTCCTAGATAAATATGTTTGAACATCTCAGTTATAAGAAGTATCATACATTATGCATCAATTATCACGAGTACAATGCTATTATATTTACCGCTGGAGAGTGAAATGAAAGACCTCGCAACCAGAAATTTTAAAATCTGTTGGATGATCCAGTGGACTCCATGGCTGTCCTGGCCTCTCCAGGAGAAGGAATATGCCCAAAGGGCTTGCAAGAAACCACACTGTGAGACACCCCCCATGGGAAGGAAAGGGAAAAGCGGCACCTGCAGCAAATGGGAATCAGAGATGATTGAACTTCTAACACTAATAAGTGTCTAATTAGTGTTCATATCAGGATGTGCATCCACTATGGATATTTGTTTCAATGCATGAGCTCGTTACATGAGAACTAGTGTTTTATAAAGAATAGAGTAATGTAATGATAATTATTTTATGATAAAATGGGTGGTTTGTATAACAAAAGTAAGTGCTGAGTGAGCAGGATGTGCAGGATTGAACAGCGTAAATGGTAAACATGGGGGAAAAAAATAAAATAAAAAAAAACCCAATGGTAGGTGAGAAAAAAAAAAAAAAAAAATAGTGACAAAAATTGTATATTATGTGTGTCAGTGCAACCATAAATTACTTAAAATTATCTTGGGTGAAAAGTAAATAAGCAAGTATTATTACCTTGAGTGTGGGTGGAAGTAGGTTTATCAATAATAATAAAGTATGTGACCTAGCTGCAGTTATGCATGTTAGGTAAAGGCTCTATGAACAGAAAAAAGAGCCAAAATTAAATATTGGGTATAATTGTTAATTTTAGATTAAATGTACTTATTAATTACAGCTTAAATCGACTTAAAGCTCATTACAACAAAAAAAGCCGGTTATCCTATATGGAAAATGCTGTACTTACATTGAGCCATATCTATGCAGGAAACATCCGTCCAGGTTGTGCAGGGGATCATGTATTAATCCTTCTGCAACCTGGTATTTATCTAGTAGGCTTAATTAGGGGGAATCACTAAGTGCAGGTGTCGCCTCCCTCTTCCCACAGGATGTTGTTGTGGGGGTCTGCGGGTGGGGGGCTTATCAGGATCTGGAAGCCCTCTTTAACAAGGGGGCCCCCAGATCCCAGTCCCCCCTATGTGAATGGGTATCAGGTACATTGTACCCCTACCCATTCACTAAAAAAAGCAGTGAAATGAGACAAAAGACAATAGCTGTTTTTTGACAATTCCTTTATTAAATCCAAAGCGATTCAGCATTGTCGCAACACGGGTGCTTTTAACCCTTTCTTCGGCCGCTAGCGAGGGTTAAAAGCTCCCTGCTAGCAGACGAAAAGCGACACTAAAACACTGGTAAAGCACCGCTTTACCACTGACGCCTGGTGCTTTCAGTGTGAAAGTAGCCTAACTGTGGGGGGGAGTGTTACACTGGAGGAAAATGGAGATCATGTTTCAGGTTGACAGATCAGCTGTGTGCCTTGTTTACATAGGCATACTGCTGCTTCGTGTCTCCTGTGAACGATCGGCGGGTGGCGTTCTGGTGGTGCTCACGCACCCCCCACACCACATGCACGATATCACATACAAGTACGTGATTTCGCGCAGCCAGGCTGCCCAGCTGCAGTATATGTATGGTGGGCGGTCCGGAAACAGTTCAAGTGGATGTAAACCTGATTCATGACACTTGAGCTGGGCACATATATGTGCAGTGTTTTGTTATCTTTCTTCAAAGCACTATGTCCCGTAGCTGTCTCCTGCTCCGTTCTTCTGTTATTAGCCTGATAACTCCTGACAAGTACTCCGTCATATATGATAAAAGCAGCCAGAGTTTAGTGTTGGGGAGGATGCTATAAATAGATTAGCACAGAGCTGAAAGATTCAGCAAACAGAGCTGAAAGTCTCTACCTATGAGGAGAGGGGGTGTGTGCCTTTCCTCCAATCAGCTGTCTTGGCTGTATGCCCAGACTTCATTGCAGTGTTGAACAGGAAGAGACAATCTCCTAACACAATCTGAACTTTCTAAACAGTATATAAAGCTGAAGACAGCAGATTTAGTGTAAAACTTATGTAGGGAGATTTGTTTCATCTCTGTGTATCATCTGAGGCTGTTCACTTCACTGGGTATATATGAAGGTTTACAGCCACGTTTTATGCTTATTGTGTATCTTAACGCAACAGAATAAGTACAGAAAAAAGTGACACTTTAAACAATAACATTTATATTTTTTCTTAAAATGGTAGCTACCTGGCTGTCATGCTGATGCATTGGCTTCATTGTTTCCTGAGTCACCGACCTAGAAAGGTATAAAGAAAAGACATTCTGACATTTAACAGCCATTTTTCCAGTTTGTGACTGAAAAAGAAACACTGAAAAAGGGTAATTTTAAGACCTCGTGCACTACAAATCTTTGAACAAACTGTCCGCTAGCTTTACTTCTCTTTTTCTTTACAGGCAAAAAAAGCCTTAAAAAACATCCTACAAAAATGTACCCATCTGCCAGCCCTTGAGCCTCTCCTCCATGATGCACCACCCAATATCCTGAAACATGTGGTTGGCCAGTTCAGTAAGGTAAGATCTAGTACAACTTTAGATTGTTGTCTACTTTTTATTGCCCTACCAGCTGAGCATTCCTGTAACAATGCATAAAACAGGGGATCCAGAATGTATATGAAAGGATTGCCTCTTCCAATAATTCTGCAGCTTGTGCCAAGGGCTTAATGTTCTAGCACCGTGAGTGTATTAACATGCCCAAAGTGCTCATTATTCTTCTTGTTTGTAGATGGGAAAAATACTATTTTATATACAACATACACACAAATGCCAATAAATACTCTTTGGGTAAAAAACAGATTTATTTTTTGCTTCTGCAATTGGAAATGAGTTCATTGAATGCCACCATCCCATTATTTTTGTAGTTTTACAGGAATTCAAACTACTAAACTGTATAGAAATACAAATGTATTGTCACGTATCATAACAAAATATTGAAAACATTATAAATAGCTGTTAAAAGAACTGGTGAACACAAGTTTGGGTACAAATTTTTCATATTCCGACGCATTCTGAAATATTCTCTTCTTTAGCCCTGGTTCACATTGATGCTACTTTGAAATTGAAGTAGCGCGATTTCAAAGTAGCAAGGTCATCTTCTGCATCACTAACTCAAAAAACCTATGCAGATTGGGAACTCTGAGTCACCAGGTACATGCTTGTACCCAGTCACTGCTTCGGAAGGTATTGAGGTAAGAAATGGCTTCTATATTTCTATAATATATATATTTCTATAATATATATATACTATTTCTAAAAGTACAGGTTTTCTTTAAAGAGATCCAGTCATTTTCCTATTTAGGTCAAAGTGATAGCCACTTACCTGCTGCCAGAGTCTATTCTGGGTAAGCTTCAGTGCTACAGCTTCCAGGATAAATTATGTCACAGCCCCTCAGTGTGACCTGGCATGGGGATTGGCAGCTCAGACCCATGCACAGTCATATGGGGGGAGGTCATATGTTCTGACTATATCTGGAAACCCCACACAGAGCAACTGAGCAAATTCTTTGTTGGAGCAAGGTGATGGTGAGGAAGTACTGATGGGTGTGTATCCCTTGTTAGGGGGCTGGACTATCAGGAGACAGTGCGTTTTTTTTTCTTTTTACTAAAGCTGGAGAGTGCAAAATCAGGCTCACTTCTGCATAGAAACCAATCAGCTTCCTGGTTTTAGGCCCGGTTCACACTGGTGCTACATGCGCTCCAACTTTGGGAGCTCATGACGCATGACGTGTACAAATCAATGGTTCCCTATGAGAGCTGTCTTAACTGGTCCTACGCAAGTCAGTCCGACTTTAGAAAAGGTTCCTGCACTACTTTGGTCTGTTTTCAGCCCATTCAATATCATTGAAGTTGGATCCTTGTCCTAACCATCCGACTTGTGACATCCGACGTGATTATAGCAGCAGGAAAAGGAATTAATGTCACACTGGGATTGTTTTGATTGGTCAAAAGACAAGTCGGACTATCTCAAAGTCAGAGCAAAATTGTATCCTGTTCATTCAAGTCAGATGGAAGTAGGACCGAAGTAGGACCGATGTCGTAGGGTAAAGCAGGATCGACAGTTGTACAACAGTCGTGTCGTACCAGTGTGATCCCGGCCTTACCTGGAAACCTAATTGAACAAGCTGAAGTTAGAAGCTGAATGGCTACCATGCACAGCTGCACCAGATTCTGAATGCTCCAGTTTTAGTAAATCTCCCCCACTGTCACTTTGCCCTAAATGGTTAGGTGACGGCATTTCTTTAACCTCCCTGACGGTATTCCCGAGTTTGTGGATTTGACTCGGGGTGGATTTTCAGTACTAAAAGCGTTAATCCCGAGCCACACTCGGGATCACATCGCAGGATCCAGGAAGAGGTTACTTACCTTGTCCCCGGGATCCTGCGATGTCCTCCCCGCTCTGTGTGCGAGCCATCCTGCGTCGGATCTATTACAGTGCCGAGCTCCCTTCCCTGCAAGAGTTGCGACGCGCAGGGACGGTGAACGGCACCAAATTCAAAAAGTAAAGCACACAATACATACAGTACACTGTAATCTTACAGATTATATTACTGTATCAATTTATTTCACATCCCTTTTTTCCCTAGTGGTTTCTCCAGTGCCCTGCATGCAATTTTATATTATAAATACTGTTCTTTCTGTCTGGAAACTGGAGATTGTCCATAGCAACCAAAACCGTCCCTTTACATCAAAAGTGGTTTTAGACCAGCTAGAAAACAGCGATAATAAATTAGAATCACTTGCAGAATTGAGCGATAGCGATTTGTGGGGAAATCCGTCATCAAACACTGAAAGTAACGACAGCAACAATTCTGCAACTGAGCAAATTTTTTATTATTATTTTTTATAGTTATTTATTATATTATAATTCATGATTTAGTTTTTCAAACTTTATCATACCCGGGATACTAGACTCTTGGACAGATTTAAGTGAGTTATTCCTAAGAATTACAGGCCTACAATATAAAACGCCAAATTTCCATGCAAAATAATTGTACCGCTTTCAGCATCAAAAAATGGACATAATCATACCGCCAGGGAGGTTAAGCGGAGTTCCAGCTTTTTTTTTTAATACAAAAACCACCCCCTGTGTGTTTGTACCTAAAGTATCAACAAACTCTATTACTATGTAATGTGGGTCTTCTAAATGCTTTTTTTCTTAAACTAACATTGCTGTTACTTTCTGAGCGTGCTCCCATCTTCATTGTGGGCATTTGAAGCCCACTAGTATCATCTTCCGTAATACGGTGCTGCTGGATACCCAGCATGCATTTCTAGCATGAGCGGGAAGGTGCAAACTTGTTACTCCGCTGTAGTAATGTTATAGCTAAAAAAAATTGCTGGGTTTTTAGCTTTAAGGTAGACAGGTTTGCATTTAAATCCTGTAAGATTTGAACTGATAATACTGTGCAAAAGCCATACAACAGGAACCTTCCCAGATAGCATAAAAGAACGGGTTCCCACATTTCAGTGTATTTATGTGGCTTGTTATGTAGAATAACTGAAAGCTAAGGCTGTGCCATTCTGCAGGTAGCTTGTGAACTGTGAAAACACTGTGAAGATTTAATGCTTCCCTTAACACAGAAAACCCCCACCTAGGTTTCCCTCTTTAATGAGGCACTGCAAGTTATGAACTTAAAATAATTACAGGGCTGCTCGCATGCACACTCTACACAAGTGGAATGCTGCCTTGGGGCATTACAGGCCATGGAATTATTTCTTTAATAAAGAAAGATGGGATATTAAAGGACTCTTTTTGTCTCATTAGGTAACAGCAGACCACAGCTGCATAGCTCTTTCTAAATATAACATGAATATATAAAGTGGCTTTCATCCAATCTGACTTCCCAGAGAGCTTTGCATTATTAGATACAGACATCCAGCCACAATCAGGGTGGAATCCCAAAACAGTTATGAACTTCCTTTTAGTTTACATGTCAGTCTCCAAAGGCTAGCAGGCCACTGACAAACATGAGTAATTATTGGACTGTTATATCGGCAGCTGTCAGTGTGCACTTGAGATCTGCAGAGCTATAACTGCAAGAAGAGGAGGCGAAATTTCATTACAGTATACAGAAGTAGAATCACACTGATTTCAGGCTAGACGTCCAGAGAGCTCCTTAACCTCCTCCCTACCATCCTGTTGTAAAGAAACATTGGGGAAGTGGACATGCATTTCTGGACTGCTGTTTACAAACAGCAGTGCAGAAAACACCCTCCTGCAGCCAATGTGCCTCCTGAATGTCTATGATTAAGCTGTCATTAGACAGCACAGATCAAAGACAAAACAGCATGAGCCAGCAGGGGTTGTACATGTGTATAGTTTTTCACTTTTATGCGTGGTTGCCTGGCAAATAAAAAATTTCAGTGTTAAGCTTAAAGGGTAACGCCACTTTCGTGGAGAAAAAAATTGCGAAGGAAAAAAAATAATATAGCATATACAATTGCGACACAAGTCATATTGTAATTAAATGTTATTAAAAATTACCTTTCCTTTTCAATCTGCAGCCGCTGTAATTTTCTGTAAAATGCAATATGGCAACTTGCAGGTGTTCTGTACATAGAATGTGTACAGAATGCTTCCTGAAATGTAATTTCCTCTTTGTGTGATTGGCTCACTGATTTTCCCAGAAGTCTACACTAAGATACAAGTCAGATACCAGGCATCCCCTGCAACAAAAATTTAATTTTTGGTGAGATACGCGCAAAAGGAAATCACGTCTAAGGCTGGTCACACATGGTCGCATTTTGAATGAATTTTCTCCTGAAAATCTGAAAATGTGTGCGTTTTATGATCCGATGATGCCACCATTGATTTCGAAATTCGACCAACCAAGCCTTCAATTTCACCTCATGTTGTTACAGAAAATAATTTTCGTTGCTGTTAATCTGCTTTGAATAATTATAAAATTAGTGCGCTAATAGATAAAATCACAAAATAGCTGTGCAAATCCGTGCAATAAAGTGCAATGTAGAAATCTCATAAAAATGTGCAATAATTTGTGCAATTAGAAACCTGATGTGGAAATATACAAAATCACATAGATGCAATATGTGGCTTGACTTGAATATAGTGCTCAAATCCTTTTGTACTGCCTAAATATAAATTGATGACTCAAATATAAAGTGCAACCAAGCATGTGATATGCAAGCAGTTGATTAATATAATAAATCCTATACAAAATGATATATATATGATATGTGCACCCGTACTTCAACCAACCATGCGTGGCACAACGGTGAAAAATTAATAAAATATAAAAATGCAAATGTAATTAATCCAAAAGAATAAAATTAGAAATAAATATATATCTAAATATTCTCATAAGGTCCATTCATTTTTATGTGCAGCAAATGGGGATGACTGCAAGCAAAACCCCTTAATCCACTAACAGTGAGGGTCGGCTCCTATGTGCTGTCTGCTGACCGATCCATCAGATATAGGGAACCTTTTCCTCTGTTCACTCACTACGATATATGCTTGTAGGGACTTTTGCTCAAGATATAAACTGTTCAGGTCTTTTGCTCTCCGGATATGCAAGGAAAAGGAAAACCACAATAGTGTAGCCTGTAGATGTTACTGACACTGCAATAACATGTCTCCACTAGTACTCACAAACCGCCCTTATGGTAAACAGCATGTGGCCATGGGGAATACGTCAGGATAGCTTCTCCTCACAGCTTCGGCAGGCCTCCTCTGGCTGACTTCACTGGCTCCTCGATGTGTTACATCACTGGTCACGTGACTTATTCATGGGAAATTACAATCTTCTTTTCTTTACGGGAATTTTCTTTTCTTGCATATGTGCATTTCTTTTTCAATTACATTTCTCGCACGATTCTCCCATTATTGATTAGAAAATTGTTTGTTTTTCGACAAATTTCCAACATGTCCGATTTACTCAAATTCGATGGCCGCACAGAAATCAGCTGTTGCTGCAGCCCACTAATGGTGCGAAATATGAACGAAAATTGTTAGGCTGCTTTCACACTGGGGCATTGGCAGCGTTGTTTTTGCAGAGTTTTTTCGGCCGAAAAAGGGTTAAAAATGACAGTTCGGCAGCGCTGCCCATTCATTTCAATGGGCAGGAGCGGTTTAGGAGAGGTGTATACACCGCTCCTTCAGCGCTCCAAAAGATGCTGCTTGCAGGAGTTTTTTTACCGTCCTGCCAGCGCATCGCCTGACACTGAGGCGTTTTTCATGCGCTTTTTGGCTAAAAATAGCGCCTGTAAAGTGCCTGAAAAACAGCTCCCCTGCAGTCTCACTGTGAAAGCCCGAGTGCTTTCACAGTGAGACTGCAGGGGAGCTGTTTTTCAGGCGCTTTACAGGCGCTATTTTTAGCCAAAAAGCGCCTGAAAAACGCCTCAATGTGAAAGGGGTCTTAGATAAGATTTTCGAAAGAAAATGTATTTGAAATTCGACCCTTGTATGGCCTGCCTAAAGGGATGCAGACCCTGCAATTTCCCTTATTAGAGCCCTGCAGGCGCAGCAGCTGACTGGTAATTATAAAGACACTCCCATTAGATTCACTGAGCACATGGACACAGACAAACATACACCTATTTCTTCAGGATAACAAAAGGTAGGAATCTGCAACAAAGTTTGTTAAAACCCTGCAATGTACAGAGATCACCCAGAGGGGAATGTTTTTTTTCTCAGCAAAAGTGGAGTTACTCTTTAATCAATGACAAGTATAGTTTTTTAGGATTGGACTTGATTGATAAGTATAATTCTTCTGTTTTAAGGCTTGAATACCTGGCAAGTATATGTTTTCTGCGTCAAACATGATCACCTGGCAAATATAATTTTGCAGTATTATCCTTGTTCGCCAGAAGCAAACTAGATGTACTGAGCTACCAAACACCAGCAGTGTGATACATACAAGTGAAATACATGTGAAGAATGAGATGGGGAATGGGATTAAGAGTTAAGAAGTTTCTCTCCAGGCTAAAGGGGGTAACAAGAGAGGTGCTTAGAACCCTGGGTATGGTAACCAAATAAATGGTAAGTGGTATATGGTCTAATCCTAGTTCCAAGGTGTGTTGAGTGTGGTTGACTTCAACTATGCCCCCGAAGATATCAGTCGCCTTGTATGGTTCGGCAGTCCCTGCTCATGGATATAAATGACCAAGAGTTGTCCCAGCAGCGACTGTTGTATTCCAGTGAAGCTGGTTGGGACCCTGTCTTAGCTGCTGCACAGGTGTTGCAGGATAATATCTGGCAGAATTCCCAGCCAGGATGTCTGCCAGTGTGCGGATGGTATACGTGTCTGTGACTTTATGAGCCCATCTGTAGGTTTCTCCTGCCATTCATGTTCTGTCAAGTATTGGTTTTAGTAAGGGTCTGGGATGTAGAGTGTTTCAGGATATGTCAGGTAGGATCTGCAGCGATGTCCCGTCAAAATCTATCTGTTTTTTTTCTCCAATAGAAGAGAGAGGGTCGCTGATCACAGCCACTGTCCATGGTGTGCGCAAGTGTCTAGCATGTTCTACTTTTCTTTCTGGAACTGGAACTGGAACGCCCCCCGGAACTGACCGCACTGGTGTGAACTATGCCATTGGAAACCATATAACATAATTTCCATGTGTATTCAATGCAGAAAAAACACACGGACTTCATGTGGTGTGAACTAGCACTAAAACAGGAAGGCGCACAAGGAATTGGGTGATGGGGAGCAAAGGCAATAACAGCGGACAGCAAATGCAATGTTTGCAGTTTTTCATTATCAGCTGTAAACTAGATTTGAACACTGTCTGTCGTAACAAGAGGTTATACATTTTGGAAACAGCCCTCCTAAATTGTATGCTAGAGTCAGTGTGAGACGCTCCAGAAATTCATAGAATCAGTCATGACACCTTCTCCATCTAAAAGTAAGGACATACCGTATTTGTTCTAGATTTTTTTTTAGGTATGCAAAAGTGGACATACATTTTAAAGATTGGCTGATAGATGACATAAGCACACTGGCAAATGTGACAGTTATCACCAGAGGCATGCATTCAATGTAGCATACAATGCACATGCACAAATAGGCAGAATGTTAATGAAAACACTGTAGAAAATAATGTTGGTATGTTTGATTAAGGGTTTATTAACATTTATTAAACATTCCTAACCTAGCCTTACTTTTGGGAAACCAATAAATTTATGGGTTTAGTTCCAAAAAGGGAAGTCCCCCCTCCCCTCCTCTATACATGTGGTACACATTTTCTTGGGGGGGGCCTGGGTACTTAGCCTTGATAGGAACCCTCTCCCACTTCCGCCTAGGTGATTTGAGCGGAAGTTCAGCCCCCCTATTTGCCCGCAGTCTTCAGGGACACGTCACAAGTTCCAGAAGATTATGGGACCATTCACAAACTGTGGCTCGTGCATGCACAGTGGGAAGCCAACTTTAAAGTCACAGCTGGCTTCCCACACTAACTGGTCCAGGTGAGGAGGGCACTGGATCCTTGGACAGGTAAGTGTCCCTTTATTAAATGTCAGCAGCTACAGTATGGCCCCTTTCACACTGGGGCGGGAGCTGCGGCGACGGCAAAGCAGCGCTATATTTAGGGCTGCTTTACCGGCGTTTTAGCCGCGGTATTCGGCCGTTTGCGGGGCGGTTTTACCCCCCGCGAGCGGCCGAAAAAGGGTTCAAATCACCTCTACGGCGGCGCTTTGCGGTTGTATTGCCGCGGTATTACCGCGGTGTCCCATTGAAATCAATGGGTAGGAGCGGTATAGGAGCAGTGAATATACCGCTCCAAAGATGCTGCTAGCAGGACTTTTTTTTACCGTCCTGCTAGCGCACCACTCCAGTGTGAAAGCCCGCCGGCTTTCACACTGGAGTGAATGGGGCCGGTTTTTTCAGGCGGTGTACAGGCGCTATTTTTAGCGCTGTACCGCCTGAAAACCGCCCCAGTGTGAAAGGGGCCTATATGTAGCTGCTGACTTTTGTTTCTTTCTAGAGTGAAGATCCTCTTTAATTAAAGTCCATTTAAAATTACATTTGCATCTAGAACTACCCTGTTTACAGGGTGACAACGTTGCAGTGATTTCACTGCAGAAAGAACATCATTGACAGCTTGTTGTAGCAAATGGAAAAATAATGGATCTGCTAACATGATCATCAGGTAATAAAACCGTGTTACAGGGAGTACTTGTATATTTTATTTTTGCTTATGCCCTTAGTTCTACTTTCATTTTTTATGAATTACTTCATTTAGAACACTACATAGGCATAGGAAGGTATTGGCTACTTGTTTTCTTCCTGGTCACAGCTGTGGGGAAACAGATTGCTCTGAGGCACAAATGCCCTCCAGCAGAGCAATAAAAGTCAGACAGATTTAGTGATAGCAGAAATTGTAAAAGTCAGGCACTACATAGGTAGATAAGCTATACTGAGGTCATAAAGCTCTAATTGAGGTATTAAGCAAATAATCAGCAGTGTGTGAACTAACAACCTTTTCTTGTCTATGGCACAAAGTGCATGAGCCCTCCTCCTTCACAGCTGGAACAGCGGGGAAGGGTTAATGAGACAAGTTATTTAGAGGTTCTCTCCACCAGCCAAAAATACTCTGGAACCACTCATTGCTGCATTCTTTCCTTCATTAGGTATAAGCCCATATCTAGGCTGCTTTGAAACGTGTAGATACAAGGGGGCTCTGTTATATAGGGTTAGTGTTCAGGGCATAAGCACCAGTCCTAATTGATGACTTTCACTGTTTCACTACAAACTGTTCTTAAGCCTATAACATTGGACGCCTTGTATAAACAGTCATTGGTAAACATTTGTAGAAGTATGTGTAAAACTTCCCATACTTGTTTAACACATTGCCTTCACATAACAGACGTTATATAAAGGTTGTTACTTCCTCTGCTTAAAAAATAAAACAGGGTCTTTTCCTCATTTAATTATAGTAGGTGGAGCTATGCAATCATGTCTTTATACCCCTGTGACTAGCAGTGCATTCAAAAATACTGGTTTATAGTGTTGGGCAACGGTTCGGGCCAAGCAAAGGTTCGGCCCGAACATCGCACGTTTGGGTGTTTTACCGAACACCCGAATTTTCTGTGCGTTCTGCAGGATGTTCACATATACTGTAGCTGCTGACATTTAATAAAAGGACACTTACCTGTCCAAGGATCCAGTGCCCTCCTCACCTGGAACAGTTAGTGTGGGAAGCCAGCTGTGACTTTAAAGTTGGCTTCCCACTGTGCATGCACGAGCCACATTGCAGTTTGTGAATGATCCCATAGTCTTCTGGAACTTGCGACGTGTCCCCGAAGACTGCGAGCATAGTCAATATGTTGGTAAGCAACGGGGCCGGGAAGCCGCATCCTTCACAGTGAATGAGTCATCAGCTGTCAGCAGGCTTTCCCGCTGACAGCTGAGAGAAAAAAAAATTGCCGGCAATACGAAAAAAAATGGGCCTCTTCCCTACAACCCTGGGTTGTGGTTGTGGGGGTCTGCATGTGGGGGCTTAACAAGGGAGCCCCCAGATCACTGTACACTGTACCCCTACCCATTCACCAAAAAAGTGTCAAAAAGTAATAAAAACACAGACACAGTTTTTGACAATGCTTTTATTAAACAATTAAAAGAACAATGCCCACTGATGTAGATCCATCATCAATCACGATGCCTGCCACACTGCCGAACCAAAAAAAACAAAAAAAGGTTCCACACTCGTTGACCGCTGAATGCCTCCTCCAGGGGACAGTTCTTAAATAGGTAAGGGGCAAGGGCACCTGGCGACATCACTTGGTGGCCTCGCCCCCTCGTAACATCACCGACCCAGCTTGCACTGGCCAGGGATGTCACAAGAGGGTGGGACCACCAGGTGACATCACCAGGTGGCTCCGCCCCTTACCTATATAAGAACTGTCAAATGGCAGAGCCTGCTTAATTGACGGTGGAGTGTTTTTTTTTTTTTATCCTTTTTACAGGTCGGCGTCATGATTGACAATGGATCTACTTCCGAGGACATTGTTTTTTGTTGTCCTAACATCGTTTTTTTCTTTTTTCATATATTGCCGGCTGACAATTGTAACCGCGGGTCAATTTAAATGTGATTTGACTCTTTTTTTTTTTTTATATATAAATGTAATTTTTGCTGCAGCATGTTCTATACATGCTACAGATATTCCACTTTACAGGCAGACTAAGTGGACCCCCCCCCCCCCCCCCCAGGCACTACATTTAAAGGAATTTTTCATTTTTATTGTTTCACTGCATCATTAAAATCACTGCTCCTTTAAAGGATCGTTTAAAAAAAAAAATTTGCATTGCGACATGTCTCCCAGGGCAGTACCTGGGCCCCTATACCCTTTTTATGGCCAATAACTTGCGTACAGTGACTTGAAAACGTATTCATACACCTTGAAATTCTCCACATTTTGTCATGTTACAACCAAAAGCGTAAATGTATTTTATTGGGATTTTATGTAATAGACCAACACAAAGTGGCACATAATTGTGAAGTGGAAGGAAACGCTTTTCAACATTTTTTACAAATAATTTTTTGAAAAGTGTGGCATGCATTTGTATTCGCTCCCCTTTACTCTAATACCCCAAAATACAATTTAGTGGAGCCAACTGCCTTTAGAAGTCACCTAATTAGTAAATAGAGTCCACCTGTGTGTAATTTAATCTCAGTATGAATACAGCTGTTCTGTGAAGCCCTCGGAGGTTTGTTAGATAACCTTAGTAAACAAACAGCAAAGAACACACCAGACAGGTCGGGGATAAAGTTGTGGAGAAGTTTAAAGCAGGGTTAGGTTATAAAAAAAATATCCCAAGCTTTGAACATCTCATGGAGCACTGTTCAATCCATCATCTGAAAATGGAAAGAGAATGGCACAACTGCAAATCTACCAAGACATGGCCGTCCACCTAAGCTGACAGGCCGGGCAAGTAGAGCATTAATTGGTGACAAACTGTGGAAAATGTCAAGGGGTATGAATACTTTTTCAAGGCACTGTATAAGCCTTCAAAACGGGAACTTTATGTTCGGGTCCCATAGACTTCAATGGAGTTGGTGGTTCGGGCTGAACTTTTTTCCTGTTCGGGAGTTCTGGTGCGAGCCGAACCAGGGAGTATTTGGCCCATTTCTACTGGTTTATAGTACAGATGACACCTAAATACAGCTATTTATCCAGCTCACATGCAATTGCTTCAAGAGCGTTTATTCCTATCAATGAGAAGGTTTCAATGTTAAACATACAGATTTGTAGGAAAAGCTAAGACTTTTGACCTTTTGCAGCACTGGAATCCTGAGCTTTGTTTCCAGTGTACCACTACCAGAGGTAACCAGCATCAAATAGAGCACCAGACACCACACACTGCAGAACCCATGTTCCCACTGATACTTGCCAAAATAATTACTGTTGCTGGGATATGTGTACCTAAACCTGGTTATAATGCTTTCCCAGTGGACACCTATTCTATAGCACTAGATCTGTGATAGTTTCCTTGTCTGTTTCTACCTGGCATCAAAATAGCAATAGTCTAGTCTGTGCTCTGCAAGACACATACATTTCAGTTGTGGCACTTCCAGTTGCATGTGCACAAATGGGTGTCATTGTAAAAGACCAGTGCTCTCCAAACTGTGACCCCTTGCTTGCCCTTATCCGACCTTAGGGGCAATATTCCTTATACTGACACCAACAGTGGGGAACCATTCCTCTCACTGACAACAACAAAGGGGCATTTTACCTTCCACTGATACTAGTGAGGGGACACTATTCCTCTCACTGACACCAGCACTGATATAAACGATTAGGCACTATTTCTTCCACTAATACCAATGATGGGGCACTATTTCTCCCACTAATACCAATGATGGGGTACTATTTCTTCCACTAATACCAATGATGGGACACTATTCATCCCACTGACACCAATGATGGTGCACTATTCCTCCTACTAATACCAATCATTGGGCACTGTTCCTCCCACTGATATCAATGATGGGGCACTATTCCTCCCACTAATACCAATGATGGGACACTATTCCTTCCACTGACACCAGTGATGGGGCACTATTCCTCCTTCTACTGACTACAGGCACTATGTCATTTTTTTACTCCCACTGACGCTGGGGCATTTTCTACTTCCACTGGCCCTCCGGTCCCCCTAAAGTCTGAAGGACAGTAAACCAGCCCTTTGTTTAAAAAGTTTGGAGACCCCTGTACAAGACCCACAAAGGCTCCAGAAGCTTAGGTGTGCATGTACTGCTGTTTCAAGCCACCACTGCAGTTTTCCCCAGCACAAACATAAAGAAAAGTACGTCCCTTTTTTGAAGAGGGATATCTCGGTAACGGCAGCAGCTGCTGCCACAACCGAGATATCCATCTCTTCAGGCGCCGGTCGGCATTCCGATAATGGTGGTCATCGCGGCGGATTCGCCGCGAGATCACCGTTATCGGCGGCGGGAGAGGTGCCCCCCCCCTCCCGCCGCTCTCCCGCGCCTTCCGCCGCTTACTGGAACCACCGGCAGCGGCGGAGGCGATCGGGTCCTTTCCCTGCCTGTGCATAGAGATGAGTGACGCTAAGATGGCCACCACTCATCTCTATACCATAGGAGGGCGGAAGCGACGTTAAAAACGTCACTTCCGCCCATACGTCTTAAAGAGGAATTTACAAATGTCATTTTTTTAAATTACATTTTTTTTTTTTTTTTTTCATTGAAGTCCAAATATGAGATCTGAGGACTTTTTGACCCCAGATCTCATATTTAAGAGGACCTGTCATGCTTTTTTCTATTACAAGGAATGTTTACATTCCTTGTAATATGAATAAAAGTGAGCCAATTTAATTTTTTTTAAAAAACAGTGTAAAAATAAATAAAATCAAGAAAAATAAATAAGAAAAACAAAAAAAATTTTTTTTAAAACGCCCCGTCCCGACGAGCTCGTGCGCAGAAGCGAACGCATACGTGAGTAGCGCCCGCATATGAAAACGGTGGTCAAACCACACATGTGAGGTATCGCCGCGATCGGTAGAGCGAGAGCAATAATTATAGCTGTAGACCTCCTCTGTAACGCAAAATATGCAACCTGTAGAATTTTTTTAAACGTCGCCTATGGAGATTTTTGAGGGTAAAAGTTTGATGCCATTCCACGAGCGGGCGCAATTTTGAAGCTTGACATGTTAGGTATCAATTTACTCGGCGTAACATTATCTTTCACAATATATAAAAAAATTGGACTAACTTTAATGTTGTCTTATTTTTTTATTCAAAAAAGTGAATTTTTTCCAAAAAAAGTGCGCTTGCAAGACCGCTGCGCAAATACGGTGTGAAAAAAAGTATTGCAACGACCGCCATTTTATTCTCTAGGGTGTTAGAAAAAAAACAATATATAATGTTTGGGAGTTCTAAGTTTTTTTCTAGCAAAAAAAACTGTTTTAAACATGTAAACACCTAAAATCCAAAACGAGGCTGGTCTTAAAGTGGTTAACAGCTGCAAGTGGATTATAAATCAGATAAGAACTGCTTTTATCATGCATTTTGAAGCAGGTATTTTGTTTCAAGATCTAGTCCCTTTAAGTTTCCTTGTTACGTTCTTATATTTGTTTAACTGCTTTAATAAAACTCCCTTTGTCCCCAGTCTGACAATGATTTGTGATGAGCCGGATATAATTGGAAGTTCTGGATGGAACATAATATTAAGTCAAGCAGTGCATTATTCTCCTTATGATGTTCCAGCTCTGTGTTCTCTGACGAAGCTTGGTTTCTGCCCAAATGTACTTTTTTTTCCCCCTGGTATAAAGTACAGTAAAAGCCATTCTCTGGTTCATATTTTCTGTCCAAGAAATCCAAGCCATTAAAATCTGCATTTGATAAATACATTCACATCAAAATCACTGTCTTTCCCTATATGATCCATTTTGCATCAGATCAGGTATTTGATGTAATTCACAAGCAGATTTACACTTTAAAAAAAGTTCAATAAGGCCCCTTTCACACTGGGGCGGGAGCCGCGGTGACGGTAAAGCAGCGCTATATTTAACGCTGCTTTACCGTCGTTTTAGCCGCGGTATTCGGATGCTCGCAGGGGGCGGTTTTACCGAAAAAGGGTTAAAATCCCCCGCAAAGCGCCGCCATATCGGCGCTTTGCGACGGTATTGCCGCGGTATTACCGTGGTGTCCCATATAAATCAATGGGTAGGAGCGGTGAATACACCGCTCCTATACCGCTCCAAAGATGCTGCTAGCAGGACTTTTTTTACCGTCCTGCTAGCGCACCGCTCCAGTGTGAAAGCCCGCCGGCTTTCACACAGGAGTGAATGGGGCCGGTTTTTTCAGGCGGTGTACAGGCGCTATTTTTAGAGCTGTACCGCCTGAAAATCGTCCCAGTGTGAAAGGGGCCTTAGTGATGTTCAGTATGCGTTGTGTGTTTTGGCAAATTGCAAATACACTTTTTGGCACTTTTGCAGATTCACATTTTTGGATATTCCTCATACATGATTAGAAATATGTTAAAATAAAGATCAGCCCTATCAAAAATGAATAGCTCCATCTTGGGTGAGGTGAGGTAGGGTCTAAAGTAGAGCCCAAACTTTTACATAGATTGGAAATTTATTCTCGTCAGCTTATTTGCTGTTTTGCTTTATTGTTTTGCTATTTGGGTATTCTGACAGGCATTGGCGGCGGCTGTCATAGTACAGCAGCCCAGCAGGGGAATTTGTCCTTCCCTACTGCTTAAGCCTAGTACACATGAGTCGAATGTAATCCAGCATTGTCCGGTTTAATAGAAACCGTCTGACATTCAGCCCGTGTGTACGTCTCCTGATGAGAGAGCGCTGATTGGAGTGTTCTGCCGAGGGGGGGTTGGGGTCGGGGTCGTCCCCTGTCAGAACACAATAGCTCAGCAGGGGATATTGCTGTACTAACATTGGATTGTTAGTACAGCAGCTCAACCCAGCGGGTAGTAGTGTGTACGGGCTTTAGCGTGCATGGAGGAGTGTGTCAGATTTCTTTTATTTAGCCTGAAGGCTGAACAGAAGAAATCTAACAGTGTATGGACAACTCTACTTTTGCATTTATATTGACTAGTGATGGAAGAAAAGCAAACACATGCTCACCTAAACAAGTCCTAATGCCGCGTACACACGATCAGATTTTCCGACGAGAAATGTTGGATGTGAGCTTGTTGGCGTTAAGTCCGACTGTGTGTATGCTACATCGGACATTTGTTGTCGGACTTTCCACCAACATATTTTGGCTAGCAGATTCTCAAATTTTCCGCCAACGAATGTTTGTTGTTGGACTTTCCTATCGTGTGTACACAAGTCCGTCGCACAAAAGTCCACGCATGCTCGGAATCAAGTACAAGCTGGAAAGCCCTCGGTCTTGTAAAACTAGCGTTTGTAATGGAGACATCAAGTACGTCTTGTACGTCACTACGTTCGTAATTGTTGGCCAACATTTGTGTGACCGTGTGTATGCAAGACAAGTTGGAGCCAACACGCTTCAAACAAAATTCCACGATTTTGTTGTTGAAAAGTCCGATCGTGTGTACTGGGCATTAGAGAGTACATAGAATCCTCCCCACCAGGCTGGACATTTTGTAACTTGTAGTTCCTCAATAGGTTAAGTCTTCACTAGACTGTGCAGATACTATGGCTAGAGAACTGAGCACATTTGCTTTCCAGGAACTGAGGTAAGAGCCGGTGAAGCTGGCTGCATTGCTTACCTCAGAATAAGACAACTGCCCAAGGCAGAGTCTTGTTTTCTTAGCTTAGCTTTCCAAATCCAGCAGGTATTTACCATTTCACAGTGACTGATGAGACATTCCTGCAGCACAATGTGCTTGTAGGTGGCCGTGCTCAGGAGGAATACTGACTTGTCACATTTTTTACATGGTTATTAATTTGGATGAGAAAATTGTTTTACAACACGCCACAACACAGCATATTGAGAAATTAATTATGAGCATTGCATCTTGCTGAAATTCTGATCTATTCAGGTTCAAAACCCAAACATTATATATTATACAGGTGTGAGGGCGAGTGTTTGTTTATTATTGATTTACATTATATATGTGCCTTCATTACTGTATATTCGATGTCCATAGTTGTGTAACCTGGACTGTAGCTGATAACTGCTGAAGAACGTCTTCCTTTGTTGCTGCTGTATTATGCTGCTGCAGTGTGGACAGGGTTAAACTGAATATTTATTGCTGCAGAAGTGCAGCAGCCATCTTTAAAGTGATTTGTAAATGATCACCTTATAAAACAACCCATTCAGTTTAAAATAGGTGTGAAAGGCAAAACATTTGTGTATAGATAAAAAAATTAGAAATACCTTTTTCCCCCTTTTTATAAGTGAATACAAATCATCTGTTCTCAGCTGCATAAGAGCTGGGGGGGAAGAAACAGTAGCACATTGATCTTCCCAGTGAATCACTGTGCTGGGGGGGAGGGTTCATGTCATGACATGTCTGATCATTGGAGGAGAGCAGGCTGATTTTCCAGCATAGCTAGAGAACTGACCATGCTGGGCTTTCCTGCTTAGTGTGGTCAGTTTTAGGTAAGAAGGCAGAGGGACTGACAGGAACACCAGGGAATTCACACAAAGGAAGCAATACAAAGTGAACAGGATACTTTTTCATACAAGTACATAGTATAGCAGACACATATCAGAAATATGAAATGTTGGGTTTACATACTCTTTAACCACTTCCCGCCTGGCCTATAGCAGATTGATGGCCGGGCGGTGGTTCTGTTATCCTGACTGGGAATTATAGGATGACCAGCAGGATAACTGCTGGCGCGCCCCCATGGGGGCGCGCATCGCAGCTTTTGTTGTTGCGGCGTGTCAGTCTGACACACCGCTACACCGATCTCAGTAAAGAGTCTCTGATGGAGGCTCTTTGCCACGTGATCATCCGTGTCCAATCACGGCTAATAACGATGTGAACAGGAAGAGCAGTTGATCGGCTTTTCCTCATTTGCGACAGATACGAGTAGAGGAGAGCCAATCGACAGCTCTCCTAATAAGGGGGGTCTGTGCTGATTGTTTATCAGCAGAGCCCCCCCGTGGATGCCCGCCTAGGACCACCAGAGATGCCACCAGACCACCAGGGATGCCCACAAAGGTATGCCACCCTGGACCACCAATCGATCATCAGCAATGCCTGCCAGTGCCATTAGTAATTTCTATCAGTGCCACATATCAGTGCTCATCAGTGCTCATCAGTGCCCAGCAGTGCCGCCTAGCAGTGCCCAACAGTGCCGCCTATCAGTGCCACCCATAAGTACAGCCTATTAATGCCCATCAGAGCTGCATATCAGTGCCACCCATCAGTGCTGCCTATCAGTGCCATCTCATTGGTGCCACCTCATCTGTGCCGCCTTATCAGTGACCGTCAGTGTCGCCTTATCAGTGCCCATCAGTGAAAGAGAAGCTGCAGCTGCTTTCTGAACAGATCCCTGCGACAGATTACAACAATCGGGGGGGGAGAACTTGGAGAGCAAAGAGACCAGGAACCTTCTCCCTGGGAGGGTGTGAGTTGTGATTTGAACACCTGGTAAGATCAGACTACTGGAGAGCACTCCTGCTGCTTGTAAGGAAGGAAAGGAGGGACTATCTCAGCAGGATCAAAAGAGAGACATCACAGCAATTCCTTTCCCTGTCTGAGGACTTGAACTGAACATATGCCTGGAGTCCCAGTGGAAAGTGGCCTGGGTCTGGTGGGAGAATAGTATTGCACAAGTTAATCTGTTGTGTGATGTGCTTTCTTTAAGGACCCCAACTTTGCCGACCCTGATATCTCTTATGCCCCGTACACACGGTCGGAAAATCCGACCACAAAATCCATCGGATTTTTTCCGACGGATTTTGTCCGACACTGGTGTTGCATACACACGGTCGGACAAAGTTGTCGGAAAATCCGATCATTCTGAACGTGGTGACGTTTGTTGCCTACGACGGGACTACGTAGAGGCTAGTAGCCAATAGCTTTGGTCTTGTAATGTGATCTGAGCATGCGTGGCACTTTGTCCGTCGGAATTCGCTACACACGATCGGAAAAAGTCCGATAGGACTTTGTTGTCGGAAAATTTGAGAGCAGGAGATAAAACTTTGTCCGTCGGAAAATCCGATGGAAAATGTCCGATGGCGCCTACACACGGTCGGAATTTCCGACAACATTGTCCGATAGGACATTTTCCATCGGAAAATCCGACCGTGTGTATGGGGCTTTAGGGTAACGTTATTGACTCACTGATTATATAAGTACACTTGCTAATCCTTCTTTTAGGCTACTCAAAGTGTGTCAGTAAGTGCTGAGTGAACGAGGTGTGCCATATCCAGGTGTGCAGAGAAATCGCAAAACATTTCAGCTGCTCCTCTGGGGGTAACGCTACAGTTGCTACAGGCATCTTCCCCTACACAGTGCAATCTTTCCCTGTGTTGGAATGCTTCTCCCATTTGACTTATTTGCTTGGTTCGTGATTTCTCTCTGAATTTTCTGGAAGCTGTACAAAACTGAAATACGTATGAGGCCCCTTTAACACTGCCCGACTTGAAAGTTGTGTGATTTCGCAGCCATGATTTTGCCACCATTTCAGGGAATACCTGTGTAAACTTGAGGTCTATGGACCTCAACTCGCATCAAAGTCAGACCAAAGTAGTACAGGGACTACTTTGAAGTCGGTGTGACTTGAAGTCACACAGATATGAATGGTACTCTTTGGAAATCATGGGGTACAACTTGTCATGCGACTTTGCAGTCCCAAGTTGCAGGATGCACAAGTGTGAAAGGGTTCTTAGGTCCAAATGACTTTTCAAGTGTATGTAAAGCCAAGTTACATAAAGTAGGCAAAGGTTTACCTATCTAATTTTTATCAGGTTTTTTTTTTTTTTTTGCTGTCCCGTTGGTGAGTTTTCGTTTCACTTCCTGTCCTGATGACGCCGCAAGAAATTCTAAAAAATATCTCAGAAGTGTATGGAATTCCCATAGTAGAGAGTATTCATAAGAACAGATTTCCCAAATGGATGATTTTCCCTGATATCTTGCTTTGGTGATAACTAAAAATAAAGGGATCAGTGGGAGACACCGACAGCAATAAAAACCTGACAGGGGGTCCAACCTTTCCCCACTGTATATAAACAAAATGCCTTTACATACATTTTAAATTGCATATTTACTAAATGTGCTTTTGGGCTTTTACCAACATATACATTTTATAATCTAGGAAAACAAACTAAAAACATTGACCTAAAGAAATCTTCATTACTTTCACAGTTTTACTATACTTTCTTAAAGGATAAGTGTTTTTTAAAACAAAGTGCACTTTGCCCTGACCTATCCGATCCCACCCTCCCCTTCTCAGATGTGTACTTACCAAAATCCGATGGCCTCTGATGGTTGTTTACACCCAGTGCCGCAAGTTTCCTCTGCCCTGGCTACATCCACGCATTACAGCCCCAAAGACTTCGGTGGAGCCTGTCTCCCTTTGTTTCTGGCCTTGCATAGTGCACTTATCCTTTAATATACTGTAATTATCCTATAATTATGTAAAGCAGAATAACAGGAAGTAAAATTGAGTTTTCCCCTTAGTTTCAGCCCAATAGACATACTGTATTTTTTTTTTTTTTTTAAATCCTTTATTTAAGGTATGCGGGTTACACACAGTGGCATAATATCACAAACATTGTTCAACTACATCAAATAATGGGCCATAACAGTAGCCCTTCAAAATTTCCAAGTATCTTAATGATATAACAATCTAGGTTCCCTTATAGTATCCCGGTAAATTAGAAAACAGTGGTTCCAAAACTCCGTACTATGAATATCCTTTACATTAATCTGTACTGCGGTGGGAACCGCTTAGATATAAAGAGTGATAAAGTTATTGGACCTATGAATATCTTACTAAAGGTACTAAAAAAGGGCACCATAGCTCGATATAGGGTGTGGCTCTTAGTCCTGGATTCACAGGAGCAACACCAGTGGAACACTGCAAACCAAGAGAATTTTCTCTTTTTTAGGGAAGGAAAGTGGGCGACACCAGAGGTGTCAGTCAGGGAAAGAAAGATCTGAAAAGCTATAAAGAAGGAACAGTTGGGGGGGGGGGGGTAGACAGTTCTGGCAAGGCAGACGGCCCAAGGCCCTCCACTCCCCTTTTGGTGAGTCAGACTGTAATTTTAAAGTAATCCCATAGTAGGTTTATTTAGTTTTAAGTGGGCAGAGTTAATAGTGGTAAAGCACGTTAATTATGAAATTTACCTGCAAAGTAAAAGAAAGTGACTGCTATTGGACTTTACGAAGATGTTGATTGGGTTCCGTCATAACTGCAGCCTAAAATTGCGATGGGGATGCATACAAGTCATAAATCTGCACCACCTGTGTCTCCAGACTACCCTGCTATCACTCTGCTCCCAATGCCCACCAAAATGGAAGTGATTCCATATGTGTGCAGTTCATAATATCTAGTCATCTGGTCCACTAAGAGCTGGTTGCATTACTGCGCATGTGTGGTAGCATCTTTAGACTAGTCCAAAGTGGGACAGCCACTGAGAGCAGTACACCAAGTGTACCTAGACTGCATCTATACCAACCCTATACATCTATACCACATTATACCTTTACCGCATCTGCACCACATCTACCTTGCAACTGTGTCAATGACTGTCATTAAGTGCACCAATGCTCTTAAAGGGCCCTAACAATATCCGGCAGAAGAACATCTCAAAAGGACTGCCCCTCCTGTAATAATTATTCTGGAAGTTCCCTTTATTCCCCTCCCCCCTCCTCTACCATACTCCTTTTCTTTTGGACATTGCATACCCAGTCAGTGTAGGACTAGCATTGCCGCCCTAAATGCGCTCTTACAGTATAGTTCCAGCACGCAGTAGATTCAACTTTACCACTTTTGGCTGTGGCCGATCTCCTTGTTACCTGCTATTATCTGAAAAATTCTTAACCAAGTTCAAAAGGGCTAATCCCTCTGGGATAGACCAATTGTTTTGGATCTCCCTGGGCTTAAAGGTATCATAGCAATACCAAATTAGTGAGCATTGGTATTTTAAAAGAAGGAATTTCCTAGATGACACATTTCCTTTGAATTTTGCTGCTAGTATATGAAGCTTGCATTTTTTGGGAAGATATCAGTATCAGTCAATTAATTTGTCAATCTTTCACTAAAATAACGTGTGACTACAGGGTTATTATTCCCCCTTCACTTTTGCCATAGACACCTAATTGGAGCTCTTGATGGGCCCTGATGACTTCTTGGAACCACTATCTTTTAAAGGGTGATAATGTATTAAGATCCTACAAATGTTTTTGGTGGAGGGAAGTAAAAATATGGAAAAAGTTCTGAAATTATTTATCTTTGTCTCATTTTTTTAAATCACAGAAACCTGACATTTTAGCAGGGATGAGTAGACTTTTTTTATATCCACTGTATATATATATATATGTGTAAAAAAATCAATATATGGTGTTGCGCTCCAGATAAATATAAGCAATAGATTCTCTAAAAGTAAAATATATATCTGTGGATAGATATAAACAATAAAATCCTCTAAATAAAATTATATCTGAGTGTGGAAATCTTGCTAAAGCGAATAATATTGTGCTAGAAACAGCAAAATAAATAAATAAATGTGCTAAAACGTGGGATGATATTTAGATGCAGCAAAAAAAACACACTGGTGTTCAAATCCTAATCAGAGAGTGAATCTGTGCAAAATGGTGCAACAAATAAGCAATAGTATTAAAAGAAAGGACTGCGTCGGTGATCCAAAGTGTAAACAGAATGTGCAAAAAAGTATATATCTATGCAAAAATGCAATACAATATATATATATATATATATCTCAAAATATATAAAAAATATATATGCAGTGCAAACGGTGATTGTCCAGAAAAATGGATAAATATAAAGTGCGACAAGAAAAAAATCATCCACAGGGATGTAATGTGGCTGTGTCAAACTAGGTGACAAGTAATTGTCCACAGAAATGGTGAATCTCTGTTTAAATGGAGTGTGATGGATAAAGTCCGTCCAAAGATGCAGGGGAGATGGCACTCTATGACTCGATGTGTGCGAGGTGATCCAAACCGCCAAACCGTACTCCTCTGGGTGCCCGCAAATAACGGATGCAGTGGCTCCTTACCTCACTGCTGTAAGATAAACAGCATAGATCAATATTGCTCCCCTGAGCTCTGTATCCTGGGTGTGTATTGGGGTTGGTTTGTCACTCTCACCACATCAGAGGTATTATTTCACTCACTGCACATCAGGGGTATTTTTTCACTTGTAGTCCTCCCAGGTAGCAAACATGTAAATCATGGAGGGAAGAGGAAGGAGCCCCAGATAGTGAAGTATGTACAGTTTATTTAATAAAACCACAAATAAAACACAGGGGTACTCACAATTTTAGACAGACAGAATTCAGTGTAAAAACGAGCGTCGTGCTCGTGGTCCGGATGTCACTTCCGGTGTCCAAGTGTATTCTATTTTCCTACTAGTGTCGTCACGTCACATGACTTCATCAGGGAATATCAGCCCTCACATTTTCCACTCACCTACTCGCATTTCGCGAATGGAAATTTATTTCTGGCGAGCATGTGCTGCCTCAGAGCAGGGAGGTGGGGTTGAATGGGAGCCGTTCTCCCAGTGATCACCCAGGGGAAGAGAGAGGAGAGGAAGAGGCAGGCTGGGCGGATCATCACAGAGCGGGGATTGCCCGCTGTAACAGCTTTCATTCGAATTGCTGTGCGCTCGCCGTCACACACAGTGCGGCCTCCTGACCCGACGCCTGTGACAGACAGGACACGTCCCGGCATTGGAGTGGCGTTCTGTCTGTGACAGGCGCCGGGTCAGGAGGCGGGACTGTGTGTGACTGCGAGCGGACGGCAATTCAAATGAAAGCTGTTACAGGGGACAATCCCTGCTTTGTGATGATCCGGCCGCCCTCTCTCTTCCTCTGCACAGGTCACACTGCATTGATGGGCACAGGTGAGGCTGCATTGATGGGCACAGATGAGGCTGCATTGGTGGGCACTGGTTACGCTGCAATGATGGGCACAGGTGAGGCTGCAATGGTTGGCACTGGTCACACGCAATGATGGGCACAGGTGGGGCTGCATTGGTGGGCACTGGTCATGCTGCAATGATGAGCACAGGTGAGGCTGCATAGATGTGCACTGGTCACGCGGGCAGGGTAGGGGTTGGGTGGGGCAACTGGTGGCCAGTAAACCTTAAAGCCTGGCTAGTAGCTCAGGACTTGAAATTTTGAGCCTTGTATATATTATATTTATCTTGTCCCAACCCCTGTAATTGGTACTTTAACAAATAAAGTCATTAAATAAAGAAAAACAGTATTCACATGCAGAGTAATATCACTACTGCTATCAATGCTATACAGTTTGTAGAATATAATATCACAGGATCATTGCTTTAATTTAACACCTTTGTTTTACAATTGCTGTTACCTGTATCTTTCTGTTTTAGCCTACACTTTCTGATATATTCAATTTTCATGCGTTACCTTCTTATTTTGCTTTTCGATTGAATTACATTTTCTTCTCTTCTTTTTGTTTTATGTCCTCATCCTGTCTCCTCCTTTCATTTTCTTTCAGCTTTTGTTGAACAGACTCTTTATGTCTTTGCTCTACTCCTTCCTTCTTTCATCTGCTCGGTCTTCGCTCTGTCCCTCCCTAACAATGTGGCCTTCACAACAAGACAGGATACTTAGGTGAGGTCTTCACAACCGGTTTGATCTGATAACACTGCCTGTACCTTATGAGCGCTGTTTCCCCCAATGCTGGCTTAGCTCATTATTTTCTTGCATTTTCTTGTCTCTAAACCAGAAAATGTGCAAGCCTCAGGGTCTCCTTTTCTTTCTATTGTTGGGACCTCATTTAAGAAAAAATGTTTCAAGATATTTGTAAATGTGTTGACATTTTTAAGCTGTAATCCAGTGTGGTATGCAGTCTTGCTTTGAAATCAGAGATGGTCACACGCCTGTATGTATTGTTCCAAGCAATCTTATGGTTTTGTGCTATTCATTTCCAGGTTCTTCCACATGACAGCAAAGCACGGCGGCTCTTTGTAACAAGTGGTGGACTTAAAAAGATTCAAGAGATCTCAGCGGACCCTGGCTCACCTCTCCAAGAGTACATCAACACTATCAATAATTGTTACCCCGAGGAGATTGTCAGGTACAGATAGATGTTCAGACTACTGAAAATGATTCCTTGCTGTACAGTTCAGGCAAACTTGTGGCAGGTAGCCAGTTTGGAAGTGAAAAACTCACTAGTAACATACAGTGGTGTGAAAAAGTGTTTGCCCCCTTCCTCATTTCCTGTTCCTTTGCATGTTTGTCACACTTAAGTGTTTCGGAACATCAAACCAATTTAAACAATAGTCAAGGACAACACAAGTAAACACAAAATGCAATTTGTAAATGAAGGTGTTTATTATTAAAGGTGAAAAAAAATCCAAACCATCATGGCCCTGTGTGAAAAAGTGATTGCCCCCTAAACCTAATAACTGGTTGGGCCACCCTTAGCAGCAACAACTGCAACCAAGCGTTTGCGATAACGCGCAATGAGGCTTTTACAGCGTCCTGGAGGAATTTTGGCCCACTCATCTTTGCAGAATTGTCCTAATTCAGTTACATTAGAGGGTTTTCGAGCATGAACGGCCTTTTTAAGGTCATACCACAACATCTCAATAGGATTCAGGTCAGGACTTTGGCTAGGCCACTCCAAAGTCTTCATTTTGTTTTTCTTCAGCCATTCGGTGGTGGACTTGCTGGTGTGTTTAGGATCATTGTCCTGCTGCAGAACCCAAGTTCGTTTCAGCTTGAGTACACGAACAGATGGTCGGACATTCTCCTTCAGGATCTCTTGGTAGACAGCAGAATTCATAGTTCCTTTTATCACGGCAAGTCTTCCAGGTCCTGAAGCAGCAAAACAGCCCCAGACCATCACACTACCACCACCATATTTTACTGTTGGTATAATGTTCTTTTTCTGAAATGCAGTGTTCCTTCTACGCCAGATATACTTGGACACACACCTTCCAAAGAGTTCCACTTTTGTCTCATCGGTCCACAGAATGTTGTCCCAAAAGTCTTGGGGATCATCAAGATGTGTTGTGGAGAAATTGAGACGAGCTTTGATGTTCTTTTTGCTCAGCAGTGGTTTTCTCCTTGGAACTCTGCCATGCAGGCCATTTTTGCCCAGTCTTTTCCTGATGGTGGAGGCATGAACGCTGACCTTAACTGAGGCAAGTGAGGCCTGCAGTTCCTTGGACGTTGTTGTGGGGTCTTTTGTGACCTCTTGGATGAGTCGTCGCTGCGCTCTTGGGGTAATTTTGGGCGGCCGGCCACTCCTGGGAAGGTTCACCACTGTTCCATGTCTTCGCCATTTGTGGATAATGGCTCTCACTGTGGTTCGCTGGATTCCCAAAGCTTTGGAAATGGCTTTATAACCCTTTCCAGACTGATAGATCTCAATTACTTTCTTTCTCAATTGTTCCTGAATTTCTTTGGGTCTCGGCATGATGTGTAGCTTTTAAGGATCTTCTGGTGGACCTTACTGTGTCAAGCAGCTCCAATTTAAGTGATGCCTTGATTGTGAACAGGTGTGGCAATAATCAGGCCTGGGTGTGGCTAGAGAAATTGAACTCAGGTGTGGACAACCACAGTTATAGTATGTTTTAACAAGGGGGGCAATCACTTTTTCACACAGGGCCATGATGGTTTGGATTTTTTTTCACCTTTAATAATAAACACCTTCATTTGCAAATTGCATTTTGTGTTTACTTGTGTTGTCCTTGACTATTGTTTAAATTGGTTTGATGTTCCGAAACACTTAAGTGTGACAAACATGCAAAGGAACAGGAAATGAGGAAGGGGGCAAACACTTTTTCACACCACTGTATGTCCTGAATGATTCTACTCTCAGAACATATGTATAATGCATCTAAGTAGCAATTTTCTACTTAATCAAAGAAAAAATTTCACCACCAGCTATTTGGATTTAAACGGAATGCTTAACATAACTTCACAGAGCAATTTCAGAAAAAAACTACACATTTTTTTGAGAAAAGCACTTAGGGACTTATGTATGAAAAAAACATGCTATCAGGAAAATGTCTTGTAGCCCATTAGCAACCAGAATCCTTGTTTAAACCCCTTAGTCTGAAAAAAACATGATGCCTGAACCCAGTTTTGCCCCAGCTTACTTCTTTTTATTTTGTTTCTATGGGCCCTTAAATCACAGTGTGTGGTCACAGCATGGCGTGTGATTCTTGACCCCCCCCCCCCCTCCCCTTCCCTTCCCTATTTGTCATAAGAGGGGATTTAAGTGATCGCTGGAGGCACATGTGTCTGGTATTGGTATCATAACACTTCAAAAAAATAAATCACTGAATCCAGCGCTGCACCAATCTCAAAAAATAACAATAAATAACAAATATACAAATATCAAAAGTCAATAAGTAATAGTCCACGATAAACATGACTCCACACCACATAGAAGATTGACCACATAAAGTTCTTGAATCTTCCAATACAATTTCTGTGTGACCCCACCACTCCTTGTGATACTCAGTCCACCACCACTAGCCTCATGGGTTTGATCTACTCAGCATTCTGTCTCTTTAAAGCGGAGCTCCACCCGATTTAAAGACAATACCGCCTGACAATTCTATCGCTGTTCTAATTGTAAAAATTAGCTTTTTTTTATTTTTTTTTACTGTACCTTTGTTTTTCTTCACATTTATTCTATTTCCTGGATCTGGGGATTGCGGATATGGGCGGGGTTGGTGCGGCTATTTCATCACTTCCTCTAGTTCCGCACTGTCTCCTGGGATCTTTTGTGTTTGTTCCCAGGAGTCTGTGCTGCGACCTGGCGCAA
Source organism: Lithobates sylvaticus (assembly GCA_028564925.1). Lineage (NCBI taxonomy): Eukaryota > Metazoa > Chordata > Amphibia > Anura > Ranidae > Lithobates > Lithobates sylvaticus. The sequence goes on from CM053030.1 coordinate 475,933,633, forward strand.
GTTATCGTGCGATTTAGAAACCGAAGCTGTTGACGGCGCTCCTATATTTTCTTACTGCGCATGCACGAGATCTGAGCTACAATGGCCGTTGCATGATGGGAGATGGACGTCACAGAATCCAGGTAGAGAATGCCTGTGGGCTTCACATGCCCACAAGCAAGATGAAAACGATCTATATCTTTTTTATAAAGCTGTCTTTTACTGAGAAAAATCAATGGGCAAAGTATCAAAAATGGAACAGATTTATACCCTAAATTGATTTTAATTGTCCCCAAAAAAAAAAAATCGCCGGAGGCAGTGGAACCCCGCTTTAAGGGAACCAAATAATCCACTGCATTGCTCGATGGATCTCACCTCATATTCTCTTTAATTCACAGAGACCGATACCCAGAATATAATTAAAAAATATTCGTTTTACCGTAAACTCACTAATTTATTATTAAAAAATGCAGATAAAATATAATCACATTAGATTGTGCACTTATTCTTGTGCACAACAGTGATCAGAACTCACATTAAGTTTCCAGGCATTTACACAATTGAGGCTGGAGCTTGTGTGCATGAACCAAGCCTGCTGTGCCGACCAACACCACTAAACACAGCATAAGTGCACAATCTAGCGTGCGTGTATTTTATATGCATTTTTTTAATAATAAATTTGTGATTTCACGGAAAACATTATGATTTTTTAATTATATTCTGGGTATCAGTTTCTGGAAATTGATGAGAATATGAGGTGACATCCATCGAGCAGCACGGTGGATTATTTGGTTCCTTTAAATGGACAGGAGCATTTTGACAGAATGCTGAGTAGGTCAAACTCATGAGGCTTGTGGTGGTGGACTGAGTATCACCAGGAGTGGTGGGGTCACACAGAAGATGTATTGGAAGATTCAATAACTTTGTGTTGTCACTTTTCTGTGGTGTGGAATCACATTTTTTATGGACTATTAGTTATTGTCTTTTGATATTTATATATTTGTTATTTATTATTATTTTTCAGCGCTGGATTCACTGATTTCATTTATTTGTAATGTATGATGTAGACCCTGTATAAATTCAGCAGCAGCACGTTGGACTACATGCTGTTTAACATTATCCACTTAATCTTGGTTGCCTAGGTGTCTTTATTATTTTTATATCATACTACTTCATCTACTCATTAAGATGAAGACAGTGCACACTGTGGGTATGATATATAATGTATATCCAGTTTCCAGTGGTTTTCACAAGCTCTAATGACATTTTGGACAGCGGTAACCACCTCCCTGAGACTGACATCTTGCAGCATAGTCCTTTTATTTTGATGTACATAACATTACGTTTTACTGACAGCCTGAAATATTAGGTTTTGAACAGAAGCTAATAGTAGCTTGTTACCTTCCACTGAACTTCTCCTGTAATGTTCAAGACGTTCTGCCACTGATCTAAGGGCAACATCTTCAACATTGGCAAACAAATCCAGTTGAATGTGACTAACTACTGCTACATATACCATGACCTGGATAAACAAGAACCTTTACAGACATATTGGATAAGGTATCATAGGATTCTGCAGCATACCTTCATTTGGTAATTTTACCTCCTACACAGAACTGTCCCTTAATATTCTGTGCTAATACTGACTTTCTGAAAGTCTGCATTTGACTTGGGTTAGGTTAGACCCCCCCCCCCCCCCCCCCTCCCACATGGCAGTGCCCAAGTTTGCTAACTGGCTGCACTAAATCTGCCTTGTGTGAAAGGGGTTTGTGTGTCCTTCCAGTATCGAAAGTTTGGGTTTTCGGGTTGATGCTGATGACAGTTTGCATATAAGGGTGACAAATTAATGGTATGACACCTTATGATATCTTCTATTCAGAACTATTCTTACTTTATATTTGAGATAAAAAAAAAACATAGATTTGCTTTAGGCCACATTCACATCTGCGAATGGACCACACAGCGCAGCAGGGGTTCCCAGTGATTAGCTGCGAGAGGCATCCCCATTGAAAGCAACAGAAGGCTGCCAACTCCTATAGCTAATTGCAGCCGCTCAGTATCAGGAACATTCACAAGTGTGAATATAGTCTAAATATTACATGTTTTTTTTCTCCAATTTTCTTTTTAATTGTTGAATAAATTGAATGTTTATTTTCCAGGTACTATTCCCCCGGATATTCTCAGACACTTCTGGAGAGAGTCGACCATTACCAACCTGTTCTTTCCTGAATCTTTCCAATATATTTTTATATATTTTATTTTTATTATAGACACTGAAATATATACCTTATAGAGCTATATAAAATATTTTATACAGACTCTTTGCTGTCTGTTAAGAAACACTACAATGTTTAATATGTTCATACAGTACATTGCTGGGTTTTCTCTACAAGTAAGATTTATGTCAAAAATAAAAAGACTAGTCAATTGATGCTGTGACCGTTTTTATTTAATCGACATTGAACTTAGTTAAATTGAATTCTTTTTTTAACATCTCAAAATGAAATTTGTTCAACTGAAATAAAGTGGTTGTAAACCCTTACATATACCCAGTAACCTAAGTTGCAATTATACTTGTTTAAGCCTAAGTTAAGTTTTCAGAAAGCAGGGGATGGGGAGCTGAAGTTACACTCTGCAGAGCTCAGCGAGGGGAGCTCTGATAGCTGATTGGAGGAAAGAGACACACCCCCTTCACACAGCACACAGGAACACAGCTGAGGCTGTCAATCACAGACTGTGTGCTGGAGCTCCCTCCCCTGTCACTTTTTTGGTGTCAAGAAAACCCTGTCACAAGTGACTCTTGCAAATAGCAGAAGAAGGAGGCAGCAGACAAAAATGACACTTCATGCTCTGGATTGAGACAAGCACACACTATAGAGGGATATGCTTTGTTCATATTCCATGTCACAGGTTTACAACCGCTTAAACTGTTTTGTATGAGACAATTGCTTTGACAGCAAGGTTGTGGAGCCGCACACCACCACCAAAGGGTAAAATCAACTTTTTTTGTTCAGCACAAGCACAGACAATCCACACAGAATCCTTCTTCTAACGTGTTTCATCCCCTGGCTCTATGATTAAACCCCAGTAGAGGTTGAAACATGTTAGAGGGAGGATCCCAGATGGAGTGTGTGTGCTTGTGCTGAACGATGAAAACGATTTTATGCTTTGGTGGTGTGCAGTTGCAGAACTTTGCAGAATTGTGCATTGAAGGAACGAACTCCAGAGTGAACACCTACAAGCTGGACCAGAGGATGGCAGAGGTCTAATGCCTCGTACACACGTTCGGAATTTCCGACAGAAAAGGTCAGATGGGAGCTTTTCATCGTATAGTCTGACCGTGTGTGTGCCCCATCGGACTTTTTCTGTCGAAAATTCAGACGGACTTAGATAGAGAACATGTTCTATATTTCTCTGACGGAAAAAACGCTCGTCTGTATGCTGTTCCGACACACCAAAAATCACGCATGCTCTTAAGCAAGTACGAGACGGAAGCGATTGGTCTGGTAAAACTAGCGTTCGTAATGGAGATAGCACATTCCTCACGCTGCAAATTCTGTGATCTTTTAATGCAGCACATTTTTTTGTGCTTTATAATGCTAAAAGAATGAAGTTGTTTTGCTGCTGATATTCACACAGAGATCTGACAAACTTATTTCTTTATTATTTCTCGTGATCTCATAAATAATCTTTTATTTTTTTAAAGCCAGATTTCTATAATAATGTTTAGAATTATTTTTTATAGTCCTCTTTTTTTTTTATTTTTTTTTTTTTATTTCATCCAGATCTTCTTTTCTTTGGATTATTGAAAAATTATTTTCTAGTGATCTCCTTATAATTTTTGTGTGTCAAGTTACCACAATAACATTATTATCCTGTATTTTTTAACCTCAAGGAGGTTGGTGTCCCTTGTTAATTTGACATTGTCTTTTTGAAATGTACCTGCCTACTCACAGACAAACTGTCCTTTTTGTAGAAAAACAAGTATTTTCAGGAAATAAAATATCCATTTATTCTGGGTAAAACTGAACTGAACTGAACAGCAGTAAAACCATCTGAAAAGCACGAGTCTGAAAAGCGCGAATCGTCTCTCACCAAACTTCTACTAACACGAGATAAACAGGAGATTAGCAGAAGGAGCCCGTCCTACGTGTTGTACGTCACTGCGTTCTTGGCTGTTTGAATTTGGTGTGACCGCGTGTATGCAAGACAGCTTGAGCGGAGTTCTGTCGGAAAAAAATTCAGAGTTTATTCCGACGGGAAAACCGATCGTGTGTACAGGGCATTAGGAACAGCTTCATCTTTTGTGATTTGCTTTGTATGCTTTAGACAGGCTAGTGTGTATTACAATATTCTTTTTTCAAGGGTCTTAAACTGCGTACTTTTCATTAACTTACTGTATATTAGCACCAACATCATCATTATACAGGATTTATATAGCGCCAACAGTTTGTGCAGCGCTTTACAACATAAGGTCAGAAAGTACAGTTACAGTACAATTCAATACAGGAGGAATCAAAGCTCGTTAGAGCTTACAATCTAGGATTATTGTAACATACAGGGGGTCCCCGACTTACGAACACCCGACCTACGAACAACCCCTACTTACGAACGGGGTGCTGCGGGGACCCTCCGCCATTTTCCGGTGGTTTGCGCCGTCTTTTGGCCGTTCTGCGCATGCGCGGCCATACGGAGCGTCGGAAAATGCCGGAAATGTCCGTAATTTGCCGCGCATGCGCAGAACGGCATTAGACGGAACATCGGAAATGTCCGGAAATCTCCGTATTTGTCGGTCTGCGCATGCGCGGCCGACTTACGAACATTTCCGACTTCCGTACAGGCGGCCAGTTCCTAACGAGTTCGTAACTCGGGGACCCCCTGTATTAGTTTCTGTCCTTCTGAAGGGCTCACAATCTTATATCCCTACCACACTCACACACTAGGACCAGTCCGGGAGGAGGAACGTTAACCTACTAGTATGTTTTGTTTTGTGGGAAAAAAAGTGCATCCAATGGGGAGCGCATGCAAACTCTGCACATGACTAGGTATTCAAAGATATTAATTTACTAAGCTAAGTGAAAATTCATTTTGCAAATTGAACATGATGTACTGTTTTAGTAAATCAATTTCTTTGTGAATGGTAGGCGATATCTGTAGGACACATAAATGCATTTAACTAATAGGGATGGCTGTCATCAAAAGAAAGTCAACATAAGCTGCTGCCATATTTCTATGCTGACTGTTTCCTATAATTTGACCCTGTTGCTTAAAGTTTCACTAAACCCACATCATAAAAAAACTATCAATAAATGGTGTATTGCATGCTGTTCATACTCACTCAGTCACTATGAGATTTGTTTTCTGCAAAAAAAACTGGTTGATCCTGCTGCTCCATGTCTCCAATTCAGCTAGAGCTTTTGCAGCTGTGGTGGCAAATCTGCACCTGCTCGGTTTTTTAGCAAGGTTCTCTGCTGAGTATTTCCTCCCTATCACATCTGAGCAGCCCATGTAACTATAGAGGCATGTATTGGTCAGTGATAAATGACAGATCACTCCCTCCCTCCCTCCTCCATGTCCACTAACCAGCTAAACACAATGGGGGCGGGGTATTACATGTAGATTAATGGAGGCTTCACCTTCTTTTTATTCTAAGACACAGAATGGAGGGCGGTGACACAGCCTGTGACTGGCAGAAATCCACCCACACCATGTTATTGTAAAGAAAATAATAAAGATTTAATTTCAAATATATATATTTGGATGCCAATGTAAAACAGTTTATTGATATTATTTATTTATTTTTACTCTGTAATCCAAAGTCAGTTTTTTTTTTTTGAACATGTGACCAGCAGCAAAGGACTAGAGGCTCCTCCTGCTTATGTTTCCCCGCAGACAGGCGGGGCATGTGACAGCTGTATTATTGATTAGGAAAAATGTACTTTTGATGTTGTTTTTAATCAAAATAATTAAAGTTCCATCATCCATATACAGAAAGAGAAGGGACAATGTAAATTAAACAGTGTGTGTTCAGTATCACTTTAAACAAAAAAGGTGTTAGCGTGTGTAAACTGTGGTCAGGAACCAAGAAGGGTCTGCATGTGCCTTCAGCAGCTCTTCTGTCCTTGGTGCGACTGAATGCCGAGTTGTTCTGAATGGTCAAATCTCTTACACTTCTCTTGCCTATCCTGCCAATCTCTCTTTTGCCGAGTGAGGGAGTCCATGAAAGTGGTGGGCCATTTGGAATGTGGAGGAGGGGGCCAGGAGGGAATAGGCAAAAAAAACTAAAGATGTTGCCCGTTCAGAACCGTCCAGAAGTGCAGATACCTCTACGCTTTATATTTCCTGGCCGCTTTCTGCTTATTTTTTAAGTGACTAGAATCTTCAAGTCATGTAAATGTGGAACCATTCTATAAATTAAAAACTAGATAATTCTTCTTGGCATTTAAAGCAGGGTGAGCACAGACAGCAGGTTATTCTGTTTTATATAATTTGCATATTAGCAACTCTCTTACTAAAGCCCCGTACACACGGGTAGAATGTAAGGGGACATTTGCCGATGCAAAAAAAAATGCCAACATTCTACCCATGTGTATGTCGGTCTGTCCGGCAGAAGCCGGCCATTCAGCCAACTTCTGTCAGATATGCATGCTGGAAAACCAGCAGCTGACTGACTCCCGACCAGCGCTCTCAGCCAATGGCAGAGAGCGCGGATTGGAGTGTTCTGGCGGGGGGGCGACCAGAGCTGAGAGAGAGAGATCTATTGATTCCCCCATCCACGCTAAACAGCCAGCACCCACAGCTGTCAGAATACCTGATTGAATGCAGCCACTACTTTGCCAACAATTTTCTGCCCTAACATTTCCTGCCATACATTACAGATACCATCCATTACAACAAAGCTCTGTGTTTGTCTAGCTGGGTCTTTATGGAGCTCTGTTATACCAGCAGCATTGAGACTCTTCTGCTCTTCAAGTAATTATACCTTTCAGTGTCTGTAATTATAAGGGAGCTGCACCTGCCTTTAATTCATCCCATTTAACTTTATTTTGTCCCAAAGATTACTTTGACCATTTTTATAAATCCTGACAATTACCTTAACCTTAATTGTGAGCTAATGCAATTAGACTGCACTAAGCACAGAATCTACAGCATAAAATACCTATGAATAAAAGAGACAGTAAACAAAAGGGAACCTGTCAGAATAGAGCCAAGGCAGCTGTACTGTTTACTTGTTTTTCAAGGTGCGAGTTCAGGGAGAGTCCTCTTTATTCTAACTGTCTGACACTTGACTTATTAAAGCTGATTAACTAAAGAAGTTTAGAATATTCACACAATAAATTGTCTGATTCTCTTCAATTCTGAAATTATGTGAAAATAAAATCCCTGTTTGCCTATTTTATCTGATCATAAATAGATCATTTAAGTGAATATTCACACAATTTATTGTGTTTGAACATTCTCAACTCCTTTGGTAAAATAGCCCCATTATGTGTCTTTTAGTGCCCAGAGACCATATAATGAAGGCAGCCTAGGCTTCAGGTTACACGTGAAAGCAAGGAAGTAGCAGTTTTGTAGTAATGGCAAGAAAGGGGTATTTTGATGATTTGGCGATGTGCTGTTAAGTGGTGCATGAAATACTATTCAATGCAGCAGCATACTATTAGATGAACCCAACCACTTTCCCTGCTCACATGTCAGCCTGGTTCCTTCTTGATTCCCTGTAATCAGCTAGGTTCCAATGCCCTGGAGTCCACTCTTGTCCCACTGTAGTCCTCCTTCTAAACAACTCCCTACACACTGAAGGCTTTCAACTCCATTGAAAGGTTTATTGCAATGACAGCACACCGCTCACTCCCACCCAAAGTAATGATCCCAGCATGTTTCCCCCACAGCAGGTCTTAATTATGGGGAATCAAGGGAATCCCCATGATTAAGCCCAGATGAGTGTGAAACATGTTGGGGGCATGGCTTTGGGTGGGAATGAGCGGTGTGCTGTCATTGCAATAAACCTTGGCTGGAGTTGAATGTCTTCAGTGTGTAGCCCATTATTTGGACAATGGACTACAGCAGCATACTAATTGCTTTTCTGCCATTACAATACAGGTATCCTATTTAAAAGTTTTTTTTTCTATATCTTTTTCTTGTTCTATCATTATAGATCCAGACTGTACTGTCACTGGGCCCCATGGCAGTTGCATAGTCTGCAGTGGCTGTAGTTACAACCTTCCCTATAAACAAACTTTTGATCATTTTTATTGCTAAAATTCCTTAAAAAAATCTAGCCAGCAGATCAAGTGTTGAGGTGCTCTGATCCTCCTCTTGGCAGGCCCCGCATGGATCTGCCTTGTTGCCTGTGACAGTTGGCGCTAGTCCTTACTGAATAGGGTCTGCAGGTCATGCATACGGGGGACCCCGCATCATTCGCTTGGGCCAATTCCAGAAGTTGGGGGGCTCGCCGAGTCTTTCAAGCAAGAAAAAACAGTGTGTAAACAAACAAAAAAAATCTGAGAAAAGGAGAGTGCCGCATGAAGGCTCTACTATGCTTCAGTGTTGGTGACTTGAAGTATAATAGTTGTAGCTTTACCAACTGTCTGATGTCTTGCTGATAATACATACTAAGCTAAATTCCCTAGCTATAATACATTTTTGCCATAAAGATTTTTAGCCTTGTGTCTGTATTTATCAGCTCTCATAGGCTGTCATAACTAAAAATAACAGTTGTTATGGCAAAACAACATAGCTGTAACTTAGTGAATGGAGCCCATTGTCTGAATGCATATAGTATCATATAATAAAGCTTACTAAGTAAGAGATATGTAAACAGCCACAAGGCTTTGTTTATGATTCTGTTATGGTTACTTTCTAGCTGGATGGGATACACATGTATACATAGGTGTGTGCAGCCTATTAGATTAGGGTGTGCACCCCGAAGCTCAAAAACACATACCTTTCTCTGCAGCTTTATTTGCACTGGACAGTGAATAAATGGGAATAGCTCTGTGTTGAATGGCTTCCTGTTCATTCACAAACTGAAGCATAGAAAACACACTTTACTATGCTTCAGTTTTGAATGAACATAGTAAGTGAGTGTGTTTACTTTGAAAAGAAAGGGGCTGGTAAATGACATATTGACAAGCCCCTTCCCCTGCTCTCCTTCCGCAGCAGCTGGGGAGAGAGGAGAGAAGGGAAGGCAGCAGCACCCCGGAGGGGTCAAACACAGGGGAAGCCTGGACAGTAGGGGGAATCGGAACTGCACGTAGTGATTAGGGTGCGCACAGGCACACCTGGCACACCCATTGTGCATGCTTATGCATGTATACCTGTTAGAACCAAAGGGAATCCATAAACAATTACAGGCTTATTCAACAAAACAGTACAAAGAGCAAAGCACTAGGTACTAAAAACAAATACTCACAGCAACCAATCAGAATCTGTGTTTTACTGTTCGTGCTTCTGTAAAGTATCCTGGTTGGTTGCTATGGGTTATTGCATTTTACACCTAGTTCTTTTCTTCTTTACTGTTTACTAAATAAGGCCATTGTGTTTTATCATAGAATGCTGTGTTTTTGGATTCCCATTGGTGTTTATGTTATGTAGTCAGCAGGATATTATTTTAAAGAAAAACTCATCTCTTCCTTGGATAATAAACTTTTCCAAATGACTGTTGACTTTCCTGCTGGCAAAAAATAATTTTGGTCATTTGTTTTTAATAAGTATAATATTCTGTAATGCACTATGAATATTGTATCACACATTAGTTCAGTAATACTTATTTTTATGATGATACAGTGCCTTGAAAAAGTATTCACATCCCTTTATATTTTCCAAATTTTGTCATGTTACAACGAAAAACTTATTATTGGGATTTCATGTGATAGACCAACACAAAGCACATAATTGTGAAGTGGAAGGAAAATGATAAATGTTTTTTAAATTTTTTTACAATTAAATATCTGAAAAGTGTGGCGTTCATTTGTATTCAGCCCCCCTGAGTCAATAGTTTGTAGAACCACCTTTCATTGCAATTACAGATGCAAGTCTTTTTGGGGATGCCTCTACCAGCTTTGCACATCTAAAGAGTGAAAATGTTGCCCGTTCTTTGCAAAAAAGCTCATGCTCTGTCAGATTAGACGGAGAGTGTCTGTGAACAGCATTTAAGTCTTGTAACAGATTCTCAATTGGATTTAGGTCTGGGCTTTGACTGGGCCATCCTAACACATGAATATGCTTTAATCTAAACCATTCCATTGTAGCTCTGACTGTATGTTTAGGAACATTGCCCTGCTGGAAGATGAACCTCCGCCCCAGTCTCAAGTCATTTGCAGATTCTTAACAGGTTTTCTTATAAGATTGCCCGTATTTGGCTCCATCCATATTTCCATCAATTCCAGAGACCAGCTTCCCTGTCCCTGCTGAAGAAAAGCATAACCACAACATGATGCTGCCACCACCATGTTTCACGGTGGGGATGGTGTGTTCAAGGTGATGTGCAGTGTTAGTTTTCTGTCGCACATACCCTTTTGCTTTTAGGCCAAAAAGTAAAATTTTGGTCTCATCTGACTAGAGCGGAGTGCACGACTACTAGTTGTCCTGTGGACAGATTCTCCCACCTGAGTTGTGGATCTCTGCAGCTCCTCCAGATTTACCATGGACCTTTTGGCTGCTTCTCTGATTAATGCTTTTCTTAGGTGGACGGCCATGTCTTTGTAGGTTTGCAGTTGGGCCATACTCTTCATTTTTGGAGGATGAATTGAACAGTGCTATGTGAGATGTTAAAAAGCTTGGGATTTTTTTTATACCCTGACCCTGCTTTAAACTTCTCCACAACTTTATCCCTGACCTGTCTGGTGCGTTTTTTGGCTGTTTGTTCACTAAGGTTCTCTAAGAAACCTCTGAGGGCTTCATGAAACAGTTGTATTAATACTGAGATTAAATTACACACATGTGGACTCTATTTACTAATTAGGTGACTTCTAAAGGCAATTGGTTCCACTAGATTTTAGTTAGGGGTATCAGAGTAAAGGGGGCTGAATACAAATGCACGCCACACTTTGCAGAAATGTATTTGTAAAAAAATGTTTTGTGCCACTTTGTGTTGGTCTATCACATAAAATCCCAATTAAATACATTTCAATTTTTGGTTGTAACATGACAAAATGTGGAAAATTTCAAGGGATGTGAATACTTTTTCAAGGCACTGTGTATTTATGAATGTTGTTTAGTAGATTTTTAGTGGGTTTAGCATTGTCACATTCATTTTTTTATGTTTTTTGGGGTGAGTTCCTCTCCTTAGATATAGCAGCTTTTCCATCTATGTCTTGCACATAATCTATGACGCTGTTCATTTAGATTCATTATTGATACAATGCCTCCAACATACAAGACTCATGACCAGTGATGTAAGTAACTGAGTTAAAATAAACTGAGTTACCTAACGCAGTTACTTTAAAGGGTAACGAGTAATCTAACTGATTACTTTTCCCCTCATGGTAACTCAGTTCCCATTACTTTGGCTTAGTTACCCCAATTACATCTACCGCCACTAGATGGCAGTAGTGTAATTCCAGTGTCCTGCCGAAAAAGTTCCCCCGCCGGATAAGGACCCCCTGTACTGCGCAGGCGCAGCGCTTGCGCAGTACGAAGGACTACGGAGCTTCCGAAAATTGCCAAACCTAAACAGCTCTGAGTGAACTCTACACCGTGCAAGTGCAGTTAACATGTAATTGTACGAGGCGATACCGCATGCTCCCGATGCTCGTGCTACTCTGCAAGGGGCGTCTATCGTGTAACTAAGGGGCGGGTCTAGTATTACTGTAACCAAGGGGAGCATTTATTATTATTGTTATATATGGAGCTTTGCCCATTAATTTAACATTCGCCCTCTTCTGTAGAAATCCGCCCCTTAAACAATATAATAATAATAGACCCTCCCCTTGCTTACACTCTATAACAGATCTGCCCCTTGGTTAGAGTAATAATAGAGCAGCCCCTTGGTTACACGATATATAACAATAATAATAAATGCGCCCCTTGGTTACAGTAATACTAGACCCGCCCCTTAGTTACACGTATAGAATATTAAAAAAAAAAGTCACAGTTACTTTGCTGCGTAACTAATTACTTTTCCAATGTAGTAACTGAGTTACTAACGCAATTACTTTTGGGAGAAGTAATTTGTAACTTAACTAATTGCTTTTTTAAAGTAAGATGACCAACACTGCTCATGACTAATATGAACTGAGCATTTGTGATGGGAAATTTTAGAAAATGTCACAAAAATTATATAAAAACAGACTTCTTTTTTAAATAATGTTCTCTTTTTAAATGTCCTATTCATCAGTTTAATGCAAGCAATTATATTTTCTAATATACTTCATTGGACCACTAACAATCATTTAACTTGGCCTTATGAGTTAGTGGGAATAATTTACCCTAGTTATCAAGACGGCAAAGTATATTTTCACTAAGTTTACTAAATAAGGTATAAGTTTGCTCACTATAGTCATCAAATCATGTGCAAGAAAAATTGCATTTTCTGTTTCCCTTGCACATGATTGGGTATTCAAAGTGAACTGGGCCTCACCTTTTATATTTACTAATCTAAAAGGAGGTTCGATTTTCCAGAGGATATTCACCTTCCTAAGTGAACAGTCTGTACTCCTTTAGGAAAGTAGCCCCAGGGTATGCAAAAACAGTCGTGCTTGAATTAAAGCGTATCATTAATAGACATACAGTACATGTAGCTGTATTGTTACAGAAGATATCAATGTTGAATGAAAAGCTTGTTTCTGAGAATCCTATACATCTGCAGCAAATCTTAAACATTTTATTTGCTTGCTGTCTCGATAGCATTCTTTATTATGTGTAAATGATAAGGTTGCTTTAATCTTAAAATGCCATGCTCTCCATCCCTCCCATTTCTCCTTACCACTAATGCACTTTCCCTAAACTGCTTGTTACAAGAGCTTCATGACATACTAAGTATGTTAGAAATTTTCATTGCAATTAATATCTGGCCTTTTTTAACCTCTGATGAAAGAGTTGCCCATTTTGTTCATCCCCAACACATGTGCTAGAGGCACCAACGGCATGGAATTTAAAAATCCCTTAAACAGACATATGGCAATCCTGAAGAAGGGCAAGGATCACATAAGTGTTCTCAGAGGTGGTCTACAAGATGTTTTACCTGCCATGTTAGGTTTTTATGTTGCTTCCCAATTTGGATAGTTGGGTTTATTAAAAAAAAGGGGCCCATGCAAAATATACTTTTTTCTGTATTCTCTAGTGGCAGAGCTGGTTACGCCTCTGTGACCTAGTAACAATTTTGAACTTATATTAGAATCTAAGAGGGCTGTTATTATCCAAATTAGCTGATACTCTAAATCCCTGGTGCCCAATCTGTGGCCCTTTGCTACTTTTTGTGTGGCCCACGAGACCCCTGTAGATTCTAATCTGTGTTCCCCTATTGCCCTGTTATAGCAGTGATCTCTAACAGCCTCATGTAATATGTCTCCAGTATCCAACAACTTTGATAGCATGTTCACTGTGTCTGAAAGTCTCCCGAAGCATGTCTGTGGTCTCTGACCAGCACTTGTGTTCACAGTCTCTGACCATCTCCTGTATCATGTCTGCAGTCTCTGACCATCTTTTTTATCATGTCCGCATTCTCTGACCATCTCTTTTATCATGTCCGCATTCTCTGACCATCTCTTTTATAATGTCCGCATTCTCTGACCATCTCTTTTATGATGTCCACAGTCTCTGACCATCTTTTTTATCATGTCCACAGTCTTTGACCATCTCTTATATCATGTCTGCAGTCTCTGACCATCTCTTTTATTATGTCCATAGTCTCTGACCATCTCTTATATCATGTCCATAGTCTCTGACCATTTCTGCATGATGCCCACAGTCTCTGACCATCTCTTATATCATGTCTGCAGTCTCTGACCATTTCTGCATGATGCCCACAGTCTGACCATCCTTTATGTCATGCCCACAGTCTCTGACCATCTCCTGCACATGTCTGCAATCTCTTACCATATCTTGCATTCTGTCCACAGTCTCTGACCATCTCCTGATCATACCCACGGTCTCTGACCATCTTCTGCATCATACCCACAGTCTCTGACCATTTCTTGTATCATGTCCACGGTCTCTGACATTCCCTTGTATCATGCCTGTAGTCTTTGTTGGAAAGAAGGGGGGGAGGAGGAGCTGAAGCAGAACTTCCCCTTTAGGGTCAAATTCCGCTTTAATGCCCCATACACACGGTCAGATTTTCCGATGGATTCTGTCCTATCGGACAATGTTGTCGGAAATTCCGACCGTGTGTAGGCACCATCGGACAGTTTCCATCGGATTGTCTGACGGACAAAGTTCTATCTCCTGCTGGATAGATTTTTCGACAACAAAGTCCGATCACACTAATTCCGATCGTGTGTATCGAATTCCGACGGACAAAGTGCCACGCATGCTCAGATCACATTACAAGACCAAAGCTATTGGCTACTAGCCTCTACGTAGTCCCGTCGTAGATCGGATTTTTCGACAACCAAGTCCGACTGTGTGTATGCAACACCAGTGTCGGACTAAATCCGTCGGACAAAATCCGATGGATTTTGTGGTTGGATTTTCCGACCGTGTGTATGGGGCATAAGACTGGTAAACTGCAATATATTAGATTAGATATCCAAGGGTAGAGATTCAAATTCTTACAAATGGCCATTCTTGACTGGTTCTGTTTAAGCTGGAGAATTTTGCCAATGAACCCTCTATGTACAATACTAACATGAACTCTAGCTTTCCAGTCTCCACCCAAAAAACAGTTTTCGAGTAGGTAACATCATGAACAGTGAAGTGTTTCTGCTGTTATCCTCTCAGAAGTGAATAGACTGGGAAAGGGGGGGGGGGGCAGCTGGAATGAGGTATTATGAAATATGGAATCTTTCAGAAATTGTCACTTTTATTTTAATTATAAAGGGATTCAGGAGAAGCATACACACACAGAAAAGTCAAAAACCCACATGGATTCCAGCTCTTGACATAACAGCTGCCTGGATACTCCATCCTTGGATAAAGAAACAGATGACAAGCTTAGCCCTAGTGGCTTTATCAAAGCTGCATATATCATTTAATATTGCTCAAAAAATAAAACAAGCCAAGGTAATTTTATAACAGTAATCACCTTCAATTTACCAATAATTACCCTTACATTGGCAAGTGAAAGACATTCAAAACTATATGAAATCCAGAGCCAAAAGGTAATGTAATTTAAACACAGTAAAATCCTTTCGTGCATCATCAATGCAATTTGCCCGGAGAGGAATAAGGGGACGTGCGAGTCGTGTTCAGGGCTAGAGCTTTGTTTAACCGCTCAGGAATGGATGAGTTAAACAGGTTATCTAATTATCTCTTGCACTACTGCTCCATCCATCTCCATCAAGGCTCGGCACAGCTTCAAGTGGTGTTATTCTGCCTGTCCCAGTGGGAGGCAGGGCTGGTTATTTCTGGGAAGCTTCTGACTGTCAGGCTTAAGAAGACCCTAAGGCATTTCAATTCTTTTAAATACCGGTAGCAAACGTAAGAGCTGTCAGCGCACTGAGCAACGCTTGGATCCCTAACACCGAACCTAACCGCCGTTCTCTGCAAACAGCATAATTGTGCATACAATTATACTCTCAAATGTGACTTTTCCAGGGCTAATTGTCTGACGTGTAGCTTTGCCAGAGGTATAGAAACTTTGTAGAACACTACAAACAAAAGCAACAAAGTTATCAGCCGTTGGTTTGATTTATTGACTGAAAACGCCATAGAGGAATTGAGAACTGGAAGCTCAGGTCACCTTTGGAGGCTCTGATGGAGTCTTATGTCATTTGGATCCTGGATCCTGTCCATTAGGAAAATTGTGGAAAAATAGCGGATCAATATTGCTGCACAGTTTTTAACCACCTGAGATCTACATGTAAAATTCCATTTTTTTTTGCTAGAAAATTACATAGAACCCCCAAACATTATATATGTTTCTTTAGCAAAGACCCTAAAGAATACAATGGTGGTCGTTGCAACTTTTTTATCTTGCACGGTATTTGCGCAGCAATTTTTCGAACGCTTTAAAAAAAAAAAGAAAACAGTAAAGTTAGCCCAATTTTTTTGCATAATGTGAAAGATGAAGATACACCGAGTAAATAGATACCCAACATGTCACGCTTCAAAATTGCATGCGCTTGTGGAATGGCGCCAAACTTTGGTATTTAAAAACCCCCATAGGCGACGCTTTAAAATTTTTTACTGGTTACATATTTTGAGTTACAGAGGGGGTCTAGGGCTAGAATTATTAACGTTCGCGGCGATACCTCACATGCGTGTTTGAACACCGTTTTCATATGTGGGCGGGACTTACGTATGCGTTCGCTTCTGCGTACAAGCTCACTGGGACAGGGGCACTTTAAATTTATTTTTTTTTATTGTTAATTTTACTTTATTTTTTTAGTTTGACACTTAAAAAAAAAAAAAAAAATGTGATTACTTCTATTCCTATTACAAGGAATGTAAACATCCCTTGTAATAGGAATATGGCATGATCGGACCTATTTACAGTCAGATATGGGGTCAATAACCTGCCGCGGCGCCGCCGTTATTTGAATGCAGAGGCTGGGCGTGACGTCATAACATCGCGCCCGGCCTCCGAACCATCATAGAGACTCCAGCGACCATCTGGTCCGCCGGAAATCTCTATGATCATCACCTGGGGGCCGTCGGATCCTGTGTCCGAATCACTGATGGAAGCGGTGAGTCGGTTGAAGCACCGGAGGGTGCCCCCCCTCCCGCCGCCCAATAGAACCATCAAGCGGCGGAACAGCAGCTATGATCATTCTTATGGTGCAGGGAATCACCGGCTGAAAACGGCAATATCTGAATGATGTCTGTAGCTACAGGCATCATTCAGAAATACCCCCGGGAAATAGAGGATGTCATATGACGTATAGTGGGCGCAAGGTGGTTAAAAACCTGTGTCTTTAAGTGTTCTGCCACACGGGCAGCTGGGGGTGGTAAAATTGGGTGTGGTTTTAATGCCCACTCCAATTCTTACAACGCAGCCTTACAGGGCTGTATACATGCCTTGGCCACAATGCCTTGCTTCATGGCCACAGAATTTTTATCTGGGGCTGCAGTGCCCCTTGTCAAACTCATCCATTAAGATCAAAGGTGCTACACCATAACCATGAGCTAAATGCTAATGCTAAATAAAGATAGCAGTCAGTAGCATATAGGCTCCATTCACACTTGTGTGACTTGTCATGCAAGTTTGGACATCAAACTCGCTTGACAAGTTGTCCCCCATGTTTTTTCAATGATAACCATTCATATACTGTATGTGCAAAGTAAAGTTGCAGCAACTTCAAAGTAGTTCATCCACAAATTTGGTCCGACTTACATGCAACTTGAGGGCCATAGACTTCAATGTTAACTCTCAAAAGTTGCATTAAAAAATATAACTGAATGTTATACGTTGCAACAGTCCTTGTGCAACAGTTGTCTGTTATCACTGGTAAAAGCCAAAGTTGTATCAGCACAACTTTGGATAAATCACTACTACATAATTCTTGTGTAATTTATGCTATAAGCTCCATTTGTTTAGCGATCACTTGGTACTTCTAGTGATACCATCCCAAGTGTACCTCTTCCAATAGAATAAAGTACAGTGGTGGTGTCATAAATTTATTTTATATATACCGTATATATATATATATATATATATATATATATATATATAAAATATACAGCAGGTAAAATAAGTATTGAACGCATCACCATTTTTCTAGCTAAATATATTTCTAAAGGTGCTATTGGCATGGAATTTTCACCACATGCCGGCAATAACCCATGCAATCTATACATACAAAGAAACCAAAACAAATAAGTTCAGAACTTAAGTTATAAGTTATGTGTAATAAAATGGAATGACACGGGGAAAAAAAATATTGAACACGCTAACTGAAATGTATTTAATACTTTGTGCAAAATCCTTTCGAGACACCTCCTGTATGGAGAAACTAGTCGCATGCATTGCTCAGGTGTGATTTTGGCCCATTCTTCCACACAGTCTTCAAATCTTGAAGGTTCCGTAGGCCTTTTCTATAAACTCTGATCTTTAGTTCTTTCCATAGATTTTCTATTGGATTCAAGTCAGGTGATTGGCTTGGCCATTCTACCAGCTTTATTTTCTTTCTTTGAAACCAATTGAGCGTTTTCTTGGCTTTGTATTTGGGATCATTGTCTTGCTGAACTGTCCACCCTTGTTTAATCTTTATCATCCTGGTAGATGGCAGCAGATTTTTATCAAGAATGTCTTGATACATTTTCCCATTCATCCCTCCTTCAATGGCATGAATTTTGCCAATACTGTATGCTGAAATACAGCCCCACACCATGACATTCCTACCTCCAAATTTCAGTGTTGATATTGGGGTATATTTTGGTGATGTTCAGTGCCATTGACCTCCAAACATGGTGTGTATTATGGCATCTGAAGAGTTACATTTTTGTCCCATCTGACCAGACTATATTCTCCCAATATTTCACAGGCTTGTCTAAATGTTGTGCAGCAAACTTTAAACAAGCTTCAATATGCTTTTTTTTCCAGCAATGGCCTCTTGCGCGGTGAGCATGCATAACGGGGCCATGGCAGTTGAGTGCATTACTTATTGTTTTCTTTGAAAAAATTGTTCCTGCTAATTCCAGGTCTTTCTGAAGCGTTCCACATGTGGTCCATGGTTCTTGGACAATTCTTCTAATAATTATTTTCACTCCTCTGTCAGAAATCTTGCGAGGAGCACCTGGTCATGATAGGTTTAAGGTGAAATTATGTTCTTTCCACTTCCAGATTATGGCCCCCAACAGTGCTCACTGGAACATTCAGAAGTTTAGAAATCCTTCTGTAACCAATGTCATTAGTATGTTTTGCAACAATAAAGCTGGCCATACACGGGTCGAATTTCGAAAGATCTTTCTTTTGAAAATCAGAAAATTCGTGCATTTTGTGATTCGATGGTGCCACCATTGATTTCGAAATTCGACCAACCAAAACCTTCAATTTCACCTCATGTTCCTACAGAAAAGAATTTTCTTGTCTGGGAATCTTCTTTTCTTTCCGGGAATCTTCTTTTCTTGCACATGCGCATTTCTTTTTCGATTACATTTCTCGCACGATTCTCCCATCATTGGTTCGAAAATCGTTTGTTTTTTTAAAAAATTTCCAACATGTTGGATTTTTTAAATTCGATGGCCGCACGAAAATCGGCCGTTGCTGCAGCCCACTAATGGTGCGAAATTTATACGAAAATTCTTGGATAAGATTTTCGAAAGAAAGATCTTTCGAAATTCGACCCGTGTATGGCCAGCTTAAGGTTGCAAAGGTCTTGAGAGAGCTCTTTGTTTTTTCCATCATGAGAGGTTTCTTGTGTAACACCTTAGTAATGAGACACCTTTTTATAGGCCAGTTGAGACTAAACCAGCTGATATTAATTTGCACTGACAAGGGACAGGATTGCTTTCTAATTACTGATAGATTTCATCTGGTGTCTTGGTGTTCCATGCCTTTTTGCACCTCCCTTACTTCATGTGTTCAATACTTTTTTCCTGTGCCATTCCGTTTTATTACACATGACTTAATGTCTGAATGTATGGATTGCACGGGTTGTTACCAAAATGTGGTGAACATTTTATGTCAATAGCACCTTTAAATGTGAAAAAAACTTTACGTGCTATGTGTATAAACCACCTATTACTCAACTTTATATACTATAGGAAGCAGCTAGCACCACTATGCATCCAACCACCTGTACAAAATGCAATAAATATATATAGTCACAAAAAAGTAACCTGAACCTTTGAGAAAACCCATTGGGTGCTACACATGAAGTGGGCGGTAACGTAATCACGCTGGGACTAGGTGGAGCTGTGTATGCAAGCGGATTGTGTTGTGAAATGCTCCTTTTTTACTTCTGAAATGTGAGTGGATTTTTATATGAAAATAAATACTTTTTATTAGCAATTTGCACTATGGTTCTTTCCTCTTGCCTTCTATATGATTGACACCACGCAGAGAGCTGCTGAGAGCCACGGATTTGGGGTGTACAGCCAGTGGGAGCGGTGCCACTTATAACACTGCAAAGCCCACATAGACCTCCTGTAATTAGTGAGGTCCATTCAAGCAGGTGAGAAGACACCCATAGGTTGGGTGAAGGGCTCTGTGGTGATCAGAGGCAATTACTGAAGAGTTTCTGGTGTATGGGACCGCACTTTTTTTTATGAACATTAAATCATTTATTGATAGACTGTATATAGATATATTTAAAAGAAAAGATGGACTCACATACATTTATTATATATAGATGATTTTTACACTGTTTTCAGATATTTATTTATGCACTATAATTTGCATGCACTTTATTGAAGGAGAGCGCTGCACTTTTTTGTGACTATATATTTAATAACACCTTTAGAAATATATTTACCTAGAAAAACAGTGATGTGTTCAATACTTATTTTACCTGTTGTATACAATATATATATATAATAAAATAAACAAAAAGTATTCAAATAAATATATACTGTATCCCTGAGATTTCGTCAGGTGGTTAATGAATCCAACCTTGCCATGCCAGAAAGCAGGACATATTGAAAGATTTTGTTTAGAACAGAAACAAAAGCTTTGGATGTAGAGAGTGGAGAATTTAAAGAAAAAGCTTGGTATAACGATCATGAAAATGAGAGGCATTTAAACCTGGTGAGTGAGTGTCCTGCGGGGAGTTGGAGACACTGAACACGAAGTGTGGTGTGGTGAACCCACGAATATTGAGAAGAATATTATCGTCTGATATAATGTAGAAGTTGGATATTTTTTTCATGAGTGGACACTGGGTGACTGGACTTTAATTTTTTAAGGGGAATTGTTGTATGTATTTTTCATTTTAGTTGTTCACATAGATATCTGTGGCACAGCAGTAGAATTGTGGAGCATTGGGAGATGGTGCAGAGTACTTCTAGTGATAGTAATAGCATGCTTGAGCTACTAAAATACCTCCAGAATAGATCTGGATTGGCTGGCTTGGGATTGGCTGAGGCTGAGGCTGTCTGATGGTCCAAAAATGGTTTATGGCCAGCTTTAGGCCCTTGCACATGGGCAGCTGAGTCAATACAATATAAATTCCAGTGTATTTCCAGGTGCTGCATACAACCTCTCATAGATGTGAATTACTGCATGGAACTGTAACGTGGCATATGCTGGTGATGTTGAAAACATGAGGATACAGTATGAGTGTATGCAAAAAATAGAAGATGTTTGATGTCCACAACTACATTGAATACACTTTCACTATTCTGATATTCTGTGTTCAATTGTGAATTTCTGGCTATGTGTCTTGTACTTGTTGGGAAAAATGAAAATTGTTATCACTTACCGTAATTTTCCTTTCCTGGCCCATCCTCAAGTTAGCATAGGATGGGTTAACACCTCCTTTGGAGCCCCACATGACCACATATTCCAAGCTGAATAAAAGACAGCCCCTCCCCAACCTAAGATGTTCGATAACCTAGCCTACAGGCCACTAGGGAGGGAGTCCTGTGCTGATGTGAGGTGGGCCAGGAAAATTATGGTAAGTGATAACTGTTACTGTAAATTGGTCTTTGGACGAGGTCTCTGTTATCCATCGACAATGAGCGATTTATGCTCTATACTTATGGGGAAAGACCATCCTCCATCAATGAGCGCTTTACACTCTATCATTGTGGGAAATGGCCATCCTCCATCAACGAGCGCTTTATGCTCTATCATTGTGGGAAAAGACCATCCTACATCAACAAGCGTTTTACGATCTATCATTGTAGGAAAAGACCATCCTTCATCAATGAGCAATTTACTCTCTATCATTATGGGTGTTGCTTGTGGCGTGGATATTTGCAGCATACTTTCTGCTATAGCCACTTTAATAGAGCTTAGAATTTTGCACAAACCACATCCTTGTGAGACAACCTGTGCAATTTCATTTCTCTGCCACTGCAGACTGCATGCCCAAAATGCACCCTGAGCTTGGTGAGGCATTTTCTACCATGCTGGCATAAATGCATGTGCCAATTTCCTGGATTTTGCCCTTTCACAGGGTAAGTGGAAACGACTCCTTTAGAGTGTATTGACCACATGCTTAATGAATGTGACAGCTTGTTAGGTGTCATCGTCCTGGTTGGGATAAAATGATCGTTGGCGGGTCTTATGTTTTTTGGAGCGTTGCATAATTTCCTTGAGCACTCTTAAAAAAACTGTGTCTCATGTTGCCCCCTCTACCTTTGCTAATCTTTTGTGCCACTAACAGGTGTGGCAAGCTCATATTTGCACAAAATATATGGAAAAAAGCATATTACCTCTCACCAAAAAACAGGTACATTGTCTTCTTAAGAGCCATCTGCCTTCATCCACTCACTTCATAAGCAGCCACAGGTGAGCCCAGACACCAGACAGCACTTCTAAAGGCAGACAGCAGACACAGTCAAAGTCTGAGACAAAAAACAGTCAGACTGTCAAACCCACAGAAGTACACAGCATAGCAGGGGAGCCAGGACAGGCCATCCAAAGGCAGACAGGAGACTCAGTCAGAATCTGAGATAAGTCCTTTACCTGGCAGGACTGCAGAGATAGAGGGAGAGAAGCCCTCCTAACTGCAGACCTCCAAGATCATATACACCATTGCATGGTGTCCGGCGGTTCCCATCCTCTCCCCTCACTCTGTGACACTATACACAGCTGCTCTCAGACTGACAATAAAGCCAGGAGAGCAGTGCGGTGCACTGCATACAAAAAGACAGGGAAAAAAACCCAAGGGAGAGGCAATGATGGCATTGCAGAGCTCATATAATACCACACCTGTACAATGTCAATGCTGTTTAAGCATCAGTTTGCCCGCTGTCTTGGCACAAAAAGGCACCCAGTTCTTAGGGTTAAGGAATGCCAGTTCAGCATCCTATTAGACATATCGAAATTCAGCCATAGGCAGGCTGTCCGGGAGAGCAATTGGTAGAAAGAAATCTGTCTGTCTTCTCACAAGGCATTCAAAACCTGTCGCAGTCCCCCCACAACTGGCAGGGTCTGCTCTGCCTACATGCCTCGGCATCTGTACTCACCACACTGTCAACGTGAATGTAGACTTGTCACTAACACATTGGTAATCCTCCAGATATTTCTTTCTAGATATATTACTTTACACATGGAGGGGTGGAAGGGGGTAATTAATCTCAGTAATGCTGCATCTGTTTGGGCTCTGTTCATGTTAATAATTAGCTAAAAGGAGAGACAACTGCTGACCACGAGCCACGTGAAACACAGAGCCTATAAGCCAGAGCTTACCGTGCCTGACCTCTGGCATTTGAGGGGTTAATTGGCATCAAGATTTTCCCTTTCAGTATCTGGTTGTACGATTCAGTCCTCAAGTGCCTCGCGTTGGGCCGCATTTTAGAATGAATTTGGTCTAAGTTACTACAGGTCAGCCTACTAATTACCTGAATTAATATAAGGGCTCATGTCAATGTGCATCGTTTTCCTGTGCTTGACATGTGTTTGGAATGCACGTCAAACATAGGTCAGCAAACTACCATTGACTTTAAGGGCTCATTTACACTTGTGGGTAGTGAGCAATAAACACAGATGCTTATGGACATATTCCTCTACTCTCCATAAGCTGGAAAGGCAGCAAGATGAGGATGTACACACATCCATGGCTAAAATTATACTAATTGATACATTCGGCTGGCAATACTTCAGCTAAGCACAACCCATTCAAGTGAATAGGCCTGCTATCCAACCCTGTGTAATGCATGCAGATAGAGGATGGTGTTGCTGCATTTACAGACAGTGAGCAGGTAACATATTGGGGAAAATTCACTGGTGCACACAGAGTCTGGTGCAGCTGAACAGCTTCCAGTTTTTTTTGTAAAGACCTAAATGAACAAGCTAAGTTAAGCTGGATATACATTATACAATTTTCTTGTTCAATTTCCTTTAGATTTACCTTCAACTATGTAGTTCAAGGGCCTGCCTCATTGCATTCAGATTGGAAGTGTTTCGGTTTGACCTCCTATTATATGGTTTTGGTAAATCTAAAGCAAAATAGTAAAAGAAATTTGTATAACATATGGCCAGCCTTAAGCCTTGTACACACAAACTGATTTTCCGACGAGAATTGTGTGATTATGGGCTGTTGGCGGAAAATCTGACTGTTTGTACGCTCCATCGGACAATTGTCGGATTTTCCGCAGACAAATGTTGGATAGCAGGCTTTAAAATTTTCCGCGGACATCGGTCTGTTGACAGATTTTCTGAGCGTGTGTACACAAGTCCATCGGACAAAAGTCCAAAGTACAAACACGCATGCTCGGAAGCAAGGACGAGCCAGACGGTCTTGTAAACTAGCGTTCGTAATGGAGAATTAAAATTTGGGACGTGGCAAATTATGAAATCTCGAAATGCAGCGCACAATTCTCTGCTTCTTTAATGGGATAATAATGAAGTTGCTTTGCTGGTGATACTGATGGAGTTATTGCAAACAACTTTTCAAAGTCTTTTTTTTTCTAGTGATATCAAAAATAATATTATTATGTTTGTTTTTTTTTTTTTTTTTTCTTTTGGGTGCAAGTTACCACAACACCATTATCCCGTAGTTTTTACGATCAAAGTACAACTATGTTGGTGAACCTTGTTCATTTTACATTGTATTCTTTTAAATGTAACTGCCGACTCCCAAACTGTCATTTGAAGTAAAACACATAGCCAAGTATTATTCCACTTATTCTACACTCTACTACATTATTCAAATTTTTTTATTGTGCATTAAAAAAAGAAAACAAATAAAATTAGACATGCTATCTGCCAATAGAACTTAACCAAAATTCTATGCATCCAAAAATCTAGAAAATATACCAAATCAAATCATTATTCAACCAAAAAATAAAATAAAAGCCTCATGCATGTGTCCTGCTTCTTAATATAGGGGGTCAACAATGCCAACAGTTGGTGAAAGCAGGGGTCCGTCATCCGGAGATAATTCCGAAAATCATTAGGATTAGTCTCCTGATGCTCCCGCAGCAAAGGCATATTACATTAAGTCACGATTAATAAAGCAACCAATTTTTGGTCCAAGAAATCATCCTCCTCCTGTTCCTGGACTGGACTTGGGTCAAAGCAATAACTCCAAGGCCAATAATAAATAACACGTTATCTCCTCCGATTCCGCAACATGGCTGGTTGAAGAAAGCCCGTTCAAAAACTAACTGAAAAGCGCAAAATAAAAAGCATGAATCAACACTCACCAAACTTCTACTGACAAAAAAAATTAGCAGAAGGAGCCCAAAGGGTGGCTCTAAAGAGCTGAAAACCCACGTAGTATGTCACTACGTTCATGTTTGTTGGCCGACAATTCCTTGCCATTTTTATGCAAGACAAAATCCAGGAACAAGCCTTCGGACAAAAGTCTGAGGTTTTGTCTGCGGAAAATCCGATCGTGTGTACGAGGCTTAAGAATCTGATTGGTTACTATGCTCAGCTGAACCAGGTTTTAGTGAATTCCCCCCAATATGTTACCTGTTCACTGCCTGTGCACCAGTTTTAGTAACCCCCCCCCCCCCCCCATTGTCTCCTCCCTGCCTTTTAAAAGTCTTCTGAAAAGCAGTTTACACTTGGATAGCTTTTCAGAGGGTTGGCAAAGTCTTCTGCATATCTAAACTTATATCTAAACTTATTTTTAAAGTGGAACTTCATTCTCTTAACATTGACTAGTTGTAATTTGTATGCTGCTAGGATTAGTAAATAGAAAGGAGGGCATATTATTTTTACTTGTTTTCAACATCTTTTTTTTTGTCCTCTAAGGGCAGATGGATTCCAGGAAGTATTTGTTACATGAATAATCTGCCCTTACTCAAGATGGCCACAGCCAGAAATGCTAGGGGGGTGTTTTTCAAAGAGATTTCTCAGCAAAATAAAGCATGTAGACATGTATGGATTTTTGGCTTGTGGTGCTCAGAAGCACTTTAAAGAGCAGTACACATGGATGTTCAGAGGCTGTGTGTGCCCTGCTTTTCATTTCACTGCAGTTCTTATGATGCAGCACAGCTTATAGAGATGTGTTTGAACTGCAGACCACAAAATCTGACAAAGCATTGCCACTTTTGGCGTCCTGTACCTAGGGTTGCCCCTCATCCCTTTAAGCCCAAACACATGAATTACACAGGTTCTGAGGCTAATTTAATGCAGATAAAGCACTAAGTGATTTTAATTACCACCTTAATCAGCCACAGAACCTGTGTAATTAATGTTCGGGTTTAAAGGGATAAGGTGGCAACCTTACCTGTACCACAAATTGTCTTCATTTCCAAAATGCTTGTTTGCATCTCATACATGTACCACTCATGATTACTCGGTAATGAATATTAGGTAAGTATTAATTAAGCTAACTTCACATACAATAATTTTAACATTTTAGATGCTAATCCATGGATGTAAGCCAGTGGCATTAAGATAGCTTGTTTAATATTGTCACTGATTGTTTTTTTTGGTGCCAAAAATGTAGCGCTAGGAACGTCACTGTAATATATTGATGTGACCCCATACATTTATCTAAATTATAACCAGAAGCTAAACTCCAGGCTAATGATCACATACACAGATGTAATACATACAGTATGTTTTACCTGCCAAAACATTTGTATTTTTGCCCCAAGATCTGCACAGAACAGTCCTGCCTTTTCTCTGCTACCATTAGTGCACAGGAATGGGCGCATTTGCCCACGCAGTATAAACAAATGGGTGTATTTTAGTGCCCAGGAGCCACTGCTGTCCATAGACATGAATAAGTAAAGACAGAGGAATGCACCTGTGGAGGAGGTAAGAGTTTTTTAACTTTAAGGTAGAGAAAATAGAGTACTGTCCGTGATACTTTTTTTATTTGCACTAACGTATCATTTTTCATGGATGAGCTTTCGGGGTGTGTCCCCTTCTTCAAGGTCTAAGCAGTACTCTTTAAGTAACTTTAAGGTGAAAGACACTGAGTGATATTTTCACTATTCATTATAATTTGTGCACTATATTTTAAACATTGTGGTGAAATTAAGGAATTTGACATATTTGTGCAAAAATGTTGGATACTGATTTGAGTGATTTCATAGACTTTATGGATTATATGGGAGAATGAAAATAATGTTGATAAATGTATCTATTTTATGTATATTGATTAATTTATTAATCTTGCACAAGCACTTTCTTGTTTAGCACTGTATTAGTTTGATAGTGCGGTCATATTTTCATTTTGCACCTCCCTGGTATTTGCTCAGCCTGCTATTTACTATAAACTGACAGAAAACAGTCCAATAAGTGTAAAGTATGCTGCCAAGAAAATAGAGTAACAGAGGTGGACTTTTTTTTTTGCAGCAAGGAGAACGCAATATGCTGGTTATTTTTCACCTAATTAGATCTGCATTAAAATAGAGATCTGTCGGCAGAGCGAACAGAAGCTGTTCTTTTTAACACATCACTTGTAGAGCTTCTGACCTTTACCCTTAACATAATAGTATGTGCCAACCTAATCCTATAAAAGGGATTATACCATATGTTCTCAGCCTTCAATTAATACAAAAGGGAAAAGGTGATAACATAAAGAAGACTCGCTGATAGAAGTAGAAATACATTTGCGACAACATCTGATAATATTGAATTTTTGTAGAAGCAAAGAAAGTTTTTGTTTAACAAAAAAAAAAATTTTTTTAATAGTTTCTGCATAAATGTTTAATGTTTCTGCATAAATATACCGACAGAAATATAGACACACAGACAGATAAAGAAAAAGATAGATAGATAGATAGATACACATATCTGAAGTAATAAAGTAAAAGAAAATAAATAAATAAATGTAATAGAATAAAATTTCACAATGTTAAAGTGGTAAAGATTTTTATCATATGCCATGCCTGACCAAAATCTTGGGCTACTTGCAACATACTAAATAATTAGGTTAGTCTAAAATCTGAATCCTTAAGTAGGCAATACATGATTATTTTTTTTTTCATTCAATCAGTGGATTGAAGTAAAAAAAAGAATAGCCAATTCCCTCAGCCACACATTTGATGTGGATGGGAGAATCACTCCCTCTAAGCTATTGTATTCTGCAGGTGGGCAGCTTTCCCCGCTGGCAGAATACAATGATCAGTGTTGCTGACTTTAGCCAGTGGCAATGATCTTTTGGGAA
Source organism: Lithobates sylvaticus (assembly GCA_028564925.1). Lineage (NCBI taxonomy): Eukaryota > Metazoa > Chordata > Amphibia > Anura > Ranidae > Lithobates > Lithobates sylvaticus. Next base: position 475,961,898 of record CM053030.1, read on the forward strand.
AACCCCAACAGGCTGTTTGTACAACCAACTAGCCCATTTAGCCCATACATGGATCGTAATTCGGCCTTTTCGCTGCTGAAGTGGGCAAATTTTGGTGCCTCTCAGAAATATTTAATATATTTAAAAAGTAAATTTATTTCAGTAATTCAATTCAAAAAGTGAAACGCATATATTTTATATACAGTATCTCACAAAAGTTAGTACACCCCTCATATTTTTGTAAATATTTTATTATATCTTTTCATGTGACAACACTAAATAAATTTCACTTTGCTACAATGTAAAGTCGTGAGAGTACAGCTTGTATAACAGTGTAAATTTGCTGTCCCCTCAAAATAACTCAACACACAGCCAATAATGTTTAAACCGCTGGCAACAAGAGTGAGTACACCCCTAAGTGAAAATGTCCATATTGGGCTTAAAGTGTCAATATTTTGTGTAGCCACCATTATTTTCCAGCACTGCTTTAACCCTTTTGGAGAATATATAAGTGTAGCGCTAAAGTGTTTAAATTAATTAACATAACCAAACTAATACCATTGGAAATGTGAATCTCAAAATTATTATGAAATTAATTATATAAACCTATAGATCGTGAATATTAAAAAATATATATCACAAAAATATATCACAAAAAAATCACAAAAATTCAACGTGTAGTGAATACCGTATAAATTATTGAAACAATAAAAAAAAATTTGTGAAAGAAACTTATGTAGATATGTCCGCGAAAAGATTTTTAATGTGTGTATTAATATTATTAGATATAGATTTTAAAAGTGTATATTAAGAAAAATGAAGATCCTAAAACACAGCATTGGCATCCAACGTAGTAAGTGAAGACTGATGACACCAGTGCAGCAAAACCACCACTGAAGCAGATATAGGCTTACTGGATAGTTTGAACTCAAAAGAACATACATTCTAGGAGTCAAACAAACTTGTATTATCAACCGACAACTAGGGTAGAGTCTTGGGGATCCTCTATGACTGAAACTCAGGGCTTCCCAAAAATCATATAACGTCTGTCTCACTTAGACCAGTTCCACTTGGATAGAGTTCCAGCAGACTCAAAGATGAGCAGGCTCACAATGAGCTCTACACAAGGTTATATAGGCCTCAAGCACCTGTGGCCAATTAACCACTCCCCTTAATTAGTAGGCAGCAGTCAAATGCAAGACTTGTTCACTCTCCACTCAATGTCCCCACTGTCTAGCTTCCAACCAAAAATGCTGTGTTTTAGGATCTTCATTCTTCTTAATATACACTGTGGACTTTAAAAATCTTTTCACGGACATATTTACAAAAGTTTCTTTCACAAAATGTTTTTTATTGTTTCAATAATTTATACGGTATTCACTACATGGGGATTTTTTGTGATATATTTTTTGATATATATTTTTTAATAATCACGATCTATAGATTTATATAATTAATTTTATAATAATTTTGAGATTCACATTTCCAATGGTAATAGTTTGGTTATGTTAATTCATTTAAACACTTTAGAGCTACACTTATATATTCTCTTGATTACAGCAAAATTATCTGTTTGTTGTGTTAGCTGCTATCATAAGTTCAGGCAGCGCGGGGTTACTTTTTTACACCATATCTTAACCCTTTTGGGCATGGAGCTCACCAGAGCTTCATAGGTTGCCACTGGAGTCCTTTTCCACTCCTACATGATGACAGCACGGAGCTGGTGTATGTTAGAGACCTTTCGCTCCTCCACAGATGCTCATACATCTATTTCCCAAAGGAAACCTCTTGATTTGGCGCTGAGCACCTGCACTCAACTTTTTTTTTCAACCATGGCGAGGCCTGTTCTGAGTGGAACCTGTCTTGTTAAACCGTATGGTCTTGGCCATGGTCCTGCAGCTCAGTTTCAGGGTCTTGGCAATCTTCTAATAGCAGGGGTGCCCAACCTTTTGAGGAGTGAGGGCCACTTTAGCGACTTGGTAACCGGTCGCGGGCCACAATGAGCGTATCGGGCGGATGGCAGGTCTGTGTCCACTCCGCATATGTAGAGCAGACACAGATGCCGCCCGCTCTACCCTAAGGGCCCTCTGATCTGCTCAAACAGAAGGGGACAAATCCCCTTCTGTATTTTTAAGCAGATCGGATTGCAGATAGGTGGGTGTAAGCAGACACGAGTCCGATTACATCTGCCGCTCTATAGAGGTGAATGGAGGGTCCGATGGGGTCCGCCTGAAAAACAGACAGGCAGACCCCATCGGACCGATCGTGTGAAAGGGGACAAAGGCCCCTTTCACACTGAAGCACAGCGGTTTACCTGCATCTCAACTGACCTCAATCTTCACTTCTTCCTTAGGATTCCTGCAGCTTGTTGCTGCTGTCCCCCAGGTGGTTATAACTGGTGGCTGCTGCTGGCTGTCCTCCAGGGCTGGTACTGCTGTTGGGTACTGCCTGCTGGTACTGCTGGCAGATACCACTGGCTGGTACTGCTGGCGGGTACTGGTACTGCTGGCGTGTGCTGGTGGGTACTGGTGCTGCTGGTGGGTACTGGTGCTGCTGACTGGTAATGGTACTGATGGCTGGTACTGGTACTGCTGGCTGGTACTGCTGGTGAGTACTGGTACTGCTGGCTGGTACTGGTACTGCTGGCGGGTACTGCTGGCTGGTACTGGTACTGCTGGTGGGTACTGGTACTGCTGGCTGGTACTGCTGGCAGATACCGCTGTTGAGTACTGCCTGCTGCTAATGCTGGCAGATACCGCTGGCTGGTACTGCTGGTTGGTACTGCTGGCGGGTACTGGTACTGCTGGCTGGTACTGGTATTGCTGGCGTGTGCTGGTGGGTACTGGTACTGCTGGTGGGTACTGCTGGTACTGGTGACTGGTACTGGTACTGCTGGTGGGTACTGGTACCTGGTACTGCTGGCGGGTACTGGTGACTGGTACTGGTAACTGGTACTGGTGGGTACTGGTACTGCTGGTGGGTACTGGTACTGCTGGCAGGTACTGCTGGCTGGTACTGGTACTGCTGGCTGGTACTGGTACTGCTGGTGGGTACTGGTACTGCTGGTGGGTACCGTTGGCGGGTACTGGTTCTGCTGGCCAGTACTGGTGACTGGTACTGGTGGCTAGTACTGCTGGTGGGTACTGGTACTGGTGGCGGGTACTGCTGGCTGGTACTGGTACTGCTGGTGGGTACTGATACTGCTGGCGGGTACTGGTACTGCTGGTGGGTACTGCTGGCTGGTACTGGTACTGCTGGTGGGTACTGGTACTGCTGGTGGGTACTGGTACTGGTGGCGGGTACTGGTGACTGGTACTGGTGGCTAGTACTGCTGGTGGGTACTGGAACTGGTGGCGGGTACTGCTGGCTGGTACTGGTACTGCTGGTGGGTACTGATACTGCTGGCGGGTACTGGTACTGCTGGTGGGTACTGCTGGCTGGTACTGGTACTGCTGGCTGGTACTGGTACTGCTGGTGGGTACTGGTGGTGGGTACTGGTACTGGTGGCGGGTACTGGTACTGGTGGCGGGTACTGGTGGTGGGTACTGGTACTGCTGGCGGGTACCGGTGACTGGTACTGGTGGCTAGTACTGGTGGCAGGTACTGCTGGTGGGTACTGATACTGCTGGTGGGTACTGGTACTGGTGACTGGTACCTGGTACTGGTACTGCTGGTGGGTACTGATACTGCTGGCTGGTACTGCTGGTGGGTACTGGTACTGGCACTGCTGGCTCTGGCACTGCTGGCTGTTGTCTGTGATCTCATTCTCAGGAAGCATGCGGCTGCAGTAGACAGCAGAGCCGATGCTTCCTGTCACAGGCGGAGTACATTTGATATCACTCCGCCTGTGAAGGAGCCGGCGCTATACAGGAAGCATCGGCTCTGCTTCCTTTAGCGGCGGCTCCGTTGTTCGCGCTGATGCTCGGAGATGGCGGGTCGGGGACCCGCGATCAGGGCTTGCCGACCCGCCATCTCAGAGCAGGACGTGGCGGGCCACCTCGGATGGTGCCGCGGGCCACCGGTTGGGCACCCATGTCTTATAGCCTAGGCCATCTTTATTTAGAGCAACAATTCTTTTTTTTCAGATCCTCTGAGTTCTTTGCCATGCGGTGCCATGTTGAAGTTCAGGTGACCAGTATGAGAGAGTGAGACCTTGTAACACTAACGAGTTACATGACACCGGGAGGGAAAATTGCTAATTGGGCCCAATTTGGACATTTTCACTTGGGGGTGTACTCTCTTTTGTTGCCAGCCGTTTAGACATTAATGACTGTGTGTTGAGTTATTTTGAGGGGACAGCAAATTTACACTGTTATACAAGCTGTACACTCACTACTTTACATTGTAGCAAAGTGTAATTTCTTCAGTGTTGTCACTTAAAAAGATATAATAAAATATTTACAAAACTTTGAGGGGTGTACTCACTTTTGTGAGGTACTGTAGATGCGTTACATACAGAGTGATATATTTCAAGCAAATTCTTTTTTTTTAATTTTGATGATTATGGCTTACAGCTAGTGAATTCCCAAAATTCAGTATCTCAGAAAATTAGAATATTGCATAAGACCAATAAAAAAAAGGATTTTTAATACAGAAATGTTGGTTTACTGAAAAGTATGTCCATGTAAAGTATAAACTCAATACTTGGCTGGGGGTCCTTTTGTACGAATTACTGCATCGATGCGGGGTGACATGGAGACGATCAGCCTGTGGCACTGCTGAGGTGTTAAGGAAGCCGAGGTTGCTTTGATAGTGGCCTTCATCTCATCTGGATTGTTGGGACTGGTGTCTCTCATTTTCCTCTTGACAACACCACACAGATTCTCTATGGGGTTTAGGTCAGGCGAGTTTGCTGGCCAATCAAGCACGGTGATACCGTGATCATTAAGCCAGGTATTGGTACTTTTGGCAGTGTGGGCAGTGGCGTCACTAGGGTTGGTGTCACCTGGTGTGGTAAAACATGGTGTCACCCCCCCTCTTGCCTAGGCTGCCCTCACCCTGCAGGCAGCGCACGGTCACGGGGCGCACCCAAAACCAGCCCCTGTAAATTATAGTATAGGGTGGTATAGTGACAGGTTAGGATAGTATAGAGTTGTATAGTGGCAGGTTGGGGGTGGTATGGGGTAGGTTGGGGGTGGTACAGGGCAGGTTGGGGGTGGTACAGGGCAGGTTGGGGTGGTACAGGGCAGGTGGGGGTGGCACAGGGCAGGTTGGGGTGAAGCAGGTTAGGGTATGAGTGGTATAGGGGCAGGTTGGGGTGGTATGGGGTAGGTTGGATTGGTATATTGGCAGGTTGGGGTGGTACAGGGCAGTTTGGGGAGGTACAGAGCAGGTTGGGGTGGTACGGGCAGTTTGGGGTAGTACAGAACAGGTTGGGGGTGGTACAGGGCAGGTTGGAGGTGGTACAGGGCAGGTTGGGGTGAAGCAGGTTAGGGTATGAGTGGTATAGGGGCAGGTTGGGGTGGTATGGGGTAGGTTGGATTGGTATATTGGCAGGTTGGGGTGGTACAGGGCAGTTTGGGGAGGTACAGAGCAGGTTGGGGTGGTACGGGCAGTTTGGGGTAGTACAGAACAGGTTGGGGGTGGTACAGGGCAGGTTGGAGGTGGTACAGGGCAGTTTGGGGTGGCACAGGGCAGTTTGGGGTGGCACAGGGCAGTTTGGGGGCACATGGCAGTTTGGGGTGGCACAGGGCAGGTTGGGGGTGGTATAGGGCAGTTTGGGGTGGCACAGGGCAGTTTGGGAGGTACAGGGCAGTTTGGAGTGGCATAGGGCAGGTTTGGGGAGGCACAGGGCAGGTTGTGGGTGGTACTGGGTAGTTTGGGGGGCACAGGGCAGTTTGGGGTGGCACAGGGCAGGTTGGGGGTGGCACAGGGAAGTTTGGGGGGCATAGGGCAGTTTGGGGTGGCACAGGGCAGGTTTGGGGTGGCGCAGGGCAGGTTGGGGGTGGTATAGGGCAGTTTGGGGTGGCACAGGTCAGTTTGGGGGGCATAGGGCAGTTTGGGGTGGCACAGGGCAGGTTGGGGTGGTATAGGGCAGTTTGGGGTGGCACAAGGCAGTTTGGGGTGGCACAGGGCAGATTGGGGGTGGCACAGGGCAGGTTTGGGGTGGTATAAGGCAGGTAGGGATGTGTGACAGTGTGCTGTGCAGTAACTTCTAGCATACCTCATGCTTGCAGGTGAAGACCCAGGCGGGTGGGCGGGGCTGCTGTGTCCTCTGGTCTATCTCCTTCAGCTGTGGGATCGGTGTGAATGGGTCTGTGGGAGGAGTGGAGGAGGCGGCCACACCCCCAGCTCCACCCACCTAATCCGGCTGCCACGGGAGATATGTGAGATATGGGAGATCCTGAGTGACAGCTGGGGAGTGTTATAGGCAGCCTCCCCCCTGTCCCCCGCACGGCTGAATGTAGTGCTCGCTCCGCTGCAAGCTATAGTGGCGGCCTTGGTGTCACCCCTCTGGTGGGTGTCACCCGGTGCGGGTCGCACCCCCCGCATCCCCATAACAACGCCTCTGAGTGTGGGCAGGTACCAAGTCCTGCTGGAAAATAAAATCAGCATCTCCATAAAGTTGGTCAGCAGAGGGAAGCATGAAGAGAGACACCAGTCCCAACAATGCAGATGAGCTGAAGGCCATTATCATTATTAGCAACGTGGGCTTCCATAACACCTCAGCAGTGTCACAGGCTGATTGTCTCCATGCCACGCCGCATCGATGCAGTAATTCATGCAAAAGGGGCCCTGGTCAAGTATTGAGTGCATACTATACTGTACATGGACATACTTTTCAGTAAACCAACATTTCTGTATTTAAAAATCATTTTTTTTTATTGGTCTTATGCAACATTCAAGTTTTTTGAGATACAGAATTTTGAGTTGTAAGCCATAATCATCAAAAAAAAAAAAAGAAGAAAGAAATGCTTGAAATATATCACTCTGTGTGTAACGGATTTATATAATATATGAGTTTCACTTTTTGAATTGAACTGCTGAAATAAATTAACTTTTTGATGCTATTCACATTTTTTGAGCTGTACCTGTATGGTCAGCTTTAACCACTTCAGCCCCGGACCAATTGGCAGCCAAAGGACCAGGCCCCTTTTTGCGATTCGGCACTGCGTCGCTTTAACTGACAATTGCGCGGTCGTGCGATGTGGCTCCCAAACAAAATTGGCATCCTTTTTTTCCCACAAATAAAGCTTTCTTTTGGTGGTATTTGCTCGCCCCTGCGGTTTTTATTTTTTGCGCTATAAACAAAAATAGAGCGACAATTTTGAAAAAAATGCAATATTTTTTGCTTTTTGCTATAATAAATATCCCCAAAAAATATATAAAAAAACATTTTTTTTCCTCAGTGTAGGCGATACGTATTCTTCTACATATTTTTGGTAAAAAAAAATCGCAATTAGCGATTATTGATTGGTTTGCGCAAAAGTTATAGCGTTTACAAAATAGGGGATAGTTTCATAGCATTTTTATTAATATTTTTTTTTTTACTAGTAATGGCGGCGATCAGCGATTTTTATTGTGACTGCGACATTATGGCAGACACATCGGACATTTTTGACACATTTTTGGGACCATTGTCATTTATACAGCAATCAATGCTATTTAAATGCATTGATTCCTGTATAAATGACAGTGGCAGTGAAAGAGGTAACCACTAGGGGGAGGGGAGGGGTTATGGGCTGTGACGTGTGTGTGTTTTTTTACATTAGGGGGCGGGGCTGACGTCTGACGTCATTGATCGGCTTTCCTAATGACAGGGAACAGCCGATCAATGATAGGCAGAGTAGAAAGTGCGGGGAGAGGTTTGTTTACACAGACCTCTCCCTGTTCTTCAGCTCTGTGACCCAATCGCGGGACACCAGCGGCGATCGGGTCCGCTGGTCCTGTGGCCGGGGTCACGGAGCTCCCGACCGGGTCGCGCGCGCGACCCATGGCTAGGCATTTAAAGGGCCACGTACCGGTACGTGGTTTTGCCTAGCCGTGCCATTATGCCGACGTACATCGGCGTGAGGCGGTCGGGAAGCAGTTAACCACCACTTTAAATTAACATTCTTCTGGGAAGTGACCAGCACCGGTAGGGTGTTAAAAAAACCCTATGTTTACCAGATCATTCTGATCCCCAGGAGGGAGCTGCAAACTGCTGTGGGCCTGGATGATTTGGCCAGTAACCACTCAATAATTTGGAGAGTTTCCACATACTTTTGGCCATATAGGCTTCACACAAACTGCAAACGAGACTTCTTATGGCTTTCTTTCAACGATGGCTTTCTACTTGTCACTCTTCCATAAAGCCCAGATTTGTGAAGTGCACGACTAATAGTTGTCCTGTGGACAGATTCTCCCACCTGAGCTGCGGATCTCTGCAGTTCCTCCAGAGTTACCATGGGCCTCTTGGCTGCTTCTCTGAGTATTGCTCTCCTTGCCCTGCCTTTCAGTGGACGGTCATTTCTTGGTAGGTTTGCAGTTGTGCCATACTCTTTCCATTTTTGGATGATGGATTGAACAGTGCTTTGTTAGATGTTCAAAGCTTGGGATATTTTTTTTTATAACCTAACCCTGCTTTAAAATTCTCCACAACTTTATCCCTGACCTGTCTGGTGTGTTCCTTGGCCTTCATGGTTCTGTTTGTTCACTAAGGTTATCTAACAAACTACTGAGGGCTTCACAGAACAGCTGTATTTATACTGAGATTAAATTACACACAGATGGACTCTATGTACTAATTAGGTGACTTCTAAAGGCATATGGTTCCACTAGATTTTAGTTAGGGGTATCAGAGTAAAGGGGGCTGAATACAAATGCTAGCCACACTTTTCAGATATTTATTTGTAAAAACATTTGAAAACCATTTATATTCTTTTCCTTCCACTTCACAATTATGTGCCACTTTGTGTTGGTCTATCACATAAAATCCCAGTAAAATATATTTACATTTTTGGTTGTAACATGACAAAATGTGGAAAATTTCAAGGGGTATGAATACTTTTTCAAGGCCTTGAATTTGTCGTGCATTTATTATTTTTTGTGCATTTATTATTTTTTCCTAATCACTTGCCTACTGGGCTAATTCTAACATTTCTCTCATGTACAATGAGAGAAATGTCAGAATTAGCCCAGTAGGCAAGTGATTAGGAAAAAATAATAAATGTGCATATTGTTTCAGGAAAAATAAAAATGTGCATTTTTTAGTTTTTCTCCTACAGGAGCCTGCGAAGCATTGCACCCCTGATTAGCAGATTGCGGGTGCAAGGTCAGGCTCTTGCAGACTCCAGCTTTCTGCCCCTACCTCTGTACAGGTTTTCAGTTAGAAAGCTGGAGCAAGAGTGAATAGACTATGAGTGTGCTGATCAGAATGTTCAAAAAATGAACATGCAGATATAAGATATATTTTGTTAAATGTGTCCCCTTTAAAGCCAACCATTCCTGGGATATGAAAATCTCAGCTGTAATGGTTAATTGCTAATAGGACTATTACTTTTAATGTTTACTTACATAGATGCATAATTACAATGTGTTGTATGTAATGAACTTCTGCCCTGTGGCTAGATTTGTCTAAATAATGCATTTTAATTATTAAAGCTCTTTAAAAAAAAGGCCACAATTAGTGACACGTTAAATATTTAAATGAATAATAGGGTATGTGGCGCTAGCCCTTACATAAATAATCTAAATAAATAATCTAAAAAAGCTCAGAATATCCGAAAGATAAGTGACCTTTGACACAAATAAATATATATAAATATAGATAAATACAATTCCTCAATGACAATACATATAAAATAAATGAAAATAAAACGTGTATGAAAGTGACCAATCAATAAATAAAATCTTCAATAAAAGTATCCGTGCTGTAATAACCGTGCTATAATAAATATAAGTGCTGGGTTAAAATGATGATAGTAATGGATTAAACAATAGTGAACAAGGAATCTTCCATAAATCAAGCAGTATAAAGTGCACAGTGCAACGTGCAAAATGTGTGAATAAAGAACCGATAAATTGGTTCTGAAAGTGCAAGAGAATTGCAAGGAGAATAAATAACTGAACAAGTGTGCATAGATATCCCAAATGGTGACAAAGTGACCATACAGATGAAAAAAAATGTATCACTGTAGGTATGGTAAAAACAAATAGTACCAAGAAATTAATAACGATGAAAAAAGTATAAACAATGAAAATAAAATCTGGTGCACTACAAGTCCCAGCTTGTAAAAAAATTAGATAGCGGAAAACAAACGATAAAGTCCACAATCTGTAATACTGGGGAGCATAAGGCTCTACAGTAAGTGAAGATGAATAAAAATATTCAAGAGTCTTTGTGTTGATCACAGTGATGATCCGTGCAAACAGTGCTCCGTGCTGACTTCAGGGGTGCACCCTACTGTTTCCCCCAGCCTCTCACCTCTATTTGCGGCCCCCCCTACAGGCCTAGGGTAGCAGATAGCCTCTAAGGTGGCAAGCCTGGTTACTTTCCGGGTCCTCTTTCCTATAGGCTCCTATGGACTCCCACTCCGATCCTCATACTCTATCCAAAGGGCACTCCAGGGGTAAGGGGGTCACTCCCAGGTCAGATTGGCATGTAAGGGTTAAGGGTACAAAGAAGCGCTCCAATGTGTAGTAATTAAAATAGGTTTATTAAGACAAAGATAATATCCACTCACATTTAAAATTTCTTGCATCAGCATAGATGGACTTCCGGTCGTGGCCGCAAACCGGAAGCAGAACGATAGGCACCTGACTTCCTTCCTCCCTCACGCGTATCGTCACTAGCACACGTGACTTTATCTTTGTCTTAATAAACCTATTTTAATTACTACACATTGGAGCGCTTCTTTGTACCCTTAACCCTTACATGCCAATCTGACCTGGGAGTGACCCCCTTACCACTGGAGTGCCCTTGGATAGAGTATGAGGATCAGAGTGGGAGTCCATAGGAGCCTATAGGAAAGAGGACCCGGAAAGTAACCAGGCTTGCCACCTTAGAGGCTATCTGCTACACTAGGCCTGTAGGGGCCGCAAATAGAGGTGAGAGGCTGGGGGAAACAGTAGGGTGCACCCCTGAAGTCAGCACGGAGCACTGTTTGCACGGATCATCACTGTGATCAACACAAAGACTCTTGAATATTTTTATTCATCTTCACTTACTGTAGAGCCTTATGCTCCCCAGTATTACAGATTGTGGACTTTATCGTTTGTTTTCCGCTATCTAATTTTTTTACAAGCTGGGACTTGTAGTGCACCAGATTTTATTTTCACCTTTTATACTTTTTTCATCGTTATTAATTTCTTGGTACTATTTGTTTTACCATACCTACAGTGATACAATTTTTTTCATCTGTATGGTCACTTTGTCACCCTTTGGGATATCTATGCACACTTGTTCAGTTATTTATTCTCCTTGCAATTCTCTTGCACTTTCAGAACCAATTTATCGGTTCTTTATTCACACATTTTGCACGTTGCACTGTGCACTTTATACTGCTTGATTTATGGAAGATTCCTTGTTCACTATTGTTTAATCCATTACTATCATCATTTTAACCCAGCACTTATATTTATTATAGCACGGTTATTACAGCACGGATACTTTTATTGAAGATTTTATTTATTGATTGGTCACTTTCATACACGTTTTATTTTCATTTATTTTATATGTATTGTCATTGAGGAATTGTATTTATCTATATTTATATATATATTTATTTGTGTCAAAGGTCACTTATCTTTCGGATATTCTGAGCTTTTTTAGATTATTTATTTAGATTATTTATGTAAGGGCTAGCGCCACATATCCTATTATTCATTTTTACCTTTACAAGTGTGAGATCACTTATATGTCGGCTGCTTGCCTTTTTTCTTTTCATTTGCTCATAGTAGTTTTTGGTTGAGCGCACTGGTTACCCCTGTACTCCAGTTAAATATTTAAAGATTGCTCGAAATTCACAGAACTGTTTGATTATTGTAGGGAAAAAAAGGGGGAGACTCTAGACTAAGGCTGATAATGTGCTCCGAATGTCATCCAAAGAGAACTTGGGCAAGGTCTGCAAGAAACGTCAGCTGTGGCCGTGGAGCTATTAGCACTGTAAGGGTTAACCCTTTTAAATGTTCCTGGCATGTACATACGGTTCAGCCAGTCACTGAGGAAGTGACGTCGTCTATGAAACGTTCACGGGAAGATGGCCAGGTTCTCTATGTGGCCATAACTTGAAGTGGAAGCAGAGAGAACAATGAATATGTACACAGAACAGGCTCCAATCTCACTATTAATCAGCTCGAAAAATATTGGTCGGACGAGGAATAGGTACTGCAACCTCGGTGAGCCCAGAATTTAGGGGAATGTCTTTGGAGGTCCCGTATTGTGCTGTATATTGCTCTGTTGTGGGCTTTGGCTGTTTTTTTGACAAGTCTGATTATTGACTGCCTTCTAAATCCAGGGATTACATGGGAAGATGTTTCTTGGGAAAAGTCATAGAAAGAGCTGTTCTTTGTTCAAGCAATCCTTCTCCAAATGCTTCTTTTCTAAAGGGATTGTACAGAAAAGTTCTACTGTTCTAAAATGTTTATAGAGAATAACTAAGCTAACACTGGCTATACTCTGGTTGTTCCATGAAACAATCAAATCGATTTTATTTCACAATTATTAATATTTTTTTTATGATCAAAGATAAAAGTAGTTGGATGAGTTGGTTGCCATGCAGTTTTTTTCTAATAAATATTTGATAAAATAAAAATAAAAATGATCCAATCAAATAGATAATTGTTTTTTTAGAAAATTGGGTATGTGTGGCCAGTATTACAGTTTGTTTGTGCGGTTGTACAACCTTTCACAGGGAAACCCTTACTAGGGAAAATATTGGGACTGCCATTGTGGAATTGTGGACCTTCATCTGTAAATGCTACTTGCCTAGATGTCCAGATGATCCCCTGGCTTTTGGGTTCAAATAAAGAGTATTGGAACCATTGGATCAGTGTGATAGCTAATGCTGTGTACACAAATGTGTTTCAGAGAAAAAAATATGTAGGATATTTATTACAACTGAATACCAAATAAAAGCTAGATACGTCTTTAAATAGAAAATTAAAACTTTATTTAGGAATAACAAACATTTCTTGTGAATCTTTTTTGCATTCTGTGAATTATTACTTATCTCCCCTTGGAATGGCTCCATTTTCTGCTCTCCTTCGTAGATACCTCATTGAGGTTCTGTCAGGGATCAGATTGGAGACTGAGTTGACGAGGTCGGCCTCTCTTATCTCTTGTCCTGGCTCCGCTGAAGGTGAAACAGAGGAAACCGAAGGGCAAGAGGGACACGAGGGCCTGAAGAGGATGATCCCAGATGGGCTGCTTGTCAGGATCCAGAAGTCTGGAACTGTCATGAACTAAGTACTCACGAGGCCAAGATGCCGAGAGCGGTTGCCCTGCGACTCGGCGCCCACTGCCCTGGAAGTGATACAGGGACAGTTGGCACCAAGAGGCACAAGCCACCGGTGGGATGGTGACCAGGCGTGGGCTCAGGTGTTGCAGTGAAGGGTAGACTGGAACGGGATAGTGGGTCCACGAATACCTAGTTAGAAGCACAGCAAGCAGGCTGGGAATCAAACACAGGCAGGTTAGCTGGATGTAGGCCGGGGGTCAAACACTGGTAGGTCAGGTACAAGGCAACAGGACAAGGTATCTTTAAGCAGGAGAGTCCAAGGCAGGCTGGGGGTCAAACACAGGCAGCAGAGAGGAGAGTCCAGGGTACAGGCCGAGGGTCCAGTGCAGGAGAAAGTAACAGATCCAATAGGCGAGCCGAAAGTCAAGGTCAGGAGAAGGCAGAGTAGTCAGGGATCAGATTGGAGACAGGATACAAACAGGAAGCAGCTGTCAGACAAACCAGCGTCTGTCTGGGCATAGAGGCCCTCTTTTTATAGGGCCGTTGAGGTCACATGAGGTGATGCCGCGCTACTGCGCATGTGCGCATTGCATAGGCCGAATGGCATCACCAAGTATTCATAGTGGCCAAAGCGAGACCTGAAGGCTGTCTTCCACTCATCCCCTGCACGGATTCTGACAAGGTTGTAGGCACCCCTTAAGTCTAGTTTAGAGAAAACTTTGGCTGACCGGAACCGCTGGAAGAGTTCAGGAATAAGTGGTAGAGGATATCAGTTCTTGATAGTAATTTTATTAAGTTCCCGATAATCAACACAGGGCCTGAGTGAGCCATCTTTTTTTCCAACGAAGAAGATACCAGCACCAGCTGGAGAGGTAGATGGCCGAATAAAGCCTTTTTCAAGATTTTCATCAATATAGGCCTTGAGGGCCTTTAGCTCGGTTTCCGACAGAGGAAATATGCGCCCAAAGGGAATTGCGGAGCCTGTGAGCAATTCGATGGGGCAGTCATAAGCCTGATGTGGTGGTAGGTGGTCGGCCTTCTTTTTGTCAAAGACATCTTTAAAGTCCTGATAGACCGGGGGAATGTGCTGAAGGTTTTCTGGTGCCAAGCTGGGGGTTGGAGAGCTGGGGGTTGGAGAGATGCAGTGTTGGTGACAATATGGTGATGAGAAGGAGACCTCCTTCCTGTCCCAGTGAATTTGGGGATCATGAGCTTGCAACCAAGGAAGTCCAAGAATGATGGGAAACATCGGGGAAGATATGAGATCAAATCGTAGGAACTCTTGGTGGCCAGAATCCGTGGTGGTGAGGATAGGTGAAGTCTCCTGAGTTACTGGACCAGATTGTGGAAGGGACCCATCAGCCAAATGAACCAATAGAGGGTTTGTTTTGTTGGAGCAAGGAATATGCCATTCCTTGGCGGTAGAGATATCCAGGAAGCAGCTGCAAGCACCTGAATCAATCACGGCTGGTAACCGAATCTTCCTTCCCGCCAACTGTAGGGAAACAGAAAGAGTCACATAAGTTTGGGCCCGATTAACGGCTTGACAGTTCATGAAAGGCTGATATGGCAACTTAGTAGACCGGATGGGACAATTCAGGAGGAAGTGTCCTGAACCCCCGCAATAGAGGCACAGATTGGATCTCCGTCTTCGTTGCCGTTCTTCCTGGGTAAGGCGGGGACGAACTAGGCCCAATTGCATTTGCTCCCCTTCAGAAGCCGAGGGACCGGATGGGGCGGTTGGATAAGCAGCTGGCATCCTTGGGGGAACCCATATTGGTCGGGACCCTTGTACACGTTCTGAGCGACGTTCCCGCATACGTCGATCCAGCTTGGTGGCTACCTGGATCAACTCCTCCAAAGAAGTAGGAGGCTCAACCCGGGCTAACTCGTCCTTCAGACTCTCTCTTAATCCCAGTCAATACTGGTAGAGGAGGGCTGCCTCATTCCAGGTGGTATCGGCAGACCATTTGCGGAATTCCGCCGTATAGTCCTCCACAGGCCTTTTACCCTGGGAGAGGGTATGCAGAGTGGCCTCAGCCGTGGCCTTACATTGGGGGTCATCGTAGAGTTGGCCCATTGCTTCAAAAAACGTATCAACGGTATTGAGGAGAGGGTTTCTTTGTTCCATGAGGCCGTGAGCCCAAGACTGGGGTTCCTCGGATAATAGGGAGATAATAAACCCGACTTTGACAATTTCCGAGGAGAAGGTTCGGGGTTGCAAGGCAAGGTACAGGGAACAAGCATTTTTGAAGGACCTGAACTTCCTGCGATCGCCCGAAAATCACTCTGGTATTGGTACCTTGGGTTCGGGCACGTCCATCATCATGGCAGGTGGAGGTTGAGCCTGAGGTGCGGAGGTTCCACTAGTAGACCCGGAAGCTGAACTTGCTGGGGGAGCGGCCGTGGTCAGTTGTTAGAGACGAGTATCAACTTGGGCATAGCCTTCCTGTAATTTCTGTACTGCTTCCATGAGGGCAGACACCTGCTGGCATAGCATGTCCAATGGAGAACCCGCTCTGTTGGCCTCTATCATGGCTGGTTCGTACTGTCATGAACTAAGTACTCACCGAGGCCAAGATGCCGAGAGCGGTTGCCCTGGCGACTCGGCGCCCACTGCCCTGGAAGTGATACAGGGACGGTTGGCACCAGGAGGCACAAGCCACCGGTGGGATGGTGACCAGGCGTGGGCTCAGGTGTTGCAGTGAAGGGTAGACTGGAACGGGATAGTGGGTCCACGAATACCTAGTTAGAAGCACGGCAAGCAGGCTGGGAATCAAACACAGGCAGGTTAGCTGGATGTAGGCCGGGGGTCAAACACTGGTAGGTCAGGTACAAGGCAACAGGACAAGGTATCTTTAAGCAGGAGAGTCCAAGGCAGGCTGGGGGTCAAACACAGGCAGCAAAGAGGAGAGTCCAGGGTACAGGCCGAGGGTCCAGTGCAGGAGAAAGTAACAGATCCAATAGGCGAGCCGAAGGTCAAGGTCAGGAGAAGGCAGAGTAGTCAGGACGATCCGGGTTTGGCAACAGGTAAGACAATCTTCAAGGGTCAAGTACAGGATACAAACAGGAAGCAGCTGTCAGACGAACCAGCGTCTGTCTGGGCATAGAGGCCCTCCTTTTATAGGGCCGTTGAGGTCACATGAGGTGATGCCGCGCTACTGCGCATGTGCGCTCACCGCTTGGCGGGAACGCGAGTGCGCATGCGCCGCCGCATAATCTCTCTGTCACTGGCTATGAGCCGGGGAGCCGGACCCGTGCGCCTGCGCACTAGAGTGCGCAGCGGACGGAAACCCTGACAGGAACGAGCTGTGGTGTGCAGAGTAGGAACAGAAGGCAGCCAGGCAGGTAACCGGGGTTTAACTGAAGCCAGGGACAGGAGCAGGGTCTCAGGAACAGCCGGGTTCGTCAGCAGGCGGGCAGCACGGTACCAATTCATCAGACAGAAGCAGGGGCAACAGGAAGCCGGGATCAGAAACCAGTAATCAGAGGTATGGAGAAGTCCAGGAGCAAGGTCAAGGATAGCCAGGGGTTCAGCAACGAGAATCAATCAGGCAAGGCAAGGATCACTAGGTAAGGGTACGGGACAGCTGAAGATCAGTCAGCAAGATGCTGGGGACAAGGCTCCCCTTAAATAGGCCATCTGGCGCCAAGGGGAATTAGGGCCGCGTGCACGCGCTTGAGGGCGGACCCCCGCACGCATGCACATGCCTGTTAGCCATTCTATGGCATAGACTATGCGCTTGCGCACATCTATGCGCAAAGCGTCTCACAGGAATTCCCTGACAGGTTCACACCAAGAACAAAAATGTAATATATTGCAGTTTGCCATTACTTAGATGAGGTGGCTGAATTTTATTTATTTTTTTCCTTGTGTCCCCTTTATTTTTATCTTGTGTTCCTGCCAACGATACACTTCCTGTACTACGAGCAGCATTGGGGTTGATTTACTAAAACTGGAGAGTGCAAAATATGGTGCAGCTCTGCATAGAAAGCAATCAGATTCCAGGTTTTATTGTCAAAGCTTAACTGAACAAGCTAAAGTTAGAAGCTGATTGGCTACCATGCACATTTGCACAAGTTTCTGAGTGCTCCAGTTTTAGTAAATCTCCCCCACTGTCACTCTAGGATAGAGTGTAACCTGTTCCTCTCTCCTCTTTTCCATAACACAGTATGGAAAGAATCTGTAGACTTCCAAGACAGCTGGGAACAATGCAACCAAGAACAGTGCAGCACAGGCAGAGAACACAGAATGTTATCAGCTCAAAAGATTTCTAATATTTTTCTTACTTATCTTTACTTTTTAAACAGATATAACAAAACACTTTCAATTTCATATTTGAAAGACTAAAATGGAGCAAATAAAATAAGTTAATTGCTAGGGTTTACATACACTTTAACACAATTCAGGAGCTTCCGAGCTAACATTCCAAGACTATTATCAAGGCTATACTGGAAAATTGTATCAAATACAGTACAGTACTTGCACAAATCTTGCATGGCAGCATACTAATGATGGAGCTGCACCCATATCCCCACCTACAGGACCATACCAAGACGGGGGGGGGGGTCCATAGGCTGCCATGGATAGGCACCAGTAAACGAAAAAGTGTTTGGTTTCCTGTTGCCTACACGGCAGCATAGTAATGATAAATAACTAGCTAACAAGAAGTGTGGTGCTGAACAGGTCAAACATTAACACAAGACTTTGAGGACTGAATGGTCTTCCTGCCAAAGTCCATCATTGTGAGGGCTTTTGGCTCAGTGTTGTAGTGGCTGAGGAAAGGGTGCAATGTGCCCCCTTTCAAAATGATCTCCAGAGAGACTCTAGAATGTGCTACCCATGAAGTGGAGATGGATCTATTAGAATGTGCCTTTACCACTACCCAGCTGCCCTGTATGCTGTAGATGGCTCTGGCAATCCAGGATGAATAGGTTATCGAAGCAGCTTCTTCTTTACATTTAAAATCTGCAGGATGCAGGGTGCACAGCCTTTCCAAAGCTCTGAACAGGGGATGCTGAGGGTCTCTCTCTCTCTCTCTCTCCTTATAGATTTTTAGCTGGTCCTATAGATGGTGATAGAGGTGGTGTTCTATCATTAGTACACTGCCATGTAGGCACCAGGAAACTTATTTGCAGAGTAATGGATTTATTTTCATTTTAGCCTGCATTCACTTTAGACACCTAAGATAGTTGTCTAAACCTGACTGCTTAAATAAACTATAACTGGAGGCAAAGAGCTAATTACACATATAAAATCAGACTTGTCCTGCGAGCCCCCCTGCGCAAACATTCACTGGGAAGATCCCAGGATGGGCAGGAAGTCGAGTGAGGGCAAGATGGCTCCCACTCGACTCTATGCCTTTGGAGGTCCAGGATGACATCAAACGGCCCTAAAGGGCAAATTTTTTTGAGAAAATTTGAGATCTGAGGTCTTTTTGACCCCAGATCTCACATTAAAGAGGGCCTGTCCTTCTTATTTCTATTACAAGGGATGTTACATTCTTTGTAATAGGAATAAAAGTGATATTTTTAAGGCACAGTGTAAAAATAAAAAATAAAAGTGAAATAAATAAGAAAAAAAATATTTAAAGTGTCCCATCCCTCCGAGCTCACAGTTCGTCCATCTGCCAGCTCGGCTGATGGACGATCCGCCGCTTCCGGCGGCTAGTGAGAGACTGGAATGAAGCCGGAAACGGCTTGGTTTCAGTCTCCTTGATGTAAACACAGAAGCGACGTCACAACGTCACTTCTGGTTTACTCGGCTGCCAATGGCGCCGGTTTTTAAAAAATATACAGTATTCAGATTCGCCGTTTTCGTGATCTGAATACTTTGAAGTGCAAAGGAGGGGTTTGGGTTCTCTTAGACCCCCGATCCCTCCATAAAGAGTACCTGTCACCACCTATTAATGTCACAAGGGATGTTTACAATCCTTGTGACAGCAATAAAAGTGATCAAATTTTATTTATTTTTTTTAAAACAAAATTTCAGAATATAAAAATAAATAAAATATAACAATAAATAACATTTCAAACTGCCCCCCTCACCGCAAGCTCACGCAGCAAAGAAAATGCATATGGAAGTCGCGCCTGCATATGTAAATGGTGTTCAAATCACACATGTGAGGTATCACCATGATCGTCAGAGTGAGAGCAATAATTGTAGTATTAGACCTCCTCTGTAACTCTAACCTGGTAACCGTAAACAATTTTTAAAGCGTCACCTATCGAGATTTTTAGGTAACATCATCTTTTACAAAATTGGGATAACTATACTGTTTTTTTTTTTTTTTATTCATGAAAGTGTCCCTTTTCCCAAAAAAATGTGTTTAAAACACCGCTGCACAAATACCGTGTTACATAAAATATTGCAACCAACTCCATTTTATTCTCTAGACTCTTTGCTAAAAAAAAATAATATATATATATATATATATATATATATATATATATAATGTTTGGGGGTTCTAAGTAATTTTTTTAGCAAAAAATAGGGATTTTAACTTGTAAACACCAAATGTCAGAAATAGGCTTAGTCATGAAAGGGTTATAGAAAAATCTGGGCTAACTTTACTGTTTTCTTATTTTTTTATTTAAAAAAGTGTAAGTCTGCTATGCAAATACAGTGTGACATAAAGTATTGCAACGATTTCCATTTTATTCTCTAGGGTCCCTGCTAAAAAAAAAAATATACAATGTTTTGGGGCTCTAAGTAATTTTCTAGCAAAAAATACTGATTGGAACTTGTAAGCAACAAGTGTCAGAAAAAGGCTTGGTCCAGAAGTGGTTATATAGGATATAGTATTGTTTATAAAAAATTTAAAATATTTATAACTGGTTCATTCTGATATAGCTAAAATGATAGAAATCGTTTCGGTAATGAACCCATTTTGAAAAACCACCCCCCATCCCCACTCTGTGTAATAGCCGTAGAACCATTGGTCCCTCAATATACAGAATTTCCAAATTTGTGGTCTTACTAGATTTAGCACAAACATAATTATTGCAGGTGTTCTGCATATTCGAGCTATCTCTGCCACATACTGGACCTCTCTATAAATTGGTCAGTATCTCATATTCTACAGATGTATCTTCTCCTTTTATGAGCACATATCTTGTTGCCCTTAAAATGGACTAAGAAGATTTTGTGTATTTTACATTCATATAAATGCATTTATCTATTTGTTATTTTTTTGGTCAAATAGCCTTCAATAGATTTAATTAAAGCTTAAACCAACACCTGACATAAACTCCTAAAGAGTAACTCCACTTTTGTTGGGGAAAAAAGCATCTCTCTGGGTGATCTCTGTACATTACAAGAATTTTAACAAACGTTGCAGATTCCTACCTTTTGTTATTCCCAAGAAATCCCTGTGTGTTTGTCTGTGTCCATGGGGAAAATTAATCTAATAGGAGTGGTTTCATAATTATCAATCAGCTGCTGCACCTGCAGGGCTTTAATGAGGAAATATGCTGGGTCTGCATCCCTTTAGACGTGATTTCCTACTGGGAGTATCTCACCAAATATGACATTTTTGTTGCAGGGGATGTCTGATATCTGACTTGTATCTTAGTGCAGACTTCTGGGAAAATCAGTGAGCAAATCACACAAGCAGGAAATTATGTTTCTGGGAGGCGTTCTGTACACATTCTGTGTATAGATCACCTCCAGGTAGCCATATTGCATTGCATTTTACAAGAAAATGACAGAGCTGCAGATTAAAAAGGAAAGGTAATTTTTAATAACATTCAATTACAATATGATTTGTGTCGCAATTGTATACGCTATATTATTTTTTTTTATTTGCTATTTTTTTCCCCACGAAAGTGGAGTTACCCTTTAATAATAAAACATGCAGAAAATAGTCATGCTGCCTAACATACTATATCATCTGAAACTCTCCAATTTCTATTCCTTGAAATCTTAGATATATGAAATATGATAGATTGGAGGACACATGATAGGCCCCAACCTCAATTTATAATATGCAGCAGCACAACTTTTGCATATTTAGTACTGGTTTTAACTACATAGCTGTAGAGTGGTCAATCAGCAAATTAAAGCAGGTCTCCATGATAACAGTTATTTACACAGACAAAATACATAAACAAGAGCTGTTTTTTCTGATAAAATATCTGTATTTCTATCTATCTAGTTCCGAGATTTACATAGCTTTTCCACACAGCACAGTCCTGTCTGGAAGGCAACAAGACCATATTTTCTCTGCTAAAGTTCACTTAGGCTCTATTCCCACCATGGCGTTCCGTGGCACCCAAATCACGGTGAACGTCTTTTGGGCAAAAGGCGTGCCACAATTCTGCTTGCACGATTTTATCGCAATTCGTTGGGCGTCAATCGTGGCAAAATCACTCCACGATTTGGGTACCACTGAAAGTACTGAGGGTACCATTGAAAGTAATGGGGATTGTGAAGGGCAGCCCACAATTAGCTTAGATTCGGAATCGCTGGCAGAATCACATCGATTCTGCCCGCAAAATGGAACGCCATGGTGTAACACAGGTCTTGTCCCTCCCCTACTGTGCTCTCTCCTCTTATCAGCATGTCCCCTGTTAGCACATGGTTACTGTTGATCGGCTCCGTGTGATGCTTATCCTTCTCCCAGTCTAAACACTGTTGTACAGTGGGTTGCAAGAGACTAATAACCAAATCAAATTCAGGTACTAAACCCAGCCAAGATGGATACAAATTTGTATGGTTTAACATCATTGGATCAACTTCTGAAGATGCCCTGTGGGAGGGGGCCAAACGCATTAGATGGGGACTCCTGGTGACGTCACATCCGGCCAGTGAATTGCACGCTCCCACGACACTCCCGCTCTGGAATTTTGTGCATTTTTCTTGTTTCCTTTTCTGTAACTTGTTTTTAAGATTTGAATAAAAAAATGCTAAAAAATTGAATTACGCTATATAGATCTCTTTATATTCTTCTTTATATGAAACCAATATTCACTATTGAATCCTGTCATCATACCGGAGGAGCAGAGGAGGATTGAGGAAAAGAAAGCTCAAGACCAGGATATTCTCATTCAAGCACATAATTACTGTATTGCTTAGAGTCAACAACTGGTGAGTGGGGAAACACATGAGAGGAGCACATCACTGTGGTTCCTGCACTGTGAAAAGTGTCTGCACATTTGCACTTTATTACAAAGACTGCACTAATTTTCACTTGGATTGGACTTGTATGCAAATTAACTTTATAGTCATATAGTGAATCACAAATTTAAGGAAGGGCAGCACTGTGAATTTGTCTATTGTAACATCATTGGATCGTCTTCTGTTGTATGGACAAGCTGGAAAACTTTTGTCGATCATCAGCTGCAACCAATGGGCTGCAGCAGCTGATCAGTGTATTCTGACAGTGGGGAGTCTCACTGTCAGAATACAATACTCCAGTGGGGGAATTTCTTCATCCACCTCACTTGTGTGGATGAAGGAATCTGTTATTTTTTTTTTCAGTTTTTCCCGCTGGCTAAAGAAAAAGAAAAAAGAATCATCTATGGCCAACTTTACACTGTTTCTACTTACTAAATATATTTAATGATGTATTAAATAAATAACGAGGTGCATTGATTTGTGTCTTTTATATATGAGTTCAGCTTTAACCAGTTCAGCTCTTTGGGCGTACTATGTATGTCCAAAGAGCGAACCTTTGATCACAAGCTGATGGCTGACCACTTTTACACAGCCCCCCTCCCATGGTTCCTGGGCTGTCCCGTGCTTACCGACGCTGAACACAGCTAGCGGGTGGAGAGAGACTGCAGTGAGAGTGAGGAAAATCCATGCATCGATCTCACATGCAAACAATAAAACTGGAAGTGATGTCACGTCCGGTTTCATATGCACACTTGCCTGCCCAGTACAGCCAGGAGACACATCTAACCAAGCCAATCTCTGCTTGGTTAGATGGTGTGATGGGCCGGGGAGACATTGGGGTCTATTAGGGTACGCCTAGGGTGCGTTTGTGTACGTAAACTGCGGTCGCACCACACAGCTGACATATCGCCGTGAACATCAGAGTGAGAACAACGCCATGAGGCGGTTCAGTTCGCATTTGCAGCGCTATACAAATCATTCATTCATTCAGAACAATAATTCTAGCACAAGAGCGCTTGGTTAACGCTAAATTGATGAGCTGTAGTGGCTTTTAAAGCATCACCTATGGAGATTTGTGGGCACCAAAGTTTTTGGCGATATCGCGGGCGCGTGTAATTTTAAAACATGGTTTGTAAGATTTGGTATTAGCAAGATGTTGATTTGCTGCAATAGCAGTTTGATGCTTCCAGACTCAACATTTTGCCCTGGAAATTTCTACCTTCTTAAAGTGGAAGTTTGGTCAAAAGTAAGTAAGTAAGCTTAAACCTGCTCCCAACCCCATTCTAAGCCCTATACTTACCATTGTGTAAAGGAAAGATATGTTTACCTACCTAATTTAAGTGTGCTCCAGTGGAGGAAGGACAGTGGACCACGGATGCCCCATAGTAAGTGTGTGGGTGATGTCATTGCCCGGCTCTGCAGCTGTTGTTGCTGCCTCCACCTCTCCCCTAAAGCCGGCCACTGGGGAGATCACGTTACCAGACTGGAGCTCCCTTAGAATAGGTAAGTATATACATTTTTACTTTTTAGGGTAGTTAAAATAGGGCTTAGAATGGGGGTGGGAGCAGGTTTAAGCCTAATTAGGTTTTGACCAGACTTCCACTGTAACTTGCTCTTATTGACTCCATTCGATTGTGTCATGACTTGCCAGGTCTAGCCATCATAAACATTTATTTTCTCCACAGACTTCCAGAATATCCCACTAAGAAAATAATAAAGATACTGTACCAATTGCTGGTCTACAGAATTATAGGCAGATCAATATGTATGATTACTTTTACCAGAGTGACTTCTCCAACACAGGTCCTATGTCACTCATGTATCTCTGGCTAGGTTTATTCCCAGGAGGCAACTATTATGTTGTAAATGTACCTGACTACCCTAGGTCCAGGTTATTTAAGTACTAGTTAACAGTTTTTTTAAACAAGTTGCATTCCAGGTTGATATAAAACTGTGGTCATCAACCCTGTCCTCAGGGCCCACTAACAGGCCATGTTTTATGTATTACCTTGGGGAGATGCACACTAGAATACTGCAATCACTGAGCAGGAAAATTATATCACCTGTGATGTATTTAAGTTATCTTGCAAACCTGGCCTGTTAGTGGGCCCTGAGGACAAGGTTGATGACCGCTGATGTAAAAGACACAAATTAATGCAGTTCTGTATTTATTAATGTAGCAAGGTCCCGAGTCCCCTTTGGTCTAATGAGAACCTCCAGAGTTAGTGACAGCTGACATCCTTCTATGAAGAGTGGGTTACAAGGCATAGTGGGTGTAATGCAAGGCAGATTCATGGGCTCCAGACACTTCTTGAATGCAAAGAGATTTATTTTCTCTTGAACAGAACTGTGGGAGAGAGGGTTTAGGGCCAGGACACCCTTTAGTAGTTGCAATGTTAATTATCAGACTCCGAGACTTCTATAGGTAGACAGCCATGCAGGGAAAGGCACCCAGCAGGACACCAAATCTGCATGTGTAGGATCGCTGTCTCCTATGGCAAAAGTCTTATAACAGTTTCTAACACAATTTGTAAAGAACTTCTGTAACTCCTCTACAATCACTTCTTGTAGATCCTCACTCCACTGAGCTCCCAGTCTCTCTCACTTGACTTGCTGATCCACTGCCACTTGATCTCCTGAGCTCTTCCAACCTTCTCACTGAGTATCTTCCTCAAGCGTCACCCCTGCTTCCCTGCTGGGTCCCTAGCTTGGTACTCATAGATACTCCTCAAGCGTCACCCCACTGGCCTGCTCGGTCCCTGGCTTGGCACACAAGGCTGCTCTGCAAGCGTCACCTCTGCTGGCTGAGTCCCTTGGCTTGACACATGCTGAAGTTTCCCAATTCTTCACCATCCCCAGTTGGTGTGAATACTGCTCCAGTACTTGCTTCAGCTACTCACTGTGGTCCCTGGTAAAAAGGTGGTTGGTCCCTTAGTGGCGACAGCTTCCCCTCTATCTCCGACCACAACAGGTTCTCCGGCCGGCAGAACTGTCACTTCTGGTTAGATTGCAAGCTGCAATCCCAACCCTATCTTGCTTCTGCATAGGCCCTCAGACAGCCTAGCAGCCAGATGTCCCTGGGATAGGCCTTAGACTCTGGCCTAGCAGCCCGGGGCAGCACAACACACATCCACCCAGACAGCCATCCAGGTGGCACAGAACCCTCAGATCACCTGACTTCACCCAAATATATAGGTTCTCCAGCAGGCCAAGGGATTTAAAAAAAACCTCTGCCCATTGGCTGAGATACCCCATATAGTCCTAATTTGTCCTTGCATTGCCCTTGTCTTATCTAATGTCGCCAGGTACCCCGCCACCTATCGACAGAAAAGAGAAGTGCAGAAATTCCCGAATTAGGGTGGAATCAATTGATCTCCTATCAATTGGCCAAGGCAACTATACCTGGCAGGTAAATTTACTAGCAACCCTGCCCAACCATCAGGGTGCTACATTAATAAATTACTAAATGTAATTTATACAACAAGTACCTGAATTTGACTTGTCATTAGCCTCTTACAATCCTCTTTACAGCAGCATTGACTGGCAGAGGGAGGGACAAAACTGGGAGACAATCAAGTATGCTGCATAGAATGTGTTGATAAGAAAAATGCAGACAGAGAGAGCAGACCCAGCAGAGGGATGTCTGTATCAGTCTGCTGCTACTCTGGTGTCATCCACTTGGCTGTGCTGTGTGGCAGAAGTGTGTACAGTGCCTTGCAAAAGTATTCACCCCCTTGGCATTTTTCGTGTTTTGTTGCCTCACAACCTGGAATTAACATGGATTGTTTGAGGATTTGCATCATTTAATTTACAGAACATGCCCACAACTTTGTAGATGTTTTTGTTTGTTTTGTTGTGAAGCAAACAACAAATAGGACAAAATAACATAAAAAGTCAATGTGCATAACTATTCACCCCCCTAGTCAATACTTTGTAGATCCCCCTTTTGCAGCTATCACAGCTTCAAGTCGCTTTGGATAAGTCTCTATGAGCTTGTCACATCTTACCACTGGGATTTTTGCCCATTCCTCCTTGCAAAACTGCTCCAGCGCCTTTAAGTTGGATGGTTTGCACTTGTGAACAGCAATCTTTAAGTCTGACCACAGATTTCTATTGGATTGAGGTCTGGGCTTTGACTAGGCCATTCCAACACATTTACATGTTTCCCCTTAAACCACTCAAGTGTTGCTTTAGCATTGTGTTTGGGGTCATTGTCCTGCTGGAAGGTGAACCCCCATTCTAGCCTCAAATCACACACAGAGTGGTACAGGTTTTGCTCAAGAATATCCCTGTATTTAGCACCATCCATCATTCCCTCAGCTCTGACCAGTTTCCCAGTCCCGACTGCTGAAAAACACAGCAGTGGTGCTGCCACCACCATGTTTCACTGTGGGGATGGTGTTCTTTGGGTGATGTGATGTGTTGGGTTTGCGCCAGACATAGCGTTTTCTTTGATGGCCAAAAAGTTCAATTTTAGTCTCATCAGACCAGAGCACCTTCCTCCATACATTTTGGGAGTCGCCCACATGCCTTTTCGCAAACTCAAAACGCGCCATTTTGTTTTTTGCTGAAAGTAATGGCTTTCTTCTGGCCACTCTGCCATAAAGCCCAACTCTATGGCGCGTCTGGCTTATTATCGTCCTATGTACAGATACTCCAGTCTCTGCTGTGGAAATCTGCAGCTCCTCCAGGGTTACCTCTGTGCTGCCTCTCTGATTAATGCCCTCCTTGCCCGGTCCATGAGTTTTGGTGTGTGGCCGTCTCTTGGCAGGTTTGCTGTTGTGCCATGTTCTTTCCATTTGGTTATAATAGATTTGATGATGCTCCTAGGGATCATCAAAGATTTAGATTTTTTTTATAAAATAACCCTGACTTGTACTTCTCAACAACATTGCCCCTTACTTGTTTGGAGAGTTCCTTGGTCTTCATGGCAGTGTTTGGTTAGTAGTGCCTCTTGCTTAGATGTTGCAGCCTCTGGGGCCTTTCAAAAAGGTGTGTATATGTAATGACAGATCATGTGACACTTAGATTGCACACAGGTGGACATCATTTCACAAATTATGTGACTTCTGAAGGTAATTGGTTGCACCAGAGCTTTTTATGGGCTTCATAACAAAGGGGGTGAATACATACGCACATGCCAATTATCATTTTTTTATTTCTGAAAAATAGTTTTATGTATATATTTTTCTAATTTTACTTTCCCCCGACTTAGACTATTGTATTCTGATCCATCACATATAATTCAGATTAAAAAAACATTGAACTAAAGGCTGTAATGTAACAAAAGAGGTAAAAAGCCAAAGGGGGGGGGGGGGAATACTTTTGCAAAGCACTGTAAATCTCAGACATAAATGGACACAAATACAAATCCAATGGCAGGTAAATATATGTGTTTGATCTGTGTATTTAGCTATTTGCCTGGAGTTCAGCCTAAAAAAATAGAAAACATCAGCTGAACTATATGAAAAGAACACTAGCAAAAAAAATGCTCCTGGAGTAAATTAGCTTTTAAATGATCTGTGCTGGGAGAGCTATGCAATCTTTACATCATGCTATTATTGGACTGTATGTGTTAGGATAATAGAAAGTGACCAGAGATAAAAGAGGCATGACGGTAAATCACATGTGTAGCCAAACAGTTGCTGTCAAACATACATACCAGAATGAAGATCTACTACTTTTAATGCTTTGGGGTAGAAAAGTTTTATAACTCTACACAGAGGGCCAGTATACATTTTACAGCTTCTTTATAAAACATGTTTCCACTTAAGGACACAAATTCAATCTGAAAAGTCTCTAATAGATACATAACACCAATGTGTCTGGTTTGTATTACTCTTTAGTTGTGTTGGAGGGCAGGTTTGGGGCTGCCGGTTTGACAAGACATTAACTGATAAATACTATCCCTGCTGGGTTATGATAAAGCGTGGTTCTGTCATGCTGAACAGACACATACTCCTTATGTTCAAGTAATAAACACTTTCCACAATATGAGGTATACATGTACAGTATACATATAGGATGTATAATGTAGGCAGAGTAGATTAAGGTGACTGTGGCCTGGGCTCTTCTAACATCTAATGTCCATCAGCCATTCAAAAGTCACAAAGGCCCACGTCAAGCTTTTACGCATACTGTTAAATTCATAAAACCCTAGCGGACATATGAAGGCGGTCTTCTCTCTGTGTTCAAGAGACATGGGTATCTGGTGGTACCTGCTCCTCAAATCCAGCACACTGAACCATTTGGCCTATCAGAGGCATTGAAGTGCATCCTCCAATCTGGGGGTGGTTTATTGGTCTGTTACGGTTCTTCACTTTACAGTGCAGTAATCAATGCACATTATGAAGAAGCCATTCTATCCAGACTCTCACTAACTGATGAAGTGTATGGGCTCCTGCATTTCTTTATGATCCCTCAAGTCTTCCAGGTCTCCCAACAGTATTCTTTGTGACCTTTCTTGGAAGGGCTTGTCTTCTTGCAGGTGTATTCAGTGCTGGGTACACTTCGCATACCCTCCCCCCCAAACACGCTCATCCATGTCTTTATGGACCTTGCTCTGTGCGCTGGTCTGCAGTCATGTTGGAACAGGAAGGGACCATCTTTTGGGAGCATGAAATTGTCCAAAATGTCTTGGTATGCTGACGCCTTAAGACTTCCCTTCACTAGAACTAAGGGGCCAAGCCCAACCCCTGAAAAACAACCCCACACCGTAATCTCGCCTCCACTAAGGCCCCTTTCACACTGGGGCGGGGAGCCGCGGTGACGGTAAAGCAGCGCTATATTTAGCTATATTTAGCGCTGCTTTACCGTCGTTTTAGCCGCAGTTTTCGGCCGCTCGTTTTACCCCTAGTAGGACTTTTTTGACCGTCCTGCTAGCGCACCGCTCCAGTGTGAAAGCCCGCCGGCTTTCACACTGGAGTTAAAGGGGCCAGATTTTTTTTTCAAGCGGTATACAGGCGCTATTTTTAGCGCTGTACCGCCTGAAAAACAGTGTGAAAGGGGCCTAAATGATTTGGACCAGTGCACAAAGCAAAGTCCATAAAGACATGGATGAGCAAGTATGGGGTGGAGGATTTCACAAAGTCCTGACCTCAACCTGATAGAACATCTTTGGGATGAATTAGAAAGGAGACTGCGAGCCAGGCTTTCTAGTCCAACATCAGTACCTGACCTCACAAATGTGCGTCTGGAAGAATGGTCAAACATTCCCATAGACACACTCCTAAACCTTGTGGACAGCTCTCCCAGAACAGTTGAAGCTGTTATAGCTTGGGCCACCACAATATTGGACCCTACAGACTAAGACTGGGATGCCATTAAATTCCAGGTGCGTGTAAAGGCAGGTGTCACAATACTTTTGACAATATGGTGCATATATATATATATATATATATATATATATATATATATATATATATATATATACACACACATATAATATATATATATATATATATATATATATATATATATATATTATCTACAATGTTTGCATGACTGTAACTTGTCTATAAGTATTGTCTTTAAAGTGAACACCCTCTCTTGCTTATTTTTACCTCCCACTGACACCATCGAAGCTGTGGCATTTTTAATCATACGCCACTGTTAGCCCCATAATCTGCCCATGTGCTCCTCTGGTAAACCAGGTAAACCATTGCCTCTATTTAGTGCAACTAATATTCCCTAAGCCAGTGTTTCTCAATTCCAGTCCTAAAGGCCCCCAACAGGTCATGTTTTCAGGATTTCCCTCAGATGAAATGGCTGTGGTAATTACTAAGGCAGTCAAACTGATCAAATCACCTGTGCAAAATAATAGAAAAGCCTGAAAACATGACCTGTTGGGGTGCCTTGAAGACTGCAGTTGAGAAACACTGCCCTAAGCTGATTCAGCATGCTGTGTGTACCACTATTGCCCTTATCCTTCCCCAAATTTCAGGCTCACTAACTTCTACAAGTTCCCAGGTATGACAATTAGTGTATCAAGAAGATAAAATATCAGACTAGAAAACTGTTTGTGTACACACAATGAGAATATTGGACAAATGATCCTCCCATTTTTTTTATGACAGAATAGAATGTCGAAAGTGATGTAATGTGTTGAATTGTATTGTAATGTATTTTTTCATTTCCCTAGTCTTGCTCTTCAGATTTTTTTTTGGACAAAACTGTATTTAAACTAAAATCAGACGTTGTGTTCACGTACGATAAAAATTTCTAGCCTGCACTTTCAGATTTTGTCATTCGAGCAGTTGGAATTGGCTGTTGAAAGCACTATACTAACGATCAGATAGACGGCCAATCGTTCATCACACGGACATTTTACTACAATTTTCTTTTTTTGTGTACGAGCCTTAAGTATAAAGTGCAACTTATCCAATTGACCATTTATAGGCTGTCCATGCACCAGAAAAAAAAATAGCTTTCAGAATGTTCGTTCAATTTATAATAGCTAATGGGGTCAAAATGATGATTATTTTTTACTATAGTGACAATGAAAATCAAGGGGAAAAATTGAAATTTTGTCTTATATAAATGAAATTCTAACTGTAAATTCATTTTTTGGGAGAAATCATATATATTGTAAGGCACATGTGCATCTAGAAATAAAACATAGAATTTAAAACATTGTCAAGGCTTAGTAATTGAACAAAAATGTTCAGGGTTTTCAAATTAAATTTGTGCAGTCCATAACGGTACTATCAAGAAAGATTTTCAGAATTTTTGTACAATTGTTCAAATGAAATTCTACTGGTGTATGGCCAGCTTTAGCCATACAAATTTTTTGTTACACGCTCTGTTTGATTTTTTAACTATAAAGCAAATTAGATAACTTGTGTATATTGTATATATTGTTTAAACTGTTTTAAAACCCTCCTAACCCTTTTTTATTGCTTTGTAATTGTACTGTCTCCCTTTATGTTGTAAAGCGCAGCACAAACTGTTGGCGCTATATAAATCCTGTATAACAATATTAATAATAATGATTGTTTTAGTTTGCATAAGGTGTTTCTGTCATACTTGAGACTGACAGTAAAAAATGTAAGCAAATTTGAAAATGAAAACCTTTAAAATACGTTTTAGGGAGTTGGCAACCCTGCCCTCGCACTACATAGCTGTAGGAAAATGTAAGGAGATTTTTGCTGAGATTTTACAATCAGATTGGATTGTGTTTAAACCTAGGCACACCCCAGTTAAGCTTCCTTTCAATCTAATTTTCTAACATACTTTCAGCAGTGAAAAGGCTCTAAATGAAAGGCAAATTGATCATCTGCCACTCTCCAAAAAAGTCTTCCTTTCCTCTTAATATCACAATAGGAGTGAAATGCCAAGAACATTGCAGAAAAAAAAACTGAGGTCCTTTTTAATAAAATCTTTTACCAAGAAATAAGGGTTTTCCATCTACTATTAACATCACTTTGTTACAGGCGATATGTATAGGTTTCTGTGAGGATGATCTAGGTGGGCGCAAAGTTTTCAATGATGTACAATCTTTCTTAATCCTTTAAAATATAGAGTAAGGCTGGATTCACACCTATGCTTGTTTGTGCTTTTTGCATTTTGCAGATTTGCACTACAGAACGTGTTCCATAAGAAACCATGATAAATGGACTGTAGTGCAAATCTGCAAAATGCAAAAATTGCATTTTACAGAACTTGTTCCATAGGAAACCATGTTAAATGGACTATAGTGCAAATCTGCAAAATGCAAAAAGCACAAAAAATGCATTGGTGTGAATCCAGCCTAAAATAATATGAAATGTTTTAACTTATAACTACATTTTTTTTTACCATAAAAGTCCAGTTTTTCTCAATTTCTAGATTTACAATTAGAATATGGGGATGTTGGTACTAAGACAACATGAAATTGCATGCCATATACTATAAACCATGTTTATTTTATTATAACTTATTACATTTCAGTCATGAAGATCCAGATAACAGAAAATAAAACAAGTAGAAGTAGTAACAATCATCACAGAAGGTCCAGTCTGCAATATTCAGAAGGTCCAACAGTTCTTTTATAATCTTTTGGGCATGTTCATAGCAAGAGACTGAAGAACCAAAAAACATGCATTTTTACACATCAAACTAAAAAAATGATCTTCTCCTGTATGAATATTTGAAGCACAAAAAAGATTCTGAAACAGCCTGTTCAGAAAATGATGTGATGGAAAACTAGGGAAAGATTACAGAAGAACAATACACCTGTGTCTCCATAGTGTATGGAAATAATTCTAAGAACGGAAAATCTCTCTTACATCATACTGAATACAAGGTTTACTGGTGGATGGTCAGCAAAATTCCTCCTCAGCATTCTGGACAATCAGACAATAAATGAAAAGGAATAATTACCAAAACATTAATATTTTTATGCTGCCGAGTCTGACCAAGAAAACTGGTTCTTGCTTCAGGCATCCAATAAAATTTCGACTTTTCTTTTTAATTCCATTTAAAGTGAATCTGCAAAAAAGAAAAAAGGGCTTCAGCATACAGAAGTCCAC
The DNA here is from genome assembly GCA_028564925.1 of Lithobates sylvaticus. Lineage (NCBI taxonomy): Eukaryota > Metazoa > Chordata > Amphibia > Anura > Ranidae > Lithobates > Lithobates sylvaticus. The sequence continues at coordinate 475,994,882 of CM053030.1, forward strand.
CTATGGGAGTATTCAGTCAGGCAGTGTGTCAATGTCTAAATAAATTGTATATTTTAATACAAAACTCACCGTAGATGTGGCAATCCTGAATGTTTGTCTATGGTACTCAGGCACAGCAGTGAAAGCTTTTAACTTTTACAAAGCCGAAGATTTAAAAGAAAGGCAAAAAACACTCATGTTCCATTGTTAAATCATTTTTTTTAAAGTGGCTTCTACATTGTTTTACTTTGTTCTTCGACACTGTGATAGTTGTAAAGAGCTCTGTGCTGCAATAAAAATGGAATATATCACCTCTTTCTCTATGGAGATTTGTGATAAATAAACTTAGTGGTTTTGGGAAATTAGTCCTGGAAATATGGATCTGTGACCAACTGTACACTAAAATATATATTTTTTCTTGCATTTTATAGACCAATCTTTTTTTTTGGCACATTCCTAATATATAACAATTATCACTGAAAAAGCAAAAAAAAAATAAAAATTTGTATTTTTATTTAAAAAGTATGACAGAACAAGATGTATATTTCTTAGCAGCCCCCAGAAATTATATATGTCAGCTCAGCAGCAGAGGGTCTCTGGGAATTATGCTGAAAAATAAAAACAAGCTCTTCTTTTCACACAATATTAAATATAAAAGGGTAAGTATGTTGTACAGGAAAGGAGAAATTTCCAACATGACCTAAATCAACTTTAAACATATAATGTTTGAACAAGATAGAAATATATATGTGGAGAGAAGGAGTAGTCATACACTGTAGATGTGTCCTATTTTTTAAAATATACATTATATCTATATATCTGTACATATTTACATATATGGAATAAAACCTTGGATTGCGAGCATAATTTGTTCCAGAACATGCTTGTAATCCAAAGCATTTGTATATCAAAGCAAATTTATCCATAAGAAATAATGGAAACTCAGATGATTCGTTACACAACCATTTATTCATATAAAAATTATTACAGCAATACAAAATACAGCATAGCATGTACTGTAAAAATAGAACAAATTAACCTGCACTTCAGGAGCTACAGAGTATAAAAGAGAAGAGAGGAGGTTCACACTACCGCGACCTGAAAGTCGGCACAACTTTGCCAGGCAACTTCAGGAAATGCCTGGTAATCTCCCTGTAATGTCGGATCCAAATCACATCAATTTAAGACAAGGATCCGACTTGGAGGCAACTTCCATTAAAGTCTTTGTCAGATAGAAGTCGCCTTGAAGTAGTAAAAGAACCTTTTCTAAAGTCGTAGTGACTTCAGTAGTGCTAATTCAGACGGCTCTTGTTGACTAAAATGGTATTTCACATGTCATGCGAGTTGGAGTCTCACAAGTCGGAACCCAAGTCACGGCAGTGTGAACTGAGTCTAAAGCCCCATACACACTATCAGATTTTCTGCTGATTTTTGTCTTCAGATTTACCAAAACCACGTAGTGCAAGGGCCTGCCTGATTGCATACAAATTGAAACTCCTAAGGTTTGACCTTATATTATATGGTTTTGGTATATCTGAAGACAAAAATCAGCAGAAAATCTGATAGTGTATATGGGGCTTTATACTCAGTTGTGATGTGGCGCTACTCATATTGCAAGACCTCCCTCGTTAATCAAGTTAAAATTTATAAAAGAAATGTTGCTCATCTTGTAAAACACTCGCAGACCAAGTTACTTGCAATCCAAGGTTTTATGGTACATGTATTATACAGACCATACATATACTGTATTTGCAAGATTAGATAGATAGATAGATAGATAGATAGATAGATAGATAGATAGATAGATAGATAGATAGATAGATTCTGTATATATTTGCTAGAGCGCTTACTCATGCATATAAAGCAATCGCAGCATATTTAAATATGTATATATGTATGTAAAATATTTATATACTGTATATTTATATACTTATTAGTGTGTGTATGTATATATATATATATTTATATATATATATATATATATATATATATATATATATATAATTTTTTTTTTTTTTAGAAAGAAAGAAAGAGGGAGGGGGTAGTCATATAGAGTAAATGTTCCCTAGTTGTATAAATATACAGTATATCTGTATGTATGTATACATATATTTACCTTACATATATTTACAAGGTTAGATAGATAGATAGATAGATAGATAGATAGATAGATAGATGCAAAGATGGATGGATGGATGGAAAATGGATGGGTTAATAGCAAGATAGATTTATGATTGCTTTTTGTTTATTTTGTAAAACTGGTAACTGTTTCCATAGCTGTCCAGGCGAGGGTGGGTGAACTGTCAGGGCAGTACATAATGGGTGAACTCCATACATCCTGAGTACATTAGCATGAACCTCTGATGTTCGGCACCTGTCTACACACAGACAGTGGTCGAGTTGACCGAGTGACCAGCCTAGAGAAGTGCGCACAGCTGTTCCCGGGGATCCTCTGTGTGTCACCACAATTTATAGAGGAGGAGAGGGACTGTCATTCCTGTCTGGAAAAACCGACTGAAGCCCCCACCCCCCCCCCCCGCCTGCCCAGTGCTGACAGACAGAGGAGCACAGCAGCCATTTTACAGCAGGCTTCATGTGTTCTCTGTACTAGGAACAGTGAGGCAGACCAGGTCCCTGCCAAGTCCCTGCATCGCCTGCCAATATCAGATGTGTTCAAGTGTGAGGCCGGGGATGGCTTATGTACTTCTGGAAGTGACTGTGCTGGTCACCGGGGTGTAGAACAACCACAGCTCAGCCCCTCTGCCATGATGTGTACAGGACAAAGAGAAGAGCTGTGTGCTCCAATCTACTCACTGCTGTGATCATTAACATTCTGTTCTGGAATATTCACTGTATACACAACGTTCTATTCCAGAATATTCACTGTATACACAACGTTCTATTCCAGAATATTCACTGTATACACAACGTTCTATTCCAGAATATTCACTGTATACACAACGTTCTATTCCAGAATATTCACTCTATACACAACGTTCTATTCCAGAATATTCACTCTATACACAACGTTCTATTCCAGAATATTCACTCTATACACAACGTTCTATTCCAGAATATTCACTGTATACTCAACATTCTATTCCAGAATATTCACTGTATATGCAATGTTCTATTCCAGAATATTCATTGTATATGCAATGTTCTATTCCAGAATATTCACTGTATATGCAATGTTCTATTCCAGAATATTCACTGTATACACAACATTATATTCCAGAATATTCACTGTATATGCAATGTTCTATTCCAGAATATTCACTGTATATGCAATATTCTATTCCAGAATATTCACTGTATACACAACGTTCTATTCCAGAATATTCACTGTATACACAACATTCTATTCCAGAATATTCACTCTATACACAACATTCTATTCCAGAATATTCACTGTATACACAACATTCTATTCCAGAATATTCACTATATATGCAATGTTCTATTCCAGAATATTCACTGTATATGCAATGTTCTATTCCAGAATATTCACTGTATACACAACATTCTATTCCAGAATATTCACTGTATATGCAATGTTCTATTCCAGAATTTTCACTGTATACACAACATTCTATTCCAGAATATTCACTGTATACACAACGTTCTATTCCAGAATATTCACTGTATAAGCAACATTCTATTCTGGAATATTCTCTCTCCACCTCCCAGCTCCGCCCCCAGCTCGGCTTTCACATTTCCCTCCATGCTTGCAGTTCCCGCTGGTAAGGAAATCTGAATAGATCTCCCTCTTGCACTCGCCGCCGCCACCACGATGATCTCCTTTGTGGTCATTGGTTGCTTGCTAGGGCACTCTTTCTGCTGTTAATATTCTCTCTCCACCTCCCAGCTCCGCCCCCAGCTCGGCTTTCACATTTCCCTCCATGCTTGCAGTTCCCGCTGGTAAGGAAATCTGAATAGATCTCTTAAAGAGGTCAGGGGGCGCTGATATAAGGGGGGTCTCTCTGATCTCTGGAAGTCTCTAAGGAATGGGGTGGGAGGGGGGGCACTGATATAAGGTGACTGTGAGCTAATAGGGGTACTGACTGCTGATCTAATGGTTGGTGATCTACCATCAGATCAGAAGCACCTCCCTTAGAGACCCCCATTAGCTCACAGTCCCCTTTTATCAGTGCCCCGCCCCTTCTTATCAGTAGTGCCTGTCAGTGTTGCCTATCAGTGCCCATAATTTCCCTATATCAGTGCCACCTATCAGTGCCCTTCATTGCCGCATATAAGTGTCGCCTATCAGTGGCCATCATTGCCACATATCCATGTGACCTATCAGTGCCCATCATTGCTGCATGTCTGTGCCCATCATTGCCGCATATCAGTGACTATCATTGCCACATATCAGTGCGTCCTACTATCAGTGCTCATCATTGCCTCCTATCAGTGCCCATCATTGGCACATATCAGTGCCCATCATGGCTGCATATCAGTGCCGCCTATCAGTGCCCATCATTGCCACCTAACAGTACATATCAGTGCCCATCATTGGCGCATATCAGTGTAGTCTTTAAGTACCCATCATTGCCACCATATCAGTGCCCATCATTGCTGCATATCAGTGCCCATCATTGCACAGCAGTGCCCATCAGTGCAGTCTATCAGTGTCCATCATTGCCACATAACAGTGCCCATCATCGGTGGGACCGACGACCAACCCTCTTCAGGGCAAGTCCACATTCCAGTTCAATCTATCAGTGCCCATCATTGCTGCATATCAGTGTCCATCATTGCTGCATGCCACTGCAGTCTATCAGTGCCCATCATGGCTGCATATCAGTGCAGTCTATCAGTGGTCATCATTGCCACATATCAGTGCCCATCATTGCCACATATCAGTGCCCATCATTGCCACCTAACACAGCATATTTACATATAGTTACATAGTTGGGATATCAGTGCATATCAGTGCAGCCTATTAGTGCCCATCATTGCCGCATGTCAGTGTCCATCATTGCGCATACCAGTGCAGTCTATCAATGCCCATCATTGCCGCATATCAGTGCCCATCATTGCCACATATCAGTGCAGTCTATCAGCGACCATCATTGCCGTATATTAGTGCAGTCTATCAGTGCCCATCATTGCTGCATATCAGTGCAGTGCAGAGATCACAGGATATAAGTCGGTGGGAAGCTGTGGGAGAGAGCCCAAGTTTCCTTGAGGCATGTGAGTCTACATCTCAATCACTAAGAAAAGCCTGGAGGGATATCGGCAGGAGGCAATTGATAATCCTGGTGGTTGAGTGAGTACAAGACCCCAATTCTAGACGGGGCGACAGTGAGACACTTGGGACTGTATAAAATACAGGTCACAGGTAGCTAGAGATTATATGGGACTTTGCTGGGAGAGTGCAAAAAAAGTTGTGCAAGGATTTCATGAGTTGTGCAGAACAGACAGAATTTAGTAGTTGCTCAAGTTCATGTTTTATGCTACTTTCACACTGAGGTGCTTTACAGGCGTTTTAGCTCTAAAAATAGTGCATGCAAAGTGCGTGTAAAGTGCTTCTCTTGTCACTCCAGTGTGAAAGCCTGAGTGCTTTCACACTGGAGCGGTGCGCTTGCGGGACGTTAAAAAAGTCCTGCAAGCAGCATCTTTGGGGCGCTTTAGGAGCGGTGTATACTAAAGTGCCCCTGCCCCTTGAAATCAATGGGCAGCGCCACCGAAGCACCTGCAAATCTCTTCGGCAGCAGTGCTACTAACCCCTTCATCGGCCGCTAGCGGGGGTTAAAAGCGACCCCTAGACTGAGTCAAAGGAAGTATGCTAAAAATGTCGGTGCATGCTGTGATTGAGGGAAATAGGGTCAAATAACCAGCGGCTCCTGCAGGTGTAGCGCTGTATATGATTTTACATTTTGACCAAAACTACCATTTAATGTATACACAATGATCTATTTCAGAGTTTCACTGTGCACACAACATTCTTTTCTGGACTATGTACTGTATACACAACACATTCCTTGGAATTTAAAAAGAAGAAACTCTTTTCGAATCTGTCTTGCGGTAATTTGACAAATGATTGCAACTCTGAAAGAACTGTGGCAAGCATCACTTGTGCAAAGTGGCAGAGGTTTTTACATTCAGAAAAGCTGTTTGGAGAAGTTGGGAAAATAGTGGAAATGTATTAAAGTGATTGTAAACCTAAATGTTTTTTTACACTGCTCTGTGTAATGGTTTTGCACAGAGCAGACATGACAGAGTGACATTACACACACACACAGCACAGCTTAGCCCCGTCCCCCGCTCTTTCCTCATAGGCTGTGATTGACAGCAGCAGTAGCCAATGACTCCCCCTGCTGCCGCTCTGTCAAGTGAGGAGAGAGAGGGGAGACAGAGACACTGCTCTTGTGCACAGCGCTGGGTCGCGATCCGGCTCAGGTAAGTATATTGAGAGGGCTGCACACAAAAGTTTTTTTTAACTTTAACTTTCATGGAAAAATAAAATTACAATAAAAAAATATATATATAGGAATCTCCAACAAAGTTTGTTAAAGTCCCTGCAGTGTACAGAGATCACCCAAAATGTTCTTTTCTCAACAAAAGTGCAGTTACTCTTTAAAGCATATAATGCATTCGGGTAGAAAAGCTTCTACCTTTATAACCACTTTAATGATCAGTTCAAGAGGAACTCGAAGATTTTTTTGCCAGTGAATTGTCTGAAAGATGTGACACAATCAACAACTTACTACAATATGCGCCAGTACTAGCAATGAAAATGCTGCACATTTTTCATGAATTTGGTTCAGGGCTTTAAATTACACACACCACCAAAAATGCGTTGCAAATTCCTTTTTTAATAGCCCCCTCAATCTTTCCAAATGGAGCTTATAATATCCTCCTCCTCCTCCTCCTCCATGCATTCTAATCCAACCTTTCCTGCTGAGATCAATAGCACAACTATCAGTCCCTCCCCTCATGGCAGGCTGTTAGGTTCAAACCTAAGCTCTGACCTCTCCTGACCTCACATCTTTTTGCAGGTAAAAAAATGTGCATTTATAGTTTGTTTTTTAAACTGCAGCCTGCAAAGCATTGCACCTGAGATCAGCAGAGCGCGGATGCAATGCCAGGATCCTGCAAACTCTCAGTATAGTGTCAGCCCATGCCTATGATAGGAGCAGGCAGTTATTTTATTTATTTCAGGTACTTAAATAGCCCCGTCAATTTATACAGCGCTTTACATTCACATCACAGTGAAGATATTTGCCAGCACACCATAGAACGACACAAATAGCGCCCAAACGGGTGATTTATTGCATGATCACAACACAAGGATAGTGCAACATTTCGGAGCCACGCAGGGTTTGTCACATGCCTGACGAAGGGGCCCTGCGTGGCTCCGAAACGTTGCACTATCCTTGTGTTGTGATCATGCAATAAATCACCCGTTTGGACGCTATTTGTGTCATCAATGTTGTGCTGGCAAATATCTTCACGGTGACTTGAACCAGTATCCAACTGGTTGTTGCTGCAGCACCCAAATCCGTGAGCGCATCCAGGAACCTGTGTGATGGGAAAATTAAGTATTGCGTTCACATCAGTTGCCTACATCTATCACATCACTTTTAATGTAATAAAAAAAAAAGAAAAAGGAATAGAAAATCAAAAGTGATAATTGTACAACTGATCTATTTTTCCAAACACAAAAACTATTATTATTCAACATGTCCAGTCTTTTTCATCTTAAATCAAAATCAGTCACAAATAGTCGAAGCGTTTTAAAAAAAAAACTTTCATTCAAAAAATGAATTCAATAAAATTATAATTTTATGTAATGTTTGGAACAACCAGTATATGGCCAGTGTTAGCATCCGCTTTCAAGAAAGTTATTCCCCCTTAGACCTTTTAGAACTTTTCTGTACAATCCATTTAGAAAAGAAGCATTTGGAGGAGGATTGCTCAAACAAAGAACAGCTCTTTCTGCGACTTTTCCAGAGAAACATCTTCCCAGGTAATCCCTGGATTTAGAAGGTGTTCAATAATCAGACTTGTCAAAAAAAAAAAAACTGCCAAAGCCCACGACAGAGCAGAATACAGCACAATACGGGCCCTCAGAAGACATTCCCATAAATTCTGGGCCCACGGAGGTTGCAGTACCTATCCCTCGTCTGACCATTATTCTTTGAGCTGATTAATAGTGAGATTGGCGTCTGTTCTGTGTACATATTCATTGTTTCCTCTGCTTCCACTTCAAGTTATGGCCACATGGAGAACCTGGCCATCTTCCCGTGAACGTTTCATAGACGACGTCACTTCCTCAGTGACTGGCTGAACCGTATGTACATGCCAGGAACATTTAAAAGGGTTAACCCTTACAGTGCTGGAAGCTCCAAGCTGACATTTCTTGCAGACTTTGCTGGCTTTCAAACTGCCCAAGTTCTCTCTGGATGACTTTCAGAGCACATTATCAACCTCAGTTTTTAAAACACTTCCCATATGCCAGCAGTCTAGAGTCTCACCCTTTTTTCTCCTACAATAATCAAACAGTTCTGTGAATTTCATGCAATCCGGAAATAAAAAATATTAAATGTGTCGCTAAATGAGGCCTTTGTTTCAAAGTGTTTTAATAAGTAAAAGGCATTATTTAGACAAATCTAGCCACATGGCAGAAGTTCATTACAGCACGTTGTAATTATGCATCGATCTATGTAAGTACACATTGAAAGTAATAGTCCTATTAGCAATTAACTATTACAGTTCAGCTTGTCATATCTCGATAAAATGGTTGGCTTTAAAGGGACACTTTTACCAAAATAATAAAAAAAGTGCATTTCATATGTGGATGCTATAGGCTTTTGCTTACAGCATATCAGAATATTATTATTTTTTTAAATATATGTTTATACAAACTCCAGACAACTTTTTTGCTGGGGAGGCATTGGAACAGTGGTGGTGGTAGAGGTAAAAAAAAATTTTGTTTTAGTTTTGAATAGAGTAGAAATGGTTCTAATAATAAAAGGTAGTTTTTTTTGTATTGCCTGCCTGCTGGGGAGATCTGTCTGTGGGCTCTTGCACACAGCTGTATATTCAGGCATATGGGCATACAGAGTAGAACTGTAGAACTGTAGAGCATGACTTAGCTAATTGATATGTATTGCAGAATACACCATACTCAGCTATATGCACATAACCACCAGCACGCATACTTTCATGCGCAAGCGTACTTGCATATTTTTTCAAAACAGAAAAATGTAGGTTTTAAAACATATGTCCATATGTGTGCACTTGAAAGCCTATGTGCTAGTGGTTGCTTGTGTATAGCCACACACAACATATTCTTTAATACATGTCAGTGGGCTGAGTTTTGCTAAAGCCGTGGCTCCCGGATGCCACAAAAACAGGTGATCTTTCCTTTGCATGGCCATATGCCCCAATGTATGTCTGTGTGTTAGAGCTCTATTTGTCCTGGTGACCACTGAAACAGAAAGTGAGGAGGAATTCAAAAAGTGTGAGTTGTCAAAAGCAAGAAGTGAGCAAAATTCATCATATGGTAACACCTGTTTCAGTGACAAATATCTGCACATTTGATGACTTGACTAAGGCTGGTCTTACACGATTCGATTCTCGGACAGTTCAGCAGGAACTAGCAGAGATTTAAACCGTTAATGGGCAGGCTAAATGTATCAAGTTGATCGATCAATCAATTGGGGTACAACCAGCCCGCCGGGTTCTCTTCAGATTATCCCTAGCTGCTGCTATAGCTGCTAGAGATAATTACTGTCTTCTCCTGGCAGGGACGGCTTCTCCCACCGGGAGCAGACAATCGCTCAGCAGGAAGGATTCCCCTGTCAGCACTGTTTGTGTTGAAGAGGGAATCGTGCAAATTGGTTACAGGAAAGAAATGCACTCCGTGCATGGCTTGCCTTATGCTGTTCAGAAGTGCTTCAAAATGTTGTTTCCTCATAATATTCAATTTGGGTACTAATGTAATTTCCCCAACCTAAGTCACAATCACATTAACTTAAAAAAAACTTTTCATCCTGCACCTTCGAATTTTCACGTCACTGCGATTAAAGACAAACATCAATTTAAAACCCACTAACCATTAGAAATTTTGTTTTTTTAATCTATTACATTTATTTATACACAAAAATTTTGGAAATATGCAAGTTATCACTTAAGATATGTCTATCTATCTATCTATCTATCTATCTATCTATCTATCTATCTATCTATCTATCTATCTATCTATCTATCTATCTATCTATCTATCTATCTGTCTATCTATCTGTCTATCTATCTATCTATCTATCTATCTATCTATCTGTCTATCTGTCTATCTTTATTTATCTATCTGTGCATTTATGCAAAAACAATAAAGAAAAATATTTTTTGTTAAAAAAAGTATTCTTTTTTTCTACAAAAATGAAATATTATCAGATGCTGTTGCTATTTTTTTAACTTCCACATATTTCTTCAATCAACGAGTCTTCTATATGTTATCATCTTTTCCCTTCTGCATTAATTGAAGGCTGAGAACATATGGTATAATCCCTTTTATAGGATTAGGTTGGCACATACTATTATGTTAAGGGTAAAGGTCAGAAGCTCTACAAGTGATGTGTTAAAAAGAACAGCTTCTGCTTGCTCTGCCGACAGATCTCTATTTTAATGCAGATCTAATTAGGTGAAAAATAACCAGCATATTGCGTTCGCCTTGCTGCAAAACAAACAAAAAAAAATTCCTCTTCTCTAATGTTACAGTATATTTTACTCAATTTTCTTTGTTATGTACTTTACACTTAATGGACTGTTTTCTGTCAGTTTATAATAAATAAAAGGCTGAGGAAATACCAGGGAAGCGTCTGCCTTTGAAAGAAGATATTCTGATATGCAAGAACATATTCATATTGTGCATATCCTCTCTGCTATCAAAATATTTAACTATACACAGTGCAGTGACTATCCGACTGTCTACGTATAAAGAAGAAATATAATGGTCTTCGATCAATATTATTTGAATATTTTTCTTGTTTTGTTATTAGAGAGATCTGGGGTCTATTAGATCAGCGGATCAGATGCTGATTTCTGATGTCACATAGTGGAAGGAACAACATCAGTTCTACTCACTGTGTCCCAGAAACCTGATGCCACTGGTCCCATCCTTACGTGGCTCCCCAATCGCATGGGAGAGCCCAGTAAAGGCATTGGCAGTGGGAAGGTGAAGGGACCCCCTTCCGTCACCTGTAAAAGTAAACTCTTAGCTGCTAGGATTACTTTTACAGTGAAGGGAACTGCCGGCAGAAGAAAATTATATCTCTATTATTGCTGCAGCTGCAGTGATGACCAAGATATCCGTTACGTCGCTGGTCAGCAAGTGGTTGAAGTCTAAGTCCAGGTTTTAGTAAACTTGAAATTCAGTAATTCATTTAGCCCAAGCTAGTCCAGACGAACTGTTTCCTTCACTAATGGATGCAGCGGCTGTGTGCGCTGTATAAAATGTATGTAATATTAGATACGTACAGTATACAGTGCTGTGTTCTAGCAGTGGGATGGGCCCTTTCTGTCCCACTCCTGGAATAAAATCTACTCGGGCTGAGCACTGCTGAAACCATTCACAGGGAACTTTGTATTCTATGAATGAACACAAGGCTTCCCCTGATTGGCTGAGGTGGAGAGGCAGGCGGATGATGTCATGATCTTCCCCTCAGCCAATCAGAGGAAGCTTTGTATTAATTCATAAAATGCAAAGTTCCCAGTAAATGGCTGTGCAGTGCTCAGCCCAACTTGATTTTGCTCCAGGAGTGGAAAAGGAAGTTCCCATTATGCTGCCGAAACCCAACACCTTATACAGTATCAAAAACCCAAAAAATATTTCTCCGCTAATGTGTAATAAATTACCCAAGAGCTGCACCTGTATATCACCTGAATACCAAAAGTGATTTTTGCACATATATACACAAAAAATCGTTTTTTTTACAAGGAAACAATGAACTGTACTACACGTGTACAAAATATCCAGTCAAACAGTGAATTAAATAATAAAAAAAAAAGAATAAGTCCGTATGTCACAAGCAGATAAAATATATAGTGTGATAAAAAAATTTCAAATTCTTCTCAGAATAGTGATGCACGCCTCTAGATACTAAGCCACGTGAAAAGTTTGGGAAGTTCACCATGCACACATGCCCTCCACCGCAATAAAAGTCTATTACAGGATGGTTATGATCCCCAATTACAGAGATCAATTATGCATACAGAACAACAGACCCCTCCTGGTGTCTCCAAGTTAAGCAAGTATGGTCACTGGGTCCCAGCATGTAATGTTCACCAATATAGTTGCCTCCACCCCAGATCCAAACAGACTCAGCTAACCGCCATAAAGGAAAAGGAACAGAAGACACACATAGCGTGAATACTGCTAAAATAACTGTGGGGGTGAGCTGATGGAGAAAATTAAAATACAGTTGTTAGGTATGGGTAGGGTAGGCTTCTCTGAAAAGAAGGGTTTTAGGTGATCGTCTAAAAGCTAATAGAGTAGGAGATAATCGGACAGATTGGGGTAAGGCATTCCATAGTTTTGGAGAGGCTCTCGAAAAGTCCTGGAGGCGAGCATGGGAGGAGGTGACGAGGGAGCTAGAGAGCAGGAGGTCTTTAAAGGAAGGAAGAGAATGAGTAGGTTGCTATTTAGAGACTAGGCTAGTGATGTTGTGGATGGCTTTGTAACTAGTTGTTAGTATTTTGAATTGAATTAGTTGGGTGAGTGGAAGCCAGTGGAGGGATTGACAGAGAGGAGTAGCAGACACAGAGCGATTGGTAAGGTGGATGAGCCTGGCAGAAGCATTCATGATGGATTTAAAGGGTGGTAAACTATGTAAAGGTAAGCCAGTGTGGAGGGAGTTGCAGTAGTCGAGGCAAAAGATGACCAGGGATTGAAAGAGCTTTGTTGTGTCATTGGTTAGACAGGGGTGTATTTTGGAGATGTTGCGGAAGTTGAGGTGGCAAAATTTGGACAGTGGTTGGACGTGGGGCGTAAAGGACGTGGGGCGTAAAGGGAGATCAGGGGTTGGGGCACATGGGGAGGAAGAATTATAAGTTCGGTTTTGGATAGATTGAGTTTGAGGAAGTGAGGAAGTGGTGTGACATCCAAACTGATATATCTGATAGTAAATTAGTGATACGTGAGGAGACGGAGGGAGTGAGCTAAGAAATATAGAGAAATATATTTGGATGTCATCAGTGTAGAGGTGGTATTTGAAGTCAGCTGACCCAGGGAGGAGGTGTAGATTGAAAATAGGTGAGGTCCAAGAACAGAACCTTGGGGGACCCCAACAGAGAATGGAAGAGGAGAGGAGGAAGTAGAGTTGTAAGAAACGCTAAAGGTGCGGTTGGATAAGTAGGAAGATAACCATTGAAGAGTACAGTCACGGAGACCAAAGGTGTGGAGTTTTGTGTTTGAGGAGTGGGTGGTTAACCGTATCAAATGCAGCAGAGAGGTCCAGGAGTAGGAGTACAGCATAGGTGAGAGAAAACAAGGTCTAGGGTATTGCCTTCAGAGTGAGTAGGAGCATGTATCCTCTGCTTCAGGTCAAAGACCAAACACCAGGGGGCCTGTAGATCACAGATATCCTTAGAGAAACTGGAGAGAAAAGACGAATGCAATGTGCCTTGAAAGAGGAGAGGTGTGTGAAGTACCTGAAAGGTGCTATGTGGGGCTAGAAGGATACCGACACCTCCTCCATTACGTCCACTGGATCTGGGGGAGTGAGTCCAGAGAAGACCACCATGGGATAGGGCAGCAGAAGACACAGTGTCGGATTCATGAAGCCAGGTTTCGATAATGGCGAGTAGATTAAATGAGTTAGTGATAAAGGGGTCACGGAGAGATGTGAGTTTGTTACAGACAGAGTGTGAATTCCAAAGGGAACAAGAAAAAGGGAGTCTGGTCTTGGGAAGAAGAGAAATGGGAACTAAATTGTGTTGATTGTGGCTGCTGCCAGAGGGTGCAGGGTGATGGGTGTATTGGGTACAGTTAAATAATGGAGGCGCGGGGTTTGGGGAAGCAGAAGGGTAAGGGAGGTAATATGGGAGTGGGATTTTTATGAAGGGACATGCCACAGGGTCCTGGTTGTGTGTGTGGATTTAGAATTAGCAGGAGACGATGGGTGCAGTAATAAGGCGAGGACAGAAGTGAGGGTGATATATATATGCTGTGGGGGGGGGGGGAGAAGAGGGGTGAAGGAGAGATTGTTTAAGGATAGAGGACAGAGCTGTCAAAAGGAGTGGTAGAGAGTGCATGTTACAAGGAGAAAGAACTGAAGGGGTAAACAAGGTCACCTGATGTCTGTGTGATGTTTTTCAAAGTATTTCCTTGTGTTCATTTGCTTTGTGCATTCGCTAAAAGTGCAGAGTCGCCCAATGCATTTTTACCAGTAAAGCTGACCATAGGTGGATCAAAATCTGACTAGTTCAACAGGGACTGAATTTCCATCAGTGTGTGTCTGTTCTTACACAACAGAAGTTGATCGTTTGATTGACTTCTCTCAAAAGGACACACTGGAAAACAATAGTCGGTCAGCAGCTGCAGCCACTGAACACTGTATTCTGACACGGGTGGGTGCAGCTGTCAGAATACAATATCCCGGCATGGAGATTCCTCCACCCATCTCATTTGTGAGGATGGAGGAATCTGTTAGGTTTTTTTCCACCCAATCACCAAAAAAAATTTGTCTATGACCAGCTTAAGGTTTAGCAAAGAAGGAAGAACCCAAAAGAAAGAAGTCACTCCTGCCTACCCCCACCCTATCAGCTGTGACCAGGGCATTCCCTGCCATGCAGCTGCACGTACACAAAGAAATTCTTGCTACATCATTGACCTAATATAGGCCATATTTAGCTTACTTAAGCTGAAAGTCCAATTGGGCTTTATCATTGACTGGAGAGCATCTTGTAACATAATTATTTCTAAATTAATATATATATATATATATATATATATATATATATATATATATATATATATATATATATATATATAACTAAATTAAAAGGTGGATTTTATTTTTACCTTGGGGTTCACTTTTATTCTTTGCTATGAAAAAGGTTATTAAAAAAACGCAACTGCTGAATTGGGGCTATTTGATTTGCTGGCATAAATACAATTATACACATTTTGCCAATCAAAAAATAATCTGAATGCCTCATTTGAGGCAAATCCCCAAGGGAGGTTAATTAGCATTTTAATTGTAAACTTCTAACTTCTTAGCAAGGTATTTGTTATAATTAATTAGGCTAAATTGGCCACAAATATATCGCTACATAATCAGCTGACAAAATGAATTAGAGTCATTGTATTGTTATGATCATCGCAACAATAGTTTTATGGTAATTTTACATAGATTTCTTACTTCATTTAGAAGACAATTCTCATATCTGCAGTAAAACAATTTTCATAAAATGAAAATGGGTGTTTAATTAGAGAATTCACATTTAAATACATATTTTTTTCTATAGAGTGTCTTGTATGGAACATCTTTCTTGCATTTAAAGGGAATCTGTCATGAAAGAAAATGCTGTGCTGCCATTCCGACCCTTTCAAGATGTTAATGGCCTGTCATATTGAGCCTCTAGTTTCACGAGCAATAAGCCACTGACTAGGCAGAAGCTGGTGGACTGTGAACCGACATAAATTTTCTGCATTAGAGTTATGCCTTGTACACACGGTTGGACATTCCGACCACAAAATCCGATCGATTTTTTCTGACGGATTTTGTCCGAAACTGGTGTTGCATACACACGGTCGGACAAAGTTGTCGGAAAATCCGATCGTTCGGAACGTGGTGGTGACACTCGTTGCATACTATGGAACTACGTAGAGGCTAGTAGCCAATAGCTTTGGTCTCGTAATTTGATCTGAGCATGCGTGGCACTTTGTCCGTCGTAATTCTCTACAAACGATCGGAAAAAGTCAGATCGGATTTTTTTGTCGGAAAATTTTAGATCCTGTCCGATAGAGCCCACACACGATCGGATTTTCCGACAACATAATCCGATCTGACCTTTTCCGTCGGAATTTCCGACCGTGTGTACGGGGCATTATTGTTTCACATTAGAGCCATGCTATTCTCCAAAAAAATAAAAACTTAGACTGGAAGAGAGGCTGATCAGGTGTGTTGCATGAATATGCTTTAATAAAGAAAATGCTCAGGAGGAGAGAGGCATGATCACATCAGTCTGCTGCTTCATTTCTGTCCAAACACAAACTGGGTGCGGGATGGTGACCTAGCTGTCCTGAAAAAGTCTATGCATAGACAAAAACTTTAAATTTTTTTTTAATTTTAGAAACATTAGGGAGGGTTTGGAGCCTTTCAAGTTTATATTGCATTTTGTGTCCCTGCTAGGCTTGTCCAGAAAGGTTTATATATAACTTTTTCCATCTTTAGTCTCCGAGTCAAGACACTCATTTTTATTTCCAGATGCAATATGCCTGCTCAGTCACTCATAAACTGCAGCCTTTCCTTTTGCGCCTAAGATCTGTGGCACAAGGTTGATGGATGTGCATGGATGTCCATCGGGGGGGGGTGGGGGTCTTTTTATATTGTTTGAATAAAGGACTGAAGCTGTTTTTATTTACTACTGACTATTTTTGGCGAATGAGTAGAGGTACTATGAACCTCATACTCATTCACAAGGTGGTGGCCAGGATTTGGGGACCCCCTTATTGTTAAAGGGGGCTTCCAGATTCCAATAAGCCCTTACCCGCACACCCCCACAATTACCAGGCCAGAGTTGTGGGGAAGAGGGATAAGGTTTTTTCAAAGTACATCGTCATGTTAAGGGCATGTTATGGTTTGGGGGGGGGGGGGGCATGCTCGTCTCACCCTTTCCTGCTTGAATAAGGGTCTGTTATTGAATTTGGAGTACAGCCCATGCCATTTTTTTTGTTTTTTGGTGTGGACCCGGTGTAGATTGGGGGGAGGACCCCACACAGTTTTTTTGGACACATACAGTAACCAGAGCCAGGAGAAACCTAAAGAAACTGAACTATCAATTCAGCTTAGCACCACAACATTTAAACAGACACTCCTGCTTTAGGCAGGGTGGCTACGCTAGTATTCATGATCAGTACATATATGACATGCAAAGGAGCAAGTGAAGAATATTTGTGACATGGGATGCCAAAAGTGTCAATGTTTTGTAAGGCTTGGTGGCACCATTGGCATACTCTCAAATCGCTAATAAGATTGCATTGCCCAGCCTTAGAGCCCATGTTTATAGGGAATTCTTGTCAAATCCTACTTTTTCCATTCAAATCCAGCCGCGTTCAGATGGAAAATACAGCATTTGCCTGTAGTTCAAATGAACCTGCTACATCTTCAGAAATGCATCACAAAGCAAGTCAAATGTCAGTTTGCTGACCTGTGTTTGATGTGCATTCCAAATGCAGGGAAGACAATGAGCCCTATAGTATTTCAGGAGATTAGTAGGCTGACCTGTACTACCTTAGACCGAACGATTTCTGAAATCTGCAGTGTGCTCGGCAAGCAAAATTATTCTAAAATCTGGCCTGGTACGAGGCACTCGAGGACAGAATCATACAACCTGATATTGAAAGGGAAAATCTTGACGCCAATTAACCCCTCAAATGCCAGAGGTCAGGCACGGTAAGCTCTGGCTCATAATCGCTGTGCTTCACGTGGCTCGTGGTCAGCAGTTGTCTCCTTTTAGCTAATTATTAACATGAATCCACAGAGCCCAAACAGATGCAGCATTTCTGAGATTAATTACCCCCTTCCACCCCTCCATGTGTAAAGTAATATATCTAGAAAGAAATATCTGGAGGATTACCAATGTGTTAGTGACAAGTCGCATTCATGTTGACAGTTCGGTGAGTACAGATGCCGAGGCATGTAGGCAGAGCAGACCCTGCCAGGTTGAAGGCACTTGTTATTGCACTGGGAGGACTGGGATGACTCGTGAGAAGACAGACAGATTTCTTTTTACCAATTGCTCTCCAGTACAGCCTGTCTATGGCTGAATTTAGATTTGTCATTAAAGAGGTTGTAAACCCTCAGAGTTTTTCACTTTAATGCATTCTATGCATTCTAAAAGTCAGCAGCTACAACTACTGCAGCTGCTGACTTTTAATATTTGGACACTTACCTGTCCCAGGGTCCAGCGGTGCGGGGGAGCGAAGCCCCGCTTGTCTCCCCCTCCTCTCTGCGGCGCCATGACTGGCCGGGCAATCATCTGGGACCTGTGACATGTCCCAGATGATTTTCGAGAAGGAAGGGGAGAGGTGATCTCCCTTCCAGTGCCGCGGTGCGCCGGGAGGAAGTGGGAGCTGTGACCCTCTGGAAAGAGGGTACCGGCTCCCCCCCCCCCCAAAAAAATTAGATGCCAAATGTGGCATGTCAGGGGGTTACCTCCCTTAAAGCGGAGGACCCCACACTGTTTTTTTGGACACATACAGTAACCAGAGCCATGAGAAACCTAAAGAAACTGAACTATCAATCCAGCTTAGCTCCACAAAATTTAAACAGAATTTAAACAGAATTGATAGTTCAGTTTCTTTAGGTTTCTCCTGGCTCTGGTTACTGTATGTGTCCAAAAAAACTGTGTGGGGTCCTCCCTTAAAGCTGAGTTCCACCCATTTTTGGGTGGAACTCCGCTTTAAGGTGAAAAACGTCTTGTGATGCAGCAGCCCCCCCAGAGTCCCCCTTTTACTTACTTGAACCCGGTCTTTCCAGCGACAGGGACAAGCACACCAACTCCAGCCAGTGTCTTGGGTCCTGTTTGGATAGATTGATAGTAGCGCAGCTATTGGCTCCCGCTGCTGTCAATCAAATCCAAAGATGCAGGAGACGGGGGCGGGGCCGAATTCTGCTGTCTGTGTCAATGGATGCAGCAGCAGAACATGCACCCAGAGGGAGAGCGGCTCTCCAACTGTGGAAATGGGGAAGAGGAGGAGCCAGGTGCGCTGCTGGGGGACCCCAGAAGAGGAGGATCGGGGTCACTCTGTGCAAAACCAACTGCACAGAGGAGGTAAGTATGTCATGTTTTTTTTTTTAAAGAACTTTTACATATCCTTTAATAATTGGATGCTGAACTAAACCCTACCGCAACACTACCATTCAACACAGAATATCAAACGTTTCTTTGATACATGAAAACATTAAACTCTGAAGCAGCAATGAATTCCATATAACATGTCTTCCTAAAGTGTATCTAAACCTCAAAAAGAAAAATAATATAACATAATATATTACAGCTTACCAGTGCCTAGATGTGGTGGCTGCATTTGTTTTCTTTTTTAAGCTTTTTCCTCTTATTTTCACTTGGTGGTCCTCCCAGTAACATACATCCTCTCCTTGGGCACAACGTTTTCTCTAGACGTGCAGAATAAAAAAAATTGTTTAGTTTCATTTTGTTTATTTATTTACATAAATTGGTTTAGTTAAGTTTGCTAAATTTGTTTTGTATATTCTAGTTCAAATCGATTAAAATTTTCCAAATTTGGTTGAATTTAACTCAATTATTTCTTTTTCTATTCTATTCTTTTCAAATTTATTCTATTTGAAATTTGAATTCCGGAAGATGGTTATATTCTTTCTATTTTATTCTATTCTATTGTTTTTCTTTTCTATTCTATTCTTTTCTTTTCTATTCATTTTTTCCATTCTTTCTACTCTATTTGAATTAACATTTATTCTATTTGAAATTCAAATTTCAGAAAATGGTTATATGCTTTCTATTTTATTCTATTCTTTTTTTTTTTTATTCTATTCTATTAATTTATTTTCTGTTTTATTCAGTTATTTTATATTCTATTGTATTTTGTTCTACTCCATTCTTTTCTATTATATTCCTTTATTTTACATCTTTTTCTATTCTATTCCTTTTTTTTTTTCTATTCTATTTTATTCTCTTCTGAATTTCAAATTTGATTAGAAAACTATTCAAATTTGATTAAGGCCGGGTTCACACTATTGCTGAATGCGTCTCACAGCAGGGCTCCGGTGCGTCCCCGTTCAGGTCTGATTTCAGCCTGAATTTTTGGGCTGAATTAAGGCCTGAAATGGACCAAAAGACGCACAGGACCCCTGTGCAAATTCACACTGGACCCACAGCAGAGATATGTGAAACGGCTCCATAGAGAGCCGCTCACGGTCTCCTACCATGCAAATAGGATGGGTGGAAACCCACATACAATTCGCATAGGTGTGAACCCAGCCTAAAAAACGATTTGAATTCGATTTGAAAATTAAGCGAATTAGATTCAAAAACGAATCGAATTTCATCTAAAATTTGTGTTTTGTTATTTCGGATTTGTTTAAATTCATTACTATTGTAATTCGGAAATTCGGATACATCTGAAAAATTCAATTTGGAATAAAACTAACCGCACATGTCTAGTTTGCTCACTGCACTGTATCTGTGGAGGAGCAATGCTGTCAGCCTAGGAATGAAAGTGTGTTAGGACAACAGAACCAATGCTCTTTATCAAAATAAAGAGGGTGTTTTTCAGTCCAAACAAAAAAAAAGGGCAGGGAGCAAAGGAAGTTTAGAGGACTTGTAGTGTGTTTCGTGGCAGGCAGGCAGAGCTCCTATATTTTGTTCCCAGAAGCACCTATAGGACTTGAAGTGTGTTAGTCCCATCACACAGACCTACATTTTCTTCCCAGAAGCACCTATAGGACTTGAAGTGTGTTAGTCCCAACACAAAAAAAAAAGCACCTATAGGACTTGAAGTGTGTTAGTCCCATCACAGGAAGCACCTATAGGACTTGAAGTGTGTTAGTCCCATCACACAGAGATCATATATTTTTGTTCCCAGAAGCACCTATAGGGCTTGAAGTGTGTTAGTCCCATCACACAGACCTACATTTTCTTCCCAGAAGCACCTATAGGACTTGAAGTGTGTTAGTCCATCACACAGAGATCATATATTTTGTTCCCAGAAGCACCTATAGGACTTGAAGTGTGTTAGTCTCAACACAGACCTATATTTCCTTCCAGAAGCACCTATAGGACTTGAAGTGTGTTAGTCCCATCACACAGAGATCATATATTTTGTTCCCAGAAGCACCTATAGGACTTGAAGTGTGTTTAGTCCCATCACACAGACCTACATTTTCTTCCCCAGAAGCACCTATAGGACTTGAAGTGTGTTAGTCCCATCACACAGAGATCATATATTTTGTTCCCAGAAGCACCTATAGGACTTGAAGTGTGTTAGTCCCATCACACAGAGATCATATATATTTTGTTCCCAGAAGCACCTATAGGACTTGAAGTGTGTTAGTCCCATCACACAGAGATCATATATTTCGTTCCCAGAAGCACCTATAGGACTTGAAGTGTGTTAGTCCCATCACACAGAGATCATATATTTTTGTTCACAGAAGCACCTATAGGACTTGAAGTGTGTTAGTCCATCACACAGACCTACATTTTCTTCCCAGAAGCACCCATAGGACTTGAAGTGTGTTAGTCCCATCACACAGAGATCATATATTTTGTTCCAGAAGCACCTATAGGACTTGAAGTGTGTTTAGTCCCATCACACAGACCTATATTTCCTTCCCAGAAGCACCTATAGGACTTGAAGTGTGTTAGTCCCATCACACAGAGATCATATATTTTGTTCCCAGAAGCACCTATAGGACTTGAAGTGTGTTTAGTCCCATCACACAGACCTACATTTTCTTCCCAGAAGCACCTATAGGACTTGAAGTGTGTTAGTCCCATCCCACACAGAGATCCTAATATTTTGTTCCCAGAAGCACCTATAGGACTTGAAGTGTGTTAGTCCATCACACAGAGATCATATATTTTGTTCCAGAAGCACCTATAGGACTTGAAGTGTGTTAGTCCCATCACACAGAGATCATATTTCGTTCCCAGAAGCACCTATAGGACTTGAAGTGTGTTAGTCCCATCACACAGAGATCATATATTTTGTTCACAGAAGCACCTATAAGGACTTGAAGTGTGTTAGTCCCATCACACAGACCTACCATTTTCTTCCCAGAAGCACCATAGGACTTGAAGTGTGTTAGTCCCATCACACAGAGATCATATATTTTGTTCCCAGAAGCACCTATAGGACTTGAAGTGTGTTAGTCCCATCACACAGACCTATATTTCCTTCCCAGAAGCACCTATAGGACTTGAAGTGTGTTAGTCCCATCACAAACACTTTAGTTTTTTTTTATTTTTTTATTATCAAACAAATATAACAAAACACTTTAAATTGTAATCCTTTAAAAGGGAACAAATGAGAGAAGTTCAATGTTAGGGTTTGCATACACTTGAAGGCACTGTTCACAAAAAGGCAACATTTGTGGATGCTTTTAAAAACTTTTTCTTGCTGATTGGAATTACAAGATGGCACAAACAATAAATGATCACTTGCACAGCTCTGAGATACAACTGTGTCTACCAATATAATTGTTTGAAATACAAATAGATATCTTTTGGCCATTGTGTCATTTGTGCCCCATATTTAAAGTGTTTATAAAGGCAGGCTGTCCGGGACTTCCCTCCTCATTGGCTGAGACAGCAGCTTGGCTCCATTGGCTCCCGCTGCTGTCAATCAAAGTCAGTGAGCTAATAAGGAGAAAAAGAAGGGCCGAGCCACGGCTCTGTGTCTGAATGGACAAAGGGAGCTGCGGCTTGGTTTGGGTGCCCCCATAGCAATCTGTTTGCTGTGGGGGCAATCAACAGGAGGGAGGGGCCAGGAGCACCGAAGAGGGATTTGAGAAGAGGAGGATCTGGGCTACTCTGTGCAAAACCATTACACAGAGCCGGAAAGTATAACATGTTTATTATTTTTAGAAAATTGAGACCTTATTATCACTTTAAAGACAATGGGGGTTATTTACAAAAGGCAAATCAACTTTGCACTACAAGTGCACTTGAAAGTCCACTGCTAGTGCACTTGGAAGTGCAGTCACTGTAAATCTGAGGGGTAGATCTCAAATGAGGGGAAGCTCTGCTGATTTTATCATCCAATAATGTGCAAGCTAAAATGCTGTTTTTTATTTTCCTTGCATGTTCCCCTTGGATCTACAGTGACTGCACTTCCAAGTGCACTTGCAGTGCAAAGTAGATTTGCCTTTAGTAAATAACCCCAAATGTTACTCTTCTAGACAGTTTATGTTTTAAAGCTGAAGTTTAATCTTCTTCTATTTTGCATGCGCAGCTCACTTTACATGCCAAAGACTACTGGCGGTGGGCCGGTAGGAGTATTTTGCTGCAAAAGAGACATTGCTTCAATAAAGAGCCTACCTGCTCATGGTGAGTAATTGCGGGACTTTTATTCCACTTTATACTTGACAATCAGAAGACAGAAACAACCAGCCCTGCCTCCCGATGGGACAGGGAGAATAAGGCTAGCCATACAAGTTAAGATTTCTTCTGTTCAACTCAAGAAATCAAAAGAGTTCCACATTCAAGGCTAAAGGAAAAGGGAAGGATCCCCTGTGTGGTGGACTTTTAAGGCACACCGTTTTTTACCCAAAAGTAATCTTTAAATAGAGTGTTATTGTAAATACTTAACAAAATTTATTGAAAAAGCAACAACATAAAAATGAATGCATTAGAAGTAAAGTGTCTAAACACCAAACAAAATCAACAAGATATATAAATGCACATCATGATTTTAGGTAATCTCTCAAACCCAACATGTTTCGGAGATACAAATATTTTCCTCCTTCTTCAGAGGTGAGAATACAGAAAAAGAGAACCCTATTATAGGGAATACAATGAGAGAATAGTATATCAGACATCACATCTTATGACAATATGGGATAAAAAGCACAATAGAAAAGGAAAGAGACAGAGAACAGACTTACAGATGTGTATATGATGTGTGTAATGACACTTCAAAATTATTTAAAAACAAAGTTGGACTGTAGTCATGTCTAGATTTCCTTGTCGGAGAACCCCAGAGAGCAAACTCAGGCAGAGAGTTTAAGACACGCCCAAAGTTGTTGGTGTAATCTCCTCCTCCAATGAAGAGTTGTATCTGAGTGCTGCAGCATACGGGGTAAATGCACCAAAGGACCCACTGGGGTCAGCAAATATGTAGAGAGCCCTCTAAATAAAATGTAAATATATAAAAAATATATATATAAGTAACTAAGTATAACATTTTTTGACATATAGCTATATGCACTGAAGACTGTAATACAAAAGAGTACCTGTAGGGGTCAGACCGCTGACAACGTTAAGGGCCTTGAAGTTGTGTATTGTAGACGACTCTAAAAAGAGTTAGATTAAATACACACTATTATAATATGATCTATAGAGGCATTCTAAAATAGTCAAAAGTTCAACATTCAAGGCTAAATATCTTTGGGGGGAATCTTTCCAGCAGCTATTGTATTCTGACAATCCCAGTTACCCAATTGGTGATTGCATCTGATTGGCTGCAGTCACTGTTCAGCTGCAAATTTCATGCCCAGCTCCTTCAATTTTCAGACTTAAGATAGTTGAGTTGGGTGCTTCTAAAAGGGCCACCTGCGGCTCGAATTTAGGCCAATTCAGCAGGAATGGGTAGAAATTCAAGCCATGTGTGGTCAGCATTATACCACGTGAAGCTGTGCCGAGCCTTGATGGAGATGGATGGAGCAGTAGTGCAAGAGATAATTAGATAACCTGTTTAACTCATCTATTCCTGAGTGGTTGAACAAAGCTCTAGCCCTGAACACGGCTTGCACGTCCCCTTATTCCTCTCCAGGCAAATTGCATTGATGATACTCAAAAGGATTTTACTGTGTTCAAATTACATTATCCTTTGGCTCTGGATTTCATATAGTTTTGAATGTCTTTAACTTGCAATTTTAAGGGTATTTATTTATGCTAAATTGAATGTGATTACTGTTATAAAATTACCTTGGCTTGTTTTATTTTAGCAATTTTAAATGATATATTCAGCTTTTATAAAGCCACTGGGGCTAAGCTTGTCATCTGTTTCCCCATCCATGGCTGGACTATTTAGGCAGCTGTTATGTCAAGACCTGGAATCCATGGGGGTTTTGAATTTTCCTGTCTATGTTCCATATTTCGTAATAACTCATTGTAACTGAGCTTAACTTTTCCAGTGTATATGTCCTTACTACATGTTGGTGGGCAAGTGGCATAAGTACAGCAATGTCTCTTCCCTAGTCAAGTTAACAAAGGAAATACCTCATTCCTAATGGTGTTACCTACTACTGCTCGAAAACCAATTTTTCTGGTAGGCAGTGATGGGACATGGTCATTTAGAACCCAAGGCAAACGTGAACCCTCTCATGAGCTTGGGACTAAATCCACAGCATAGGTTTCAGGTCTTGTTCTTTTTGTGCTTCCCCCACTTTTAGGGCAGGTATTGGGCTGCAGGTTGTCTGTTGACCTAAAGGTGGCACTGTGTCCCTTCTTCAGACTGAAAAGAGACCATTGCCCAATGTTATGGGCTCCAGGCAGCCAACTTGGGGAGGCCAGCATCTCTTATTGCAGGGCTCAAAATTTCAAGTCCTGAGCTACTAGCCAGGCCTTAAGGGTTACTCGCCACCAGTTGCCCCGCCCAACCCCTACCCTGCCCCGCCCCTAAACCCGCCCTCATAAATTATCTCATTAAATGACACCTTTAATGTTTTATGCAATTAAGTTATAAAAATATTAACAACCTTAACCACTTGCCGACCAAGCACGTCATATGACGTCCTTGACTTTGAGTGGTGATATCTGAATGATGCGTGCAGCTATTGGCATCATTCAGATATCATTCTTTCCGGCCGGCGATTCTGTGCACCATAAGAACGATCATAGCGGCGGTTCCGCCGCCTGATCGTTCTTATAGGCAGCGGGAGGGGACGTCCCCCCCCTCCCGCCGCCATCCGGTGCTTCTCCGGGCTCTCCCGTGCCATCGGGGGCCCGGAGAAAGAATCGCTCGCCGCCGGATGACGAGCATAGAGATTTCCGGTGACCAGATGGTCACCAGTCATCTCTATGACCGTCGGAGGCCCGGGCGCAACGTTATGACGTCACGCCCGGTACCCGGAAGTAAACAAAGCCGCGATCGCGGCTGTCAGCATGAGATCGGTAAAAAATGTTTTACCGATCTCATGCTTTCCAGCCTGGAGGAGAGATGTGGGGTCTTATTGACCCCACATCTCTCCATA
The DNA here is from genome assembly GCA_028564925.1 of Lithobates sylvaticus. Classification (NCBI taxonomy): domain Eukaryota; kingdom Metazoa; phylum Chordata; class Amphibia; order Anura; family Ranidae; genus Lithobates; species Lithobates sylvaticus. The sequence goes on from CM053030.1 coordinate 476,020,993, forward strand.
AAGAGGACCTGTCACATACATTCCTATTACAAGGGATGTTTACATTCCTTGTAATAGGAATAAAAGTGATCCAAAAAAATTTTTTTTTAAAAAAGTGTAAAAATAAAAAAAATTAAGTAAAATAAAAATAAATAAATAAAAAAAAAAAAAAAATTAAAACGCCCCTGTCCCCTGTAGCTCGCGATCAGAAGCTAACGCACACGCAAGTCCCGCCCGCATATGTAAACGCCGCTCAAACCACACATGTGAGGTATCGCCGCGTGCGTTAGAGCGCGTGCAACAATTCTAGCACTAGACCTCCTCTGTAACTCTAAACTGGTAACCAGTAAAAAATATTAAAGCGTCGCCTATGGAGATTATTAAGTACCGAAGTTTGGCGCCATTCCACGGTTGTGCGCAATTTTAAAGCTTGACATGTTCGGTATCTATTTACTCGGCGTAACATCATCTTTCATATTATATAAAAAAATTGGGCTAACTTTACTGTTTTGTTATTTTTTAATTCATGAAACCGTTTTTTTTCCAAAAAAAAGGCGTTTGAAAAATGATTGCGCAAATACCGTGTGAGATAAAAAGTTGCAATGACCGCCATTTTATTCCCTAGGGTGTCTGCTAAAAAAAACATACTCAATGTTTGGGGGTTCTGAGTAATTTTCTAGCAAAAAAATTATGATGTTTACATGAAGGAAAATAGGCCAAAATAGGCCCGGTAAGCAAGTAGTTAATGTTAATGCAGCCTGTGTCCCCCCCATGTGCAGCCTGTGTCCCCCCCCATGTGCAGCCTGTGTCCCCCCCCCCCCCATGTGCAGCCTGTGTCCCCCCCCATGTGCAGCCTGTGTCCCCCCCCCCCCCCATGTGCAGCCTGTGCCCCCCCCATGTGCAGCCTGTGTCCCCCCCATGTGCAGCCTGTGTCCCCCCCCATGTGCAGCCTGTGTCCCCCCCCATGTGCAGCCTGTGTCCCCCCCCATGTGCAGCCTGTGCCCCCCCATGTGCAGCCTGTGCCCTCCCCCCCATGTGCAGCCTGTGTCCCCCCCCATGTGCAGCCTGTGCCCCCCCATGTGCAGCCTGTGTCCCCCCCCATGTGCAGCCAGTGCCCCCCCCCATGTGCAGCCAGTGTCCCCCCCCATGTGCAGCCAGTGTCCCCCCCATGTGCAGCCAGTGTCCCCCCATGTGCAGCCTGTGCCCCCCCTATGTGCAGCCAGTGTCCCCCCCATGAGCAGCCAGTGTCCCCCCATGAGCAGCCAGTGTGTCCCCCCCCATGAGCAGCCAGTGTCCCCCCCCCATGAGCAGCCAGTGTCCCCCCCCCATGAGCATCCAGTGTCCCCCCCATGAGCAGCCAGTGTCCCCCCCCCATGAGCAGCCAGTGTCCCCCCCCCATGTGCAGCCAGTGTCCTCCCCATTTGCAGCCAGTGTTCCCCCCATTTGCAGCCAGTGTCCCCCCCCCATTTGCAGCCAGTGTCCCCCCCCCCATTTGCAGCCAGTGTCCCCCCCCCCATTTGCAGCCAGTGTCCCCCCCCATTTGCAGCCAGTGTCCTCCCCCCCATGTGCAGCCAGTGTCCTCCCCCCCATGTGCAGCCAGTGTCCTCCCCCCCATTTGTAGCCAGTGTCCTCCCCCCCATTTGCAGCCAGTGTCCTCCCCCCATTTGCAGCCTGTGTCTCCCCCCCATCTGCAGCCTGTGTCCCCCCCCATCTGCAGCCTGTGTCCCCCATGTGCTGCCTACCTGTGGAGGAGAAGAGAGGAGAGCTGCCACTGGGAGATCACAGCAGGGAACATTCAGACTTTTGTTTCATAAGCTGTGAGTGTTCCCCCGCCGTGCGCCGTCACATAAGCTCCTCCCCTTGTCCGGGGAAGTTTGATACAGGTCACCCGTCCTAGGATTGGACGGGTGATCTGTCTATCAAAGTCCCGGAAAAGGGGAGGAGCTTATGTGACGGCGCACGGCGGGGGAACACTCACAGCTTATGAAACAAAAGTCTGAATGTTCCCTGCTGTGATCTCCCAGTGGCGGCTCTCCTCTCTTCTCCTCGCCAGCCCTCAAAAATCACTCGCAAAATGCGAGTGTGCGAGTGTAATTTTTGAGGGCTGTCTTATTGGATTGTAAAATCTTGCAAGACTTGGGTGGCCATCATGGCATTAAGTAAGCATTAAGAAATGCTTAAAGGAAAAGTGCAGGATATAAAACGTAAACATTTATCACTTACCTATGTCAGTGCAACATTAGTCCGATGTTGCAGCTGTCCCCCGCTGGCTCTAAGACTGAGAACTGAGCAATCACATGACTGCAGATCACTCAGTTCTCGTTCTTCACTGAACAGAGAGAGGTGACTGTCAGATTGGAGCGCTGGGCTGTGGAGGGGGCAGGAGCAACTGGTTCAGACTCTAGGCTGCCATCTTCTGGTCAGGCATCTGGGTGGATCCCGACATTTTTGTCAGGGTCCCTTCAGAGCCTGAACCAGCTCTGTGATGTACGCTAAAAGCTCGCATTAGTCTGGTCTCGGCTGAACCTGGGTCACAGGAGTGCAGAAATAAGTGCACTCCTGTGACCCACATGAACAGCATGGCCAAAAAAGCTTTGGCCATAGTTCTCTTTCAAATGCATTTAATCATTAAGGAATGCTTAGATAGCAGTTTCTGCATCATTTGTGGCACCCACAGGGTGGGAGTTAGATTTGAGCACAACAGAAAATTTGGTTTAGTTTCGGTTCGTTGTCATTCGTAAAATACATAATTTCATTCTGTTATATTCCTTATGTTACGTTAATAAGTTTTCGGATAATTTGTTATTTCTGTAGAGTGTCAATATTCGTTATACTGAATCTCGAATCATGACGAATTAATTTGTTATATGCGCTATAATTTCATTCATATTTGTTGAAATTCGATATTTATGTATTTATATATATTCGTGATAATGATTCATAGTTTGGAAAGTCATTTGTTTATTGAATCTATTAACACACACAATGGCAATGTCTCTTCTCCTTGGTCAAATACAATACAACACCCTTCTCACTCAGTTCTCAGGAATGCACTTTGCCAGTAATCCAACCCCAAGCACAAAATTAATCAGCTGATTGGACTGTAAGATTTACTTTGAGTTGCCCTTTTGTTTTATTTGATCTTTAACGAATTACCGAATCATTTCAAATTCATTCATTATATACGCTATAATTTCTATCGTATTAGTTGAAATTCGTTATTTTTTTATTCGGACATTCGGATGCATCCGAAGATGCAAAATTCGTCCGAATTTCGATTTGTTACGAAACGAATTGCACAAGCCTAGTGGGAGTAAATCAGAGATAGAGTCCTGCTTGTTAGAGAGAGAGCAGGAGCAGTGTTATGGAGCTGTGCCTGATCAGGAGGGAAAGGGTAGGTTTTCCCCCTATAGGGTGTCTCCTCCGCCAGCTTTTTGGAACTGTCTCTCACCATCAGTGGGATAAACTGCAAGGACTTTAGGGATCCCAAGGTGACTCAATTATCTGGATACCTCCTTCAAGGCAAGTGCTCTGCATTTGTGGTCTGTAAGCTCATAATATATTGCTGTTGCCTCCCTGGCGGTATGATTATGTCAGATTTTTGCGTCTTAATAGGTACAATTATTTTGCATAGAAATTTGGCGTTTTATATTGTAGGCCTGTAATTCTTAGCAATAACTAAGCATGCTTTACTGCATATACAGACGGATTTTACTGTTGTGGGTTTAGTAACACTTTAAATGCAGTGGCTGCATTTTTCATTTTTACCCCTTATTTTTAACTGATGATGCTGCCAGTAACACACTTCTGGCGACAATGCCCACTTACTGAACTGTATCTATGAAGGAGAAGCTTTGTCATCCTAAGAGAGGACATTTTTTAAGACTGTAGATCATCTCCTTCTCTTCTTGTAAGGGGAGGTGTTCTGTAGTCCATGTAGGTAGCTGGAGGATAAATTAATGTGTACTGTGCTTCATTGTTATTAATTATCAGGTCACAAGATTTCTTGCAAGTATATTTTTGTATGTCTTGAACCTAAATAACAAAACTTTATCTATTGGTTTAACAGACCAACAGAGCGCAAATAAGAGACGTTCATAGTGAGGGTTTACATACACATTAAGCTGTTATATTTACCTTTTATTTCAGGGGTATTTTAAAAGTACACTTTCCCTTTAAAGAGGATCTGAAAACAATTGCTAGTAATTTACTTGTCTGTTAATATTTAAAAAAAATTATACTGTCTGTGGCAAATGATCAGTTCAGTTTATACTCTTGGCATCTTTCCAGGACAGGAAGCAGAAAAACTCTCCCTAACCTCTACGTTTGGCCCGTGCATGAATGCTGCAGTCGGTTGAGTATAACGCACTCACCAAAATAAGCGTAATTGCACAGTAAGTGGTCTGATCCAGGTGATGACTTGCTGCCTGTGACAGAATCACTGGTGTGATGTAACCTCTATATCTTAAAGGCTGTTGGACATTTTTATGTGCACTTAAAAAAAATGTACAGGTTATTGTCACTATATACTCCATATTACTCCCTCCTCTGTGTTATTGATTTTGCATGATTCATCCTTTCAGATGCCTCTTGGTGTCCTCCAGGTCCTGTCTCATGTCCCAGCCTAGTCCCTGAGTTCCCTCATCCTAGCACATACTTGCTGGCATCCCTTTGCCTGAAAGAAGCTGTGCAGCTTGACTTTCACTAACTCCTACTCCCACTCTCTTCTCCTCCTGCCATGTGACGTAGGCCTCCCTGAGTTCCTCCATCAAATCCTCATTTTCCAACAGGATGCACTTCAGCTTCCAAGATCCCAGGCTATGGGAAAACCACTTGCCTAGGTCACCCTAAATGTGAATGGCCCTGTGGCCAGAGAAAAAGCAGTAGCGAACATATTACAGCGCACACATTCAAGAATGACGTTTCCTGCAGGGCTAATTAAAAACACCTGAACATATTCAAAAAAAATACGGGGGTTTGGTCACACTATATGGTTATATAGTGCTAAGCCCACTTACTGCGACAAAGTTCCCCCGAATTAGTGGGTCCTACCCTAGTAATAGAATGAAAGATCCTGCGTCTCAACCATGGGAGCCAAACTCCTCTATGTGGGAGAACTGAAAGGATTCCTCCTATACACTGGTGGCCTCTAAATAAGAGGTAATGAAGAGGGGGAGGGGTGCTCTAACCCAAAAAAACCTGGTCAGGGTTTATTACAACATACAAAAACATATTTGGGAAGCACTCACCAATGCGTTTAAATTCAAGATGGTGCTGCCATAAGACCAACAAGCAATAGCAAACATATTACAGCGCACACATTCAAGAATGACGTTTCCTGCAGGGCTAGTTAAAAACACCTGAACATATTCAAAAAAAATACGGGGGTTTGGTCACACTATATGGTTATATAGTGCTAAACCCACTTACTGCGACAAAGTACCCCGAATTAGTGGGTCCTACCCTAGTAATAGAATGAAAGATCCTGCGTCTCAACCATGGGAGCCAAACTCCTCTATGTGGGAGAACTGAAAGGATTCCTCCTATACACTGGTGGCCACTAAATAAGAGGTAATGAAGAGAAAAGAGAAAAAGCAGGGGACCATAGAGTGCCTGCGATGCCTGACTGTCCTGGAGGTAACCACAAAGTCAGAACTGGAATGCTCAGATCTATCAGGGCAGCCCCAAGATTAGTTCAAGGCCCCTCTGTTTCCTATGGAACCCACAACATTCTATAAAGAGATCTCAGCGATCATCTCCCTGAGAAGTTTAAATGTAGCATCATGCTTAGCATACATGCTGAAACTGCACCCATCCTCTTCTATTGGGCAGTTGAAATCACCACAAGCTCTACTGCTTTGGTGGTGATGAGCTGGGTCCTTAGGGTCTGGAAAAGCTCCAGCCACTCACTCTTCTTTTGGAAAACGTTCACGTTGATGAGCCTAATTGGCTCTCCTGCCCATGAACAGTCTAAGACCAAAAATCATTAAAAAAAGGTATGACCTCTTAGCAACGCACTCTGGAACCAACAAAATAAAATAAAATTTTCATTAAAAAATTAAGTAAATAATTAAAGTGAAGCCTTAAAGTAAAATGTGAAATAAGAAATTAATACATTTCATACTGTGCTCAATAAACCAAATCATGAGATATAAATTACTCATATAAACATATGCATGTGACAAATGATATAAATGAACTTTGTAAATACAACAATAAAATTATAATGGTAAAGTCCATGAACCGCCACCAAACAATTCTTCAATCCAGTGCACAGTGAAAATACAATTCTGTAAATGGGAAAGGTGCGGTCCTCCACCACTCTAGGCAAACATCCTACTCACCAGATGGATCTGACACCCATGACAGGTGTCAAATAAGCAGAGAATGTATATCACAATGTCCCCACCGAATACAAGCGTATGTAGCCAAACGAGATTTGCAGATCAGAAAAAGAAAGAAAAGCTCCTCATAGTGTAGCTTGTAGCCGTTTATTTGAAAAATGTATTCATTCCATTAAGAACACAGAAAATGGAGCCGGTACGCCAAGTTGCGCTCCACCTGCGCTCCAACTACAATGGCAGAAGTGACGTATCACTTACGCAAACCAACGCGTTTTGTCAGCATGTCTGACATCTTCAGGGGTCATGTGATCGACCAAAAGTCGACGACAGAAAAGCTCCTAGACAGACTTAACTGTGAGAAGACCACCCCTGATGATAATTTCTACCTCTGTAGACTTGCAGTTGCCACCTCCAGACCAGAAGGAGGGACAGTGGGTTCACTGGGAGGACAGATGAGTGTAACTCCTAGAGAAGGACAGGACACACTCCTGCAGCATGTAGATATCACTCTGCTGGTAAAAAAAGATATGTCAGCACAGCTTGCCTCTTTGATATGTCCTTGATGCTCCTCACATTCATGGAAAAAATATTAGCCATCATATAAAAGAGATGACAGGCTAGGGGCCCAACTTACCTCCCCTGGAGGGGGGGGGGTGGTGTCACCCAACTTTCCTCCTGCTGAACGGGAGAATTCACAAGATAGTTGTGGTATGGGCAATCGGGTCCAGTAGTCTTCACTGTCTCTCAATATCTCCTGGACCTTTTAGGATGCAAAGGTTATGTAAATTATACCTTGTACAAAGCTGTGCATGGACAGTGTCTCTGCCTTGATTAACCCCCCGGTCAAGGATCATCTTCACGCCGAAGACTTCTGGGGTCATGTGGGGACTCAGCCATCCAGTCTGTTTGCAGACAGCCCCGGCTTGGTTGACACTGATAGGCCAGTGCCAGCCATGGAGGCAGTGGAAGTTTAGACAACTTGATCTGGGAGCTCAGTGGAAAAGGTGGGAGCAGGATTCTTCTTTTTGCTTTTCATCATGTTGATGAGCTTCATTGGAAGTTGCTTCTGGGTCTCTTTGGCTGCTTCCCTCTTGTTTCTCTTTGGGGTCTTCACTCTTTTGCAGCCTCTACAAAAGCCTCTGAGTATATACCACACAAAGGAAGCTACACACAGAGGAAGGGGAGGGTAGATTGCGTTTCTTTTCTTGTGGGGGCTAAGCCTCTAATTCAGTAGCAGCAACAGGTGAAGCTGAACGTAATCAACAATCCTGCACGGCTGAGCAGGCCAAAAGGGCCAAAAGGCTTGGATAGATACAAGTGGGCTTCAACATCCTAACTGGGCAGTAGGGACACCCCTAATGGCTAAAGTCGATACTACTTTTACCTTTGTATGATTAATAAAGATGGTGACCTGTTAACAGACTGTCTGCAATGTTGAGACACAACGGGGTGACAACAAATCTGGGTTTCTAATTTTGGAGAGTAGTTAATTTGCATAAAACAGCCCTATCAGATCTCAAAATCAATAAAAAATATATTATATTTAGACATCTAAACTGCTCTGCCATTGGAGGTTACAGAAGATTTTATCTAGACCGAAAAAAAATTCTATGAACCTGACTATGCAAATTAAGAAACAACAAAAAAAACAAATGTGGCAGGGAAAACATCTTGTAGACCACCTCTGAGAACACGTATGTGTCTTTGCTCTTCTTCAGTATTGCTATTTGTCTGTTGGAGCCCAGGTTCACATTAATGCGATTTGGCATGCAATTTGACATGTCAAATCGCATGCCAAATTGGTGGCTATTGCCGGCAATAGCACCTACCGAATCGGTGGGATGCCACACCGATTCCCAAAAGTAGTTTCTGTACTACTTTTGGCGACTTCTAGTGATATTTCAATAGACATCTGTGCAGGAACCAGCACAGATATCTCTGAAATAACCCCCGAAGTCCGACTGACATATGTTCAGCTGAACTCACACAATTTCAATCCCGCAGCAGTGTGAACCTAGGCTAAAGAAGTTTAAATTCCATGACGCTGGTGCTTGTAGCACATGTGTTGGGGATGAACAAATTGGGCAACTCTTTCATCAGAGGTTAACAAAGACCAAATATTAATTGTTATGAAAATTTCTAACAGCTTCATATGTCATAACGCTCTTATAACAAGCAGTTTAGGGAAAGTATATTAGTGGTATGGAGAAATGGGAGGGATAAAGAGAAGATGTCAAATTAAGATTTAGTCAAGCTTATCATCTTCACAGAATAGACTCCTATAGAGCCAACCAGGGTCGGACTGGCCTACCGGGATACCGGGATATTTCCCGGTAGGCTGCCTGCCCTGGGGCCGCTTTAATGCTGCTGCGCTCCCCTGTTATGCTCCTGTGAACCCGGAGCTGGCCGGGTCTGTGTTCGGCGGCCGCTCCGTAACACGGTCCCGCCCCCCTAGACTGGCTCATGTGATAGTAGATAGAATCCACCTATCACACAGCCAGTCTAGGGGGGCGGGACCGTGTTACGGAGCGGCCGCCGAACACAGACCCGGCCAGCTCCGTGTTCACAGGAGAGATGCCTGTGAGGCTGTGAGTACAGCCGCCCTGTGTGCCTGAATAGGGGGATCAGCAGGGGGGGCCCGGGCTGCATATAGAGGATATGAGCTTTCTATATTCCTCCATACAGCCGCTGAATGCTTGGTTCTCCTCCTCTCCCTCCTCCAAGCATTCAGCGGCTGTATGGAGGAATATAGAAAGCTCATATCCTCTATATGCAGCCCGGGCCCCCCTGCTGATCCCCCACTATCCAACTTCTTTTACTGCCCCTCCCTTCTCCTTGTGCTTCCCCCCAGTGCTCTCCTCCCCCACCAGACTCTCCAGCACCCCCCCCACATTTCCGTCAACCCCTGTTCTTTCTGCCCCCCCCTGCTCTCCCCATCCTTCTCTAGCCCCCCCACAGTGCTCTCCAGCCCCCCACAGTACTCTCCAGCCCCCCGCAGTGCTCCCCACCCCCCACAGTACTCTCCAGCCCCCCGTGCTCCCCCCACAGTACTCTCCAGCCCCCCGTGCTCCCCCCCACAGTGCTCCCCACCCCCCACAGTGCTCTCCAACCCTGCAGTGCTCCCCACCCCCCCACAGTACTCTCCAGCCCCCGTGCTCCACCCCACAGTGCTCTCCACCCCCCACAGTGCTCTCCACCCCCTGCAGTGATCCCCACCCCCCACAGTACTCTCCAGCCCCCGTGCTCCCCCCCACAATGCTCTCCACTCCCTGCAGTGCTCCCCACACCCCCACAGTACTCTCCAGCCCCCCAGTGCTCCCCCCCACAGTGCTCCCCACCCCGCAGTGCTCTCCCCCCCCCCCCCACAGTACTCTCCAGCCCCCGTGCTCCCCCCCACAGTGCTCTCCACCCCGCAGTGCTCTCCACCCCCCCCACAGTGCTCTCCCCCCCCGCAGTGCTCCCCACCCCCCACAGTACTCTCCAGCCCCACGTGCTCCCCCCCCACAGTGCTCTCCACCCCCTGAAGTGCTCCCCGCCCCCCGTGCTCCCCCCACATTGCTCTCCACCCCCCGCAGTGCTCCCTACCCCCCACAGTGCTTTCCAGCCCCCCCATGCTCCCCACCCCTGTTCTTTCTGCCCCCCCCTGCTCTCCAGCTCTCCCCATCCTTCTCTAGCCCCCACCCAGTGCTCTCCACCCCCCACAGTGCTCTCCAGCCCCCTCCGTGCTCCCCACCCCCCACCGTGCTCTCTACCCCCCACCGTGCTCTCTACCCCCACCGTGCTCTCTACCCCCCACCGTGCTCTCTACCCCCCACCGTGCTCTCCAGCCCCGTGCTCTCCACCCCCGTGCTCTCCACCCATATAAAAGGGTATAAAAGAGATGACAGGCTAGGGGCCCAACTTACCTCCCCTGGAGGGGGGGGGGGGGGGGGGGGGGGGGGTGGTGTCACCCAACTTTCCTCCTGCTGAACGGGAGAATTCACAAGATAGTTGTGGTATGGGCAATCGGGTCCAGTAGTCTTCACTGTCTCTCAATATCTCCTGGACCTTTTAGGATGCAAAGGTTATGTAAATTATACCTTGTACAAAGCTGTGCATGGACAGTGTCTCTGCCTTGATTAACCCCCCGGTCAAGGATCATCTTCACGCCGAAGACTTCTGGGGTCATGTGGGGACTCAGCCATCCAGTCTGTTTGCAGACAGCCCCGGCTTGGTTGACACTGATAGGCCAGTGCCAGCCATGGAGGCAGTGGAAGTTTAGACAACTTGATCTGGGAGCTCAGTGGAAAAAGTGGGAGCAGGATTCTTCTTTTTGCTTTTCATCATGTTGATGAGCTTCATTGGAAGTTGCTTCTGGGTCTCTTTGGCTGCTTCCCTCTTGTTTCTCTTTGGGGTCTTCACTCTTTTGCAGCCTCTACAAAAGCCTCTGAGTATATACCACACAAAGGAAGCTACACAAAGAGGAAGGGGAGGGTAGATTGCGTTTCTTTTCTTGTGGGGGCTAAGCCTCTAATTCAGTAGCAGCAACAGGTGAAGCTGAACGTAATCAACAATCCTGCACGGCTGAGCAGGCCAAAAGGGCCAAAAGGCTTGGATAGATACAAGTGGGCTTCAACATCCTAACTGGGCAGTAGGGACACCCCTAATGGCTAAAGTCGATACTACTTTTACCTTTGTATGATTAATAAAGATGGTGATCTGTTAACAGACTGTCTGCAATGTTGAGACACAACGGGGTGACAACAAATCTGGGTTTCTAATTTTGGAGAGTAGTTAATTTGCATAAAACAGCCCTATCAGATCTCAAAATCAATAAAAAATATATTATATTTAGACATCTAAACTGCTCTGCCATTGGAGGTTACAGAAGATTTTATCTAGACCGAAAAAAAATTCTATGAACCTGACTATGCAAATTAAGAAACAACAAAAAAAAAAAAATGTGGCAGGGAAAACATCTTGTAGACCACCTCTGAGAACACGTATGTGTCTTTGCTCTTCTTCAGTATTGCTATTTGTCTGTTGGAGCCCAGGTTCACATTAATGCGATTTGGCATGCAATTTGACATGTCAAATCGCATGCCAAATTGGTGGCTATTGCCGGCAATAGCACCTACCGAATCGGTGGGATGCCACACCGATTCCCAAAAGTAGTTTCTGTACTACTTTTGGCGACTTCTGGTGATATTTCAATAGACATCTGTGCAGGAACCAGCACAGATATCTCTGAAATAACCCCCAAAGTCGGACTGACATATGTTCAGCTGAACTCACACAATTTCAATCCCGCAGCAGTGTGAACCTAGGCTAAAGAAGTTTAAATTCCATGACGCTGGTGCTTGTAGCACATGTGTTGGGGATGAACAAAGTGGGCAACTCTTTCATCAGAGGTTAACAAAGACCAAATATTAATTGTGATGAAAATTTCTAACAGCTTCATATGTCATAACGCTCTTATAACAAGCAGTTTAGGGAAAGTGCATTAGTGGTATGGAGAAATGGGAGGGATAAAGAGAAGATGTCAAATTAAGATTTAGTCAAGCTTATCATCTTCACAGAATAGACTCCTATAGAGCCAACCAGGGTCGGACTGGCCTACCGGGATACCGGGATATTTCCCGGTAGGCTGCCTGCCCTGGGGCCGCTTTAATGCTGCTGCGCTCCCCTGTTATGCTCCTGTGAACACGGAGCTGGCCGGGTCTGTGTTCGGCGGCCGCTCCGTAACACGGTCCCGCCCCCCTAGACTGGCTCATGTGATAGTAGATAGAATCCACCTATCACACAGCCAGTCTAGGGGGGCGGGACCGTGTTACGGAGCGGCCGCCGAACACAGACCCGGCCAGCTCCGTGTTCACAGGAGAGATGCCTGTGAGGCTGTGAGTACAGCCGCCCTGTGTGCCTGAATAGGGGGATCAGCAGGGGGGGCCCGGCTGCATATAGAGGATATGAGCTTTCTATATTCCTCCATACAGCCGCTGAATGCTTGGTTCTCCTCCTCTCCCTCCTCCAAGCATTCAGCGGCTGTATGGAGGAATATAGAAAGCTCATATCCTCTATATGCAGCCCGGGCCCCCCCTGCTGATCCCCCACTATCCAACTTCTTTTACTGCCCCCCCCCTTCTCCTTGTGCTTCCCCCCAGTGCTCTCCTCCCCCACCAGACTCTCCAGCACCCCCCCCCACATTTCCGTCAACCCCTGTTCTTTCTGCCCCCCCTGCTCTCCCCATCCTTCTCTAGCCCCCCCACAGTGCTCTCCAGCCCCCCACAGTACTCTCCAGCCCCCCGCAGTGCTCCCCACCCCCCACAGTACTCTCCAGCCCCCCGTGCTCCCCCCACAGTACTCTCCAGCCCCCGTGCTCCCCCCCACAGTGCTCCCCACCCCCCACAGTGCTCTCCAACCCTGCAGTGCTCCCCACCCCCCCACAGTACTCTCCAGCCCCCGTGCTCCACCCCACAGTGCTCTCCACCCCCCACAGTGCTCTCCACCCCCTGCAGTGATCCCCACCCCCCACAGTACTCTCCAGCCCCCCGTGCTCCCCCCCACAATGCTCTCCACTCCCTGCAGTGCTCCCCACCCCCCACAGTACTCTCCAGCCCCCCGTGCTCCCCCCCACAGTGCTCCCCACCCCGCAGTGCTCCCCACCCCCCCACAGTACTCTCCAGCCCCCGTGCTCCCCCCCACAGTGCTCTCCACCCCGCAGTGCTCTCCACCCCCCCACAGTGCTCTCCACCCCCCGCAGTGCTCCCCACCCCCCACAGTACTCTCCAGCCCCACGTGCTCCCCCCCCACAGTGCTCTCCACCCCCTGAAGTGCTCCCCGCCCCCCGTGCTCCCCCCACAGTGCTCTCCACCCCCGCAGTGCTCCCTACCCCCCACAGTGCTTTCCAGCCCCCCCATGCTCCCCACCCCTGTTCTTTCTGCCCCCCCTGCTCTCCAGCTCTCCCCATCCTTCTCTAGCCCCCACCCCAGTGCTCTCCACCCCCCACAGTGCTCTCCAGCCCCCTCCGTGCTCCCCACCCCCCACCGTGCTCTCTACCCCCCACCGTGCTCTCTACCCCCACCGTGCTCTCTACCCCCCACCGTGCTCTCTACCCCCCACCGTGCTCTCCAGCCCCCGTGCTCTCCACCCCCGTGCTCTCCACCCCTGTTCTTTTTGTCTCCCCCCACCAGTGCTCTCACAAGCTCCCCCAGTACTCTCCACTCCCCCCTGCATTTTGCCCCCACCGTGCTCTCTACCCCCACCGTGCTCTCTACCCCCCACCGTGCTCTCCAGCCCCGTGCTCTCCACCCCCGTGCTCTCCACCCCTGTTCTTTTTGTCTCCCCCCACCAGTGCTCTCACAAGCTCCCCCCAGTACTCTCCACTCCCCCCTGCATTTTGCCCCCACCCATGTGCTCTCCAACCCCACCAGTGCTCTCCAGTCCCCCGTGCTTTCCACCCCTGTACTTTCTGGCCCCCATGGGTGCTCTCAAGCTCCCCCCATTGCTCTCCACTCCCCCCTGCTCTTTGTACCCCCCAGTGCTCTCCAGCCCTGTTTTTCTGCCCCCCCCAGTGCTCTCAAGCTCCCGTCCAGTGCTCTTCGCCACCCCACACTCTTACCCCCCCAGTGCTCTCAGCCTCCCGTGCTCTCCACCCCTGTTATTTTTGCCCCCCCCCAGTGCTCTGCCCTCCCCACCCCTGTGATCTTCACCCCCCCCTGCTCTTTGCCCCCACCCATGTGCTCTCCAGCCCCGCCAGTACTCTCTGCTCCCCCTTCTCTCCAGCTCCCACCCAGTGCTCTCCACTTCCCCAGGACCAGGTGACAGGCTGACTGGGGCCGGAAAGTGAGGACGGCTGAAGGTGCAGGTGGCCCGGGACCACTCCATCTCACAGCAAACAGATCCTCTGGGAGGAACACTGTCCCCATCCAAAACGAGAACAGCCCCTGCCTGCTGCTGGCCATCATGGATATCCTGCTGGCATGCAAGGTACTGTACCCGAGCATCAACAACACACCTTCCCACAGACAGGGACTGCAGACTGGGACATGGGGCACAGGAGGGGCTGCAATGATGGGCACAGTGAGGCTGCATTCATGGGCACAGTAAGGCTGCATTCATGGGCACAGTGAGACTGCTTTCACGGCACAGTAAAGCTGCATTTGATGGGCACGGTGAGGCCGCAATGGTGGGCACAGTGAGGCCGCATTCACGGGCAGAGTAAAGCTGCATTTGATGAGCACAGTGGGGCTTCATTTGATGGGCACAGTGAGGCTGCATTTGATGGGCACAGTGAGGCTGCATTTGATGGGCACAGTGAGGCTGCATTTGATGGGCACTGGCGAGGCTGCATTTGATGGGCACTGGCGAGGTTGCATTTGATGGGCACTGGCGAGGCTGCATTTGATGGGCACAGTGAGGCTGCATTTGATGGGCACCGGTGAGGCTGCATTGAGCTCTTGTATCATGTCTGCAGTCTCTGACCATCTCCTCTCCTGTCAGAGTGGGAGCGCCGCCAGGATGGGGGTCATGGGAGAAGTCAGACGTGTGTGGACTGTAGAGAGGAGACTATAGGATAGAACCAGAGCCACCAAGCTGGAGCCGACTGACTGAGCCCTGCTTGGTGCACCTGTGAGGGGGCCAGTGACAGCACCGCCAGGCCAGTCTGAAGGGGGTCACTGATGTAAGGGGGGAGAGAGTACAATAATGTAAGGGGGCACTGATATAAAGGGTTTCCCTCTTATATCAGTACCCCCCCCTTACCTTAGTGTATTCTTTCTGCGGAAGGTGGTCCCCCTCCCCCCACGTTCTGAGTTCCTGGGGTCTCCCTTGATGATTGACCACTTTTAACTGGAATTTGCTTATATATATCCCTATGTGATTTCATATCTGTCTTTTTTATATATAATACACTCTTCAAATGTGCTTTAAAATGTCTGGTTTTCCCTTTCTTGAACCAGAAAATAATGACGTTATGCTGTTGCGCTGGTATAATAATGCTGTGGGGCTGGTATGAAATTTTTTCAGGGCTGAATTTTATTCCCAGTCCGGCCCTGGAGCCAACAAGTGAATTCAATGTTTGACATTTGCTGCAAATGTAGAGGGTCCTCAGAAATTAGCTTCTAATTCAACATCAATAGATTCTGGACTGATATAGATACATGAATGCCGATTAATAATACACTTAATAATACACCCTGGGGCTAATTTACAATTGGAGTGCAGACACCAAGCAAAGCTTATTAATAAAGTGAAGCTGAGTTCACCTTGTATAACCACTCATGTACAAGGGAAGTAAAAAAAAAAGGCATTTTTTCATGCACAATTCAATGATCGAAGTGAGCATAATTTGATCGTATTTACTAAGCTCAGTGAACACTTATCTTGTATTGTGAACAATCTGTAGCGTAAACAGTAATTGTAGTAAAATTACCCCACTAATTCAGCTGAGATTTAGATCAACCTAATGAGTAGTTCTAAAAATTGTAATTTGGGGTCCAATGAAGTATATTATAAACATTTTTGTTTGCAAAAAACTAATGAATACATCCCTTAGAAGAGAAGGCCCATTATATTTTCTACAAATTTCCATCACAGACGTTTAGTTCATGTGGGTCATGGTAAATAAATGTTAAATTAAAAAAAGGGAAAATTAGTGAAATAAAAACAACAAAAAACCTTTAAAGTGCAGAGAATGAACAACGTATGTCCTGTATGTTGCAGACCATTTTCCATCTCTGTCTTTTTTTTTCTTCCAGCAGGATAGTCAGCGGAAAGAAAAGTTTATTATCTGAGGAAGAGATGAGTCTTTCTGTAAAATAAAATCCTACTGATGACATAACATAAACAGAAATGTGATTCCACAGCATTTTATGATAAAACTCAATGGCCTTATTCAGTAAACAATACAAGGAAAAATGCACTAGGTGTAGAATGCAATAACCTGCAGCAGGGTGAGGTCCCCAACAGATTTCCCCATCAACACAAATTAGGTGGATGGAGGAAGGACATTATATTTTTAGAGTAGTACCTGCTGCTACCAGAATACACTGATCTGTGGCTGTAGCCACTAATCGATAGAAATGTATGGAAACATGTTCAATAATGAACTTCTGTCGAGCAGGAAAGTCCACACACTGATCGAAAATCAGCCAGTCTCTTTTGGACCACCCAAACTCCAATCATTGTATGGTCAGCTTTAGTCAGAATTTCTCACCTTTAGTGGTGAGGCTCCTGTCAATGAAATGCTTTATAGTCTGTGATACACTGGAAGGGGCAGGGGGAAGAAGGATGTAGGAAAAAGCACGGTTGAGTGCTTTCCCCTTCAAGGGAAAGGGTAGAACGCAACTGAACCCCTTGATAGGGAAAGAGTTGGAAATCACAACAGGATATGGTCACATCATTGAACCCCAGTACCTTCCTGTTACACCCAATACTAGGATGAGTGAAGTTTGAGTTCATATATATTCCCAACATTTCACCATATTTTTGTAGAAAGGACTATGGGCTCTTTCTAAGTCCAATCAGCTGCTGGATTGGTCATTCGCCACACTGCAGCACTCGTACACAAAGGGGCAGGATGCTTGTGGTGTCAGTGCCCTTATATGGACACTGTTACATAAACTCATCTTTAGTTAGCTTTACCAAATTACCAAAATACCTGTTTTCTGCCATTAATAAAAAACTGCAGCTCCCTAGCTCTCACATTTGATCTGATGCCTAGGCAGCCTTGATCACATGGTTTCTTGCCTTCATAACAAATAATATGTAATAAAGCAAAAGACTGAATTTAAAAGAAAAGAGAAAAGCTTAGAAATGTAGAATCTTTCAGGCCTCACTTACTTGAGAATCACATATCTACACACTTCTTGTACTCACAGGTTTGGTCACAAAAGATGCATTATAATGGCTTTTCTTTAAACTTTGCTGAAGCATCAAAAAATCAATTCCATAATTCCACATGGTTGGCAATAATGTCTAGTATGCATGATATGTATAAAAGACACTTGGATGAGTGTAAGAACAGTGTAAGAACTTAAACCTTACATAAGTCCACTAGAATGTGATAAGCTACTACTAGCTTCTATTCAAAACTGGTCTTTACTTGTACTTCAAGCTACTAGTACAGTTTTTTTTTTGCAAAGTTGCAACGACCACCATTTTTTTCACTAGGGTGTCTGCTAAAAAAACATATATAATGTTTGGGGTTTCAGTGTAATTTTCTAGCAAAAAAATTATGATTTTTACATGTAGGAGTGAAGTGTCAGAATTGGCCTGGTAGGCAATTAGTTAAGCTGTACCCAGCTGTACCCCCTTAGCGGCAGCTGTCTCCAATAGCAACCATGACTCACAGTAAACACAGAGATTGACTGAATGAGTCCATCCGGATGGTTTCCCAGACTCTCCACAGCTTCCCCATATAGCATAGTAACCTTTAGTATGTAGCGAGGTCCCAGGCCTCCTTTAGTCTAATGAGAACCTCCAGAGCCAGAGACAGCTGACATCCTTCTATATAGAGTGGGTTAAAAGGCATGGTGGGTGTAGTGCAAGATAGATTCATGGGCGCCAGACACTTCTTAAATGCAAAGAGATTTATTTTTCTCTTCGACAGAACGGTGAGAGAGAGTTAGCGCCAGAACACCCTTAGATAGTTGTAATGTTAATTGGCAGACTCCGAGACTTCTACAGGTAGACAGCCATGCAGGGAAAGGCACCCAGCAAGACACCACATCTGCATGTGTAGGAGCGCTGTCTCCTATGGCAACAGTCTTATAACAGTTTCTAACAAAAGTTGTAACGAACTTCTATACTTCCTCTACAATCACTTCTTGTAGATCTTCACTCCACTGAGCTCCCAGTCTCTCTCACTAGACTTGCTGATCCACTGCCACTGGATCTTCTGAGCTCTTCCAACCTTTTCACCTCAGTATCTTCCTCAAGTGTTACCCCTGCGTGCCTGCTGGGTCTCTAGATTGGCACTCACAGACACTCCTCAAGCGTCACCCCACTGGCCTGCTCGGTCCCTGGCTTGGCACACAAGGCTGCTCTGCAAGCGTCACCTCCGCTGGCTGGGTCCATGGCTTGACACCTGCTGAAGTTTCCCAATTCTTCACCGTCCCCGGTTGGTGAGAATACTGCTTCGGTACTTGCTTCAGCTACTCACTGTGGTCCCTGGTAATAAGGTGGTTGGACCCTCAGTGGCGACAACTTCCCCTCTACCTCCGACCACGACAGATTCTCTGGCCAGCAGAACTGACACTTCTGGTTGGACTGCAAGCTGCAGTCCCAACCCTACGCTGCTCTCTTGCTTCTGTATAGGCCCTCAGACAGCCTAGCACCCAGATGTACCCAGGATAAGCCCAAACTCCGGCCTAGCAGCCCGGCCAGCCAAACACATGTCCACACACAGAACCCAGATCACCTCACTCCATCCAAATATATAGGTTCTCCCAGCAGGCAAAGTGGCCAAAGAAAACCCCTGCCCATTGGCTGAGACACCCCATATACACCTAATCTGTCCTTACATCGCCCTTTTTCTTATCTAATGTCACCAGGTACCCGGCCACACAGCGACAGAAGAGAGAAGTGCAGCAATTCCAGACTTAGGGTGAAATCAATTGATCCCTAACAATTGGCCAAGGCAACTATACCTGGCAGGTTAACTTAGGAGCAACCCTGCCTAAACTTCAGGGTGCTACAAGTACTTTATCCCAGGTCTTCATCGGGTCCTTCTGTATCGTTTAGCAGGCTCAAAATCTCAGAGCCTCAAGCACTTGGTTAGGCCTCAGGCTTTAGGCCTAGTACTCACAACTGCTCCATGCACACCCACACCAGGCAGATCCTGGGTGGAAGAAAGTGATCCCCTGACTCTCCCCAAACATTTATACCCTCTCCCAGCATGCATCAGTGGCCAGGAAACTCCTTCTGGTTGGCTAAGAGAAGCATAAATATTCATAAGCTGGTTTTACTGTAGCTCATCATACTAATACCAGAGGTACCAGTGACACCCACTGGCAAAAAGAAAAAAGAGCTACAGCTGCACTGGATTTAGGGGAAACTTAAATGATCAAATAGACTACAAATCAGCTGACTTACCTACCACCCAGCAAAGCTAAATTTGACCAGTAGCCTCTGTGTGGGACAAGGGGGCTACATTTGCAACAGGTTTATATATTAGAATGCTGGCTTTAAGAACGTTTGGAGTTAGTATGAGGCAAAATGTGTCTAGCTATGCCTATCCCCACCAAGGATAGCTTTCGTTGTGTGGCAAAGCTAAATATATTATGTAGGAAAATTTTGTGTTGCCCTTAGCAACCAATCAGTTGCAAATGTAATTTCTACAATAAAAATAAAAACAACACCACCATATTTAAATTTAAACTGTATGTCTTGTTAAAAAACACATACGCACTACATTCTGAAATACATGCACATTTTCCATGTTTTGTTCTCATTATAAAAACACCACAAATACAGAAAACTGCCCGATGATCCTGTCAAAATCCAGACAGCTCACATTTACCTGTAGTAAGCTGACTATGCTGCTCTAAAATCCCAAGCAGTCTTGTCAGCCCTGCCTGCATTCAGCCCTGCAGGGAAGAACTAGAGAAGAGCTAGTAGTCCTGCTTGGGACTTCAGTGCAGCAGAGGCAGCGTAGTCAGCTCACTACAGATATTTATGAGCTCTCTGGATTTTGGCGGGATCAACGGGTAGTTTTCTGCACTTGTGGTGTTTTTAAAAACACCAAAACATAGGGAAAATTGGCATGTATTGTAGAGATGTAACTAGAAATGTTTTATTTTTATACACTATACACTATACACTATACACTTTATGCATTACAATTTGGCTTCCTCTAGATGTAGAAATCTGTATAGATTTCCATCTGGCCTGCCTATAGAGTGCGGTTACACTCTCATTTTGTTGTTATTTCTGCAGTGCAAAGTTGAAAAATGAAACAAATATTCTGGTTGCTATGAGCTACAAGACATTTTCTTGTTAGCACACTTTTCATACAGAAGTCCCTAAGTGCTTTTCTCACAAATGTGGTTGTTTTTCCTGAAATTGCTCTGTGAAATTGTTATATTACACATTCGGTTTACATGCAAATAGCTGGTATTGGAGTTTCTCTTTGATTAAGTGGAAAATTGCTACTTAGATGGAATATACATATGTTTCGGGAGCAGAAGCATTCAGACTTCCATTACTAGTGAGTGTGTTTCTCACTTCCAAACTGGTTACCTGCCACATGCTTTGCCTGAACTGTACAGCAAGGAATCATTTTAATTATACTGAACATCTATCTGTATCTGACAAGCTCCTCGGGGTAACAATGATTGATATTGTTGATGTGCTCTTGGAGAGGCAAGCCAGGGACCGCCAAGATCTCTTGAATATTTTTAAGAATCTTTTTAAGTTTGCCGCTTGTTACAAAGAGCTGCCGTGCCTTGCTGTCATGTATTGAAATCTGGAAAGGAACAGCACAAAACCTGAACATTATTTCGTACAATGCATACAGGCTCTAGCAAGACCACCATTAGACATCATGGGGCCCAATACAGCTTGCCTGGCAGGGCCCCCTGCCACCCTATCCCCTTGGTTACCTAGAAGAGAAAAACAAGGTGATGTGCTCAGTGCACCGCAGAAAATTGTGGTTGCGGCAACAATATGTAAGACAAAATGTAGCGGTGGTGGTATGTAATGCAGAGTTCAGAGGTCAGTCGCATATAATGCA
Source organism: Lithobates sylvaticus (assembly GCA_028564925.1). NCBI lineage: Eukaryota > Metazoa > Chordata > Amphibia > Anura > Ranidae > Lithobates > Lithobates sylvaticus. Next base: position 476,042,026 of record CM053030.1, read on the forward strand.
GAGTTGGCAGATCAGTAGTGAATAATGCAAAGAGCAGCACTCAGGAGTAAGTAACACACAGTTAAGTAGTATGTAACACACAGTGCAGGGGTCAACAGTAATGTCTGATACACAGTCTGTAATGGTGTGACCTTTGGATGTAGTATACAACACTAGTCTGGCCGCTGGACAAATTATTGGTGGTGATAGATCCCCACTTTCTGGGGTATTTATTTTGTGTTCTCTGATCTATAAAACGATTCCCCCTTCTTTTTGGCTAACCAGTTTGGATTTGATCAGTGGACATGTATCCATGTTCTTTTTGGAATTTCCATTAGATATAAGGAATTTTATACAGGTTTCCACTGAGGAATCAGTTCCTTGGAAACATAGTTGTGATTGTTACCTTATGACCCTTTTATGTGGCATCTGTTGGCATCCTTTGTGTTCATCTTTGACCACTATGGGGATTGATGCAGGGCGTTTGCATCCACAGAAGTTTTCACCTTATTATTCTAATGTTTAGCTCATCTACTTCATCAAACTCCTTGAAGAAGATGACTAAAGTTGAATCGCCTTAGAACAGTATTCGCTAGCAGGGGTTCTCTTTGACCCCCCATGTGGATTGATGAGTTTGATGACTGTCATGTGATTTTTTTTTATAATGTATGGTGTGATTTACTGTGACCTTTGGTCTGTTTTTTATTCCATTTTTACAATAAAATGTATTTATTTTATATTGTAACATTTTTGTGGTGCCTATAAAATCCCATTGTTTATTTCATATTCATATTATGTTTAGGGATGTGGCACCTTTTATTTTGGGGGGGGGGGGGGGGCATAGTTTGACCATTTTTTCAACAGTAGTATCTAACACAGAGTGGAGGGGTCAGAAGATAGTAAGAATACCTTTCCAGAAGTGACTCAGAATATACAGGGAAATAGTATATGGGAAATAAACCTTAAATTTGTTGGGCAATTGAAAAAAAAATTTGGAGAAACAATAAAAAACGGTAAAAATGATGATCTCCCCAGTGGTCGGCTTCAGGGGATAGGTACTTTGTTGTAAATTAAAAAAACGCGGTACAGGAGATGGTTGGAGGCTGCAGAGTGTGGACATGGTACAAGAGGTGGTTGGAGGCTGTGGACATGAAACAGGAGGTGGTTGGAGGCTGCGGACATGAAACAGGAGGTGGTTGGAGGCTGCAGAGTGCGGGCATGGTACAAGAGGTGGTTGGAGGCTGCGGACATGATATTGGAGGTTGTTGGAGGCTGTGGAGTGCGGACATGGTACAAGAGGTGGTTAGAGGCTGCAGACATGATACAGGAGGTGGTTGGAAGCTGTGGATTGCGAACATGGTACAAGAGGTGGTTGGAGGCTGCAGACTTGATACAGGAGGTGGTTAGAGGCTGCAGACATGATTCAGGAGGTGGTTGGAGTCTGTGGAGTGCGGACATCGTACAAGAGGTGGTTAGAGGCTGCAGACATGATACAGGAGGTGGTTGAAGGCTGCGGAGTGCAGACATGGTACACAAGGTGGTTAGAGGCTGTGGACATGATACCAGAGGTGGTTGGAGGATGAGGACATCACATACTGTAGATATAGCAGCCATGGGTGGATGGATGGTGCAGGGGTCCGGTCTCCAGGACTCAGTGTGGCTGTGCTCACAGTGGAGTGGTGGGAGTCTCCCTCCAGAAGCCACGGATGGATCCATGGCTGCTGGAGAGAGTCTCCCACCACTCCACTGAGCACAGCCGCACTGAGTACTGGAGACCGGACCCCTGCACCATGCAACATGGATGATGCAGGGGTCTGGCTGTATACAGCTATATATACACTCACCTTCCTTCCTGTATATAGAGACCTTCCTCCATCATCACTTATATACATCATCTGTCCTGTATACAGCTAATTATGACATTTTTTTTATTTGATTTCTTCATTTTCCAAAACAGACAGAAAATCACAACTTCAAAAAGCTCGCCATGTCTCTTAATAAATGCCTTAGACTGTGTCCTTTCCAAAAAGGGGTCATTTGGGAGTATATGTACTGTGTAAGGCCTCAAGAAATGAGACAGGCCGTCAGTACATCAGAAGTGATCAATTTTAAAATATATACTGTAAACCATAGTTTGTAGACACTATAACTTTTACACAAAGCAATATATAAAGGCTTATTTTTTTTTTATTTTTTTTTTACAAAACATGTAGCAGAGTACATTTTGGCATAAATATATCAATAAATCAGATTTCATTGAATATGTTTTATGACAGAGAGTTGAAAATATTGTTTGGCGCTTATATAATAAACAAATAAACCACAAAGCCCACCTAACGCGCATAGTCGATTTGAAGGTACATAGTCACTATAAGGATTGGGTAGGCCTGGAAAATCTAGTCTCGAACTCTGACCTACGATACCTACCGTGGACAGCTAGGGAACATATCTCCCCCCGGCCTTAACACATCCACTTATAGGACCCACTCCTAAAGTGTTTAGCAGAGTATGCGCCAAATACACGATTTCCGCAAAAATATGCCCAATTACCCCAATCCGCAACAACCCGGACTTTCCTCCGGGTTTGGTAAGGGCCTTTGTGGAGGCAGAATGGCCACATCCTGAGATTCTAGCTAAGCATTTCTTCTGTAGAGGCTGCTTCTTGCACCAAACAGAACTGGCAAATCTCTCCAATACGGGCTTGTTCTCGCTGTGGCACCATCTGCAGCTTAAGCACTTTCTTGACGACCCAGCACGTAGAGGAGATTTCGCTAAATCCCGACTATTTTTGAGTCACTGTGCTCAAGCTCCTTTCCACAGAGGCACGTAATTTCAGAACTTTACGCTTCAATGCATGAGAAAGCGCCGGTTACCTTACGCTCGGAACGGGCATACTGGGAGTCGGCGCTTGACACAAAGATAGAGGAGAGAAGCTGGGACAGGATCAATTTCTATCTCCACCTCTTTGAACGTCCCAGTACAAGAAAATGGATACAAGCTTAGGACACGCTGGTACAGAACTCCAGACATAATACATAAATTCTCACCCACTGTGTCGGATCAATGCTGGCGGTGCAGAAGGGAGACGGGCTCTTTCCTTCACATATGATGGAGCTGCCCGGCACTGCAACCCTACTGGCAGAAAGTACACGAAGTTGTGACGAAGGTGTCCTCTCTCCTGTTAGAGTATTCCCTGGCTCAGTATCTTTTACACTTATCTGAAATACCTAAAAAACAATACCACAAATCGATCACGTTTCATATGATCAATGCGGCTAGGATGTGGGTACCAATTCATTGGAGATCCACATCCGTACCGACATTGTCTGAATGGACCCACCGGATCAATCGAGTTGCAGAGATGGAGGAGCTGATCTATACCTCACTAGACAAAATAGCTACCTTCACAGCGACATGGGGGAGCATGGATATCCTTCAAGGCCTCCCAGCCATACCAAGAACTCACAAAGAACATAACCAGAAGCTAAACAGCAAACCCACATAAACAAAACCTATTGGCTAAACTCAGTACCATGCCAATGGTGACTCACATAGATGGTCCTCAACATGGACGATGGAGAGGGCAGCTGGTGATGGTCTCACCCCCTCTCCCTTCCTTCTGCAGCACACCACCTCTAAGACCACTACCATTGCCTCAGGTACTGGACGAGCCACGCTGTCTGTGTCTATGGATGCAGGCAGTGTGGCTCGGGAGTGAGCCCACAGGTGTGCTCCCAAAGCAAGCGGCTTACTATGGGGGCACATCATGAAAAGGAGGAGTCAGGAGGCCAGCAGGAGACCTGGGAAGAGAAGGATTGGGGCCTTCCATTGCACAGAGCAGGTAAGTATAAACCTGTTTGGTATATTTTTTTAAATAGCATTTGCAATTGTTATGGCTGAAATGCCTCACGCAAAAAGTCATGAATCTGGGAACCGCCCCAGTGTGAAAGCAAACACTGCAAAGAATGGGAGGCGGTTTTCAGGCTCTTTTTAGAGGCTATTTCTAGCACTAAAACACCTGAAAACTGCCTCAGTGTGAAAGTAGTCTTACTGACACTATTAGAATGGATCACAAGGCTGTATGAAGATTTATGAAGAAACATTTATAAGGATAATTCTACGGAGAATACAGCAGAGAGATATGTAAATAGCCAATTGATAATCTGTTGCAAGAGTGTGCCATATGGTCTATACATACTTCACTCACTATAATCAGTGTCAGTCTGTATGCCAAATAAACAGGGACCCCTTCGTAGTTCATGAAGACTACTTTTAGATGAATGTTTACTCCATGAAAATGTTCTAGATTATAAAATGTTATCTGTTGGCAAACGCTCAAAAGCACACTTAATACATATACAATCTAAAATGTATGTAAAGCATTAAAAAAAAAAAAATGGAGTGGGGAAGGGCTAGACCCCTTGTCAGATGTTTATTGCTGTCTGTGTTCCCTGCTGGAACCCCTCAACTTGTCCTTGAAACCATTTTCTCCATGACAAAAAGTAATGCAAGGTCCAAAATGTTTGAGTGGTCACCAAAGCAAGAAGTGAGGGAAAATCCTCCATTTGCAACATCTATTCCAATGACAACTCTCTAAGGTGAAAATTCCATTCGCTATGGAGAGATTTCCTGTTCAACACAGAAAGGGAATAGAATCTCCCTAGGGGGACACAGGCAGCAAATAAAAAAGAAAAAAAAAACCTGATAGGAGTTTAAAGTAGAGCTATAGGCAAAACATAGTTGTTTCATTTTGGATAGAGCTAGGGAGGTTACAACCTTTTTTTTTTTCATCCTCTGTGTCCCATTGTGGAGATTTCCCTTCACTTCCTGTCCCATAGCCTTACAGGAAGTGAGAAGAAATCCCTACAAATTAAGGGAATTCCTTGAGGACCAACAGGTCACCAGAAGTAGTGTCCCCAGTGGAAGATATTCCCTCCATTACTTTTCTGGGGACAACCCAAAATTTGGGATTTTTTTTCACTTTCACTTTCAATGATAATAGTAAACAGGACAACTAGAGAGAGTGAATCTCCTTACAGGGGCACAGACAGCAAAAAAAAAAAAACTCTCCACTCTATCTAAAAAAGTTTGACCTTTATTTTTACTTTAACCCTTAATCCATAATCTATCTAAAAGTTTTAGCTTTACATGCACTTGAAAGGTAAGTTACACTTAAAACATATTTTAGTTTTGTGCAGCTTCCAGAAACTTCTGAGAGAAGGCAGTAGTCCTCATTTCCCAGATTAGTTTTTTTTTTTTTTAGATTAGTATCTCAAAGATGCTGTCCAGTGAACAGTTTCTGCACCTTTAGTTTATCGACAGTATGAGAGTTAATGGAAGAGAGTCCGAATTACAGCCAAACAACTAGAATTCTCAGACAGAGCTCTTGACCATCCAAGGTTCTATGTTTCTCTCATGATGTGTTTACTTTAATAAGGAGGCCAGTATAAATAAGACTGTACACAAAGATAGAAAATATAGATAATGAAATCCGCCAATTGTGTCTTTTTAAAACTCCTGTAAAATAAATAGGCGGATTATGTTCCAGAGCGCCATGGCAGTTTTCTTGTAATCACTAACCCATCCAAAAGGAGCATTCAGATACAAAGGAAAAGTCACATAATACAATAAGCCAAGTGGGAGGAGCCATGAGACAATAGGAAGAGCCAAGGGAGCCAATAAGCCAAGTAGGAGGAGTAGACAGACAAAAGGGAAGAGCCAAGTAATCCAAGAAGGCAAGAGAGAGAAGCATTCAGTCACAAGGGAAGAGACAAGGAATCCAATAAGCCAAGTGGGAGGAGCATCCAGACACAAGGAAAGAGCCAGGGAATCCAATAAGCCAAGTGGGAGGAGCACTGAGACACAAGGAAAAATAAAAAGAATCCAACAAGCCAAGAGGGAGGAGCATTCAGACACAAGGAAAGAGCAAGGAAGTCCAATAAAGCAAGCGGAAGGAGCATTAAGTCACAAGGGAAGAGCCAATGAATCCAATAAGCCAAAAGGGAGGAGCATATAAACACAAGGAAAGAAGCCAAAGAATCCAATAAGCCAAGCAGGAGGAGCATTGAGACAAGGGAAGAGCCGAGTAAGCCAATAAGCCAAGTGGGAGGAGCTTTCAGACACAAGTAAAAAGCCAAGTAAGCCAATAAGTCAAGTGGGAGGAGCACTGATACAAAGGGAAGATCCAAGTAAGCCAAGTAAAAGGAGCATTCAGACAAAAGGGAAGAGCCAAGTAATCCAATAAGCCAAGAGGGAGGAACATTCAGATGCAAGCGTAGAGCCAAGTAATCCAACAAAACAAGTACAAGGAGCATAGAGACAAAGGGAAGAGCCAAGCAATCCAATAGAGGGAGGAGCTATCAGACACAAGAGAGAGCCAAGGAATCCGATAAGCCAAGAAGGAGGATCACTGAGACAAGGGAAGAGCCAAGGAATCCAATAAGCCAGGCAGGAGGATCATTGAGACAAGGGAAAAGCCAAGTAAGACAATAAGCCAAGTAGGAGGGGCATTCAGACATAAGGGAAGAACCAAGTCATCCAATAAGCCAAGAGGGAGGAGCATTCAGACACAAGGGAAGAGCCAAGTAATCCAACAAAACAAGTAGGAGGAGCATTGTGACAAAGGGAAGAGCCAGGGAATCCAATAAGCCAAGAGGGAAGAGCTATCAACCACAAGAGAGAGCCAAGGAATCTAATAAGCCAAGTAGGAGGATCACTGAGACAAGGGAAGTGCCAAGTAAGCCAATAAGCCAAGTAGGAGCAGTGTTGCCAACCTAACAGATTGGAATTTACTGACACTACACACAAAATTTACCTGCACAGCCAAGTTTTTACTGGCATTTCCAAAAGTTACAAAATTACAGTTGTAAGTACAAATTTCACTATTTAGGCTACAAACAAGTACAATATGTAATTAGCAATGTGATTAAAGGTAGATAATAAGGAAAAAAACATGTTTCTTATTTTATTTTCGATATAGTAAGTAAGTAGCTCAGGGACAGGACTCAGGAGGGCAAGAAATTAGAATGGGCGGCACACACATGAAATTGACTCTCACAGTGATACTGACAGCAGTGTGCGGCAGTAGAGATTACCGACATGACACGTCCCCTCCAGAGTCACAGTGACAGTCTCTGTCCAAGCCAGGTGGTCCCTCCAGTCCAAACAGCACTGATGGTCCCGCTCCTGGCCTGCCTTGCTCCCATCCTGCAGACCCATACACAAGGCTCTGGCCGCTCTGCTTGGCTTCCTTGCACCATGACATCACAGGACATGTTCAGGCACCGCCTCCACCAGAGTCGCCGAACACACTGTAGCAGGCACTTGTATGGTCTCGGCTGGCTCTGGGCTGAGCGTCACAGCCATATTTTTTACTGGCAACCTTTTTTTTACTGCCATGAAAAAATCCCCCTTTTATTTACTGGCTGCCCCTGGTAAAGTCCCTGGTAAAGCAACTGAAGCCAACAATCAACACATTTCCTTTTTGTGTCCCTTATAAAAGTGATTGTAAAGGTTAGTTTTAAAAAAAAATAACAAACATGTTATACTTACCTGCTCTGTGCAAGGGTTTTGCACAGAGCAGCCCCGATCCTCCTTTTCTGGGGTGCCCTGTTGGCGCTCCTGGCTCCCCCTCTTCATCAGGTGCCCCCACGGAGAGCCGCTTTCCATGGGTGCGGGCATGCTCCTGAGTCCCGCTGCTGCGTCTATTGACACTGGCTGCTATCAATCTATCCAATGAGGATAAAGACAGCGTCTGGAGCTGTTGGGCACGTGCTTGTCGCTGGAATGGACGGATTCAGGTAAGAAAAGGGAGGGGCTCTGGAGGCATCTGCAGCACAGAAGGTTTTTCACCTTAGTGCATAGAATAGGTCCATCCATCATCTACTTTTTATTCCAATTTCACAACATTTATTTGTAAACTAGTACCTACAATTCTATTTAATTTGTAAGAGGTCTTACCAATGTTTTCTATAAGGGAACGATTATGCATTTCTTTCTTTCTTGAGTCTTTGACTATTCCAGTTCAGCCAACAAAATGCCTGCCTTAACCATTTACTATTGCCAGGTATAGTATTCTAAATTCGTGTAGTGAGTATTTTATATTTAAATAGACACGCTGTTACCAAGGAAACAGTGAAACTGTCAAAAAAAGAGTGCCAGGTCGTGAGATCACCAGATTTAGCATTAAGCCAATAAAATTGTGGGCATTACCTTATAAATGGATGAATTAATGGGCATAGTGTGAAAAATATGAGATTATGCATTTCTCTTCTTTCTAATGTACCAGCTAAGTTACTGCAGTGTAAATGCACCTTTAATCCCAGCTTAACTCCACAGAGACAACATTAACAAATTAAAACCATGACCCAAGTCTGGCTAAGAAGGGCTACTACATGAAAGGGGTTAATGTTCACCTAGGTGTCTGTAAATTACTTTGTGTTTAGCTCTTTGAAGCTCAATTTACTCTCTATTTTTATTATTTAAAATCTCACTGGGTTTTTTTGCCCTATTTTTTGTCTGGAAAAAAGGAGGCTTTGCTCTCAATACAGACATGTGAAAAATTAGGTAAACCCTATGGAAATTGTTGACTTTTTCCAACATTTTTGAACAGGCAAACATTAGATCTTTATTCAAACAGTGCCTGCAGATAAAGGTGATATACTTAAAAAGAAACACATTTATTCAACAAAAATATCAATAGATGTAATGGTGTGAGGAGAAATATGTACTCCCTTGGCAATAGAAACTGGTATTACCACTTTAAGCATTAATGACTTCTTTTAGGCATTTTGTATAACTGCCCACCAGTTACTTTGACATTTTTTAACACTTTCTGAACACTTTTCCTTGCAAACTTCCTTCAGTTGCAACATGTTTGTGGATTTCGAAATCCTTTCAAAGTTCCAAAAGAATCAAGTCAGGGTCTTGACTAGGGCAATTCATAATGCTCTATGTCATTTGAGAGGAGGCCCGATTGCCTAGTACTACATGGTTTACACATGCAGCCAATGTGATTGGCAATGCAAGTGATAACCTGTGCTTGAGCCACTCCAATTGGCTCATTCAGTTTTTTATTTGATCTAAGCAGTCTAATGATGTCTCAATCACAGAAATTCAGTGATCACCCAAATGAGTTTGCTTTTTATAAACAGTTGTCCAGAAAAAAAACATCCACCTTCTTCCATTTTGTACAATATGGTGGATAAACATCCAGTGTTTTCTATGATGTTATCTAATTGTATTGTATGGGAAAAGGTCCCAAAACATACTATAATGAGAATAGCATGCAATCAGATTACATAGGATCATGCTACAATAAAATATTATTAAAAGTATGTAGTACAAGATAAAATGACACAGCACTTGGTGAACTTTAAATTGTGCGCTATGTGAGTGTCCTGTCCACTGTGCACTGCTCCGGTTGGTTTTAAAATTACATAGTTACATAGTTAGTTAGGTTGAAAAAAGACACAAGTCCATCCAGTTGAACCACAAATAAAATAAATAAATAAATAAATAATATCATACAATCCCATATACCACATTCTATACCCACAGTTGATCCAGAGGAAGGCTAAAAAAAAAAGAAAAAATTCCTTCCTGATCCCCCGAGAGGCAATCGGATCAACTTTACCTATAAATGTTAGTACCCAGTTATATTATGTACATTCAGGAAAGTATCCAGGCCTTTCTTAAAGCAATCTACTGAGCTGGCCAGAACCACCTCTGCAGGGAGTCTATTCCACATTTTCACAGCTCTTACTGTGAAGAAACCTTTCCGTATTTGGAGATGAAATCTCTTTTCCTCTAGACGTAAAGAGTGCCCTCTTGTCCTCTTTGATGACCGTAAAGTAAATAACTCAACACCAAGTTCACTATATGGACCCCTTATATATTTGTACATGTTGATCATATCCCCCCTTAATCTCCTCTTATCAAGGGTGAATAAATTAATTTCCTCTAATCTTTCCTCATAGCTGAGCTCCTCCATGCCTCTTATCAGTTTGGTTGCCCTTCTCTGCACTTTCTCCAGTTCCCCGATATCCTTTTTGAGAACTGGGGCCCAAAACTGAACTGCATATTCCAGATGAGGTCTTACTAATGATTTGAACAGGGGAAAAATTATATCTCTCTCTCTGGAGTCCATACCTCTCTTAATACAAGAAAGGACTTTGCTTGCTTTGGAAACCGCAGCTTGGCATTGCATGCTATTATTGAGCTTATGATCTACCAAAACCCCCAGATCCTTCTCCACTATGGATCCCCCCAGTTGTACTCCCCCTAGCATGTATGATGCATGCATATTCTTAGCCCCCAAGTGCATAACATTACATTTATCAACATTAAACCTTATCTGCCACATAGTCGCCCAATTAGACAGTGCATTGAGGTCGGCTTGTAAATTGGAGACCTCCTGTAAGGACGTTATTCCACTGCATAGCTTGGTGTCATCTGCAAAGATGGAAATGTTACTTTTGATCCCAGACCCAATATCATTTATAAAGGTATTAAAAAGTAAGGGTCCCAGTACTGAACCTAGGGGTACACCACTGATAACCTTAGACCATTCAGAGTAAGAATCATTAACCACTACTCTCTGAATTCTTTTTAGTTTTCTATCCATTTACAAGCCGATATTTCCAAACCTGTAGACTTTACCTTACACATGAGCCGTGTGTGCGGAACTGTATCGAACGATTTTGCAAAATCCAAGTATACCACATCCACCGCCACCCCTCTGTCCAAGGTTTTACTTACCTCCTCATAAAAAGAAATCAGGTTTGTCTGACAACTTCTGTCTTTCATGAATCCATGCTGTCTGTTGCTTAAAATATTTTTTTACTGCAAGAACTCGTCTATGTGGTCTTTTATTAATCTCTCCAGTATCTTCCCAACTATAGAAGTTAAACTAACAGGTCTATAGTTACTTGGTAAAGACTTTGTTCCCTTTTTAAATATAGGCACCACATTGGCTCATTCAGTTTTTTATTTGATCTAAACTGATTAAGAAGATGCCATGATTCAGGTTGATAAAAGTTTGCAATATCTGGTCATAGATAGGAAGCATGTTCTTCCCTATGTAAACTTCTGAGTACATAACCAGCTACAATATCCATTGTATATGTGGTTTGATTTTTGGTTTATTTTCTTTATTAGTGTGTAATGGTATATTATGTTGTTTATTTGCAGAACTATTGGTCTCCCTGTATCCTCCTGAAGAAGCGGGGAACCCCCCCCCCCTCCCAAATGCGCTGAGGTTCAGATACCTTGAACAGCTCATTCACTTACCTTTTGAAGTCAACCTTTATATTAATTAGAGTATTGGTATTTGTATTAAAAGTTTTCAGCTTGGGATATCAAGGGGGTCCTTCATATTTAAGGGGGGGTTGTACATTCCTGCTGATATTAATCGGTGTAGGACACATTCTTTTAATGCTGCATTAATACCGTATGTATGAGATTGTGTGTATTTTTAACGTTTGTACAAATAAATATAAACTATTGTAATTAAATTGTAAACTCTTTGGGCCATGTAACACTATCTAAAGTAGAGTTTCTCAACCAGGGTTCCATAGAACCCTAGGGTTACTCCAGAGGTTCCTTAAACAATGGGCAATGTCTGCCTCGCTGACAAGTTACCACTGACACCATTAATCTTTTTAGCTATCTATAAGAGGTTAGCACTTCCCAATAACCACAAGTGTAAGGAGCATTCTTCCCACTGACCATCACACTAATGTATCATGAGTTGTAGATAAGGTATAGTCATTTTTATCAGGGGTTCCCTGAGACCAAAAAGTTATTTCAAGGGTCCCTCCGTGTTGAAAAAGTTGTAAATGGCTGGTCTAGGGTGTGGTGGTAGATTGCGGCCGAAGTATTCTGAAGAGCTGATCATTTGTCTCTGGTATGGCTCAGAGTGTCCACCGAAAAAGAAAAGAGGCAGGAGAATCCTTATAGTGTAGTAGAATAATTCAGAAACAAAAATGCTTCCACAATAAAAGGACAAAATGGACTTACAGGTGTTGAGGCTGCGGTCACCCAGCTGCAGGTAAAAAGTTGTCATAGGGTACAATAGGTATTTACCATAACTCAACAGAAAACAGGGGAGGAAACATAGAAATGACAAACCTCACATCTTCTTCTCCTACTGGCTTCCTTCATGTATGCCTTTTCTATTTCTTAACAGCTCCTGAGAGCTGGTATTCTCAAAAGCTGTTGAGAAGTCTGAAGGAGCTACATACACTATGTTACCAAGTTTGTGGACACCTGACCATCACATCTACTATATAGCCAAAAGTATGTGGACGTCCATCCAAATTGTTGATTTCAGGTGTTTCCAGTGAAGGGTACTGTTATTGTAATAGCATACAAAGACAATTTAGATCAGGGTTTCTCAACTAGGGTTCCTCTAGAGGTTGCTAGGGGTTCCTTGAGCAATGAGCAATTTCTGCCACTCAGATAAGTTCCCACTGACACCAATTATCCTTTTAGCTATCTGTAAGGGGAGGATTCTTTTCAATGACCACAAATATAAGGAGCATTCTTCCCAGTGACCAATAGACTAATGTATCATGAGTTGTATATATAGGAATCTTTAGCAGGTGTTCCCTGAGACCGTAAAGTTATTTCAAGGGTTCCTCTGTATTGAAAAGGTTGAGAAAGGCTGTTCTAAAGTGTATTTATAGCCAAAGTTTTTCTTTTACATTATGAATGTAATTGAAAAAGATTAGAACCCCTTTTAGATTTTTTTTTTTTACTGCTGTCTCTATGTACAGTCACCATTTTTGTTTTTCCTTGTGGCTGCTATCAACAAAGATAGTGAAATTTACAGTTATCACCAGAACAAAAGTATGGTGATTTTTTTTCAAATGGGGACAGTGTACATACAATATACCTTAAGCCCTACTATATTCCACCCAAGATGGAGAAATTCATTTTTGCTATGGCCGATTTTTAATTAAGCATAAATGAATTGATCATGTATGAAGAATATCAAAAAAAATGCATCTGCACTGTGCCAAAAAGTGTATGACGTTTTTTCAAAACACACCAATGCATAGAAAAGCACAGAATGTGAATGTATCATCAAGTGGAGACTTTAATGGCTTGAATTTCTTGGACAGAGAACATGAACCAGAGAATGGCTCCTACTGTACTTTATTAAAGAGAGAAAAAGTAAATCTGGACAAAGGCCAAACTGCATCAGTGAACACAGCACTGGAACTCCAAGAGGAGAATAATTCACTGCTTGACTTAATATTGGGTTCCATCCAGAACTTCCAATTATATCCGGCTCATTGCAAATTATCCTCAGACAGGGTACAGAGGGAGTTATATAAAGCAATTAAATATATGAACATTACAAGAAAACCTGAAGGGGTTATGTCCTACATCAAAATACCTGTGTAAATGGGCACTGATGGAAGTAGTTCTTACCTGAGTCATAAGTCACTTGCAGCTGTTGAACTCACCACTAGCAGCTGTTGAACTTATCCTCCTGCAGTCTGCAAAGTTGCATTCGTGGCAACGAGCAAAACCTTCACATCTGTGTTTCTGAAGCCCACCCCTTGTACAGTGATGCCTGTTTGTGCAACTGCAAATGGAAGTGCCACGGCTTGAATGAATGTGTTTTCTAGAACCCAGATAAGACCATTTTTGAGGAGGGCAGGTAGCCACAAAGGAAAGCAAGCACTGACATAGTGCTTTATAAAAGTTGTGCGCTCCAAGTCACACTGGGAATGCTCCAGATAGGCTTTAAGTACACAAATTCCTGTAACAGTAGTTAGTTTGTGTAATAGCACCCCCCCCCCCCCCCCCCATTACCTCCTATTAGATTCCACCAGCTCATAGGAGGAGTCCCTTCAGTTCTCCCATAAAGAGGAGTTTGTCTCCCATGGTTGAGATGCAGGATCTTTCATTCTATTACTAGTGTAGGACCCACTGGTAATGGGGTACTTTGATGCAGTAAGTGGGCTTAGCACTATATGACCATATGGTGTGACCAAATCCCCATATTTTTTGAATATGTTCGGGTGTTTTTAAATAGCCTTGCAGGTTTTAAATGTAATTTTTGTATGTGTGCACTGTAATTTATTTTGTACACTTTGGGTAATAGCACTGAAATCTTCACATGCAAAACTCAATAGGTTAAAAAGAGTTTCAATGGCTGCAGCAATGATTGTTGGCATTGTATTTAATACTCGTAACATCCTTACTATTATTAGCCCAGAGCTACAGTTTGTACCACTTCTATAGGGACCACTTGTCACCTTTGCCTGCCACCAGATGCAACTTGTCACTATCCTACCACAAGATGCAGCTTCCCACTGTAGCCTGCCACCACAGCCACCAACAGATGCAATGTGCCACTTTTTAAGTATTTAAGGCCAATTTGGGTTTTCTGACAGCAGTGAAGGAAATTAGTTGCAGAATCTCCTCAGTGCTACAGAGTCTGGCATTTAGAAGCGGGCAAACCAGCACATGCACACGTAATCTCAGGAGTATTCAGGCCTATGAGATGTGAGAAGGTGGACCAAGCCATGGTGATGCAGGGTTGGTGAGAGGGACGCTGATGTGATCTCTCTGCTGGGCTAGCTCCTTTAGTGAACACTGCGCTGCCCGGCTGCAAACAGGGCACAAACCGGCACCAGTCCGTGGCCCGGGGGGGTTGGGGACCCCTGCTCTAGAGAACAGTTGGATGCCCATAGGTAGCTAGATCAGTATTGGAGAGGGAGGACCAATTTCTGAAAGTCCCCCTCTTGAAGCACCTGCATATAATCTTCTGTGCCTTACGGAGTATACAGAACCAGAATACAGAATATCATTCCCAGTCCCAAAAAAGCTTTATAGCTAATGTTCCTACAAAGATACAAATATATAAAAAATGTGTACTAAGTTGATTGCAATAGGTTGAGGATTGTATGGGGAATGCATTGTGAATACAGTGAGAATATAAACTCCAGGCAAGTAGTGTAAGGTTGACAACTAAGCCCATATTTCCAATGCTGCAAAAGGCCAAAAGTCTTAAAAATTAAGACACTGTTTTTCTCTCCAAAAATGTCATGCCTTCTATTAACCAGTTCCGGACTGCCCACCACATATATACTGCAGCAGGGCGGCTCGGCTTTTCAAAATCACGTAGTTACGTGATTTTGTGCATGCGATCTAGGGGGCATGTGCGTGCCGCTGGAGTGCCGCTCCTGCTGTGATTGGACACAACGGGAGCCAATCACACGGTCTGGTGGCCGCGATGGCTGCTGGGACCCACCGATTGTTCAGAGGAAGGGAGACCAGCGGTCTGCCTATGTACACAAGGCAGACCACTGTGCATCCACTCCCCCCCTAGGAGCACCATTAACCCCTTGATCGCCCGTGGTGTTAACCCATTCCCTGCCAGTTTCATTTATACAGTGACAGTTCTTTTTAGCACTGATCACTGTATTGGTGTCACTGGTCTCCAAAAATGTCACTTGTGTCAGATTTGTCCACTGCAATGTTGCAGTCCTGCTAAAAATTACTGATCGCCGCCATTACTAGTAAAAACAATAAAAAAAAATCTATCTCGTAGTTTGTAGACGCTAAAACTTCGGCGCAAACCAATAACCATCAATATATGCTTATTTGGATTTTTTTTACCAAAAATATGTAGCAGAATACATATTGGCCTAAATTGATAAAGACATTTGATTTTTTTATTTTTTTTATTGGGAATGTTTTATAGCAGAAAGTAAAATATAGTTTGTTTTTTTAAATTTTCGGTCTTTTTTTGTTTGTAGTGCAAAAAATAAAAACCGCAGAGGTGATCAAATACCACCAAAAGAAATCTCTATTTGTGGGGAAAAAGGACATCAATTTTAGTTGGGTACAGCGTGGCATGACCGCGCAATTGTCAGTTAAAGTAAAGCAGTGCCGTATCGCAAAAAATGCTCTTGTCAAACGGGGGCTAAAACCTTCCGGAACTGAAGTGGTTAATAGGAACAAATACTCTTGTAAGATTGATAAATAACTGTGCTATAGACCAGCATCACTAGATTCACAGATGGTCATAGGGGTGTATAGACACTGCATAGTTCTGTCTAATACATTTAAATAATTAAATGTTTTACTTTTAAGTAGAGCAAGAATCGGCCTTCATATAACTTCTGTTATGTGATGTGCTACAAAAGTATGGGAATTTTTACACATACTTCTACGAATGTTTACCAATGACTGTTTATACAAGGCGTCTAATGTTATAGGCTTAATAACTTTTCAATGAACAGTTTGTTGTAGTGAAACTGTGAAAGTCATCAATTAGGACTGGTGCGTATGCCCTGAACACTAACCCTATATAACAGAGCCCCCTTGTATCTACATATCTCAAAGCAGCCTAGATATGGGCTTATACCTAATGAAGGAAAGAATGCAGCAATGAGTGGTTCCAGAGTATTTTTGGCTGGCGGAGAGAACCTCTAAATAACTTGTCTCATTAACCCTTCCCCGCTGTTCCAGCTGTGAAGGAGGAGGGCTCATGCACTTTGTGCCATAGACAAGAAAAAGGTTCTTAGTTTACACACTGCTGATTATTTGCTTAATACCTCAATTAGAGCTTTATGACCTCAGTATAGCTTATCTACCTATCTAGTGCCTGACTTTTACAATTTCAGCTATCAGTAAATCTGACATTTATTGCTGTCCTGGAAGGCATTTGTACCTCGGATCACTTTGTTTCCCTTTAGCTGTGACCAAGAGTAGGCAAAAAAATCAATATCTACATGCTACTAATAATTTCAGAACAGTCGTTTTCTAAAATAAGTGTAATTTAAAAAAAGTAGAAAATATGGACAACAGCAAAAGTAACATAGATGTTCTGATCTGCCCCATAACATAGTTTTATTACCTGTTGATCACACTAGTAGATTCATTGTTTTTTTTTCATTTCCTGCAACAGGGTGATCATTCTGCAGTGAAATAATTGCATTGTTGTCACCCTGTGGAAGCAGTAGTTCTAAATACAGTTTAAATGGACTTGAAGTAATTGAAACACAAATTAAAGTCCAAAGGCTCCTGAGCTGGGACCTGCATGCTCACTTTTTGGCAATGACATGTTGATTTATTTAACAGACCTCCAGTAGTCTCTAAGCATACAGGGGGTAGTGGCACAAAAACTGTGGCATACAATGTAAACGTAAGTCCAAACAAGAGTCCTTTGAGCTGTATTGCTCTAGTATGAGATAACAGTCTTTTGTACCCAGGGCAGCCTTGCAAAGGGAGTTGAAGCAAACTCCAAAACATTTAGAAAAGGAAACAAAGAGAAAAGGCGCCACTTAAGTAAGGCTGTATGATTTTAATAAACAAGATGCATTAAAAAACTCACATGGAGGTATCTTTATAACCGCACAGTGAAGTCCAGTGGAATGTCAATCTCCGGTACTGACTGGCAACATCAGAATCTTCCTGTAGGTCCGTGTGGAGCCGAGCCAACGTCCTGTTCACCAGGTATCTTCCGGCTTTCGGGCGGGAACCAGAGCGAGGTCTGGAGCACAGTCAGCAGGCCTAGGAAGTGGGCTGGAACGCAGCGTACGGTGGGATGACATCACGGACGAATGTTATTTAATCGCAAAGTATATCTATAGTTTATACTATAAAAAAATTGCTGTGCTCCTCTAAAGTGTTTTGGTTTGACTTGAAGAAAAGGTGGCAACCCTACTCTAGACAGATCACTATATTATAAAGGAGTTTAGACGTTTTTGCATCTTCTGTGTAAACTGTGAAAAGTCTATAATTTTCCCACAGTGGACCTGGATTTGATGCCTCAGATCCCATCTTTTGTTCATTGAAAGTAATTGATCAATTTCGGGATTTATGTATCCCCTCACCATACAACAACCTCTACAATACATAACCTTGACTCCCTAATACATAGACTTAACACACCCACTTGGTCCAAACTGCCCCCGGATCCCATGGGTCTTATAAATATTGTTAAAATTATAATTTGTTGTTTTTGTATGTGCTGATTAATTCTCTGATATATATATATAGCCCCACATGAATTCAAAGAGATAGACACAATCCTGAGTTCTTTTCTTCGTCTAGAATTTCTAGAGATACCTTGAAAATTACCCCTGGCAGACAGTGTATGGCCTTGCCTAACCTTTAGGGGTACTACTTGGCATCCCAGCTTGTTCACACACATTGGTGGTTCCTTTCAGAATATAATAATACTGCTAAAGCCACTATAGTAGAAAATGTATGCATAGGAAACACTCTATTGTTTGTGCAGTCACTAAGTCAATAAGGCACTTTGTATGACACTCCACCTTGCTAAAGAAGCCCTAGTTAAGTTAAAGAAAGTTGAAAGATAGCTTTGGACCTGTAGGTTCTGGTTCCTGGGCAGGCGGCTTCTGCACCCCAGAGGATGTCCACAGTCTCCATGGCTTGTAGTGTAATGTAAGAAGGGTTGAAATTTAAGCACCACGCCACTGCTAATTGGTTCAGATCCAACTTTATTCCATTAAAGTTCAGGGGTACAGATCAAGAAATAACCAATGCGTTTCAGGGGTCTGTACGTACCCCTGACTGTTAATGGAATAAAGTTGTGTCTGGACATCCTAGCAGTGGTGTGGCGCTTAAATTTCAACCCTGATCAAAAGGCAGGATATGCTACGGTGTCCAATACATACATTGTTGTAAATGTGAAGGAACCTATGAATCCCTATCAGAAATTCATAAAGAACGAGGGATACCCCAAGTAATTTCCTTACTTACAAATTATATATTCCCCAAGCTAGGATTAGTTGGGGTGACCTGTCCTAAATGCTTGACATCCACAGGAACATTTTTTCATATCACTTGGGACTGTCCCAAAATATGTAAATTCTGGTCTGAAATAACCAATTCCACTGCTAATCTTCTAGGTCTATCCAGTATTTGCAATCCTATTCGGTACCTGCTGAGATATTTTGAAAACTTGGATAAGACTAAAAGTACAAAACGACTTTGTCTATTTTTCTTTTTTTTTCTATATGTGAAGAAATGTAAAGTGATTGTAAAGGCAGGAGGTTTTTTTATCCTAATGCATTCTATGCATTAAGATAAAAAAATCCTTCTGTGTGCAGCAGCCCCCCTCAGCCCCCCTAAAACTTACCTGAGCCCTATCTCTATCCAGCGATATCCACGGCTGCCTTGGCCATCCATCTCCTCCTCATTGGCTGAGACACAGCAGCGGCACCATTGGTTCCCGCTGCTGTCAATTAAAGTCAGTCAGTCAGTGTACGTTGCCCTTTAAGACGCGGCATTGTGGGCGTGCACGCCCGCTGAAAGCTCTGTGAGTGTGATCGCGGGTCTCGCAGACTCAATGTCCGTGGGGATACCCACGATCATCTCAGGAGAGGAAGAACTGGGAAATGCTGATGTAAACAAGCATTTCCCCATTCTGCCTAGTGACACTGACACTAATCACAGCTCCCTGTGATCGGGAGCGGTGATCAGTGTCATGTAGCCCCTCCCCCCACAGTTAGAATCACTCCCTAGGACACACTTAACCCCTTCTTCGCCCCCTAGTGGTTAACCCCTTCACTGCCAGTCACATTTACACAGTAATCAGTGCAATTTTAATTGCACTGATCGCTGTATAAATGTGAATGGTCCCAATATAGTGCCAAAAGTGTCGGACGTGTCTGGCATAATGTCGCAGTCATGATAAAAATGTATTATTAATAAAAATGCCATAAAACTATCCTCTATTTTGTAGACGTTATAACTTTTGCGCAAACCAATCAATAAACGCTTATTGCTATTTTTTTAACCAAAAATATGTAAAAGAATACGTATCGGCCTAAATTGAGGAAAGATAACGTTTTTTTTATATGTTTTTGGGGGATATTTATTATAGCAAAAAGTAAAAAATATTGATTTTTTTTCAAAATTTACGCTCTTTTTTTGCTTATAGCGCAAAAAATAAAAACCACAGAGGTGATCAAATACCACCAAAATAAAGCTCTATTTGTGGGGAAAAAAGGACGTAAATTTAGTTTGGGAGCCACGCCGTACGACCGTGCAATTGTCAGTTAAAGCGACACAGTGCGGAATCGCAAAAAAAACTCTGGTCTTTGGGCAGCCAAATGGTCCGGGGCTGAAGTGGTTAAAAACTGCATTTATTCTCTTGTATTCTGTATTCTCTGACTAGAGAGCTCCATTAATTTATGTCTTTTATATCTACGTGGAGTTCTGCTTTAAAAGACTACTAACACATTTGTGAAGTGCCATTCTGCAGGTGGGGCCTTTACCACCTATGTCTGCTGAGGTTAGCCAGTGTTTCGTGACAGAGAAACATGTTAACCTCCCTGGTGGTATAATCATGTCAGATTTTTGATGCTCAAAGCGGTACAATGTTTTGCATGGAAATTTGGCGTTTAATATCGTAGGCCTGTAATTCTTAGGAATAACACACTTAAATCTGTCCAAACAAGAGTCTAGTAGATATCCCGGGTATGATAAAGTTTGAGACACAAAATCATAAATTATAATATAATAAATAACTATAAATAATTATAACAAATAATAATATAATAATAATAAAAATTATTCAATAATGTAATCAAATCAAAAAAACAGAAATTTGCTCAGTTACAGAATTGTCACTGTCATTACTTTCAGGGTTTGATGATTAATTTGTGCAAATATAATAGTTTTTTGATGATGAATTTCCCCACAAATCACTATCGCTCAATTCTGCAAGTGATTCTAATTTATTATTGCTGTTTTCTAGCTGGTCTAAAACTGCTTTTGATGTAAAGAGACACTTTTTGGTTGCTATGGACAATCTCCAGTTTCCAGGCAGAAAGAATAGTATTTATAATATAAAACTGCATGCAGGGCACTGGACGGACCACTAGGGACAAAAGGGATGTGAAATAAATTGATACAGTAATATAATCTGTAAGATTACATTGTACTGTATAAGTATTGTGTGTATTTTACTTTTTGAATTTGGCACCGTGCTCCGTCCCCGTTCGTCGCAACTCTCGCAGGGAACGGAGCTCGGCACTGTGATAGATCTGGCGTAGGACGCGGCTCGCACACACAGCAGGGAGACACGCAGGATCCTGGGTAAGGTAAGTAAGTAACTTTGCCTGGATCCGGCGTTGCGATCCCGAGTGTGGCTCGGGGTTACCGCTTTTGGTACTGAAAATTCACCCCGAGCCAGACTCGGGAATACCACTAAGGAAAATAACTGTTGCTCTTCTTCTAATACCAGCTTAAAAATGAAACAAGCTAATATAAAAATGTACCATTTGATCTCGTTATGTATTCATTTGTTCATCATTAAATGTATATTTAAATACTACTAGTATAAGTACCAGAAACCAAACTATATCAGCTTCCCATGCTTCCTTTTTTATCGGGTCTGAGAGATGGAGGGACAGTAATGTAAATTCTGGCCATACTCTAGTAGATTTACAAATGTACGTTTGTACGAAAATTCATATCAGTACAATGACTTAACAAATACATTTCAAAATAGTATTTGCTTTTAACATTCAATTTTGGAATGAATGTAATTTCCTGAAAGAAAATCACAAACACTGTTAGAAATTAGCTTGTTCGAAAAAAAAAAAAATGTAATGCTCCTTTGAATTTTCTTTTTACTGCAGTCAAAAATGAAAGTCAATTTGACCCTGCTAATGATTTGAAAATCAAACGTTCCCAAAATAAAAGTTTCCACTTGAAATTCTTTTAATGTACAGTAAGGACAGCTTAAGTCAATCAAGTTATTTAACACTGCACTGTGCTTTTAGTTTAACCTGTTTTTTTGTACTGGGAGCTTGATCACACAAGGGGTGCATAGAGGCATGACCACACTAGATATGTGCGATTCGTTTAGTTACAAATTGAAATTTGGATGAAATTTGCATTATTCTGAGATTCGGATGTATCCGAATTACCGAATCACAATAGTAACTAAATTATCCAAATTTTAAATGAATATGAATTCTAATTTGATAATTAATTCTAATTCGAAAATGAATTTGAATTTGAAATGGAAACATATTGCAATAAATACAGTAAGGTATAAAAGTGAAATAAGAGAATCGAATGCACAGAAAATTGATGGGATGTTTAAGGTGCTTCAATTCAATAACAATCCAATATATAAAAAAATTTACATTTTATTAAATCACAACATGAAAAAAACTTCCTGTGCTTTTGACTATCTAGGGATGTGGTGCTAATTATTTGTTATTATTCACCCATACTGATAATGAAATAGGATGATGATTCCTACTTAGGCTGCTTTATAGAATAGAAACAAATAGAATAGAATAGAAAATAAAATACAACATCTTCTGAAATTTTTATTTCAAATTCAATTTTCAAAATTCTAATTTCAAATCGATTTGAAAATAATGAATATAAGAAAAATATCTGAATATATAAAATGAATTACAAAAATAAATCATTCTAACGTAGCGAAAATGACTAAACAAAATGATTAACTTAAAGAACGAGTCTGAAATGAAACAAAACACATTTTTCCATAATTCATTCATAAAGACCACACAGTCTTTATTTTTTGGAAGTTTATATACCACTTTTTTTTATACTTTACTCATATAAAATCTTAATTTTACTTAAAAAACAAAACAACAAAAAAAACATGCATTTATAGGGTACTGTGTGTTCACTTTGAATGCCCATACATGTGCAAGGGAAAAAAGGGAATACACTTGACTTACACTTTAAAATATGAGCATTCTCTAAATCTTCAATAAATATTCCCCATTGTGTATGCTGAACACCCTGGGTAAAAAGAAAGCCTAGAACTGCTCGGTCATTTTTGACAACTTCCGTCTAATTAAAATTAAAATTACATTGTAGCTCTGTATATGAACTAGAAATGGAAGGGGTCAAGTGGATTTAGCTGTTGTGAATAGACAAGAATAGCAGAAAATCGAAATACAGAGCCCTTTTACAGAATAGTAGTAAATGATGCTCAATTGATGAAAACAGACTTGAGTACACCACCTTTTCGCTGCAAGGGATAAGTATGAAACACTTACATGGCTATAAGAGGTAAAAAACATGTTAAAATATGTTTCGGCCCAGAATATAAATACAATGTATTTGTATATGCATCAAGGAGAGTCACTGTTCTCCATGTTTCTTGCTTGATGTAGAGGTTTTTATCTAAGCGTATCCATGGTCATAATGTAAAATTGTATATTCATTTTCAAATGGTATTTCAATTTTCTAGCTTACTCCCTTAATCTGAACAATTTCAAAGTTTATAAACGTACTTTGTGAATATGCCCACACATGTAGTTTCTTTGGATTCTGTGACCTGTAGTCACTATGCCCTGTGGGTAGGCACTGCTGTGTCACATTTCACAGAGCCTGCCTTCTGAACTACAGAGGTGCTGAGAGGAGGAGTTTCAGGAGGCGGAGTCAGTACAGGAATTACTGCTTGCAGGCAGCAAGGTACCATGGGATATGTAGTCTTTGGGAATGGAAAGTAAACTGCAGAGGAGAATCTGCAAAGCATTCAGGGAATCCAGGAAGTTGTGGAAAGAGACAGCCAGCAGGAAGGCAGTAGTCACATTATGAAAGGAGATTTTTTAAGTAAGTTTATATTGGATTGTCAATATAAAGTATGGTTTGTATACTGAGGTCATAACCTCAGGGAGACCAAATCCAAAACGAGGCTTGGAGCTCAAGATGTTGGAGAGCAAGCCGAGGGGAGCAGGGAGAGAACGTGGCTGTTGTCTTGACAACGCGTTTTCGGGGCGTGGCCCTTCCTCAAGTCATGTGGCATGACCAAGCTGATTGTCATCTATTTATGCAAGGAGAATTTTTACTTTTTTTTTTAAATCTTATGGTAACAATAAATCAATACATAGTTTATCTTATTGATTTTTGCCTGGTTATCTGTCTGCACAAGACTGGCTCGACTAGCGCTCTTTCTTATGGTTGCCATTGACTGTATGCATTTTTATCACACCTCTCCTGGTGTGTTCATCCATATAGCTACTTATTGGGCATAAGTAGGACACTAAAATAGTTCTCATTGCTACAAATGTCCCAGTTTCCTGGTGCCAGACCTTTTTGGTTGTTGTCATCTCTTACTCAGTCCCCTTTGTAAGCCCTGTTTTTTGATACACTGTGCATGCACCCCTTTAAGAGACTTCAGACCAGGAAATAAGGTGGACAAATAAAGATCCTTTATTGAGGTAGTTTGAAAATAACAAGTAATAGCTCCAAAGACATCTTCACACAGTTTCCTATACACAGCTCTCTAGTGCCCCATAAAGTGACTGTACCTTAGGAAGATGGAAAAGTCCATTTAGAGCAATCCTTTTAAGGTAAGAGTCCATTCAGGCAATAATTCCATAAGAGGCTATAATAGTCCCATAGAGTCCATGATTTGGCAATAGTCCACAAAGGCAATAAAGTCCAGAATTTGTAAGTCCATGAGGGTCGCTGGGCTCCAGACTCCATTGGGAACTCCAACTGGGCTTCCAACACTACCCCCCCCCCCCAAGGGGTGATCTCTCCAGCAGAGTACCAGCTACATTTTAGCAGTATTTCCCCAGTAACTCCAAGCAGGGCATTCCAGCCCTTTTTAGATGCTATGCCCTGCAGGGGTCTCTAACCTTGCTAAAAAATGGCAGGAAAAACTTTAACCCTTCCTGTTCAATTACCACCAGCTCATAGGTCAACCCAATGACATTAAGACATTGTAACATTTTGCACCTGGTTGGCCCACTTAACATGAGAAAATGAACACAGGCAGAAAAAACACATTAAACCTGCTTAAATGCTGGTGTTATATAATGAAAGTGTATGCAGTAACCATTGTTATTTACAATGTGTGACAGTACGAGACTCTGTCACTGTGGAATTGGTCAGTTATAGGACACAGGGTGTGCACAGTGGCTGAGTGCAGGACTATGGAGCATAGGTGATTTTGGTATTCCTGGATGGGGCTCCATAGTTTGGAGATTACATAGTGTCTTGGGCGGGACAGATTCTCCATCCCAGTGTCTGGGAGGTCTTCTACAGGAGTCAGCGAGGCTGCATGTGGCAAAATGTGTGGGAAATCTTAAGTGTTATGGACTTTCCATCTTTATTTTAATAAAAGTGTGCTACAAGGCCCTTAAATATAGTTCCTGACTGACACATCTACCGCTGGGCTAAACATCCCCCCATGTCACAAATGATACATAAGTTTGTATGCAATGCACAACAGTTTTGAGCATTCCTGCTCTTTGTCAGGTGAGTAATTAACCCCGCAACTGGGTCCAATTATTTACTACTAGAAAATGAACATAACATACTCCCAACAACCTAATCACATCCCACCATAGACTAAATATAATTAATGAAATACAATACCATAATACTAATTAGTCATGACTTGCTAAAATACAATGTAACAAGCAGAAAGTACCAGTGTCTCTGAATGAGTATGTAACAAGTCTGCAAAAACAAAAAAAAAGTTGAGGTGTTCCCGATGATCTTCTCCATCCTGTTATCTTTCTGTCTGAAATGAGATTGGAACATTAGAGTAAATGTTATGAAAACAAGTAAGTCATAGTCCCTGCTCAGCCTATTTGGGTGTAGTGACATCAATCTGTTGATCCAAACTCAAATCGAGATCTGCCCCTGTCCTCAGTCTGGGCAGATCATCTAATACTAGTAGAAAATGCAGATCGGTTTCCAAATGTCCACAATACCCAAAATGTTTAGAAAAAATTTTATTTATTTTCCAGATCAAGTGTCTATCTTGGGAGATACGATCCTTAACTTGTTGGGTAGTCTCTGCAACATAGAATAACTTGCAAGGACAAATCACAGCGTAAACTACATGATAGGAAAAAGACAAGTGTAGTGTGGTTTTATCTGAAGGAAGAAACCTGCAGTAGGATGAATGTATGAGCTTTTCTTTGCGTATGAGTGATCACTGAGCACACGATAGGCAACGGATCAGCCCTGACCTTATAGTACCATAATAAACCCACATTTCTTAAGCTCCTGGTTTTGGCAGAAGGCTTCAATGGGAACCAATGGTAGCTCTGACATGTTAGGAAGTTCCCATAATAACAAATGCCAGTGTTTTCTAATTAATGTCAATAATTTTTGACTCAAGGGGTAATAATACATTGACCAAGAAATTATCCTTTAAACCATCTGATCTGTTGCTGTTGACTGTTTGTCTAATATGTATACTCTTGATTTATGGTTCTAACAGGTCCAGGGGTAGACACCATTAGACACCCTTTCTTATTATTGCATCTCTAATTTATCTTTGCCACTCACAATACATTTAACCCTTAGTAGTTGGCTATAGACCATGAGCAAACCAAATGGGGAGGATGAAAACTGGAATTGGAAAATTGGAATTGTAACTTTTTTACACTATTTGCATGTTTCTTTAGTTTTTTTGCAATTTACCTATTTACAATTTACCTATTGCTGGCTGTAATCTGGTGGAGTGTCAAGAAGGGTGGAGCCGATTCCAAATAAAGCATTTTTTGTCTTTCATTATACAGAAAGAGATAGAGTTTGGCCAGTGCATTTTCAGGTTTAGGTGGAGGGAACAAAGGTAGTTGAATTATCCAATATGAAGATTTACAGTAAATGAAAGATGATTGAAGAAATTCACACTTAAAATGACTATAACACATTTATTATTGTCATTAATTTATGCATGTATCATGATTGAAATTGTCATCAAAAATAGTTTATATGTATGTAGTTTCACATATAGTGTCAGTGTGGATTTTTTTTTTCATTTTAAAGCTGCATTTATAGGATGTAGGTATTTGCATGATTGCTTGACAAATTTGAGCCATTCTAATGCCTGTTACCTGGTCCAATCTTAGATAGATAGATAGATAGATAGATAGATAGATAGATAGATAGATAGAATATGTCTTGTTACTGTAATGCCCCTTACACACATTCCGATGGAAAAAGTGCAATTGGATTATGTTGTCGGAAAATCTGATCGTGTGTGGGCTCTAGCAGGCCTTTTCCGTCAGAATTTCCGACGGAAAAAATTTAAGAGCAGGATCTAAAGTTTTCCGACAACAAAATCCGACCGGACTTTTTCCAATCATGTGTATAGAATTCCGAAGCACAAAGTGCCACGCATGTTTAGAAGAAATTTGGAGACGGAAGCTATTGGCTACTGGCCTCTACGTAGTCCCGTTGTATGTGTTGTACGTCACCTCGTTCGGAACAATCGGATTTTCTGACAACTTTGTCCGACCGTGTGTGTGCAACACAAGTTTCGGACAAAATCCGTTGGAAAAGATCCGATGGATTTTGTGGTCGGAATGTCCGATCGTGTGTACTGGGCATAATGCCACAAGAGGGCAGTGTTCAACAACTCTGTTTATCACAAGTTTCAATACTTGCAGGATCAATGGAACTTGCATGCAGAACTTTTCTTACAGTTTAGCTGAGATCAAAACTACACAACCCAGGAGCCTTTGCCAAGGAGCGGGAGCATTTAAAAGAAAAAGCCCAGGGCTCAGTGACAAACAGAGAACCCAAATCTTCTAGCGGTTCCTGCGGGGGTAGCCCTACAGATAAATAGACAAATAAACAATACATTGCCTTTAGTTGATGCTTAAATAACAGTATTCAGTAATGGCTAACAGTAAATCAAAACAAGTGGTGTCCTTTGATGTAATTCCCCTTTAAGAGTAATTACTATAGTTCTCCCTTAAAGTGTATGTAAACCTGCAAATCTTTTTTTTAATGAAGACTTGTACCTGGTACAGTAGAGGGGATGTCAATTCATCTGTGCCTAGTCTTGCCACAAATAGTTAATCCAGCTCTGAACAGTCCTCTGGTCTTTTTTTAGTAAGATAAAAAACGACACACAGATAAGTTTGTGTTGCCACATCCCCACTGCTGACAACTCATTTCTTTATCTCATGAACAGCATGAGGGAGAGAGTGTTTCCAACTTCAAATTCCTCCTCCTTTCTTTTCCAGCTCTCCCAGGATTGGCTGCTCCACAACGCAGCATGATTGGGCATGCTGAAGTCATGTGGTGCTGTTCCTGAATTTTGACTGGATGTTACTTAAAACTCAGGAATAGGAGAGTGTGGAGGTGGGCGGGGAGTCTTGTGACATCATGACTCCGCCCACCCAGCTTTGGCAAAGAGACCCACCCATCGATTCCAAAGTTTTGCGGGGCTCATACTGCTGAAGGGGGTGATATTTGCAAGGTAGGGATACATGCAGGAGGCTTGCATGTACTGTATATATCCATTAATACTGTGCCATTAGTTTATATTGGGTGAGTGGTGGGGTTGCATCCACTTTAAGAAGCTCTCTAGACATCTAGCCTGCAATCAGTGTGATTCCATGAAATTTCTCCTTCTCTTCTTGCAGTTATAGCTCTGCAGATCTCAGACGCACACTGACAGCTGTCGATATAACAGCAAAGCTTCAAATATGTTACTTATGCAATAATTACCCATGTTTGTCAGTGGCCTGCTAGCTTTTGAAGACTGACGTGTAAACTAAAGGAAGTTCATAACTGTTTTGGGATTCCTCCTTGATTGTGGCTGCATGTCTGTATCTAATAATGCAAAGCTCTCTGGGAAGTCAGATTGGATGAAAGCCACTTTATAAATTCATGTTATATTTAGAAAGAGCTATGCAGCTGTGGTCTGCTGTTACCTAATGAGACAAAAAGAGTCCTTTAATATCCCATCTTTTTTTATTAAAGAAATTATTTCATGGCCTGTAATGCCCCAAGGCAGCATTCCACTTGTGTAGAGTGTGCATGCGAGCAGCCCTGTAATTATTTTAAGTTCATAACTTTCAGTGCCTCATTAAAGAGGGAAACCTAGGTGGGGGTTTTCTGTGTTAAGGGAAGCATTAAATCTTCACAGTGTTTTCACAGTTCACAAGCTACCTGCAGAATGGCACAGCCTTAGCTTTCAGTTATTCTACATAACAAGCCAAATAAATACACTGAAATGTGGGAGCCCGTTATACAATTATGATAGCTGGGAAGGTTCCTGTTGTATGGCTTTTAAATCTTACAGGAATTAAATGCATACCTGTCTGCCCAAGAGCAGACAGCACAATATACCAGCTATATAACCTTCAAAGCAAAACTACGCTCACCTTAGTTGTAAAAATAAATAGATTTAAGAGACTTTCAAATATGCACCTCATGAAGTCATTAAATCAATGAGGAGTCCATTCATAAAATCAATACATCCTTGTATTATAGATCATATAATTTAGCATAGGGTTACCACCTGTCTGAGATTAACCCAGACAGTTTGGATTTTGAATCATGTGTCCGGGTTTCAGTCCACCTGAAACTTGGACACATTATTCCGACAGGAATGTGGCTCAGAACAGGGCTTGACAGGAAGGTGAGGGGGCACTATGTGCATCACATAACTATTCTCTTTGGAGTGCCCAAAGGTGTCCCGGATCTGTTACAATTCTATAGTGTATATTGAAAAATAAATTAATTAATGTGCGCCGCTAAAGTGTTCGGGTTTGGCTTGAAGAAAAAGTGGCAACCCTAATTTAGCATCTTTTTCATTTTTCATCTGGTTTTTAGGTAAGGATATAGTTTGTTTTATTTAATTCCCCCTTGCCATTTTTATCTTCATAGATGGAGTGATATTGTTATAAGGAGCTATATGAGAATACATCCCAAGTCCTGAAGAAGCAGGACATCTGCAAAACACATATACTACTCATGACTACCGTCATGGGGGGATGATTTAGAATTTTCACATACAGTGCCTTGCAAAAGTATTCCCCCCCCCCCCCCCCCGGCTTTTTATTTTGTTACATTACAGCCTTTTGTTCAATGATTTTTTAATCTGAATTATATGTGATGGATCAGAACGCAATAGTCTAAGTTGGTGAAGTAAAATTTGAAAAGTATATACATAAATCTATTTTTCAGAAATAAAAAAATGATAATTGGCATGTGCATATGTATTCATCCCCTTTGTTATGAAGCCCATAAAAAGCTCTGGTGCAACCAATTACCTTCAGAAGTCACATAATTAGTAAAATGATGTCCACCTGTGTGCAATCTAAGTGTCACTTAGATCTGTCATTACATATACACACCTTTGAAAGTGGAAAGTGATACTAATTGTGAGAGAAGAGGTTGCTGCACGCCCCGATTGAGATGCAAAAAATGGGAAATGGAAAAGGTTTCCCCATGGGGTATTGTATTGCAGCAAAAAATTCAAAGTAGATTGAAAAAATATACTTATTACAAAAAGTAGTCATACATATGTTAAAACATGAGCTCTGTGGATGAGGCTAACATACAAACATAATAATACAACCGTTGAGTAAACATAGAGAACATAGCATGATATAGGTATATATAATCATATTAGAGGTCTTCTTCTGGGGGAAAGGGTAAAAAAAACAAAAAAATTAAACACATTAAATTATGATTATTATAATTATATTTACCACTATCGGCTGTAAAGAAAGCCTCCCAAGTTTTGTGCCTAAAAGATTTGCTTGAAGATCCAGATAGCGCAGCAAGGACTCACAACCCCCTGCACCAAGAGGGGACAGATGCCCACAGGGCCAGGATCAGGACCCACAAGAGACTGCGTTTGTACCCACACTGGGGAAGTGGGGCGAAGAGCAGGGGCCAAGTACCGGACCAAATCTTTCCCAAGTCACTGTAGAGGTTAATGATATATTAAATTAAGTATTATTGTTGGCCTATAGTTATTTAGTGACTTTGTAGGTGTGTAAATGAAGGAATGTGGGGTGAAATGTGTGTGAACAAGTAGGTGATCCACAATAAAAAGAAAAAGAAAGTGAGTGCGATGGTGAGGTGAAGCAAGAGAAAGCAAAATGGAGGTGGAAAAAAGTGCTCTAAGACTACAACAAATGCGGACCAGTGCATAAGTGACAAAGTGTGTGAGGAAATGTGAAGGAAGATATGTGAGTGACAGGTAAAATAAATGAGCATAGAGGAGTGGAACAAAAAATAAATAAAATCTAAACTAAAAACAATGTGGAGGCGAAAAACAAAAAATTTATAACAAAAGACAAACTAAGACAGAACTGGAACCACCCAGGACTGAAAACCAGGAAAAAGGAGGGAAGTGGCCAGAACAGGTGAGAGTGAGAAATGGCTCCACAAAGCACAAGAATGACAGAAAAAACAGATGCATGGAATAGTGACTGAAGTGCATGGGGAATGTGATACAAAGAGGAAGTGAGAACAGTGCGCTAAGAATAAAATGTGGGAAAGGTGAAATTGAACCTTCAAGTATTTACCTAAAAGATTAAATTTGAACTTTAATTCATCAGCGATGGAGTAACCAGGCCTTAGAGCCACACATCAAACAACAGTCTGAGTGGAAAGTAGTTAAGCAGACCTAAAAGCCAAATAATGTGTGCATAAATATAATTGAATAAAGGGTCGACACAGTGGACATCAAATACGGTCCAGTGAGTACCCATAGATATACAAAAGATTACTTACTTTGAACATGGACACAATTTAGGTCTGTTCAGCCTGACAACTGCCTGGAATCGGAAATTGATTCCCAATGTTATATAGGTATAATCCTAATGAAGTGAAGGATCGGATAGGTCCAGAATCCGATGGTGCCCCCACCCCCTCCCCTAAAAAGGACCTCCCGGCAAAGCAAGGAGGACCACCAAAAAACAGCATCATCCACGCGGTCTCCCCGGCGTTCTGGAAGGTGGAGGACCTCCCGACCAATGCCGTCACTTCTGCCACAAAACGCGTGATGTCATGACGCACCGCACACGTCACCGGGAAACTCGCGCATGTGCGGTGCGTCATGAGACGCTCGGGAAGATTGCAGGACTACGCCGGCAGGAACATGCTCCCTCCAGCGGCCGACAAAAAGAAGACCACCTTCGGGGACATGGAGAGAGGGGGACACAGCGGTAAACTAATACCGCCATCCCCCCTGCCTGCTGTGAGGCCCCTGACTGGCCAATGAAGGCACCACCCCCAAGTGTACAAGGATTAGTAGTGCAAGCCGTGTGACCGGATCCTGGAATAGCAAATACACAAGATGCACAGTTAATCAATCACAAGAATCGAAAATTTAACATAAATATATCAAAATAAAATGAATACAATTAAACAACAATTTTAAACAAACAATAATCATGAACACATGATCGATTCTACGTTCAAGAAATAAGAGAAAAAAGTCTTAGCTAAGTAAAAACTGGAAAAACCTATGGGATTATGTTACTGTGTTTTAACCGATACAAAACCTCAAGATGGGGGCAAAAGAGATAGATTCGTTGAGGCCAGGGTATTTTGTTGCCTGGGACCTGAAAATCCACCGCTGCTCTCACTGGAAGAGAGACTTGTTCCAATCCTCGCCCCTGACCGGAATATGAATTCGGCCAAGGGCGATGAAGGAAACTTTAGACATCATATAATTGTGTTTAGACATCATGTGTCTGCCCAAAGGTAGATGTAAGTTTCCGATTTGCATACTGTAAATATGTTGTGCAATGTGGCACCTAAATTTCTACCTAGTTTTCCCTATATAAAATGCATTGCATTCGCAGAGCATCAAATAAATTAGGCCCCGAGTGTGAAAATTAGCAAAATGCGGAGGTGAGAACCTCTCTCCATTTGGAAGCAAAAATACTTTTTCTTTTCTAATCAGGGGACAATGAGAGCAGTGGCCGCAAGGAAAAAAACTTCTTGTACACTTCTACAGTGCTCTTTGGCCGATTCTCCCCTGAATTCACTGGTAACTAGTCTGTCTTTGATTGACAAAGCCCTTCTGAAGGTAATGGAGGGAGCATTAGGAACACATTTTTGAATTTTCAGGTCATCGGTTAAGATTGATCAATGACGTTGAATAGTCTCTCTGATTTGTTTGTGTTGCTTAGAATAACGGATGATCAACCGAGTGGTATTGCAGTCTGAAGTCCGTTTGATCTGGGTCTTAAAAAATAGGTCATTACGGAACCTGGTGGCTGCTTTATTAAAGGCCTTACGTAAACAAGATTTCCAAAAATCTGTCTCGTAATTTGCACCTAAGCCATGTTTTTATGTGGCTAGTGTACTCAACGAGGTCCTCACTGCCTAGGAGAGACCTCTCCCACTCTCCCAGGTAAAAATTTGTGTAGGATGGAGCACGCCCTGCACCTGGAGGTAGTGGGAGCCGTCAAAAAGGAAAAAGTTGTGGTTCAAAATGAACTTGAGACCATTCAGAATGAAATCATTGCGTGCTCTATCATGACGGGAGCCATGTAAGAGGACCTTGGATATGACTGCCAAACCTTTCTCGTTAGGGATGGAGCTATACAGGGCTTCTATGTCCAAGGCTACCAAAATAGATTCGCTTGTGAGGGCTATTTTGTCGATTTTTTGTAAAAAATGGATAGTATCTTTAGTGAAGGAGGGCAGGGCAAGGACATAAGGTTGTAAAAAAGCATCTATCACTCTGCTAAGGTTTTTCGGAAATGCTGCCATTCCCAGAGACAATAGGACGCCCCGTGTGATCAGTGGGATTTTTGTGGATCTTTGGGAGGCTATCGAACGTAGCTACCCGAGGGTGTCCAGTTCTAATGAACTCCCAAAGATCTTTTGGAATAATACCTAGACCGAATGCTTGATCAACAAGTGTATAAAAATTAATTATTTAATTGATTGATTTGTGCAAAAGGGATAATTTTATACCACAAGGAACTGTTGAGAATTCTGAGGAACATACGCTTGTAATGAGAATTATTCATCACAACCACATTGCCCCCCTTATCTGATGCCTTTATTATAATAGACTTATTCTTATGTAAATTTTCAAAAGCTTTATTTTCTTCAGCCGTTAAATTGATCGGATGATTCTTCTTTAGTGGTCATTTACAGATATCCCTAATGGTTTGTTTTGGAAAGATAGATATATTCGGGTTACTGTTCAAGGGAGGAACATTTTGTTGAAGGTTTTTTAAAAGAGGTGATAGGGTTCAGGGTAGATTTGTCAATGTCCTCAAAGATTTTATCAAGATCAATTTGATCAATGGTGTTATTTTCTTTAAAAAGAAGAGTTAGGTCTCCTAATGCTCTGAACGCTTTCATACTAAACTTAGACCAATCCGTAATATCTACGTCTGATTGATTTTTAGCATACATATTTTTTTAAAGAAGTTTTCATGCAAACAATTGTATACCAGTGATAGCCTCAAACAAGTCAAAATTAGCCTGTGGACAGAAGGTAAGACCTTTAAACAATACATTTATTTCCACATCAGTTAGATCATATGAAGAAAGGTTGATTACACTTGGGGGTCGGGCTGTATCCGAATCACATAAGGATCCAAACCTTTTCCTCCCCTGTGCGCCTGAGGGGAGGAACTTGCTCCCCGTATTGGGTTTAAAGACTTGGAAAATTTAGAGTGTCCTGTAGTTAAAACTGTATTGATAGCATGTGTGCGTACATGCGGAAGAGAGGAAATAATATCCTCTACTCCAATGTGGTCTATAGGGATGGTATTTGTCATGGACAGAGATTGATCAGTTTTTTAAAGCTCATCAACATGGTCAAACTCAATGTCCATGGTTCTCTTTTTGCTGTCTTGTTCTAAGGAGCCCCTGTTATTACGGCTCCTTTTTTGTCTGCCTCTACTTCTCTGGGATACATGGGGTTCCCTTTGATCAGAGGTGGGGGCCTTAGATTTAAAGAGATCCACATCGGATTTGGGATCCCTTAACTGATGTGTTTTCTTTTTTTGTGGATCACCTATTTGTTCACACACATTTCACCCCACATTCCTTCATTTTGAGTTTTTTACTCTTTCCCCCAGAAGAAGACCTCTACTTCATATGGTCAAAACGCGTCGGGCTTGTTCTAGTATGATTATATACACCTATATCATGCTATGTTCTCTATGTTTACTCAACGCCTGTATTATTATGTTTGTATGTTAGCTTCATCCACAGAGCTCATGTTTTAACATGTATGACTACTTTTTGTAATAAATATATTTTTTCCAATCTACTTTTTTTGCTGCAATACAAAACCCCATGGGGAAACCTTTTCCATTTTTTACATATACACACACCTTTTTGAAAGGCCCCAGAGGCTTCCTATAAGCAGGGCCGTCTTTAGCGCAGGGCAAACAGGGAACATACCCTGGGCCCAATCTTTGTAGGGGGGCCCGCGCTACCCGTGAATTGGGGCCCTGGCTTTGCAGAGTGCACAGAGGACACGGGAGGCTATATTCCCGATCTAGCCAGCAGAGAGGGAGCTCCACTGACCCCACCCCATGTAGCCTGTATGCTGGGTTAGAGCAGTGATCGGAGTGGGCGCGTAAGTGGAGCTCCCGGCCCCACCTCCTCTTTACTGGCTGGGGATTACAGAGGTCTGGGGGTGGGGCCGGGAGCTCCACTGACGCACCCACTCTGATCACTGCTCTAACTATAGCCATTCTGTTCTGAGAGAAGCTCCCGGCCCCGCCCCCTCTCTGCTGGCTAGCACGCAAATATAGCCTCCTGTGTCCTCTGTGCACTCTGCAAAACTGTCATTAGGGCCCAATTCACAGGTAATCAGAATCTCATGCAGTATGTCAGCAGTCTGGTAATCTCATGCAGTATGTCAGCAGTATGGTAATCTCATGCAGTATGTCAGCAGTCTGGTAATCTCATGCAGTATGTCAGCAGTCTCTGGTAATCTCATGCAGTATGTCTGCAGTCTCTGGTAATCTCATGCAGTATGTCTGCAGTCTGGTGATCTCATGCAGTATGTCCGCAGTCTCTGGTAATCTTATGCAGTATGTCAGCAGTCTGGTAATCTCATGCAGTATGTCCGAAGTCTGGTAATCTCATGCAGTATGTCCACAGTCTCTGGTAATCTCACGCAGTATGTCCGCAGTCTGGTAATCTCATGCAGTATGTCCGCAGTCTCTGGTAATGTCATGCAGTTTGTCCGCAGTCTCTGGTAATCTCATATCTTTGCGTGCGTGCGGGTGGGGGGGTGGTTGTCCTCCATGTCCATTTTGCTTGGGGCCCCCAAATTCCTTCAAACGGCCCTGGAGATGGGCACACACCAAAACTCACGGACCGGGAAAGGAGGGCATTAATCAGAGAGGCAGCACAGAGACCTAAGGTGGAGGAGTGGCAGAGTTCCACAGCAGAGACTGGATTATCTGTACATAGGACGACAAAAAGCCGTACGCTCCATAGAATTGGGCTTTATGGCAGAGTGGCCAGAAGAAAGCCATTACTTTCAGCAAAAAACTAAACTTAGACCAATCCGTAATATCTATGTTAAGGTAGTTAGAGTAGTTATGCACACTGACTTTTTCTGTTATTTTGTCCTATTTGTTGTTTGCTAGACATGTGCAATTCGTTTAGTTTTTTTTTTTTTCGTTTTTTTCGTTCGTTCGTTTTCGTACGAATGAACGAATCGTTCGAATCGAACGAATCCGAATAACGAATCATTCGAATTGTACGAATCCGATTAACGAATCGTTCGAATCGAACGAATCCGAAAAACAACGAAAAACCAAATGAACGAAAAAATTTGTACATTCGTAACTTTTTTTTTGTTGAATTGGTAATTTTCCATGTCCCTTACAATGGTGCTGCTTAACGTGCTTCG
This sequence comes from Lithobates sylvaticus, assembly GCA_028564925.1. Lineage (NCBI taxonomy): Eukaryota > Metazoa > Chordata > Amphibia > Anura > Ranidae > Lithobates > Lithobates sylvaticus. The sequence continues at coordinate 476,078,621 of CM053030.1, forward strand.
AATAGATTGAACGAAAAAATTCGTACATTCGTAACTTTTTTTTTCGATTCGTAACTTTGTTTTTTTCGATTCGTAGCTTAAATTATTAAATTATTAAAATGTAATAATAGCATACACATTGCATAAAATTATGAATTATGCTCCGATTACGAATCTACGAATGTTACGAATGTACTAATAAATACGAATGCGTCCGAATTTCGAATAAACGAATAAACGAAAATTAAACTAACGAAAAAACGAATCAACGAAAAATAACTCTTACGAATATACGAATCGTTACGAATATGAACACCGACGACTTACGAATGTATGAATCAATAGTGAATCAACGGAAACGAAAAAAACGAAACGAAAATAAACAAATTTTTTTGTTGTGCACATGTCTATTGTTTGCTTCACAATAAAATAAAAAAAAACATTTTCAAAGTTGTGAGCATGTTCTGTAAATTAAATGATGCAAATCCTCAAACAATCCATGTTAATTCCAGGTTGTGAGGCAACCAAATATGAAAAATACCAAGGGGGTGAATACTTTTGCAAGGCACTGCATATCTAACTGATCCAACATGTTTTTAATATCTAAATATGATAGATTCTATCATGATCTATAATAAAAGTGTAGCACCCTGGTGTTTAGGCAGGGTTGCTAACAAATTTAGTTTGCCAGGTAGTAATTGTCCTGGCTAATTGTTTGAAGATCCACTGATTCCTCTCTAATTCTGGAATTGCTGCACCTGGACGGCTGTCTAGGTGGACGTGTGTTATGTCGCCCCCGGTTGCTAGGCTGAAAGTCAGAGGCCTATCCAGTTGCTAGGCTGCCTGAGGCCTATCCAGGAGCAGGAGAAGCAGCGTAGGGTTGGGACTGCAGTATTTGAGTGTAACCAAGTTGCGAAGGTTCAGCGGGACGGGGAGCCAGTTGTGGTCGGAGGTAATGGGGAAGCAGTCGCCACTAAGGGAACATCCACCTTATTACCGGAGACTACTGTGAGTAAGCTCAAGCAAGTACCCGAGCAGTCCTCTCACCAGCCAGGGACGGTGAAGAAGTGGGAAAGCTTCAGCGAGTGCCAAGCCAGGGACCCAGCGGGTTATCGGGGGTGATGCTTGAGGAGTATACAGCGGGTTAGCTGTGGAAGAGCTCAGGAGATCTGGCGATGACTGGGATCTGGAAGTCTAGTGAGAGACTTAGAGCTCAGCGAGTGAAGACCTACAGTGGGATACTGTAAGATAAGAGAAGAACTATTCTGTGTTACCACAAGTTATGTACGACTACCTTTAGTGACTGTTACAAGTTCAATTGCCATAGGAGACAATGGTCTTACCTATACAGATGTGGCACCCGGCTGGAGGCCTTTCCCTGTATAGCTGTCTACCTATAGTGTCTCAGAGTCTGCCAATTGCCATTGCATATACCTAAGGGTGTCCTGGCCCTAACCCGCTTTCCCACAGTTCTTGTTAAGAGATAATAAATCTCTTGTTCGCATTCAAAAAGTGACTGGCGTCCATCATTTCATCATGCATTACACCCACCATGCCTGTTAACCCACTTTACAAGGAAGGATGTCAGCTCTCCCTAACTCTTGAGGTCCGGGCCATTGCTACAAAAAGATGTATTGATTTTATGAATGGATTCCACATTAATGTAAAGTGATACTAAAGGCAATTAAAAAAACAAAAATAACAAACATACTTATCTGCTCTTTGCAATGGCTTTGCACAGAGCAGCCCCGATCCTCCTCTTCTCGGGTCCCCTTGATGGCACTCCTGGCCTCTCCCTCTTAGCGAGTGCCCTCAAAGCAAGTAGTTTGCTGTTGGGGCACCTAAGCAGGCTCGCTCCTGAGCAGCTGCTCTGCATATCCATTCACACACAGAGCCACGGATTGGCCACGCCCCTCCCCGTCTCTGTCCTCATTGCGCAATGACTCCCAATGCTGTCTCATTTAATGAGGATGGAGATTTCCTGGGGGCTCAGGTAAGTATTAGGGGGGGCTGGAGAACTGCTGCACAGAGAAGGTTTTTTACCTTCATGCATGAAGGTAAAACACCTTCAGCCTTTACAACCACTTCAATGACTGATTTGAAAGTCCCTTATAACTATGGATTGTGCAACTATTGTTTCATTTGGCTTAATGCCCTCCACAATGCAGTGTCCATGAGCATCCTCACCTGCTTCAACCGGTCTTCCAAGTTTCGAAATTCGGCCATTTTGACTGACCAGGCCCGGATGACCTCACTCCTGCACATGCATGGGAGTTCACTCATCTTGGCAGATGCCAGAATTGTACTGTGAGCTGCACGTGCACAGCTCAGTGTACATTGTGAACAAGCAGGTGAGAATACTTTAATGCAGAAGAAACATAGTATAAAAACCCTGCCTGTTCATAAATATTTATTAAAGGCCAAGTTTATATTTGAAAAAAAAAATGAATGCACATGAATTTTGCAGTGAAAAAAAATGTGAATTTATTATTTTTTTACAGGGTTCTGCAAAGCTTTGTACCCACAATCAATGGATCATGGGTGCAATGTCGGGCTTCTGCACACATTCCCTCCATCTTTCTGTCCTCCATATCCATATGGACTTTCAGTTAGAAAACTGGAGAAAAAATGAATAGACTACAATGAATGAATAGTCCTTTGAAAACTGCAAGTCCATCTGCTGCGGTTGTTTATTTATTCACAAATCTCTGTTATTGAAAGACACGGTTGTGTGGGCAGAATATCCCCAAGTGATTAAAGCCAGGTACACACGTAAAATTAAAAAAAAGTAAAAAAGTTTAAAATAATACTTCAAAGAATATGTAAACCCAACATGTTATATTCCTGATATGTGCCTGCTGTACCATGTACTTGTATGAAAAAGTATCCTGTTTTCTTTGTATTGCTTCCTTTATGTGAAATTTTTGGTATTCCCTGCCAGTCCCCCTGCTTTCCTATTAAAAACTGACCACACTAAGCATGAGGGCACAGCATGGCCAGTCTTCTAGCTGTGCTGGGAATCTCAGCCTGCTCTCCTCCAATGTTCAGACTTCTCCTGTTATAGACATTTTGGCCTATTGTATAACCATTCAGCCTTCGAAGTCCATGGGGGTTATTTACGAAAGGAAAATCTACTTTGCACTACAAGTGCACTTGGAAGTGCAGTCGCTGTAAATCCGAGGGGGACATGCAAGGAAAATATAAAACAGTATTTTAGCTTGCACATGATTGGATGATAAAATCAGCAGAGCTTCCCCTCATTTCAGATCTACCCCTCAGATTTACAGCAACTGCACTTCAAAGCGGATTTGCCCTTCGTAAATAACCCCCTATGTTACATTCACCATATGCCTCAAGGTTTCTTGATAGAAAAAAAAAAATCTTCCATTAACATCTTGTTTTTTATCAGTTGCTAGTTTCCTGGCTGTCACGTTCATCCTAGGGCTTTACTACTATGATGCAAGCATATGGATTTGGAACTTTTATTTCACTGCTTCTACAGTTGTTTTGACTCAACAGCTTACTAACTATCAGTTACGGGGCTCAGGGGCACTGCCCCCCTAATCTATGCGCCCGGCCCCTAATCTACATGTTTTTTTTTTTTTTGGAAGCACATGATTAGAGCCTGAGGCTCTAATTGGCTTAAAAAAGGGTGGGCTTGGGGCGCAGAGCACTAAGCCCCGAGCCCACCCAGTTGTGTGACATTAGCAATTACTATTCGCTAATGTCTTCCTGCTTCTCCTCCTGGCCAATCAGGAAGTGGGTCCAGAGACCCGATTGACCAGAAGTCCTAAGACCCAATTGGCCACAAGTCCTAAGTGCCGATTGGCTGGCAGGAGAAGCCACCGCCAGGACTCGGGAGGAAAAGTAGGGGGGAGCCGCTGAAGCCACGACCTGGATGAGGTAAGTGAGAGGCTGGCGGAGGGGCCTGGCAGGTGAGGGGTGAGCGGGCAAGCAAAGGGGCAATCGAGCAACAGGGGGGGTTGCTAGGTGGGTGCCGCGGGCCCCCCCCCCCCAAGAAAATTGAGCACCAGCCTCCACTGCCAACTTGTGAAGCTATTGGATAAGCATGATAATCGAGACATCTGGCAACAGTCAGACATGGCCATTTCCATATGATTATTATTGTTTGAGAATTTAGTATACACCATGTACGAGTCCCACACTTGCCTACATTCTACGTCCCACACTACATTCTACAGATTTTCACAACTCACATTAAGAATTAATTAGCCTACTCCCATAATTAGTGCCAGAAAATAAAAACCTAAAAATGTAAGACTGCAAGATGGGAAGTGGTAATTGAGGTGGCTGATTTTATATTAGTCAAGAGAGAATGGAGTGCTGGGCTTTTACATTCATCCTCCACCCACTTTTAAGGACGGTTCACACCAGAGAAACAGTCAGGATGCATTCTGGATGTGTTTCTGTATGCATGTTTTTGATGCATTTTTGACGCGCTCCGATGCATTTTTCCTCTCTTATTTTCTTCACCTTAAAAAAAGACGTGTGTGTTTTGGTGCAATGGTGATGTGTTTGTCCACGTTTCAGTACAGTTCAGTGCAGAAAATATGCCACATTTTTTTTCTGGAACTGGAACTCACTGGAATTGACCTCATTGGTGTGAACTATGCCATTGGAAACCATATGACCATATAATCTACTATCCATACATTGCATTAAGGTGTGCACCCCAAAGCTCATACATACATGCCTTTCTCTGTGCTGAGCAGCTTCCTTTTCATTCACAAACTGAAGCATAGAAAACACATTGTACTAGGCTTCAGTTATGTTCAAAAGGAGAGGATTTGGGGGGCAAACAGGATTTTCCCGGTACTGTCATGAGACATTACACCATCATAATTTTTTCATAATAAAGTTTATTTACATAACATCAACATACATATTAAAATAGATATTGAAGGACACTCTACAAGACTCTGGTCTGGCCGCACCTGGAGTATGCTGTCCAGTTCTGGGCACCAGTCCTCAGGAAGGATGTACTGGAAATGGAGCGAGTGCAAAGAAGGGCAACAAAGCTAATAAAGGGTCTGGAGGATATTAGTTATGAAGAAAGGTTGCGAGCACTGAACTTATTCTCTCTGGAGAAGAGACGCTTGAGAGGAGATATGATTTCCCTTTACAAATACAGTACTGGTGACCCCACAATAGGGATAAAACTTTTTCACGGAAGGGAGTTTAACAAGACACGTGGCCACTCATTAAAATTAGAAGAAAAGAGGTTTAACCTTAAAACTGTGTAGAGGGTAATTTACTGCAAGAGCAGCAAAGATGTGGAATTCCCTTCCACAGGCACAAAAAACTATTAGATAAGCACCTGAACAACCACAACATACAGGGATATACAATGTAATACTGACATATAATCACACACATAGGTTGGACTTGATGGACTTGTGTCTTTTTTCAACCTTACCTACTATGTAACTTTGACTCGTAGTGGCAATACCCCCTCTACAAGGTTTCCACCGAGACCGAAAATGTCCCCAATTTACATAGCATGTATAAAATCAACCTTCCATAAATGTGAAAAGTGAAAGTGTCCTTCAATATCTATTTTAATATGTATGTTGATGTTATGTAAATAAACTGTATTATGAAAAAATTATGATGGTGTAATGTCTCATGACGGTACCGGGAAAATCCGGTTTGCCCCCCAAATCCTCTCCTTTTGAACATAAGGTTTACATGGGGGAAGCCCAGGCAGTAGGGGGAGTGCGGAATTTATTCTTCTCCCCAATGTGACTACAGAAATGGTGAAATCTTAGGTACAGGGGGCTCTGGAATGCGTTCATTCTGCATTCCTTTGTTTAATAAATTGAATATATATATGTTGCGGAGTGCTTGGCTATGCCCCCTACTATATACTCACCGGACACTTTATTAGGTACACCTTGCTAGTACCGGGTTGGACCCCCTTTTGCCTTCAGAACTGCCTTCATTCTTCGTGGCATAGATTCAACAAGGTGTTGGAAACATTCCTCAGAGATTTTCATCCATAAAGCACAATTCGTGTGCGAAACATGTAAGCCGTGCCTCCCTTGCTTGTACATGTAGTGCTCCTCGTGTTCTTCATGGTTTTATGTGAATAAAGGCATTTGGATCTCAATTCGGTGTGCAGCCACCCGGACTTTCCTTTCATTAGATTTTGGTCCATATTGACATGATAGCATCACGCAGTTGCTGCAGATTTGTCAGCTCCCGTTCCACCACATCCCAAGGTGCTGTATTGGATTGGGATCTGGTGACTGCGGAGGCCATTGGAGTACAGTGATCTCATTGTCATGTTCAAGAAACCAGTGGTGAGATGATTTTAGCTTTGTGACATGGTGTATTATCCTGCTGGAAGGAGCCATCAGAAGATGGCTACACTGTAGACATAAATGGATGGACATGGTCAGGAACAATACTCAGGTAGGCCGTGGTGTTAAACGATGCTCAATTGATACTAAGGGGCCCAAAGTGTTCCAAGAAAACATCTTCCACACCATTACACCACCACCAGCCTGAACCGTTGATACAAGGTAGGATGGATCCATGTTTTCATGTTGTTTACACCAAATTCTGACCCGACTATCTGAATGTCACAGCTGAAATCGAGACTCGGCCAACGTTTTTCCAATCTTCTATTGTCCAATTATGGTGAGCCTGTGCGAATTGTAGCCTCAGTTTCCTGTTCTTAGATGACAGGAGTGGCACCTTTTGTGGTCTTTTGCTGCTGTAGCCCATCTGCTTCAAGTTTGATGTGCTGTGCATTCAGAGATGGTATTCTGCATACCTTGGTTATAATAGAGTGGTTATTTGAGTTATTATTGCCTTTCTATCATCCCAAACCAGTCTGCCCATTCTCATTGACATCAATAAGGCATTTTCGTCCACACAACTTCGGCTCACTGGATATTTTCTCTTTTTCAGACCATTCTCTGTAAACCCGAGAGATGGTTTTGTGTGAAAATCCCAGTAGATCAGCAGTTTTTGAACTACTCAGACCAGCCCGTCTGGCACTAACAACCATGCCACGTTCAGTCACTTAAATACTCTTTCTTCCCCATTCTGATGCTCGGTTTGAACTTCAGAAAGTCATCTTCACCATGTCTAGATACCTAAATGCATTGAGTTGCTACCATGTGATAGGCTGATTAGCAATTTTTGTTACCAAGCAGTTGATCAGGTGTACCTAAAAAAGTGTCTGGTATATACTGTATTAGATGTGGGTTGCTGTACCTTTAAGGAAGATTAGGCTACCTCAAGGGTAAGCCTGCTTTCAGTTTATATATACTGTGTGTATATATATATATATATATATATATATATATATATATATATATATATATATATACATGTATATGTGTCTGTGTGTTCCAGCTTCATACAGTTTAGAGTTATGGATAACACTTTGCAAAGGCACCTTGGTGTGCCAGTGAGCTTTCACAAGTAGCTACAAAAAACACCTGCAATTTTTACCTAAATGTTTAATTAGGTGATTAGCTATACAAAGTGCTGGAGAAATCTTGTATTGACATACATATATGTATTATGAGAAATCAAGGCTCTAATTACAGTGATCACCAGCTGGGCAGTAATGAGTAAGCCTTTCAGATTCCTCGCTGTGATGATGGCTATCGCCTGGTTACTACATGCAAACACTCACATGAGCACCCAGGAAAGCAGGCCCTTGCACATAATGCACGACCATTTAATCAGCTTTTTCATTAACAATGTAGAGGCCTCCCTGCTCAGGGTGGAACTCTATGAATACTGAATATAAAGAGCTAAAAGACTTTAGTATGGAATAAAAATCAGATCAGCAGGTACCCAAGACTGCTACTCTAGAACACTACCCTGCATTATAGCCTCAGTAGCTGTCTGTAAAAATATGAATGATTCACCACGCCATCCGACTGTGGAAGACATTTTTCTTATGCCGCGTACACATGGTCGGAATTCTCATCGGAAAGAGCTCTGATGGTTTTCCCGTCGGAATTCCGACGGAATTTCGCTCAAACTGTCTTGCCTACACACGGTCAGACCAAATTCTGACGGTCAATAACACCACGGCATAAAACACGTTCGACTGCATTATTAAAGGGAAGTTTAATGCTTCTGAGCATGCGTCAAATTGTTTCCGAGCATGCGTCGGAATTTTGCGTGTCGGAATTGCATACATTCCATCGGAAAAATTAAGAACAGGTTCTTAATCCAAAGTCCGTCGGAAATTCCGACAGAAAAAGACCGATGGGCATACACACGGTCGGAAAATCAGATGAAAAGCTCCCATCGGACTGTTTCCATCGGAAATTCCGACCGTATGTACGCGGCATTTGAGTTGTATCCTGTGCGATTTAATGACCTAAAAAAAAACGTTTTCCACAGTTTGGTTGTGTATTGAATACTTTTTATTCTCGTTACTTAATTGCAAGCAAGACAAACCAGACCAGCAGCTGGCCATAGTGGATGGATGTGGGAGCTGAGATACACCTGGAACGGTTTGCTTGATATTTATTCTTCTGGAGGATTATCCACAAGAATATTGAAGATGCAGGTAGGAGGTTGATTTAGATCCCCGGCTGTAGTGGTGGGGAAAATCTCCCCAATGGACTCATCCTCATGGATAGAAGTCCTAAAGGGGGCACCAAACCTGTTGATCTCACCCAAAAAAAAAGAATAGCACTTGGCTTTATTTTTTTTACTGACCTCTAGGTTAGTCTGGATTTACCATGATCAGTAAATGTATAGCCGCGTACACACGGTCGGAATTTCCGACAGAAAAAGTAAGATGGGAGCTTTTCATCGTATATTCTGACCTTGTGTAGGCCCCATCGGACTTTTCCGTTGAAAATTCAGACAGACTTAGATAGAGAATATGTTCTATATTTTTCCGATGGAAAAATTCCTATCGGAAAAAACGCTTGTCTGTATGCTGTTCCGACGCACCAAAAAACGATGCATGCTCTGAAGCAAGAACAAGACGGAATCGCTCGGTCTGATAAAACTAGCGTTCATAATGGAGATAGCACATTCCTAACGCTGCAAATTCTGTGATCTTTTAATGCAGTGCATTCTTTTGTGCTTTATAATGCTAGAAGAATGAAGTTGTTTTGCTGCTGATATTCACACAGAGTTCTGACAAACTTATTTCTTTATTATTTCTTGTGATCTCATGAATAATCTATTATTTTTTTAAAGCCAGATCTCCATAATAATGTTTAGAATTATTTTTTATAGTCATCTTTTTTTTTTTTTTTTATTTATTTCATCAAGATCGCCTTTTTTTTGTATTATTGAAAAACAATTTTCTAGTGATCTCCATATATAATTTTTTTTTCTTTGTGTGTCAAGTTACCACAATAACATTATTATCTTGTATTTTTTAACCTCAAGGAGGTTGGTGTCCCTTGTTAATTTGACATTGTCTTTTTGAAATGTACCTGCCTACTCACAAACAAACTGTCTTTTTTGTAGAAAAACACATAGGCAAGCATTTTCAGAAAATAAAATATCCAGTAGCGTGAATCGTCTCTCACCAAACTTCTACTAACACGAGATTAGCAGAAGGAGCCCAAAGTGTGGCGCAGTGGCTATTGAACTTCCTTTTTCTAGTCTCGTCATACACGTTGTACGTTAAACCGCGTTCTTGACGGTCGGAATTTGGTGTGACCGTGTGTATGCAAGACAGCTTGAGCGGAATGCCGTCGGAAAAACCTTTAGAGTTTATTCCGATGGGAAAACCGGTCGTGTGTACAGGGCATAAGTCATACATTGCCCCTCCCCACAACAGCAAAATGAACAAAACTTAACTGTTTTATGGATAGAAAAATCTTTTAAGTGTTTGTGTTTAAACATTAGATATCTACTTTCAAATGCTTTCTCAATCATGGTAAATAAATCCCAGCTGCTTATTTGGTACAAGCCTGCAAGCAGCTTGCCAAGGACAGAGAAGAAGGGGGTACAGAAAGGTTGATTTGAATTACAGCGTCCTTTCTGGGAGCCTGAACAGAACAGAGACAGGGTGCTGGTGCTGGACATAGCTTATTAATATTTTCCAGACTGAGAGCACTCACAGGTTTTTTTCCGTCATAGGGAAATCCACTACTTCCCTATAGATATAGAATAATTTCAGGTGACAAATCAGTTAATGAATAGAAGACACTGCTGTGCTTAAAAGTGAAAAGCAAAATCTCCTAGTTATCCTTTACTGGTAGGCACCATAAGGATCATCTCATTATGTTTTTCTATGTTTCTCATGTTTTCCTCATATTCTCTGAAAGCAGCTACTATTTTCACCACTGGATCCTGCAAGCTTGGTAAATGGCATCTGCAAAGACTGCAATGAAAATCAATACGGGTCATATTTTGCTCCCTTAAATAACATCAGTAAGGGGTTACAAAAGCTATGGATAGAAAGGTACTTACCTCCGAGTAATGCCTCTTTTGCCTAGACTCCCAAGAACGTACCCACATACTGTGTGCAAGAAAAGGGGTCTTAGGAGATGTAGTTGTGAAGAACATTATTATATACATAGGATTTGATGTATGGCTCCCTGCTAATTTCTCCTCCCACCATTTTCCCCTGTAATAATTTTGCAAGCCGGGTGATGACATCATAGGGAGTAATAAAAGCTGTTTCTTACACAGGAACAAGGTAAATGTTCTACAAGAGAAGGAGGATTTGGTGTAAATTTGAGTCACGCCTACTCAAATCCTAAAGTAAACTTTCCAGCGTTAATGAAAAGAAGACACATACCTTTCAAGGTCTTCTCAAGTGCCATAGAACCTTCCAAAACCTAGCATGCTATGATATACAAATTCCAACTTTAGAAAGAAATGTTGAGGACTTTGAGCCATAGAATCCTCCCAAACAATAGTAGGGGGCAATTCATGAAGGTGTGAAATGAAAATGTCAACATTTTCCCATTGTCTTCTATTTATCTGCTTTAGCCAATTCAAGAAGTCAAAGCAAACTGTTATATTGGGAATATTTGCATTTTTGGCATCCATGATCAGCAATAATTCTTTTGTTTGAGAGGATGGGAAATAGTCAAGGAATTTTCCTGAAGGTGGCAACATTTTTTAATGCTGACTGTGCTTTTTATTTGTTCCCATTGTCTGTGACTTTTATTGCGGTGATCAGTGATCTCTTTTTATTAGGTTATGCTGTCAATGTGCAAAACAAAAGAAAATATTGTAATTTAGCCCACGCAAGGGCAAGGCCGTAGGCCTAAAGCCCAAAATACTAAGCAAGGGTACAAAGCTTACAGTAATTATTAGGCTGAAGGTGCATGGCTCCAGCAGCAAATGAAAAACAATAATTGAAGGAACAGTACCAACTAGAAGGGCAATGGAAAGGTACATCTAGAAAAACACTTATTTAACTCAATCTTACGCAGATGTGGCAATAGAGGGATTCTCTAACCACGTACTAGACCAAACTTTCAGGGACATCCTCTGTTGCCATAAGTAGCTTGATATTAGGACAGGTTGGAATTAACTAATTGCATCCAGGAACGAACTTTCAGTGAGGAGGGTTTTATCCAGCACATGATGATGGCCCTTTGGGCCTAGAACAGTAAAAGACTGAGAAGAGTCCTCATCGTCATCGTAGTTGCCAGATCCTCCACATGGCCCATCAGGCAATATTTAGGTTAAAGGGGGAGTGGTAATTGTGTTGTAGAGGTGAATATTTGAAGTACGACTTGCCAATATGAGCCTATAGCGGGGCAAGTCCAAAAGATGTGAAAAAATTATCCGGATAGATGCATGCATCTCCAACAGGCTGGGGAGATAGTTCATCTTATGAAGCCTATATAGGGTAAAGTAGGCCTGATTTTAAATGCAGTGATCAGTTTAGGTTAGCAAATAGTTAATAGCAGAACTTGTACCCTAAACATGGAGCTCACCTTATCCATACCGGTAGCAATGACAGTTTAGAGTTATAGTTGGGCAAAGTAGGAGGTACGAAGGGCCCTGATAGGCAGAACTACAGCTAGTATCTGGCACATTGAGGTGTGTTAGATGTCCCGTCACTGTTGCACGTTTTAGTTTCACCTGCATGGGCTCTACCACTAAGCCTTATGTTTTGATCAAATGAGTCAGAGGAAGACCCAGTGTCTGGCGAGATGTTGCTAAATTAAATAGTGGTGGGGTGGCCCAGATGCAGCAGAGGACACGGCATTTGAAAAACTCAGAAGTGTCAGATACCAGCACAGCTATAGCTCTTTAAGAGAATAAAGATTGCAAAGATAATTATTAATAATGTTCTTTCTAAGCTGCATCCCCCTAATACTGTATATGTGGTCCTGCAAGAGGGTTGCTTTAAAGTAATACCAAAGGCAATACTTTTTTGCTTTAAAATTATGTTATACTTACCTACTTTGTGCAAGGGTATTGCACAGAGTGGTCCCGAACTTGCTCTTTGGTGGTCCCCCGCCTGTACTGTCTGCTCCTTTTTCCTCAGATTGCCCCTTTAGCAAACCGCTAGCTGTGGGGGCAGCCCTGCGGGTGCACTCCTGATCTGGGCTGTGTGCGTTCATAGCCTATGACTCCCACTGCTGCCAATGTCTCCTGTGAAACCAGGAAGCAGAGAAGTGCTCCAGCTGGGACGACACTGGAGTGATGTAAGAAGCCAGGTAAGTCAGTGGTCATCAACCCTGTCCTTAGGGCCCACTAACAGGCCAGGTTTTATGTATTACCTTGGGGAGATGCAGACTAGAATACTGCAATCACTAAGCAGCAAATTATATCACCTGTGATGTATTTAGGTTATCTTGCAAACCTGGCCTGTTAGTGGGCCCCGAGGACAGGGTTAATGACCACTGAGGTAAGTGTTTAGGGAGGAGAGGAGAAAAGGTAGTGAATTGTTTTTTACCTTAATGCAAAAAAGTTTTCACTTTAGAACAATTTTTAAGGTATTACAGCTTTTCAGTGCAGCCATGTAGAGGGGCGCTTATAGAACTAGAAACCTCCCAGCTTAACAATATGCTATAAAAGACTGGCCTCTTATCTGCAAGTACGTGTATATTGGCGATGCCTCCTTTGACCAAACTTCTAAATCTTCCAAGCCTTCAGGGGATGTGGCTCTATATTTGATTTTACAGTCTGACAGTATTATCTGCGCATATGTGTATAAAGGTATCCCTGCGCCACCATAAACTGGTAGAGCAAATGACTGCTGCACACACTGGGGCAAATATCTGAAGCCAAAGAAGAATAGTGTAAAGGGTAGTGGTGCGCTGTATAGAACAATATGATTGTGCTAGAGAAAACTAGCTAAATAGACGTCCAGAGGTAGGTATTAGTGATGGCGGAGCTTATCCGGCAAGTGCAACCTGAGAGTACAGGTAGGAACCTTGATGCGGTGCAAATAACGCAAGTTGGAATAAAAGTGTATATAAAACAGGCCAAAGGCCTGGTGATTAAAATGAGTGTCCTAGTACAATCTGATCTGGGGTGGGTGAAGGTGTAATAACAGCAATGAATACAAAAGTGTGTCCAAGTTAAAAGAAACCCACAAAATCAATAAATACAATAAATAATCCAAATAGATGTATAACGGTGTAGAGCAATAAAATAGAGTAGACTGGTAAAGTGCAAGGTGCTAAAAGGAAAGAGAAAATGAGCACTAATCCAAGCTCAAAAATGTATCGGTGCTGAAGATGGCACCTAAAGTGACTAGTGATCCTCAGTGGTAAAATATCTTGTGACAAAGAAAATTACACAAATATAAATAATATAAAAATTATCAAAATTAGGTCAGCATCATACAATGAATCATAGAAATACACGTGAAAAAGTGAGAGTAAAATGCATAAATCTAAAGTGATCAGTGCAAAAAGTGGGTGAATAAACGTGCGGACTGGCGTCTAATTCACTCCAATGGGGAAATATACGCAAACGATAGAAATGCGACTGTGTGACACGCACCGTATTTAAACGGTTAACACACAGTGGAAGTCCATAAAGTTTAGTGCAATGTGACATGAACTGAGTCCAAAATTAAAATAAGGTGCAGGTGCTTGGTAACGCAGATCAGTGCGGTGCTATGAGGGGTGGTGGATGATCCAAGCGTTATCCTTCGTGCAGATTTGATGGATGGGTGTCCCCTTACCTTACAGCTGTAAGGTAACAGCGTAAAATGGAGGTCTCGTTTGGGTCCTGGTAGTCGTTCCTGGTCTGCTGCCTTGGGTCCTATCCTGCCTATGGTATGCAGTACTGCCTCCTTTATAGTGTATCCACAGTGGGGGAGCTCGCCAGTAACATAGGTTTTAAGGGAGAAAGGAAGGGTACCTCATGGTGCAGTATTTCAATGTAAAAAAGGTTTATTCAATGATACAAGGAGGGTACTCACATTTAAAAGAAAATACAGCAAACAGTGTAAAAACGAGCTGCGGGCTCGTATGACGTCACTTCCGGTGTCACAGTCCAGTTTGGGACTGTGACACCGGAAGTGATGTCATACGAGCACGCAGCTCGTTTTTACACTGTTTGCTGTATTTTCTTTTAAATGTGAGTACCCTCCTTGTATCATTGAATAAACCTTTTTTACATTGAAATACTGCACCATGAGGTACCCTTCCTTTCTCCCTTAAAACCTATGTTACTGGCGAGCTCCCCCACTGTGGATACACTATAAAGGAGGCAGTACTGCATACCATAGGCAGGATAGGACCCAAGGCAGCAGACCAGGAACGACTACCAGGACCCAAACGAGACCTCCATTTTACGCTGTTACCTTACAGCTGTAAGGTAAGGGGACACCCATCCATCAAATCTGCACGAAGGATAACGCTTGGATCATCCACCACCCCTCATAGCACCGCACTGATCTGCGTTACCAAGCACCTGCACCTTATTTTAATTTTGGACTCAGTTCATGTCACATTGCACTAAACTTTATGGACTTCCACTGTGTGTTAACCGTTTAAATACGGTGCGTGCCACACAGTCGCATTTCTATCGTTTGCGTATATTTCCCCATTGGAGTGAATTAGACGCCAGTCCGCACGTTTATTCACCCACTTTTTGCACTGATCACTTTAGATTTATGCATTTTACTCTCACTTTTTCACGTGTATTTCTATGATTCATTGTATGATGCTGACCTAATTTTGATAATTTTTATATTATTTATATTTGTGTAATTTTCTTTGTCACAAGATATTTTACCACTGAGGATCACTAGTCACTTTAGGTGCCATCTTCAGCACCGATACATTTTTGAGCTTGGATTAGTGCTCATTTTCTCTTTCCTTTTAGCACCTTGCACTTTACCAGTCTACTCTATTTTATTGCTCTACACCGTTATACATCTATTTGGATTATTTATTGTATTTATTGATTTTGTGGGTTTCTTTTAACTTGGACACACTTTTGTATTCATTGCTGTTATTACACCTTCACCCACCCCAGATCAGATTGTACTAGGACACTCATTTTAATCACCAGGCCTTTGGCATGTTTTATATACACTTTTATTCCAACTTGCGTTATTTGCACCGCATCAAGGTTCCTACCTGTACTCTCAGGTTGCACTTGCCGGATAAGCTCCGCCATCACTAATACCTACCTCTGGACGTCTATTTAGCTAGTTTTCTCTAGCACAATCATATTGTTCTATACAGCGCACCACTACCCTTTACACTATTATCTGCGCATAACAATATGATATCCATTAGTCTTTTGGCATCCTTATTTCATTCACAAATACATTTATATTACAATGGCTTATGTCCTGTATTAGGTCATGCTATTGTTTCCTGTGTACTGGCAATCTAGGGAGTATGCGTGATTAAAAGTAGACATGTGCAATTCGTTTAGTTTTTTTCCGTTTTTCGTTAATTTTTGCGAATCGTTCGTTCATTCGTACGATAACGAATGAACAAACGATTCGCAAAAATTTTCTAACGAATAACGAATCGTTCGAATCAAACGAATAAGAAAACAACGGAAATCCGAAATAACCAAATTAGAAACAACGAAACTACGAAAGAAGAGAATCCGAAAAACGAAAACAGGAACAACGAAAATCGAAATGAGCGAAAAAATTTGTACATTCGTAACTTTTTTTTTTTTGTTGAATTGGTAATTTTCCGTGTCCCTTACAATAGCGCTGCTTAACGTGCCTCGAATGGATTGAACGAAAAAATTCGTACATTCGTAACTTTTTTTTTTTCGATTCGTTATTTTCCGTGTCTCTTACAATGGCGCTGCTTAATGTGCTTCGAATGGATTGAACGAAAAAATTCGTACTTTCGTAACTTTTTTTTTCGATTCGTAATTTTCCATGTCTCTTAAAATGTAATAATAGCAAACACATTACATAAAATTATGAATTATGCTCCGATTACGAATCTACGAAAACAATGTTACGAAAGTACGAATAAATCAATCTAACGAAAGTACGAATGTAACTAAATCTACGAAAATACGAATGCGTCCGAATTTCGAATAAACGAAAATTAAACTAATAGAAAAACGAATCAACAAAAAAATAACTCTTACGAAAATACGAATCGTTACGAATACGAACACCGACGACTTACGAATTTACGAATCGTTACGAATCAACGGAAATGAAAAAAACGAAACGAAAATAAACAAATTTTTTTGTTGTGCACATGTCTAATTAAAAGCATACCCTATTGAGAAATTTGATATACTATTGGTCAGCACAGTGAAATTATTTCATTTAAAATTAGTATCTGTTAAGCCAGCCATACAGGGATCGAAATTCGGACAGATCAGGTGGGACTGGCAAAATTTTGATCTGTGTATGGGCAGGGCGGTTGTACAGAAGTAGATTGGATTTTCCTTGCTCGATCAGTGCTGCAGACTATAGCCGGCAATGCTGATCAGTGTAATCTGACGGTGGGGAAGTTTCCCCACTGTCAGAATACAATACATCAGCGGGGAGGATTCCCCCAAACACATTGAGTGTGGATGGGGGAATCATGTCAGTTTTCTTCGTTCAACCAGCTAGTTGAACAAAAAAAAAACCCTGACTAATCTATGGGCTTTCTATAGCCTGGTACACACTAACAATTTTATTTCTTTCAACCCAGCGGGTTGAACGAAAAAAAAACTGACAGCTCATATCGGAGCCATTGTACTAACAGTCCGATGTTAGTATATCAATCTTCCCTGCTGAGCTATGTGTTCTGAAAGGGGGGCGGCCCCTCTGCCAGAACACTCTGGTCAGGAGCCAGTTGGATGCTAGTTTTCCAGCATGCTCACCCGACAGAAGCTGGCTGTTATACACCCAGGCTGAATGTCAGACGGTTTTTAATGAACGGCTCAATGTTGCCCAGCATTCGTCCTGTGTGTTCTAGGCTTTAGACAATTTAGTCAATTATACTTGCATAATCTCTTGAAGTAGCTATTGTGCCCTGAGAAAAGGATTTGTGCATTGCTTGTTTCCACATTAATAATAATTTTTATTTTTTATAAAAAAAATTCTTGAAAAGAAATGTTCACCTAGTGTAGCACTTAAAGGGGAACACCAAGCAGGTTTTAAAGATATAGATATATTTTTTTGTACAAAAAAGTGCATGTGAAAAACACACACAAAAAAAGTGCACTTAAGCGTGTGTCTCCAGTCTACATTACTAAAGAAGTAGGACTCTACTCTGAACCCCCCCCCCCCCCCCAGGGCACAAGGCTCCTGACAGGGGCAAGGCTCAACATGGTCCACCTAGTCAAAAGGCCTGGGGGACCCCTCTCCTCATGGTCAGCCAAAGCCGACCACTGGGTACTAGGTGAGGTGCTGTCCCTAAGAGAGACCCATACCTCCCTGGTTCAGAAAAAGAAGGAACTTGATGTCCACACATCCTGCCCCTAGACTTCATGGTAGGCCTAAGGACCCACTCCCTCCATCCTAGTGAGAAAGAAACACAGACAAAACTGCATTGGGTAGGCCTTGTGGTCTGATAGCAAAAATTGACTTAAACAAAGGGCCTAGCCCATAGAGGAGCTGTGCAGAAAAAAAGCATTTAATGATGTGGCCTGGTGCCCATATACTAACTGTGGGTTTCCCAAGCCCGTGTGATATCAAAGGACCCATGGAGCGACCATCTCCCAAGGGGCACTGACACCGAGGGCTCCCTGCCCTCCCAACCCATGGCCAGACCAGGTAGACCTATTGAAATCAGGATGCACTGGACCCCTCCAGTCTTCCTAGGGGAATTACTCCCATTCCCGTGGACACCCCAGTTTCTGTTCCAGCTGGTCCAAGTTTCAGAGCCCCCATCATACCAGCAGGGATACCATACAGCCAGCCATTCCTGGCCAGAATAGCAGTGTATCACCCCTACTGGACACAAATAAGGGCAGATATTTTACTTGGCCAAAATACAATAATTCTTTTTTTCTACACTACCAAAGGGGCCCGTGGTCCCTGCCTGCAAAGGGCTATTACTATGGTCTGATTGTGCTCTTGTCAGACCATCCATACAGTGCTAGCTGGTTCTGAGAGTTGTTGTTCTACAAGCAAGGTTGTGCTGGAGGTAGAAGGAGAAGTGTATATACTGTGTGTATATAGTTTGTGTCCCTGAAGAGTTCTGTGTTTGATCAAGTGGGCATCCCATAATACCCTCAACCCTATCCAAGTTCAATTAGCCCAATAAAATACAAAAACAAAGCTGCAAGGACTGATTCTTGTCTCCAGCGTGTGGTGGAAAATTCTGTGTGCCTGGCTGTGCAGGGTGTAAGATACCTTCATTCACCACCGACTCTTACGGGGGTAGCGCTACACACACATGGAAATTCTGGCTGAATTTTGATACAAGTATACCCTGCTTTAGTCCCAGGTCTGGATGGTCCTATAAATCCTTTGTGAGATAAATAGTTCCCTTATGTGTATTAAATTTGTGATTTAGAAGTTCAGCTTTAATGAGGAAGATTTCCAAAGCATTGCATAGAGTATATCATTGCAAAAAGTGAATTTTTTAACGTATGTGTATAATTTATGACACAAACATGTATTTGTAAAATATGCCAAAAAAAAAATAATACAGAACGGTAATTTCAGCATTAACATCGCTAATAGAATAAACAAATACAAATATAGTATTCAGTGCAATAAAAAAAAAGTCCTATAAAGGATCAATCCACTAAAAAATATATATATAAAGTCCACATTAAAATAAATGTAATAAAACAGAAGTAACCAAGACTAGATTTTCTCATCTGAATACCATCACCAACACCTCGTGCATGAAAGATCCCCGTTGGTAATGAACTCACCAGACAGCAGTATAAAACGGGGCTTGTATCTCCATACACTGTGAGATCTGATCTGATCCTCCCAACACAATGTAAATAGACAAGACACTGAAGCCTGTCACCGCTTCAGACTTGGACCTGGCTCTTATCCCGGATAAATCACTTTTTTTCAATCAAGGGTTCATAGATGCAAAAAAAGAGGGGGAAGCTGGCATAGCATAATACTGTTTATTAAATTCAAACACCCACACACACAGTAATAACTGCTTACATAGTATCAAAAGTAAAACAGCATATAAAATGTCTGCAGGGCAGCACAAGTTACTTCTAACCGCCTCCTGAGTTGGTATATGGCTGCGATGGAACGAAGCGATGGCTTGACCGGCATTATGACTGACAGACGAGGGAGCCGTGAGGTCACGCCCTAATGCGTTTCATCATCACGTCTTCATCAGAGTCTATTTACATTGTGTTGGGAGGATCAGATCAGATCTCACAGTGTATGGAGATACAAGGCCCATTTTATACTGGTGTCTAGTGAGTTCATTACCAACGGGGATCTTTCATGCACGAGGTGTTGGTGATGGTATCCAGATGAGAAAATCTAGTCTTGGTTACTAAGAGCTACGGAGTATAACTTCTAACCTTTTAATGTGGACTTTATATATATATTTTTTTTAGTGGATTGATCCTTTAAAGGACTTTTTTTTTGATTGCACTGAATACTGTATTTGTTTATTCTATTAGTGCTGTTAATGCTGAAATTACTGTTCTGTGCTTTTTTTTTGGCATATTTTACTGATTGATTTTATATATAATAGCTGCTGTTATGCATTGAACTTATTGGTCCATTTGAGCGCTGCCTTGGATCAGTAACATTTTCCCTACTTGGGTAGGTGGGCACTTAAACCCCCCTCCTACCCAGACCAATTTTCAGCTTTCAGCGCTGTCACACTTTCAATGACAGTTGCACAGTCATGCTGCACTGTACTCAAACTAAATTTTTATAATTTTTTTCACACAAATGGAGCTTTCATTTGGTGTTATTTAATCACCACTGGGGTTTTAATTTTTTGCTAAACAAACAAAAAAAGACAAAAAATTTTGAAAAAATAAAAACATTTAACACGTTTGTTATAAAATTTTGCAAACGGGTAGTTTTTCATCCTTCATTGATATTCGCTGATGTGGCTGCACTCATGGGCACAGATAAGGCGACACTGATAGGCAAAGATAAGATGACACTGATGGACACTGATAAGACGGCACTGATAGGCATAGATAAGACAACACTGATGGGCACTGATAAGAAGGCACTGGGTGGCACTGGTGGGTGGCACTGATAGGCACTGATAGGTGGCACTGATGGGCACTTGTAGGTGGCACTGGTAGGTGATATTAATAGGCAGCACTGGTGATGACACACTGTGGGCACTGATAGGTGGCACTGTGGGCACTGATGGGTGGCACTGTGGGCACTGGTAGGTGGCGCTGGTGGGCACTGGTAGGTGAGGCTAGTGGGTACAGAAGCCACTCCACGAACGGGACTGATGTACCTCTCGCAGCCGCCGGCAATCGGCTTTTTTTTTTTTCCTCACGCTGCCAGCGTGAGGAGAAAAAAAATAGCTGATTACTAGTGTTCTGACAAGAAAGGTCCCCTCATCAGGTAGTGTCCGCCCTGTACTATGCAGGCGCAGCGCTTGTCATCATTGTAAAACTCCTTCAATTGTGTAATCAGCTCTGCCCATTCTGTAGGCACACCGCCCCTTGCAGAGTTGTACGAACATCGGGAGCGTGTGACAGAATGTACTATTAATTGCACAGGCGCCGTATAGAGTTCATGTTCGGAGACTTTCGGCGTTTCCTTTGTCCTGTACTGCGCAAGCGCTGTGCCTGCGCAGTATAGGATGGACACTATCCGATGGGGGACATTTATCGACAGGACACCGGCTCTGTTTAGGTCACATGATCAGCTGTCATTGAGGATCGACCCCTTACTCAGATCTGTGATCAGGCGAGTCTCATAGACTCGCTGATCACAGAGCGCGCCGCGTGCGCCCTGCAGGGGGCGCACAGGCTGCTCAAGCACGGGAGGACATCCATGGACGCCCTCCCGGCAAATTAAGTCCGCTCTGTAGCCGTCTTTCGGCTATATCGCAGACGGCAAGTGGTTAACTGATATTTTATTTAGAAACATGTATTTGCTGTTACTAACCCTGTATTGGTAATTATGTACACTGCAGAACTGGATTGTAAGCTGAATGTGCCCCTAGGAAAGTTTTAAATCTGCCCAGGAATTCCAGATGCTGTACGAAATCATAAACAAACCTGAAGCAGATCTACATGAGTGCCAAAAGGAATTGAACCCCCCGGACTTGTGAAATTGAGTAAAAACATGCAAATATATTTTTCCATTGTTTGGTAAAGAAAATGGGGAAATTTGTAGTAAAACTAACATTATAGTATCCACAATTTGCACAGATGATTGTGAATACATCACACTACACCTAATACTACAATAATTAAAACATTTTATTTTGTGTTATTCTATACTAAGTTGTTGCTTTAGTTTAGTCGTGTTCAGGCCCATCGCGACAGGACAGGCAAAACAAGCAATTGCTTGGGGCCCCGAGCTGGCCTGGGGCCCCAGCCACGCCGCCGACCGCCAGCCGCTGCTTCCTATAAGCAGGGCCGTCTTTAGAGCAGGGCAAACAGGACACGTGCCCTGGGCCCAATCTTTGTAGGGGGGCCCACGCTACAAATAGAGATGCATTTACAGACTATAAAAAAATGCCAAATGCCTGCAAAAACTGAATTTTTTAAAAGCCCAGTGTATATGAGACCTTAAAGTGGTCCCAAAGCCAAACAGTTTTTTACCTTAATTCATTCCTTGTATTAAGGTAAAAAATGAACTGCCTCCCCCTCCATCTCTAAACACTTACCTGACTCATGTCACAGCTCCAGCGATGTCCCGGCGGCAGCACCACTCCTCCACTTTCAGGTCTCACAACAGTCTCTGAGAGTAGTGGGAGCCATTGGCTTTTGCTGCTATCAATCAAATTCCTGTGGGAAGGGAGTGATGGTGTAGTTTTCCAGTGCTGTGTGTGTCTATAGACGCATACAGCCTGTCTCGGGACTGCACATGCGTGGGTCCCCCATAGCATACAGCTTGCTAAAAAGGCACCCAGAGCAGGGAGAAGTGAACTGTGCCAGCAGAGGACTTTTGGAAAATGAGGTAAGGGACCGATCTTTACAATATTGTTTAAATAAAAAATTTAGTCTTTAATATCACTTTAAAGCAGAGGTCCGCCCACTGCTGCAAAAATACTGTATCTGCTGGCTTTTATTAATAGGACACTTACCTGTCCTGGAGTCCAGCGATGTCGGCACCCCAGCTGATGTTTCCACACTCTTAAAATATATCTAAACCCAAGAACAAAAATGTAATATTGAGCAGCGTAACAGCACTTACATGTGACAGCTGCATTAGTTTACATTTTTTAGGCTAAGAACATTTTTAGCAAGTAATGGAAAATAGCTGTTGATTTTGCCAGAAATGCCCCTTCAGCTTGGAAGACAGCATACACAATGGTATCTCTTCTTTGTAAACTACTAATCCTATCAATCCATCATGTAATAGCGATGAACAAAGACAGACATGTTTAATGTCCAGTCTGGGAGACAATCAGAGTTTTCTCCAAAGATTCAGTGGGGGTGTGAGTGTAGCCCCCAGGGATGGGAAGTATGTAATTCGTAGGATTATCAGATGAAAATAAAGGCGGAAAAAAAGCCTAAAAACAATTGCAATATACTAAATTTTTGGGGGTTTAGATATGTCTTAAAGTGATACTAAGTGATTTAGCTATAGCGCAGACGTCAAGAGGTTAAAGGATAAGTTCACCTTTTGACAAAAATGTATAAATGCACATTTTTTTTTGCAAGTAAAAAAATGTGCATTTATTCTTTTTTTGTTTTGGGATCCTGTAAAGCATTGCACCAGTGATCAGCAGATCGCTGATGCAATGCAGGACTCCTGCAGACCTGTCAGTGGATTGGCTTGCTTGTAGCTCATACGAGGAAGCCGATACATTCTGACAGGAAGACTCAATGAACTACCACAGCGCTCACTGCACCATGGTAGTTAATTGAAAACTACAAGCCCACAGCCACAAAGGACCTTGTAGTTTTCCATTCACAGAGGACTGTGATTGAGTGACACGGTCAGGTGGGCGGAGCCCCACACAAGCACGTCTTTTTTGAATTGTGGCAGCGGACACAGGGAGAAGATCCCCAGTCTGCTGTCCCAGCAGGGATGGGCGGTGCATTAATAACATGTTACATGTTACACCCTGAATATGGTTGTAACATGTAACATGTTATGAAAGCTGAACTTATCCTTTAATTTAAATAAACATGGGTGTTTTTTGTAGGGATATAGCCAGACTATTTGATCCTGATGTTGTAGGTGAACCCAAGTCCCGTATCTCCCCATTAGTAGTAATCTGCCACCTACTGAAACATCACTATTTTTATGTAAATGTAATATTCTAGCTAATGCAGGCCATACATGGTCGAATTTTGAACTAATTTTCTTTTCAAAATCAGAAAGTTCGTTTTTTTTGTGATCCGATTGTGCCACCATTGATTTTCGAAATTCGGCCGATCAAGCCTTCAATTTCACCTCATGTTGCTACAGAAAATAATTTTCTTTTCTGGGAATCTTCTTTTCTCTCCGTAAATTTTCTTTTCTTATTACATTTCTTGCACGATTATCCCATCATTGATTAGAAAATCGGTAGTTTTTCAAAAAATTTCCAACATGTCCGATTCCTCAAATTTGATTTCCGAACGAAAATCGGCTGTTACTGCAGCCCACTAATGGTGAGAAATTCATACGAAAATTCTTAGATACGATTTTCGAAAGAAAATTCTTTTGAAATTCGAACCGTGTATGGCCGGCCTAAGTGTTTTCTCTATGTATAAATTCTATATGCTATATAACATACAGCAACTTGTGATTGATTTTTTTTTTTTATCTAAATATGATCTTCCTTGATACAGCTGGAAGTAGAGTTGATACATTATAATTGAGTAACTAAGGTATTGTTTGTATCAGTCACAGCAATATGAATACGGTTATATTGTAGCAGTACTATAACCATAGGTTTGTAACATCAATAGAATAACACTTCCACCAGAGATGATAATTGGCCATTGCCCTCCATGTATTGGTGTCTTGTGTGAATGAGACTGTAGTGATCTAGCAGTCATCTCTCCCCCTGTGCTGTGCTCTCAGATTGTTATATTAGTGGATTCCTTCTAAATCTTGCTGTCTGTTTAGCATTTGAACACATGGCTGTTCAAGCTTTACCTCCCTCAGTACACACCTGGATCTAATTCTTTACACATCACTAGTAATTTTGGTGGTCTCTGCTGCGTTCCCTGTGGAAACATGCCCACCTCATTAAACAACCACTTTATTTGTCAAAATTCAGAGCAGTTGTGTCTATCCTGAGCTAGAATAACAGCATGTTCTAGATCATGTTTCGTAATATTAGCAAAGCCATGTGGGAAATGCAGTCCATTGCCAGCTTGTCCAACCTAAACTGACAGCAAGCAACTTTTTTTTACTGGTTTTAGGACCCTAAAATAAGTGAGATTTTAAAAGCTTTCTTGAAACATTGCTGTAGTATTTTTTCAATTAGGTAAATGCACCCAGTAGATTTAATATGGAGTAGATGAGCAGATGATATGGATAGTTTTACAGGGTCCAGCATGCAGACACATACAAGGATCAGCTATAACATTATGACCATCCACCGTACCATTTTGACCACTCACCTAACATTTAGTATGTCCTCCCTTAGGGGCATGAACTCTACTAGACCTCTGAAGGTAAGCTGTGGTATCTGGCATCAAGCCGTCAGTAGCAGATCATTTAAGTTCAGTAAGTTGCAAGGTGGTGCTTCTATGGATTAGACTATGTTCTGGTGCCTCTTCTTCCCCAGGTAAGGAATGCACATGCACCCGGCCATCTACATGAAAAAGAAAAACCTGATTCATCAGACCAGGCCACCTTCTTCCATTGCTCCATGGTCCAGTTCTGATGCTCACATGCTCATTGTAGAAGCTCTTGGTTGTGGACATGGGTCGGCATGGGCTCCCTGACCGGTCTACGCAGTCCTATATGCATCAAATTGCAATACACTACATCTTTCTATCGGAGCCAGCATGAACCTTTTCAGCAATTTGAGGGACAGTAAGTGGCGGCTGTAGTTTTTTTTTGGGGGGGGCAAACAACCACAGATCCTCCCCGAGCAACACCCACCCCCCAATGTTTGCCAGTCGGTCCGGCACTTACCCTATCGTGGCGGGTGGCAGGCAGCATGGTGCAGCGGCTTGCTCCGAGTGTCCTCTCTGCCATTGTGGTTTCCAGCTCCTCCTCATATGCATCCAATAGGATCGCCTGTCCTTTCAGCCAATCAGGTGACCAGTGTCAAAACCCGCTTCCTGATTGGCCGGGAGAATCAGTGTTACAACAGCAAATATTGATTCGCTGTTGTAACACACCTGGGTGGGCTCGGAGCGCACTCTCTGCGACCTGAGCCCACCCTATATTGAAGTCTATTAGAGCCTTTGGCTCTAATTGGTGCTTACAAAAAACAGCCCCTCCGCATTGGAATCCATGCGCCGGTGTCCTGAAAGGGGCCGGTTGCATGGATAGGGGAGGCGACGATGGACGGGGTTGCCGCGCTTGTGCGTCCTTAATGGACAGGCCACCCCTTGTGACAGTAGCTCTTCTTGTTGTAACGGACTTCACAGTCCAGCCTTCATTCTTTACGTGCATCAATGGCCCTTGGCTTCTCATGGACCTGTCACCAGTTTCCTTAATTGTTCGTTCCTTGGACCAATTTTGGTAGGTCCTGACAGGGAACATCCCACAAGAGCTGCAGTTTTGGAGTTGCTCTGACCAAGTCTTCTAGTCATTATAATCTGACCCATGTCAAACTCGCTCAAATCTTTATGTTTGCCCAATTTTTTCCTCCTTTCAACACATCAATTTCAGGGACAACAAATTCACTATCTGCCCAATATATCCCACCCATTCTCAGATGCCATTGTAATAAGATAATCAATGTCATTTACTTTATATACTGTAATTATACAGTCTAAATCAGCCTTTCTGAACCATTTTAACAAGAAGGAAATCATCGATCTGATGCTGCATTTGTCCCCTGCCGACACTGCAGTGAGAACTAAGCGATCAAACACTGCTGATTGCTCAGTTCTCCCCCTCCACTCTCTTCGGAAAGCTGGGACTGTCAGCCTCCGACTCTCTGCTCTTTCCCTCCAGCACTCACTGGAGCACTGGGCTGTGCAGGGGGCGTGAGGAGCTAGCTCAGGCTCCCGGCGGATTGCTGCGAGGCTGAGCCAGGTGCTGGCCCAGGCTGCTAGGTGTATGCTGACCAATGGATGGGATCTTTTCAGAGCCTGGACCGCCTCTGAGAACAAACTGCACTCCTGTGATCCATTGGAGAAGTATAGCCAAAAAAAAATTTGTCTGTTCTTCTCCTTTAATATAATTTCAACAGTTGTTTAGAATATTTTTAAATCTACAGTTAGGGTTTAGATCTACTTTACAGAGACACTGTCACCAAGTAAAAGCACAGAAACATCAAACATTTTAAATTACTTGCAGTGTTTCCTTTCCATACAATTATTTTTATTCATCTAAAGTACAATATACCTTTGAACTTCGAAAAAATATGAATACCCCAGGAAGAGTCAATTCATAGAACAGCCCGCTCCCTCCTTGCATGGCATAGTTTTCTTCTTTTCCTGGAGTGTTTAATTACTCTGTGATGGCCCTACTTCTCCACCCCTCCCTACAAATCCTTTTATGTAGCAGCCTGGAAAACAAGGGGAAGAGGAGTGTCACATAAGTGCTGGAGCTGCTAACATCAACATGGCGGCACCCATCAATAGTCTCAGGGTGTTTATATGTCTACACAAGGGAGGCTTTTACAGGTGAATAACAAGCAGAAAATATGTTGAATGCACATATAATTATAGTTAGGGTCAGCCCAGCTGGGAAGGAGTTGCCTGGGTGGAAGCTGGAGATGGAGTGTTAGGCTGTCGGGGCCTTGGAGGGCGCCCCCCAGTCTGGGAGGGGGTGACCTTGAGCCTGGGCTCAGGTGTGGACAGGACCCTCTCAAGACACACGGAGGCATGGGAGCAAGGAGAGGACAGCAGGAGAACACTGCCAGGCAAGCCTCCAGGAGGAACAACAGGTGGCAGCCAAGAGGGCTGGTGAGGGACACACAGTCAGGAGGACAGGGAGGCATGCCTGAGAGGACTGGAAGCATGCAGTCTGGGATGGGTGCAGAGCCAGTGGTGTGGACTGTGGTGGCACGGGCAGTGGAGAGAGGCAGCTGCAGCCGGGAGGGCTGGCAGGGCCTGAAGATGTGGTGCTGGGATCAGTAGCCACGTGGGACAGCTAGCACTGGGACTACCATCATTTTGCTACACCAAAGGGGCACACTGTCCCTGCCTGGAAAGAACATCTGCTTAGGCCTGGCTGAGCCAGTGTCAGGCCTCAATTACAGTGCTAGCTGGTTCCGGAGGAACTGTAAGTAAGTGATGTGCTGGAGCTGGAAGTGAGGAGGTGTATATACAGGGAGTGTATATAATTTAGTCCCAAGGTGCATGGACTAGTTTCTGTCTACTGAGTGACTGAGGATTTTGCGCTTGGCTGTGCAGGGTGATGGACGGACCACAACAACCGCTACATAATCATATGGTAGGACTTGTGTTGAAATTAATGACCGTGAACTCGATGTCTGTTGGCACCTGCTGATCATTAGGCAGATGTAAACAAGGCAGATCGCTGTTCTGTTAGTAGGGATGGCAAAATCAGGAACATGGATCAATGCCTTTCCCTTGTAAAAGCACCCCCCCACACAGTACACAAGCACTGCCTAGGAACACATTTAACCCTTTGATTGCACCTGATGTTAACCCCTTCCCTGCCAGTGTCATTAGTATAGTGAAAGTGCATATTTTTTTTAGCACTGATCACTGTATTAATGTCACTGGTCCCCAAAAAGTGTCAGTGTCTGATTTGTCCACCGCAATATTACAGTCCTGCTATAAGTCGCTGATCCCCGCCATTACTAGTAAAAAAAAATCATAAATATATCCCATTATATATATTTGTAAACGTTATAACTTTTGCGCAAACCAAGCAATATACGCTTATTGGGATTTTTTTTTTTTTCCAAAAATATGTAGCATAATACATATTGGCCTAAATTTATGAAGAAATTAGATTTTTTTTACATTTTTGTTATTGGAAATGTTTTATAGCAAAAAGTAAAAAATCTTTGTATTTTTTCAAAAATTGTCGGTCTTTTTTTGTTTGTTTTGTTATAGTGCAAAAAATAAATACCGCAGAGGTGATCAAATACCACCAAAAGAAAGCTCTATTTGTGGGAAACAAAGGACATACATTTCTTTTTGCATGACCGCGTAATTGTCAGTTAAAGTAATGCGGTGCCGTATTGCAAAAAATGGCCTGGTCATAGAGGGGGGGGGGGGGTAAATCTTCATAGAGGGGGTAAATCAAGTGGTTAAGCAAAGATTAGCTAGAACAGAAATGTTTCTTTTGTGGAAATTTGATTTCATAATTATTTATGAATACCTCTTAAAAGGGCATATAATTATTTGGAAGCTTTTTTGTGCCTGAGGGAATTATAAAAAACCTTCAAATTTGTGTATGTAATCCTATGCAGTTGGCTTCTGTTTATATCTAGAATCCAAGCTCTCATGCACTGTATGCATAGTAATTTTTAGGAAGGATAAGTGCACCTTTGTACTGATATAATGCACCTAATTATGTTTGTTGCCCCAGTGCTAGCAGTCAAGTTGCTCCAGTGCTAGCAAGAGCAATATACTTTGTCCCTTTGGATGGGCATGGTCAGTGTTTACTCCTTCAGCCTGAGAAGCATATGCATCTAAAGAGATATTTGATTGACTTTTATGATACAACAACACATACAGTATAGAGAGACCTTTGTATTTAGAGGTTTATGATAAAACGCCATATACAGAGACCTTTGTATTTAACCATTTCACCCCCCATTCATGACAGGCCATTTTCTGCTATACGGCACTGCGCTACTTTAACTGACAATTGTGCGGTCATGGGACGCTGTACCCATAAAAATTGTTATCCTTTATTTCCAACAAATAGAGCTTTCTTTTGGTGATATTTGATCACCTCTGCGGTTTTTATTATTTGCGCTATAAACAAAAAAAAATTTTTTGATAAAAAAATATATATTTTTTACATTCTGCTATGAAACACACCCAATAAAAAAAATGTTTTTTAATTTCTTCATAAATTAAGGTAAATATGTATTCTGCTAAATATTTTTGGTAAAAAAGTTCCAATAAGCATATATTGGTTGGTTTGTGCAAAAGTTATAGCGTCTACAAACTATAAGATAGATTTATAGAATTGTTTTTTTTTTTTTACTAGTAATGGTGGCAATTAGCGATTTTTAGCGGGACTGCAGAGTACAAATCGGACACTGTGGGGGTTATTTATGAAAGTCAAATCCACTTTGCGCTACAAGTGCACTGCAAGTGTAGTCACTGTAGATCTAAAGGGAAGATCAGAAATGAGGGGAAGCTCTGCTGATTTTATCATCTGATCACGTGTAAGCTAAAATGCTGTTTTTTATTTTCCTTGCATGTACCCCTCAGATCTAGAGCGACTTTACTTCCAAGTGCACTTGTAGTGCAAAGTGGATTTGCATTTCGTAAATAACCCCCTTAGTGACACTTTTTGGGGAACAGTGACAACAATACAGTGATCAGTGCTAAAAAAAATGCAGTGTCACTGTACTAATGGCACTGGTAGGGAAGGGGTTAACATTAGGGGCAATCAAAGGGTTAAATGTGCCCCTAGGGAGTGCTTTCTAACTGTGGGGGGGGGGGGGTAGGTTTGGCTGTGGGAAGACAGAGATCCGTGTTCCTGCTTAGCAGAAACACAAGATCTCTGTCTCCCCTACTAGCAGACCACCGTTCTGCCTCTCTCGTCAATGATCAGCGGGTCCCTGCAGACAATGGGTCTGCCGGACCTGCTGATTGGCTCCCACTGTGTCCAATCACAGCAAAAACGGGTTGCTGGTGGCGGCGTGCCTGCTCCCGACCCGAAAGTGCCAGCTCACGTACCTAGTACGTGATCTGGCACAGTGCGGCCGCCCTGCCCTGCCGTGGCGTGGTCGTGAACATGTTAAAGAGAAACTCCTTGCTTGTTGAGAAAAAAATCATTCCCCTCTTTTAACACACTTAGGTGTCCTTTTATTAAAGTGCGGTAAAATACCGCTATTCATTTCTCAGGCATTCTCAGAGGAGATCGCTCTCCCCTGAGTGCCTGTTTATGATTGTCTGTAGATCGCTTCTCATGTTGAGTTGAGAAGCGATCTACAAACGCCGGGAACTCCTCAGAATTTCTCTTCACACTGTAATCTCGCGAGATGTAGCGGGATTACAGTCTGAGGCGATTTAAAATACAAAAGTTAAACACTAATTAACACATTATTCCCCTACATATTAATAAAATAATAAAGTTAAATTCCCCCCTACACAATATACATTAACCTAATTATTATAAAACATTGTTTTTTATCAATATTTAAATGTCACACATGTGCCTATTTAAATGTTAATGGTGTATAGTAAATTAATGTAATCCACATATGTAATGCAGCTATACACCATTCATATAAATGTAAAATACATTTATAATCATTAAAAAATAATTTTAATAAAGTATACAAGTATAAATATTTATTAATAAATTAAAATAAAATATATTTCATAATTGATAAATCCCTGTATAAGACCCCTTTCACACTGGGGCGGGAGTGGCGTCGGTGGTAAAGCAGCGCTTTATTTAGCGCTGCTTTACTGTCGTTTTAGCGGCGGTTTTCGGCCGCTAGCAGTGCAGTTTTAACCCCCGCTAATGGCAGAAAAAGGGGTAAAACCGCCCGCAAAGCGCTGCTGCAGCGGCGCTTTGCCGGCGGTATTGCTGCGCTGTCCCATTGATTTCAATTTGAATTATGAATACACTGCTCCTTCACCGCTCCAAAGATGCTGCTAGCAGGACTTTTTTGACCGTCCTGCTAGCGCACCGCTCCAGTGTGAAAGCAGAGTGAAAGGGGCCGGATTTTTTCAGGCGCTATTTTTAGCGCTGTAGCGCCTGGAAAAGGCCCAGTGTGAAAGGGGCCTTACTGTAAGGCCCCTTTCACACTGAGGCGCTTTGCAGGCACTAAGGCCCCTTTCACACTGGGGCGGGAGCCGCCGTGACGGTAAAGCAGCGCTATATTTACCGTCGTTTTGCCCGCGAGATTCAGCCGCTCGTGGTGCGGTTTTACCCCCCACAAACGGCCAAAAAAGGGTTAAAATCACCCGCAGAGCGACGCCGTAGCGGCGCTTTGCGGCGGTATTGCTGCGGTGTCCCATTCAAATCAATGGGAAGGAGCGGTATAGGAGCGGTGAATACACCGCTCCTATCCCGCTCCAAAGATGCTGCTAGCAGGACTTTTTTTGCCGTCCTGCTAGCGCACCGCTCCAGTGTGAAAGCCCGCCAGCTTTCACACTGGAGTGAATGGGGCCGGTTTTTTCAGGCGGTGTACAGGCGCTATTTTTAGCGCTGTACCGCCTGAAAACTGCCCCAGTGTGAAAGGGGCCTAAAGTTCTAAAAATAGCGCCTGCAAAGCGCCTTCAAACAGCCGCGGGCTTTCACACTGGAGCGCTTGCAGGATGCTGAAAAATGTCCAAAAATGTGCAAGCCGCATCTTTGGAGCGCTGTAGGAGCTGTGTATTTACCGCTCCTAAAGCGCCTCTTCCCATTGAAAACAATGGGGCAGCGCTCCAAACCCCCCCAGCAAAGCGCCGCTGCAGTGGCGCTTTGCGGGCGGTTTTAACCCTATTTCAGTCATTAGCGGGGGTAAAACTGCCCCGCTAGTGTTCGAAAAGCGCCGCTATAACGACGGTAAAGTGCCGCTAAATATAGCGCCGCTTTACCGCCAGCACGCCCAGCGCCTCAGTGTGAAAGTAGCCTAATGGAACATGCCATGGGTAAAACCATATTTCAGGGTTTACAAAATTGTATTTACTAATAAATTAAAAATGATATAAAAATTACATTAATAATAGCATTTAAATGCAGGTAGAATTATATATATATATATATATATATATATATATATATATATATATATATATTTATATATCTGTCTATATATATATATATATATATATATATATATATATCATAGCATATAGCATATATATATATGTGTGTGTGTGTGTGTGTGTTTATTTCAATGTGTATGTGTATATCTATCTATCTATTTATATATATATATATTTATATATATATATATATATATAGATAGATAGATATAGAAATATATATATATATATATATATATATATATATATATATATATATATATATATATATATATATATATATATATATATACACTTTAGATTGCTAACCTGCTAGTTTTGGGGTGTGTAATGGTGGGGAAGATGTTCTCTCACTGTATGGCTGCTCCTGAGTGAAAGAAGGAAGTCAAAAGACTTCCTGCTTTCTCCAGAATACTGAGGCAGCTTCCCACTTCTCTCTCTGATTCTCCACCTCTGAGATGGTGAATCAGAAAGTGAGAATCCTGTCACAGATCGCCAGTGAGGTGCTGAGATCGCACCTTCATACACTGGCCGTTTCTGTGACAGTCAGTTGCAGATTCTCACTGTGCTGAGGTAATCAGTGGAGAACATGTTTTCAGCTGATTACCTCAGTTTCATACACAGGTAAAGACCTGAGATCAGCTGTGAGACTTGGGATCGCAGCTGATCTCAGTTTCATAAAAGGACACCTTTGATTCCTATCTTTCCTTTTTTCTGAAGAAATAGCTGTTTGTTTGGGATCAACGTGACATGTCACTTCTGCCATCTTGGAACACAGCTGGAGCGCAAACCGGCGTTCCTAGGTTGTTTTGAATGCTGTGATTCATCTTGCAATATTGTAATTGTGTTTTTAACTTTATTTTAAATAAATTTGGATTTACTGCACTATGAGAGGCTTCTCCTTTTAACAACCCTTTTTAGCAAGTTCTGGTATGAGAATTTAAAGTCCGAGGAGTGCAGCCACTGATGGTCTGCCCGGCGATGTCCCTTTGACGATCAGAACAGCGGATTAATGCAAGTGGAACCATCAGATACTCAATGCTGTTTTTGACTGCCTGTAATAGGGGTGAAAAAGTTGCGGTGAGTGGGCTGTGTGCTTGCATGCTGGTGAAGATGAGACACTAATGGTCACTGTCAGTGTGGAATTACTGCGGTCTTGTTGGACTTGTTGGACTCACTTGCAATATTTAAAGGACACTGCATTTATTTATTAATATTCTGATACGATTTCACCGGAACTATAAGCAGTTTAGTTTATCTGTGGAAGTGAGAGTGCGGTTAATTAATTTATGATTTACAACTTTCAGACTTTGATTAGCTTTATAACGAGCAGCTCTCTAATTTATAGGTTGTAAATTAGCAGTTTTGAATTGTTTCTATATATCACTTGAATTTAAAAAAAAATTGCGCAGGTGTAGGGTTATATAAACCTATTCATTGCCTATTCATTGCACATGTTTGTCTGTGTCAAAGTGCAAAGTTAATATAATGGGAGTGTGTTTATAATTATCAATCAGCTGCTGCACTTGCAGATTTCTAATGAGGACAGTGGCGGGGTCTGTCTCCCTTTAGACGTGATTTCCCTTTGGAAATATCTCACCAAAAATGACATTTTTGTTGCAGGGGATGCCCAAAATCTGACTTGTATCTTAGTGCAGACTTCTGGAAAGATCAGTGAGCCAATCACACAAGCAGGAAATGACGTATCTAGGGGGCATTCTGTATACCATCTGTGTACAAAACGCTTCCAGGTTGACATATTGCATTGTACAGAAAATTACAGCGGCTGCAGATTGAAAAGGAAAGGTCATTTTTAATAACAGTCAATTACAATATGACTTGTGTAGCAATTGTATATCTTGTATTACCTTTTTTATTTGCTACTTTTATTTCACATGAAAGTGGAGTTACCCTTTAAAGATGATTTTACCAGGAAATTTAAAACGGCAAATACTTTAATGACTCTAATACAGCTCCAAAAAGGAAAGCTGGAGAAAAAAAAATAGGTGAATGCATACTGTATATTCGTTTTATGGTTACAAATGTATTGAACTCTTCTGAACTAATCTTTTTAATTCCTGTCCCTGTGGACTTTATTTGCTATTATTCACAGAGCTGCCATATGCACAGCCTTTCAAGCACAGCTGAACTTTAGGCCCCTTGCACACTAGGTGTTTAGCCTGTGTGTGTCCAATCCTGGTGTTTTAGTGCACTCGGGAGGAACAGGTGAAGCACCAAGCCCTAATTGCTGCATTAGGTTGTCCAGACCTGAGATTTTTGGTGTACTTTCTTAAGCCTTGTACACACGATCATATTTTCTGCAGACAAAGCGTCAAACTTTTGTCCGAAGGGAATGTGCCTGGATTTTGTCTTGAATACAAACGGTACACAATTGTCGCCCAACAAACACGAACGTACTATGAGCCGATAAATAGACAGTTTAATTGTCAGGCGCCACCCTTTAGGCTCCTTCTGCTTATTTCATGTTAGTAGAAATTTGGTGAATGTTGATTCACGCTTTTCATTTTGCTCTTTTAATTTCGTGCTTTTCAGTTCATTTCTGAACGGCTGTTCCTCAACCAGTCATGTTGCGGAATTGGAGGAGATAACGTGTTATTTATTATTGGCCTTGGAGTTATTGCTTTTACCCAAGTCCAGTCCAGGAACAGGAGGAGGAGGAGTTCTTCGACCAAAACTTGGTTGCTTTATTAATGGTGACCAATTATTTCATATTGCTTTTGCTGCGGGAGCTCCAGGAGAATAATCCGGATGATTTTCGGAATTATCTCCGGAAGACGGACCCCTGCTTTTACCAACTCTTGGCATTGTTGACCCCCTATATTAAGAAGCAGGACACATGCATGAGGCTTTTATTTTATTTTTTGGTTGAATAATGATTTGATTTGTTATATTTTTGGATGCATAGAATGCACTTTTTGGTTAAGTTCTATTGGCAGATAGCATGTCTAATTTTGTTTTGTTTTTCTATTTTTTATGCACAATAAAATAATTGTGGAGAATAATACTTGGCTATGTGTTTTAGTTCAAATGGCAGTTTGGGGGTAGGCAGTTACATTTAATAAAATACAATGTAAAATTGACAAGGGACACCAACATAGTTGTATCTTTGATCTTAAAAACTACAGGATAATGGTGTTGTGGTAACTTGCACCAAAAATAAATAACAAGCATAATAATATTATTCTTGATATCACTAGAAAAAAAAAAGCCTTTGAAAATCAGTTTGCCATAACTCCATCAGTATCACCAGCAAAGCAGCTTCATTATTATCACATTAAAGAAGAAGAGAATTGTGCGCTGCATTTCGAGATTTCCAAATTTCCCACGTCACGAATGTGAATTCTCCATTATGAACGCTAGTTTACAAGACCGACCACTTCCAGCTCGTCCTTGCTTCCGAGCATGCGTGTTTGTACTTTGGAGTTTTTTTCCGACGGACTTGTGTACACACGATCGGAAAATCCAACAGCAGACGGTTGTCCGCGGAAAATTTATAATCCTGCCATTCAACATTTGTCTGCGGAAAATCCAACAACAATGGAGCCTACATACGGTTGGATTTTAGGCCAACAGCCTGTCATCACACAATTCCCGTCAGAAAATCCGATCGTGTGTACAAGGCTTTGGTGTCATGTTTTGGATCTACTCTAGCCTTGTGAGCCTGCCTGCTGTTTACCCCCCTTTGTCTGCCCACCAGCCCCGCACTTACCCCATCTAGGTCGTGGGCAGCTTCAGTGGCCTCCCCCTGCGTCTTCCCCTTGGCGGCCAATACTGACGCTTCTCCTCTCGACCAATCGAGTCTCAAGACCCACTTCCTGTTTGGCCTTGAGGAGAGGCAGGAAGACAATAGCGAATATTAATTCGCTATTGTCACACAAATAAGTGGGCTGAGAGCGCAGTGCTCTGCACCCCAAGCTCATACTTTTTGAAGGCAATTAGTGCCTCAGGCTCTAATCATGTGCTTAAAAAAAAAAACCCATTGAAATCCATACATCCAGCTCCCTGCATGTAGATTAGAGGCCGGGCACATGAATTAGGGGGGCAGCGCCCCTGCGCCCCTAATGGGGCGGCCACCACTGCATCTACATTTGATTTGAAAACAAAGCATTTAAAAAGAAAAGCCTGTATTTGATCCGCTATGCCTGCAGTTCAAACCATACCGTAATAAGACATGCAGGGTCCAAAGAAACACAGTGCAATGCAAAGCAGGTCGAGTACAGCCTCTGACTTGTCATATCTATTGCACAATTAGGCCTCATGCACACTGGATGCTGATTACAACTGCCCTGGGTGTTTTTCATCTGGCAGAAAAAACGCTTGATGCTGGTAAATGTGTGTACCGCGTTTACCCCCCTCAATCGATTGGGCGTTTATTCATTTCCTTGGCAAGAATGAATAATTTCATAATAAATTATATGAAAGTTAATAATAAATAAATGATTTATAATAGACAAAAAAAAAGCTTCAAAAACATGAGTTTAGAAGGAGCAGTGTGCACAAGGCCTTAAAGTGTTACTAAACTCACAACAGTAAAATCAGTCTGTATATGCAGTAAAGCATCCTTGTTATACTCACTGTGGAAGCGGTGAAGTTGTTCATCCTCCACATTGTGTAAAAAGGCTGTGAAAATCTGATCCTCACCTTCTTTTACTGTCTCCAGCCTTGGGAGCACTCTGCACATGCTCCGTTTGGTGTTTATTGCTGGGAGGGGGGTTATCTCTTGGGAGAGTGCATTTGATCGGCACAGGGCCAATCAGCACTGTCCAGACAGAGGGTCAGGGGTCCTGCAGCCTCACAGGAGGGTCAGAGGGGAATGAAACACCTCCTACAAGCTTTAACCAGACACTCATAGAAGTCATAAGACTGCTATATACTGCTGCTGACAAAAGGTATTTAGCAGTTTATATTTATTAAAATAATTGCATTTTCATGTTCTGTGTTCTATGGGAGACCAGATATAGTGAATGCAGGGTCCTTCAAATGACATAGCTGTGATGCTTTCCCTCATTGCTGCAGCAAGAATTAAACACCCATTGCTTTCAAAGGAGAGTAGCGCCACCAAAGCGCGTCCCTTTCAATTGAATGGGGCCTCACCACAACTGCCCTGCAACTGCATACAATGCACATGGTTGCAGTGTGGTGCTGTGCGCTTTCCCAGCCGTCTGTCAACCACCCACTGAAAGGCAATTCACTGTGGATTGCTTTTCAAAAAGGTGACAAGGATTGCTGCTAGTGTAAACATGCCCTATTAAATTAAATGAGGTACCTACATGTGCTTAAATCCCAGGCACCTTACAACAACACAGATATAGACAAATTAAAAACCAAACGACTGCTCCAGACTTTGTCTGCTCCATTTGATGTTGTTGTAAAGTGCTGGATCCAGCACCTGAGCCCGATCCGATCCAGCAACATGCACGAGAGCGGGGATCCATGTCTGAATGGGCACAGGGAGCTGTGACTCAGCTCGGTGCCCCCATAGCAAGCTGCTTTCTGTGGGGGCACTGAACAGGAGGGAGGGGCCAGGATCACAAAAGTGGGAGCCGAGAAGAGGAGGCTGCTCTGTGCAAATCCACTGCAACGGATCAGGTAAATATAACATGTTTGTTATTTATATAAGGAAAAAAATGAGCCTTTACAATCACTTTAAGGATTTATCTATTTTTTGCAGGATTTACCTTATATTTTTAACAAATTTTACTTGATTTGCTTACTTGATAAATTGACTCCTATTATTGCATGAAATATTATAAAATAAAACACAAGTGTCACATGTAGTAATCATTAGTGAATTGACCCCACTATTTCCTGTTCATCAGATGAGGTTGAAGTTGTGGGCTATCATGTGGGCCAGCATTTGAGTGGTGATGTTGCAGTGATGGCAGATGTCATCTAAGTAATTTGCACTGTATGTGCATTGACCAACTGCAGCACATAAACCCACACTAAGTAGCACTGCCGTGACTGCTCCAGCTGGCTCACCTCAAATACTCAACTTCTGCAAACTTGGCTCCCAGGAAGGAAAACAGACAGCTGCCTCTAAAAACATTAGTCATGCCAGCAGCATTGTTTAGCTGGTAAAGACATCAATGTATGTATGTGGAGAGAGAAAGAGAAGGGCAGTGATGGGCTGAGCTCTGTAATCCAGCAGGGGAGAACTCAACATGATTTCTGTGGCAGAGGCAGCATTGACAGCTCACTACAGGAAGCTGTGTGTTCACTGGATTTCTGTCAGGATCAACAGGTATTTTTACATTTTTTTTCAATAGTCTATTTAATAAAACATGGGTTGATGTGTTTTTATTACAGACAGAGCCGATCGGCCCTATAGGCACACTATGCAAGCTGCTCAGGGCCCCGCCGCTGTGGGGGGGGGGGGGCCAAGAACCAGAATCCCCCCCTGCACCTCTGGCTGGCCGTTTAGAGTGCAGTGAGGAGAGGTGGGAGGAGGTGAGAGGCGGTGATCGGCAGCTCTATGGTGCCTGAGTGGGCGGTGGGATCTCCCTGGGGTTTGTAGTATTCTCTGTGTATACAGTGGAGAGGAGAAGGGAGGGGCCTCTGACCCGGGCAGGTATCAGTTTCACTTTCACTCTGCTTGAACACTGTTGCTGATGCCTGGGTCAGAGGCCCCTCCCCTCTCCGCTGTATACATTCGGAGATAGAACTACTAGCCCCAGGGAGATCCCCCTGCCTGTGGACACCATATAGCTGCCGATCACCGCCTCCCACCTCCACCAGCCAGGTACAGGGGAACCTCTGCAAGGGGGGGAGTCAGCTGTTTGGGGGCCCAAATGTAAGAGGGTGGCTTTCTGGGGACACTAATGTAAGGAAGGGGGCCTCTGGGGACACTAATGTAAGAGGGGGGCTCTCTGGGGACACTAATGTAAGGATGGGGCCCTCTGGGGACACTAATGTAAAGACGGGGCCCTCTGGGGACACTAATATAAAGACGGGGCCCTCTGGGGACACTGATGTAAGAGGGGGCCCCCTGGGGACACTAATGTCAGAGGGAGGGGCTCTCTGGGGACCCTGTGTAAGGAGGGGCTCTCTGGGGACACTAATGTAAGAGGGAAAGCTCTCTTGGGACACTAATGTAAGGGGAGGCTCTCTTGGGACCCTGGTGTAAGGGGGGGGGCTCTCTGAGGACCCTGGTTAAAGGGGGAGCTCTCTGGGGAGCCTGGTGTAAGGAGGGGGGCTCTCTGGGGACCCTAAAGTAAGAAGGGGCTCTCTGAGGACCCTGATGTAAGGAGGGGCTCTTTGGGGACCCTGGTGTAAGTGGAGGCTCTCTGAGGACCCTGATGTAAGGGGAGGCTCTCTGGGGACCCTGATGTAGGGGGATCCCCTTTGAGGACCCTGATGTAAGTAGGGAAGCTTACTGGGGACCCTGATGTAAGGAGGGGCTCTCTGAGGACACTGATGTAAGGGGGGCTCTCTGGGGACCCTGATGTAAGGAGGGGCTTTCTGGGGACCCTGATGTAAGGGGAGGCTCTCTGGGGACTTTGATGTAAGGAGGCTCTCTGGGGACTCTGCTGTAAGGAGGAGGCTCTCTGGGAAACCTAATGTAGGGGAGGCTCTCTGGGGACCCTGATGTAGGGGGAGACTCTCTGAGGGCACTGATTTAAGGAGGGCTCTCTGGGGGCCCTGATGTAAGGGGAGGCTCTCTGGGGATCCTGATGTAAGGGGAGGCTCTCTAGGGACCCTAATGTAGGGGGAGGCTCTCTAGGGACCCTGATGTAAGGGGGGGCTCTCTGGGGACCCTAATGTAGGCGGAGGCTCTCTGGGGACCCTGATGTAAGGGGGGGCTCTCTGGGGACCCTGATGTAAGGGGGGGCTCTCTGGGGACCCTAATGTAGGGGGAGGCTCTCTGGGGACCCTAATGTAGGGGAAGGCTCTC
This sequence comes from Lithobates sylvaticus, assembly GCA_028564925.1. Taxonomy (NCBI): domain Eukaryota; kingdom Metazoa; phylum Chordata; class Amphibia; order Anura; family Ranidae; genus Lithobates; species Lithobates sylvaticus. The sequence continues at coordinate 476,119,017 of CM053030.1, forward strand.
TGGGGACCCTGATGTAAGGGGGGCTCTCTGGGGACCCTAATGTAGGGGGAGGCTCTCTAGGGACCCTGATGTAAGGGGAGGCTCTCTGGGGACCCTAATGTAGGGGGAGGCTCTCTGGGGACCCTGATGTAGGGGGAGACTCTCTGAGGACATTGATTTAAGGGGGGCTGTCTGGGGACCCTTGTGTAAGGGGGGCTCTCTGGGGACCTTGGTGTAAGGAGGGGCTCTCTGAGGACCCTGATGTAAGGGGGGCTCTCTGAGGACCCTGATGTAAGGGGGGCTCTCTGAGGACCCTGATGTAAGGGGGGCTCTCTGAGGACCTCATTCTGTTCTATATTGTTGTACTTATTCTTTGACTGTTTTGTTTAAAGGAGGGAGGATTGTTTTGGGAGCACTGAAGTGTCAGGTGTGACTGTGTGGCAATGGCAAATGGTTTACATAGCTCACGGCATCACGGGTCAAGTAGAGGGCCCCTTAGCAGAAATTGCTTAGGGCCCCAGGGAGGTCAGGATCGGCACTGATTAGAGATATGAACTGAATACATATATACGCGTTTCCCCTAAAATAAACCTGGGTCTTATATTCATTTTGGCAACAAAAGACACAGTAGGGCTCATTTTGACGGTAGGTCTTACAATGAAATTGCACTGTCTTCTCTCCCCCTCTCTCTCCTTGCCTGTCAGGAATCCCCAGTGTGAACTGAGTTAAAATGCTTGTAAAATCCTATAATCCACTCCATTACTGTAGTATATAATGTACAATGTGTGTATTTCTGTGCCAAATACCTTTGTTAAAGCTCCGATCTGCGCTTCTGTGACCCGCCGGAGCTCTTTTCACCGCTCCGAGCACTTCAGAGGGGGGCTGAGATCCCTCACTGACAGCTGGGAGAAGAGGAGGAGAGCAGTGGGAGGTCAGCTGGGCGCCAAGCGGCGCTATAACGCAGGTATTTGGCACAATTATATTATAGAAACACACATTGCACATTATATACTACAGTAATAGAGTGGATTATAGGATTTTACAAGCATTTTAAACTAGGGCTTATTTTCAGGGTAGGGCTTATATTGCAGCCCTCCTGGAAAATAACAGTAGGCCTCATTTTCAGGGTAGGTCTTATTTTCGGGGAAACACGTGTAGCACTCGCCCCCGAAGGAGCTGCTGGTTATTTTTGGGCTTACCGTTACATTCTTGACCTTGTATGCGTCTGGGGGTTTCCCGAGGTAGATGGCCCAACGAACTGCAGAGACTGACACTGGATCCACTTTAGGGATTTTTATTTGCAAAACGTTGAACAGAACACAGTCTCTCAGTAGGGAATAGAGGGTATGGGTAGGAAAGCTCAGGTACTCTTGGAACTGCTGACACTTGAATGTCTCTCGCTATGCAATCCAGGGAATAGCCATTTGCAACTGGATGTTACAACTATTGGATAAATCCCCTTTTGGTGAATTTAGCAACCGACAGGTGATTCAGATAAAGCAAAGTCTCTGCCACAGACTTGGTTGTAGAACTTTAGAATGAAAAGTCTCTGCCACAGACTTAGTTGAAACTGAAGGATGAAATTAGTGAACTCTCACACGGTACCTGTATCTTGCAGCCGGTCCGGCGATACCATATGAGTGTGGTATCACCTGGTGTCCTTTCCAGCTTAGCTTCCAGGCTTTTGCTGAGCAGCCAGCCTTGTGCATGGCCCTCTTCTGAAGAGTCCTCCCCTGGTTGCGTTTTCAGTTGCTGGGCCTCTCCAAAACAGAGACGGCACCGGACCACCTTGGAACCCTCCTTCCAGTTACTGTGCCTGGGGCTAGCCAGCTCCGAGACTCGGAAACGGATGGATCCGCACCACAGGCCATGAGGGCCTCTGGGGGCTGGTCAGGAGGACCAGGCAGTCAGAAAGATCCTCTGGACCGGAACCCCGAATCACGTGACCTCAGTACCTTAAGTACCCTTTCCCAGAACACACAGCCAGACAACGCACCCACTGATTGGTTCCGAGAAAGATTGGCACTCAATGCGTCCAACTGGACTGCGTTCTAATGCCTGCCAAAGGTGACACCCACACCTATGGAAAAGCAGAACACAATACAGTCCAGCCAAACTGATACTGAGACCATGTTTTACTACAATTAACCCTAAAACCCAACTATGGTCTTAGGAACATTTAAATTGACAAAAACAGCGCATGCTCTTCAGGAGCCTGGCACTACACACAATATATATACAGAATATATATATATATACACAGTATATATACTACTGTGCAAGTTTTAGGCAGGTGTGAAGAGATACTATAATGTAAGAATGATTTCAAAAATATATATTTGAATTGTTTATTTTTATCAATTTGCAATTTCAAAGTGAGCAAACGGAGGAAACATTTTAATCAAATCAATATTTGATAACCTTCTACTGCTTCCAATACCACCTCTACATCCATATATATCTCTCCACTCCTCGACTCACCCCCTTGATCTCCTCACATACCAAAAACTTACTGAGTGACATATCAGTATGGATTTCACACCACTTCCTCAAACTCAATCTTTCTAAAACTGGGCTTGTAATATTTCCTCCTCCCCGATCCCCTCCCCATGACTTTACCAATAAGATCAACGGCACAACGATTGGTTCCTCCACACATGCCAAGGTGCTGGGTGTAATCCTAAACTCTGACCTCAGCTCCCACATCCAATCGCTGGCTACATCTTGCCGCCTTAACCTCTGCAACATTTCCAGAATTCGCCCCTTCCTAACTACCCTGTTTCCCCGAAAATAAGACCTAGCATGATTGTCGGTGATGGCTGCAATATAAGCCCTACCCCCCAAATAAGCCCTACCATGTTTCCCCCGAAAATAAGCCCTACCCTGAAAACAAGACCTACAAGGACTTTAAATAGGGCTTATTTGGGGGGGTAGGGCTTATATTGCAGCCATCGCCGACAATCACGCTAGGTCTTATTTTCGGGGAAACAGGGTAATGACATCACAAAAGAACGAATTCACTCCTTGGTTATTTCCCACCTCAACTACTGCAACTCTCCTCACCAGCCTACCCTTACACAGGCTATCCCCCCTTCAGTCTATTATGAATGCAGCTGCTAGACTAATACACCTCACTAACCGATCCGTGACTGTGGCTTCTCTCTGCCAATCCCTTCACTGGCTTCCTGTACCCCACCGTATCCACAATATTGCCCCCAGCTACATCACCAACCTTATCTGCAGATATCACCCAATTCATCATTTCCGCTCTCCTGTCCCTTCTGTATTGAACTGTATTGTAATTGTGCTGTCGCCCCTCTACATTGTAAATCGCTGTGCAAACTGTTGGCACTTTATAAATCCTGTATAATAATAATAATAATATAATAATATTTGGTGTGAGTACCCTTGGGATTCAAACCAGCATCAGTTCTTACACTTGCAAACTTTGTACACTTGCACAAAGGCAGGGATTTTGTAGGATTAGAGTCAGGCATATGATTCACTAATTAAACCAAGCAGTACTAATGATCATCATTTTCATATGTAGGTTGAAACACAGTCATTAATTGAAACAGAAACAGCTGTGTAGGAGGCTTAAAACTGGGTGAGGAACAGCCAAATTCTGCTACCAAGGCGGGGCTGTCAAAGACATGTCACAGGTTATACACCATGGCAAGACTGAGCACAGCGACAAGACACAAGGTAGTTATTCTGCATTAGCTAGATCTTTCCCAGGAAAAGATTTCAAAGCAGAATGGGGTTTCAAGATTTGCTGTTCAAGCTCTTTTGAAGAAGCACAAAGAACGGGCAGCGTTGAGGACTGTAGATGCAGTGGTCAGCCAAGGAAACCTAAAGCAGCAGATGAAAGACACATCGTTCTTAACCAATTCCCGACCGCCTCACACAGATAAACTGCGGCAGAAGGGCACGTACAGGCAGATTAATGTACATGTACGTTGCCCTTCAAGAGGCGGCTTGCGGGGCGCGCCCGCCGGGAGCTCCATGACCATGATCGCGGGTCCCACGGACCCGATGTCCACGGGGATACCCGCGATCGTTTTTATGGTCAGGAAGAACGGGGAGGTGCTAATGTAAACAAGCATCTCCCCGTTGTGCCTAGTGACACTGTCACTGATCTCTGCACCCTGTGATCTGGAGCGGCGATCAGTGTAGTGTCACACACAGCCCCCCCCCCACAGTTAGAAACACTCCCCAGGACACACTTAACCCCTACAGCGCCACCTAGAGGTTAACCCCTTCACTGCCAGTGACATTTTTACAGTAATCAATGCAATTTTTTAGCATTGGTCCCAAAAATGTGTCAAAATTGTTCGATGTGTCCGCCATAATGTCGCAGTCACAATAAAAATCGCTGATCATCGCAATTACTAGTAAAAAAAAAATTATTAATAAAAATGCCATAAAACTATCCCCTACTTTTACGCAAACCAATCAATAAACGCTTATTGCGATTTTTTTTACCAAAAATATGTAGCAGAATACGTATCAGCCTAAACTGAGGGAAAAAAATGTTTTTAGATTTTTTTGGGGGATATTTATTATAGCAAAAAGTAAAAAAGAATGTGTTTTTTTAAAAATGTACGCTCTTTTTTTGTTTATTGCGCAAAAAATAAAAACCACAGAGGTGATCAAATACCACCACAAGAAAGCTCTATTTGTGGGGAAAAAAGTTTTGTTTAGTAGCCATGTCGCACGGCTGTGCAATTGTCAGTTAAAGCGACGCAGTGCCGAATCGCAAAAAGTGCTCTAGTCAGGAAGGGGGTAAATTCTTCCAGGCTGAAGTGGTTAATTCCCTTCTACATCAGAAGATCATCAGCACAGAGCTGGGGGAAACCAGTGGGACCCAGGTACACCCATTTTACTGTCCAGAGAAGTCTGGTCAGAAGTGGTCTTCATAATGGAATGGCTGCCAAAATGCCATACCCCTGATGTGGAAACAAGGCTAAGAGATTCAACTATGCATGAAAACATAGAAACTGGGGTGCAGTGCTGGGCACTATTGGGGCTGCACTGATAATCAGGGCAGTGATAATCACTGCTCTTATTATCTGTGCAAATCACCCCTATGAGGAAATGTCGCTGATTGTCCCTCTTCTCCTTCCACGCTGTCAGTGGGGGAAAGGAATGCCGATAGCCGACATTTCCCTGTTTACATGTGATCAGGTGTAATTGGAGACAGCTGATCACATGGGTAAAAAGGATCGTTACCAAGATCAGAGAGTGGGATGATGTCATATGATGTCATTCCAGAATGAGAAAGCCGCCGCTCGCAGTATTGTAGTTAACCACGGGAGGTGGTTAGCTACTAATATTAGCCTAGTTTATGCTGGGGGGGTTGTGATATATAGTATGTATTTTAAGTGAATGAATGAAAATAAAGGCTGGGTGTATGTATAAAATATTTGCTCTGAAAATGTCTCATCATTACCACAAAAGTAATGACAATTCCCAAAAGATTTTTAATATGTGTAAAATGGCAGTTTCTTGTTGCCTTTTGCCTGGCGAAAATAGTCATAAGAACATTTGATCGCAAGAGTTAAAGAACATGGCAAGGAAAATAGCCTAACACTATAGGCTAAGAAGAGTTAACCATAAAGAGGAATAATAGGGAGACCTCTGCACTTTGTACAATCTATGAGATTCCTGTATGTAAGGCTGAACGAATAGATGTTCGGCTGAGCGAACCTCCAGCTGAAGTGTGAAGTGAAACATTCAGCAGCGGTATTACCACTGCTAAGTGTGACAGCTTTCTGCTCAGGGCTCCTTGTTAGGGAGCCGGAACCTGCCATGATTGATGTGGATCTGCATCACTGGATGATGTGATTACAGCTAGTATTGGGCTATTTTCTCTATTGCTCAGATGTTCATTAACCCCTTCACGCTAATATAACACATACACTATCTTACCAAAAGTATTGGGTTGCTTGCCTTTACACGCACATAAACTTTAATGGCATCCCAGTCTTTGGTAGCCAATCAGCGGCTTCCACAACGATCAGGTGACCCGGAATCAGGTGAGATCCCGATCTCTATGCTGGGAGTGCATCGCAGATAAGCATATATCCAAAACAAAAAGCCCAGTCCAGTGAAGTCGCATATACACTATTGGGACGCCTTCCTTTACATGCACATGAACTTTAATGGCATCCCAGTCTTAGTCCATAGGGAACAATATTGAGTTGGCCCACCCTTTGCAGCTATAACAGCTTCAACTCTTCTGGGAAGGCTGTCCACAAGGTTTAGAACTGTGTCTATGGAAATGTTTGACCATTCTTCCAGAATCACATTTGTGAGATCAGACACTGATGTGGACGAGAATGTCTGGCTTGCAGTCTTCGTTCTAATTCATCCAAAAGGTGTTCTATCGGGATGAGGTGAGCACTCTCTGCAGGCCAGTCAAGTTCCTCCACCCCAAACTCGCTCATCCATGTCTTTATGGACCTTGCTTTGTGCACTGGTCCAAATAATTTGGTGTAGGGTTGTTTTTCAGGGGTTGGGCTTGGCTCCTTAGTTCCAGTGAAAGGAACTCTTAAAAGACAAGTATGGTGTTTTTTTGTTTTTTTTATATTCATACTTACCTATGTGGATGGAGCATCAGATGTTGCTGCAGCTGTCCCCCGCCACCTCTTCACTGAGAATCGAGCCACCGAACACTGCCGATGGCTCAGTTCTCTTTTATTTCATGCTCCCAACTTTGTGGGAACAGTTTGGGGATGGCCCCTTTCTGTTCCAACATGACTGCACACCAGTGCACAAAGCAAGGTTCATAAAGACATGGATAAGTGAGTTTGGAGTGGAAGAACTTGACTGACCTGCCCAGAGTCCTGACATAGTCAGTCCTGATCGAACACCTTTGGGCTGATTTAGAATGAAGACTGCGAGCCAGGCCTTCTCGTTCACATCAGTGCCTGACCTTACAAATGCGCTTCTGGAAGAATGGTCAAACATTTCCTTAGACACACTTCTAAACCTTGTGAACAGCCTTCCCAGAAGAGTTGAAGCTGTTATAGCTGTAAAGGATGGGCCAACTCAATATTGAACCCTACAGACTAAGACTGGAATGCCATTAAAGTTCATGTGCGTGTAAAGGCAGGCATACCAATAGTAAATATTCGGCTTCACTGGACTTTTTGTCTTGGGGCCGCATATATGCATATCTGCGGCGCGCTCCCAGCACAGAGATTGGGGTCTCACCAAGAGCCCCGAGTCCCCTACTAACGATCGGTATCCAAAAACACCTGATTCCGAGTCACCTGATCGTTGTGGTAGCCTCTGATTGGCTACCAAAGTGATCAGTCACTGTAAAGCCCACCCCTGTGTTGAGGAAAGATACATTGTATTTTTCTCTCTCCTTGCAGAGAGAGAAAGAAGTGTGTGTAAAATAAACAAATAAATAAATACAGACATAATAATAATAAAAAATAAAGTAGAAAAGAAATTAAAAAATACCTAGATCAAGGTTTGATTAGGGTTAGTGTTTGGGTCAAGTAAGGGTCAGTGTATTTTGGGTAAGATTTTTTTTTTTTTAAACTAGTATCAGTGGCAGTTAGTGTCAGTGTCAAGCCTCGTACACACGATCAGATTTTCGACGGGAAATGTGTGATGACAGCCTGTTGGCGGAAAATCCGACCGCGTGTAGGATTTTCCACGGACAAATGTTGGATCGCTGGTTTTAAAATTTTCCGCAAACAAATGTCTGTTGTCGGATTTTCCAAGCGTGAGTACACAAGTGTGTCGGACAAAAGTACAAAGTAAAAACACGCATTCTTGGAAGCAAGGACGAGCCAGAAGTGGTCTTGTAAAATTGCGTTCGTAATGGAGAATTAACATTCGTGACGTGGCAAATTATGAAATCTCGAAATGCAGCGCACAATTCTCTTCTTCTTTAATGGGATAATAATGAAGCTGCTTTGCTGGTGATATTGATGGAGTTATTGCAAAGGAATTTTCAAAGGCTTTTTTTTTCTAGTGATATCAAGAATAATATTATTATGCTTTTTTTTTATTATTTGGGCAAGTTACCACAACACCATTATCCCGTAGTTTTTAAGATCAAAGATACAACTATGTTGGTGTCCCTTGTCAATTTTTACATTGTATTTTTTTAAATGTAACTGTCTACTCCCAAAACTGTCATTTGAAGTAAAACACATAGCCAAGTATTATTCTACACAATTTTTTTATTGTGCATTAAAAAAAGAAAACAAATAAAATTAGACATGCTATCTGTCAATAGAACTTAACCAAAAAGTACATTCTATGCATCCAAAAATATAGAAAATATACCAAATCAAATCATTATTCAACCAAAAAAAAAAAAGTCAAATTAATAACTCCAAGGCCAATAATAAATAACACATTATCTCCTCCGATTCTGCAACATGGCTGGTTGACGAACAGCCGTTCAGAAACTAACTGAAAAGCGCAAAATGAAAAGTGCGAAATAAAAAGCACAAAATGAAAAGCGATAATCAACACTCACCAAACCTCAACTAATATGAAATTAGCAGAAGGAGCCCACAGGGTGACGCTAAAGAGCTGAAAAACAACGTAGTACGTCGCTAAGTTTGTATTTGTTGGCCAACAATTGTGTGTTGTGTGTATGCAAGACAAGTTTGGGCCAACGCACTTCAGACAAAAGTCCATGGTTTTGTTGGCCAACAATCCGATCGCGTGTACGAGGCTTTAGTGTGTTTTAGGTTATGGTAGTAATATGTAGAAATATGCAGCTACTTTTAAATTGCAGCTACATTACATTTATTTTTTTACGATTTTGGCCCAGTTTTGCTTTGATAATAATAATAAAAAAAAAAAAAAATCAGACGGTATCCATTACCATTTACCACCAAATGAAAGCCCAATTTGTCCTGAAAAAAAAAACAAGGTATAATCCACCTGGATGCACAAAGTACATGTGATGATATGTGCGGTTTTACTAACAAATGTCAAAGTTGCAAACTTGTGTTTAGGCATTAATGTTTGTTTTACCCTTAGGCGTGAAGAGGTTAAATCTTAGGCCCCTTTCACACGGACGGACCGTCTATCCGTTTTTCTTCCATCCGTCGACAGACGACAATGCATTCCTATGGGCAGACGGATGAACATCCGTCACCATCAGTTAACCTCCGCTTCCGTTTTTATCCGTTTTTTTTAACGTACAAGGCTACGTCCAGATCCGTCAAAACGGATATTAACTGACGTTGACGGACATTGTCCGTCAACGTCCAATCCGTTTGAAAGAAAAAATAAATAAATTGTGTTTATCTGTCAACTCAACCTCTTAAAGGCTCAGGCACACATATAAATCGAACAAAACGTATACAAAAACGGATGAAAAAAAAGGACGTAAACGTGTACATTTACGGATATAAGCGGATGTTAACGGAACAAAAGAAGGATGAAAACGGACATTAACGGAACGGATGACAGATGAAAACGGATGAGACAACGGATAAGAACTGATACGTTTTTGACGTGCCTAAACTGACTGCGTCCGTGTGAAAGGGGCCTTATGGTCAGAAGTTCTTACGGCTATTTTCTCTTAGGTTCGAATGTTAGTGAATGTTACATTCTCCCAGCAAAAGGCAACACATAGAAACTGACATTACACACATGTTACAAACATTACAGGTATTATTTATTACTTTTGTCAGAGACACTCACAAAGTATATTTTTTAATACATTGACCTCTCAATGTAATGTCATGTAAAGTAAAATGTAAAAACCTAAACAATCCATACAGTAAGAAGAAGAAGCAGCAGTACTGAAGACAGGCAGCCAATAGCTGGTCTTGTAAAAATGTGACCATTTTCCAGAGAGCTACACAATCCAAAAAGCTGCTGTCATCCATGACAGGGAAGCAAGTAGGTTAATTTATCCTAAACACTTGTCTTTTAGGCTGAATAGTCATTTACCTTGACTTGACTTGAAGGTCCTCTGTGCTTTTAGTGTCCATATAAAGAGTCAACGCATTGGCAGCACATTTGCTACAGCTACAGCACGTGCGTGCTCTGGAGTGTGTCCAATTTGGCCAAGGGACCAGGCAGCAGCTGCCTTGATCTGATCTTCAGCTTCCTCAGCCAGGCAGATGGCTAATTGAGGGACCCCCTGCAAGGTTCAACACAAAAGTCCACACTGAGAAGCAATGCATAGCAAGTAATCTCCCAGATAACACAAACCATTAGCTAGAAATCATGGCTTTTATTCCCCCTCTGTCTTACCAATTTATAAGAGGAGGGGAAACTATTTCACCTATGCAATTATCTGGTCTCCATTAATAACCTCTCCATAACTAGCAAGCCACAAAGGGTTAAATGTTAGTCAGATATAGATTATTATAAGTATTTCCAGTGGCGGCTGGTGCTATATTTTTGGGGGGACAGCAAACAATCCAGCCGGTCGGATCACCCAAACCAACCCCCCTCCTGTCAGTTGGTCGGTCACCAGCACCACACTTACCCCATCTGGGTTGAGGGCAGCGCTTCCTCCGGGCAGCAGCTTCACCCGGTGTCTCCTCAGCTTCACATCGGCTTCCCCTGCGTCTCCACCTCTACCTCTTCTCCTCCAATACGAGCGATTCTCCTACCAGCCAATGGGGTCTCAGGACTGGCTTCCTGATTGGCCAGGAGGAGAATTAGGAAGACAATAGCGAATATTAATTCGCTATTGTCACACAACTGGGTGGGCTCAGGGCGCAGTGCTCTGCACCCTGAGCCCCCCCTTTTTTTAAGCCAATTAGAGCCTCAGGCTCTAATCACGTGCTTCTAAAAAAATTAATTAAAAAAAACCCCATTGGAATCCATGTGTCCGGCAACCTGCAAGTAGATTAGGGGCCGGGCGCATGGATTAGGGGGGCAGCATCCCTGCGCCCCATATACACGGGCCGCCACTGAGTATTTCCCCTCACCCAGCTATCCATCAATATGGTCTCATTGAGGATTCTCTCAGAGGTAGAGAGCTGAAAACAATGCAGGACACGAGTTAAAGATGATGATGATTCTATTACAAGTACGCTAGGGCATTTTTTAGCAATAAGGAGAATTATGGGTAGTTACCTGCAGCAACCAATCAGCTTTAAGAAGTTTTAGAGCAGCCAAAATTAAAGATAACTTTTTATATTAAAACAAGCTTTCTGATTGGCTGCTTCTCTTTGTGCCATTTCTATTAGTCTTTGTCTACTTTAAATCTTTCAAATAAGAAATGAATAAAAGAACATCAGTACGATATAAGAGCTATTAGTATTTCATGGCTAGATAATTGTTCTATGGATGTTGCGACTATATACATGCATAAAAGCCAGAAAAGTAAAAATGGTGGAAACATGTTTAATCGACAAGAAAGCATTTTTCCTTATAATACAATCATTTCCCACATCTTTCATTCATACCAAAGATTTCTTCAAAGAATACACAGAAAATCATATTTATGACAAATTATTCTCATCTTCATCTATCTTTAATCCATCCATCTCCCCATCCCTGAGGACCCTCCATTGGCTAACCGTAAAGGATCGGATTACATTCAAGACCCTCTTGCCTGACCCACAAATGCACACAAGGAGACGCTCCTCAATACTTATGCGAAAAAATACAACACTACACTCCCAATCACAACCTCCGATCTAACAACCAAAACCTCCTCCTCGTCCCCAAGTCCCGGTACAAATCAAGGGGAGAACGAAGATTTGCAGTCCAAGGACCACGGCTATGGAAAGCTCTACCTACGAACATCCGCTTGGAAAAAGACCATCGGGCCTTTCAGGAAAAAACTCAAGACCCACCTCTTCTAAGAAGGAATCAACGCAGATCGGATCAAGCACCTCGAGGCGATTCAGTTCACAGTTGCAGCGCTATACAAATCATTCATTCATTCATTCTTTTAAAGATTTTTAAAGCTTTTTACTAAGTTAGATTTAAGCCAGATCCCTCCCTACAATATAATGATTTTGTGTATGCAAACATTATTGTACTAACAAGTGTTGTATAACTAAAGACATGTAGAATTTGTTTTCACATTAACTCTTTAGATGATTAAAGAATATGTGAACCCTTTCAGTTTAAAATAGAAATGCAAGGCAAAACATTTGTGTGGAGTTGGGGGTCGGCAAGCCATGGATTTGAATCAACTGGTCAACCGTGGGGAGCCGACAAGTGGATCGTGACCACGGCTCTCCACCGCTCTCATGTTCTCTGCAGAGCGGCAAGCAGGAGGCATCATAGTGCTGGATGGAGGGTGGGGGCTGAAGCTGCCTCAGTGATTGGTTGCTAGCAACCAATCAACAGCTTGTAATTTTGAAATATTAACTCTGGCTCCTGTAAAATGACATTTACAGTGGGGGGGCGATGTGAAGGGGACAGAGAAGACACTGTTGGAGGGGGGGCAGGGGACACTACAGTGGGGGGGGGGGTGATGTGAAGAGGACAGAGGAGACACTGTTGGAAGGGGGACAGAGGACACTACAGTAAGTGGAATGTAATGAGAAATGGACAGAGGACACTGCTTTAAGGGATGAGGACACAGAGGACACTGCTTTCAGGGGACAGAGGACACTGCTATGGGGGAGGGGAGCAGAGGACAGTACAGTGTGTGGGGGGGGTGATGTGAAGGGGGGCTGAGGACACTGTTTTGGAGGGGTACAGGACACTACTTGGGGGGGGCAGAGGACACTACAGTGGGGAGAATCTTAAGGGGCAGGGGAGTCAGAGGACACTGCTTTGGGGGGGGGGGGGGGGGGGGGGGGGGGGCACAGGACTGTGGGGGGAGGGGGCAGAGGACATTACAGTGAGCCGTGTGAGGTGAAGGGGTGAGAGTAAAATGCATGGGGAGGTAGATTACTGGTTTTAAATTAACCTATGTAATGAGAATGGAAAGGTTTTGTTATAAAAATGTATTAGCATGTTGATGAGAAAGGGAGAGGGAGAAATAAATTAATGCAAAATATAAGCAAATTAAAATTCAACTTTAAATACCAACAATGGTATCAAGTGAGAAATAAACACCGCTATTTCTCTTAGTAGCAGTTGTAGTACTATTAATAAATGATTGTATATGATTATTTCTTAAAGAAGAAAATACTTAAAATATATATTTAGTTATATCCATATCTTATCTTATACATATTTTGCTATTATTGCATACAATTTTTTAACCGTACAAAATAAGATCATCCAATGAAATTAAAAGTGGTACATTTTTTAAAAGAAACAAAAAAGTTGTGCTTTTAGTTGATAAATGAACATCTTAAAATTTGGAAAGTTATTATGATCCAAGCAAGGGGTGCAAGGAAAATATTTTGTGTTCATTTTAACAATTATTCAATTTAATGATAATTATGTATCTAATAGGGCCTTTTCACACTGGGGCGGGCAGGTGTCGGCGGTATTTTTAGCGGTGCTTTACCGTTTTTTTTTTGCGGTGCTTGTCGGCCGCTGACGGGGTGCTTTTAACCCCCGCTAACGGCCGAAAAAGGGTTAAAAGCTCCCACACAGAGCCGATTCGGGCTTTCACATTTCGGGCTTTCACACTGGAGTGAGAGGAGCGGCGCTTTACAGGCGATTTGCAGACGCTGTTTTTTTGCAAGACAAGGCTGCCAGCTCAGAAACACGCCTTACATAGGTACTGGCAATAAGGGACGCCACCTTGTGGGTGATAATAGAAAGAGGAATACCCCTGATAGGTTCAAAAGGCGGTCTTTGAAGACCTGAGAGAGACCGTTTTAAATCCCATGGAGTTCCAGGGGGTTGTACAGTTGTAACTATATGCTCAACACCTTGTATAAAGGGTTTAACCCATTAATAGGTGGGCTTTGGTGTTTTGAATAAAATCACTAAGGTAGAGATTTGCCCTTTGATGGCACTCACAGCCAATTGCAGATCTAAACCTAACTGAATATTTGTGCCAATGAGTACTTTCTGTGATGAAAGTTTCTTTCCATGCACCATGCTAAGTAAGCCTTCCATGCGAAGGAGCATGGGGAGATGAATTTCTGAGCTTTTAATAGAGTATTAATTCCTAAGTTAAACAGACCCCCTGTCCTTGGCTTCGACAGCCATGTCGTTAAAGCCAGAGACTGTGAAGCAGGATGACAAATTGGTGCCTAGCACAGAAGATCCTGACAATCCAGTAGAGCCCATGGAGTGTCTGCCAGGAGTCTTACCACTTTGGTGTAACACATCCACCTGGGCCAGTCTGGAACTGTGAGGCAAACCAGATTACCCTTCTTCTAGATCTTGCAAAGCAGACAAAGATAAAGCCCTGGAAGAGCAAAAGCTCTCTAGGTGGTAAACAGGCCCTTGAGACAGAGGATTTGGTTGATGTGGAAGAGCCCACAGTGTATTTGCCTGATGGTATTGTCACTCCGGCGTAAACAGCAATATCTAACATGTGAAGTACAGTTGACATTTTTGTACATCCGCAACGTGTACATTTAAGTATGTATATGTCAGGGAAAGAGACCGAAGAAACCGGAATTGGTGAAATCTTCAGTTTTTTTCTAGTTAGGGGAGAGCATTAAACAGGCATTTGCTGGTCTCTCTCTACGCTACTAGGACATGTTCACAGGGGGGATAGCAGAACCCCTTAGGGGAGTCACCTAAGGGTGTTTCTACTGTTCGGGGGGTCTGTAGAAACAATCCAGCATACACATTCTGGTTGTAGACAAGGCAGCAGCCAGGAATATACATAAGAACCCTTGCTGCTGATGAAGCATGACATACGTCATGGCAGTAAGAGGGGTTAAGGGATCCCAGACTAGTAACAGCAGTGACAGCAACAGCAAGCTGTTTTATTTCAAATGCGATATGCACAGCATCAATGAGAGCTATTTTTCAATTTGGGAGCTATATCAGCTGACTGAGGCCCCTAAGAAAAAAACTTATGCAGCATGGATTTGTGAGACTCTTAGTCATAACATCAGCAGCAGAAGGCTCAGAGGCCACAACAGCTGCAGACATTGCCAGACAATGAAGCTGGAGGGAAAGGAGAAGAAACACGATGACCTAATTTTGCTCTAAAATTCCAATATGGCTGCCGAAAAACTCTTCTTTAAATAATGCAGAGCAAGGGGACACACCTTACACAGCAATGGGAAACTCTGATGAGCGCATGGACTCTAGCAGTGGGCAATAATCTACGCTGTAGGTGTCATGTTCCTGAGGTGGGACATTACAGGTTGCCCCTAAACTATTAGTGGAACGAGAGCAAATGCACCTATGCACAGGCATACATGGTCTTTCCCTGAATGCAAAAGTGGTGCTTTTGAGGAAATACCCCCATATACATATGTGCAGTTAAACAACCTCCTTCAGTCTGCTCTCACATTACTAACTTACTAACTGGCATATCAACATGGATGTCACACCACTTCCTCAAACTTAATCTTTCTAAAACTGAGCTCATAATTTTTCCTCCAGCCCGTGCCCCTCCCCCTGACTTCTCCATCAAGATCAATAATACAACCATCAGTCCCTCCCCTCATGCCAAAGTACTAGGTGTAATCCTAGACTCTGATCTGTCCTTTCAGCCCCAAATCCAATCACTGTCCAAATCATCCAGACTTCACCTCCGAAACATCTCCAAAATACGCCCCTTTCTAATCGTTGAGACCACTAAGCAACTTATTCACACCCTTGTTATCTCTTGCCTTGACTGTTGTAGCTCCCTCCTCATTGGCCTACCTCTCCACAAGCTATCCCCTCTTCAGTCTATCATTAATGCTGCTTCCAGACTCATCCACCTTACCAAACGTTCAGTGTCCGCCACTCCTCTCTGACAATTCCTCCACTGGCTTCCCATTGTCCAATGAATAAAATTCAAAACAATAACGCTACTTTAACACTGAGGCATTTTTCAGGTGCTAAATGGCTAAAAATAGTGCCTGTAAAGCACCTAAAAAACGCCTCCCCTGCCACCTGCGAGTGCTTTCACACTGGAGCAGTGTGCTTGCAGGAGGGGAAAAAAAGTCCTGCAAGCAGCATCTTTTGGCATTGCGGGAGTGGTGAATACACCACTCCTAAAATGCCCCTGTCCTTTTTCGGACACTATGCGGCTCCCCATGTGTGAGAGATGGGAATTTTATGCTTGAGGACATAAATGTCTGTGTGTAAGAGGCCTAACAGATTTTTCCTTTTTAGCCAACTTGTTGGCAGGCCCCTAGCTGGCTACAGTTCTTAACACTCTGCTATGGAGCCCATCATAATTCAGGGCTGCACCATGATCTAAACACTTCAGCCCACAACTGCCTCACAGCCCACGCAGACTGCACTGTCTGCATACTAGTGTACAGATGATGGGTTAAAAACTCTATGCTACACCATCTCCCTGTCCAACATAACACTGGCCCATAAGTAATCGAGAGTACTCACGTTGCAGGACCCTGCATTTCTCCGACTGTCCAGCCAAACACCTGGGGCCCATGTGACATGGTGGCCAAAGTTACTTGGCTGCTCTTCATTGCCAGGAGGGTGACTTCTTTCCCTGACCACCACCATTCCCAATCCAACCAGGTTTACACTGTCCACCAGCCACCATGTAGTGGATCATGAGTTGTACCCATCCAGCTGCTTGTGGCCCAACTGTACATTGGCCCACCTTACACACTTCTCGTCAGGTGTGAGGCATCCTCTTCAATAAAATCACTCCAGCCAGAACCAAAGTCCAATTTCTTTCCTTGAATAAAGAACATCATTTTAAAACATTTGGCAAGATGAATAGGTGACTTTAGAGTTCACTCCAATAAACTCTGTTCTGGCACAGTCTCAGGTCCGTGTTCCTAAAGTGATTGTAAAGGTTCTTTTTTTTTTTTTTTTTTTAATAACAAACATGTTATACTTACCTGCTCTGTGGAATCATTTTCCACAGAGCAGCCCCAATCCACCTCTTCTGGGGTCCCACACCATCGCTCCTAGCTCCTCTTCTTCTCCTTGTGCCACCATAGCTTGATACTGAGCTGCGCTGTGTGTATATATTGACATACACAGTGGGGCACCACCCTGCTCCCCATTCCCCTGCTCCTTTATCACTGGATTTGATTTACAGCAGCAGGAGCCAATGAATCTAGTGAGAAGGAAAAGAGCAGCACCGCTTCACAGCACTGGATCGAGATCAGGCTCAGTTAAATAATTAAGGGTCTGGGGAGGGGGAACAGCACATAAAAGTTTTTTTTACCTTGATGCAGATAATGCATTAAAGCGGTAGTAAACGGTAGTAAACTGTATTAAAGAAAATAAAACACCTATAAGGCATTGAATAAAGTACTAGCACATTATGAAATACTTACCTTAGAATGAAGCCCTCCAGTGGCATGCTGTCACCGCTGAGAGGACTGACATCTTCTCCCAGTCTTTCTTCAGGTTTTGTGGGCTCCGACGCTGTGAGTGGCCGGAGCCGCGATGGCGTCACTCCCGTGCATACGCGCCAATGACGTCTATAGTGAATATCTCCTAAATGATGCACGTTTAGGAGATATTTATTTTACCTACAGGTAAGCCTTATTGTAGGCTTACCTGTAGGTAAAAATCACAAAGCGGGCTTTACTACCGCTTTAAGCTAAAAAACCTGAAGCCTTTACAATAGGGTGACCAAATATCCAAAATGCCATTCAGGGACACCCCTTCCCAAAAGTTAGCTTGTGCTGTAACGATATACAGCACAGCCGGGGCAGTTGGTGCACGCTCTACCCAGAAGCACCGATCACGCCCCCAAAAAAGGCCACCACATCGCCACTTTACTCAGTTCTTGTTCTGGCTGGCCAAAACCTATTTTTTTTTTTTTTTACCATCTTTTTTTTTCAAGAAAAAGTTTATTGTAAACAATAAGTACAACAGGTATAGAAATGCAGTAGGTTGTTACATCGTGTACCAGAGAGCACGAAAACATCAACTAGGTGAGACGATGTGGACAGCTGGTAACAAACAATATCCCTGAAAATCCAACATATGTCGGGAATGCTGTCTCCTTAGTTAAGTGCAAACATATAGAACTGATAAACCATAGGTAGAGGAGGGGCAACGGCCCCAGAATCATGTGGTTCAAAGAGAAAACCGAACCAACATCTTGGAAAGTAGAAGTACTACCTAGCACACGTGTGAGGAAGGGGGGGGGCACCACTACCTCGTTGACCGTAATTAGGAGGGTTAATTCCGGGGATGCGGTCGCGGACCACTGGCATCCCTGGACGTAGCATTATGGCGAGGCGTGGGCATGTGAGTAATGGGGTAAATAGGGGCAATGGGGAGAGGTGTGCGGGTGGGTCAGGATGGAGAGAGGTAGTGGAAGCATAGCGGTGTTACCGTACCCTATGCATCTAAATATAGAAAAATGGGTAATAGTATACATCATGTGATTATCGGAGTCAGGTGGAACAAGGCTGATTGAGTGTGGATCCCTAACTTGGGTCTAGGGTGGCCTGGGACCTGTTTCCGTTCGGGGAAAGTAGGTCTATGTATTCATTCGTCGTGGTGAAATGCTGCCAACAGGACCACACAGTTCTGAATTTTGTGGGTGTGTCTTTGGATTGGTGGATTAAGTCCTCTAGTTCCGCAACCTTGGAAACACGTCTAATCCAATCTGCAGCGGTGGGGGGATTAGGCGATTTCCAAAGAGCGGGTATGCACATTTTCGCTGCGTTTATCAAATGCATCGCAAGGGATCGGTGATATTGTCCGAAGGGAATGGAGGAATGATGGAGGAGCATTTGGGCAGGCGTGAAGTCTATGTGATATGTAGTGATCTTTGAGGTAAGACGGTGGACGTCTTGCCAGAACGGTTGGAGGGAAGGGCAGGACCACCATATATGTAACATAGAACCTTCCCTGTCGGAACACCTCCAACAGTTAGGAGGAGTGGTCGGTGATATTCTGTGAAGTTTAGAAGGGGTTCTATACCATCTAGATAGTATTTTGAAGCCATTTTCTTGCGCTGAGACATTGGTAGAGCCCTTATGAATATGAGTGTGAATCCGTTCCCAATCTGCCACAGAGAGGTCCAAAGACAGTTCCCTTTCCCACCTCTGTGTGGCAGGGTTGGATCTGAGATCAATGTCAGTGAATAGGAGGGAGTAAATTTCAGATATCAAGTGTCTTTGGGGTTCCTTCTTAGTAATAAGTGTCTCGTAGGGCGTGAGTTGTCTACAGAAGTCTGGGCGTTTGGTTGGGTCGTTGAGGAAGTGTCTGATTTGGAGATATGTCCATAGCGGGCAAGATTGGTCTGGATCTCGTGTAGGCAAGTCGGCACGGGCGATAAAGGAATCTCTGGAGAAGAAATGTTTAGCCTGTATGTCAGCATGGGGCCAAAAGTCAGCCAGGAATGTGTCGGACATACCAGCTGGGAATCTAGGGTTATGTCTGACTGGAGTCAGTGGGCCTTGTTGAGCAGAGATGTGATGGGTTTGACACGCTTTTCGAAATATATGTAGAGTACTAGCAATGAGTGGGTGTAGTTTACACGGTTTGGGGGTGTCGATTGGGGCGATCCAGGGTAGTTGGTGGATAGGGATTGTGGTAAATTCATTTTCAATTTTTATCCAGGCTTTAGAATGGGTGTGGACATTCCAGTCCACGATTCTGGTCAATTGGGAAGCCCAATGATATTTCACAATATCAGGGAGACCTATGCCACCCTTCAGTTTCGGAGCCATAAGCCTAGATAAGCTTAGTCTTGGCCTATCCTTGCCCCAGAGGAATGCAGTACAGGCCGAACGATACGAGGCAAAGAAGGCTTGGGGTAATTTTATGGGGATCGTCTGTAGGACATATAAGATTCTGGGGAGGATATTCATTTTGAGTATGGCAGCCCTGCCAAACCATGAGAGGCCAAAACCTATTTTACCTTGTTCCAACGCTGGCTCTACACTGCCTTGCACTGATTAGACACAAAAGATGGGATTTATGATTTCTCCAATCACAAGCAGGGGGCGGGGATTGTGCCTCTCCAGACATTTCTGGCCAGGACAGTGAGTAAAGCGGCAAAATGGTGGCTTTTTAGGAGGCATCAGATTGGCCCAGGGGGAAAGGGGGTGGCTGTGTCAGTTTCATTCTGGGAAGGAATGGGGTAAATACTGCGCTGTATAGGTATCGTAATTAAATATATGGAGCAGCTAACATTGCCGAAAGACTATCGGTGGGGTGAAAAAAAGAGTTTCATTCTGGGACACTGTATTGAAAACTGCAGTTTAATATTTCCAAATGTAAAATAATGCAAGAATCCCCTTAGAGAGTACAACATTGGAGGTACAGTGTTAACCAGAAATACAGAAGAAAAATATTTGGGGATACTTATTTCAGATGATTGAAAAATGAGCAAACGGTGTGACCAGGCAATGGGAAAAGCAAATAGAATTCTAGGATGCATTACTAGAGGGATCACCATCAGGAGGAAGGAGGTTCTGATTCCCCTATATAGATCTTTAGTGGGACCTCATTTAGAATACTGTGTCCAGTTCTGGAGATCTCACTTACAAAAAGATACTGATAAAATACGAGTTCAGAGACAGGTAACAAAAATGGTGAAAGGTTTGGGGGATAAAACATATTGAGGGCGACTTCAGGAACTTAATATGTACAGTCTTGAGGGAAGAAGGGAAAGGGGAGACATGATTGAAACCTTTAAATACATCAAGGGGGTGAATAAGGTTTAGGAAGGCAGTCTTTTCAATATGAAACCAAAATCAAGAAAACGGGGACATGACCTCAAACTAACTGGAGGAAATTTCAAAACGAATCTTAGAAAGTATTATTTTACTGAAAGGGTGGCTGATGATTGGAATAAACTACCAGCAGAGGTAGTGAGACAGTTAACAGTAAACGGCTTCAAACATGCTTGGGATAAACATAAATCTATAGTCAGACAACAAGGTTAATGAAAAAAAAAACATGGGCAGACTCTATGGACTACTCAGTCTTTTTTTGCTTTCACTTTTCTATGTTTCTATGTTATTTTTCTATGACCCGGGACAGACCTGCAAAATAGACAGAGACTGTCCTGGGCAATCCGGGACACGTGGTCACCCTACTTTACAACCACTTTAAGGTCAGTGCTGGTATCTCAAGGCCCAGAATTAGGGAAGCCCAAGTGGGAGAACCAACACCGTTCCCATGGCCCTCTGCTACATTCTTCCTTACCAAAGTACACGGTAGTTCCAACCAACCTCATAAGCTTGATCCACCTTATATAGGGATCCTGCCACAGAGCCAGGGACAACAGGTCACTTCCTATAAAGAAGGGGGCCTTAGCTAGGGAATAAGTTAACTCCTTCCTGCAAACTGCAGAATCACATACAATGATGTAGATTAATATAGAAGATATAAAATGATGTGGCAGTTGGATATTTAACCAATTTTAGCACCTGTAGCCAGCAGTGGGAGCTATTTACAAAGAACTGCATATCACAGACTGCAGCTGTTTCACAGCACTCGATCTTTGCCCTGCTTAGAAAGATAAATGTCACATATGAATAGGTTATATTCATGCAGCAAAATAACGTGTACTCTGTTTGAATATTTAAGCAATAAACAGCTGACAAAGTTTCCAAACTCAAAACGAGCTATTATGATGAGACTTTGAAACAAAGCAGTGTAATGGCTGCTACAGACAACTTTCCCCGATCTACTGAACTCCTATTAAACACTGCCACTGGAGACCTGAATGAGTAACAATTCTCACCTCTGTGTTAAAACAGCTGTTCTAGTTAGGATTCAGAACATACACTGGGGAATATCTTTTTTTTTTTTTTAGTTTGTCAGACTAAACCCAGAGTAATGAGCTTGTTGTAAAATCTCCATAAATTCACCAGGTTATGGAAGTAAAAATCTAAGCAAGTGCTGGGAATGTTAATCTTTTCAGTTGTAGGCTCTAATGAGCAAGGGCCCTCTGATTCCTCTTGCGTTGAATCATATTGTACTTGTACTATCTGCTTTCATTTTGTAAAGTTATGTGCAAACTGTTGGCGCTAGATAAATCCTGAATAATAATCATAATCTATGAAAGAAGAGAATGAACAATTGAGTCACCTAAAATAGATATAAACCCTAACTGAATAACATTTAATATTAACCGTAATATTTATTTACGGTTTCTCCAGCTCAAAGTCTTCCAAATCTATAGCAAACCAGGGTAAGGAATTTTGTGCCAGAACTGCTTTTTCCCTATTTAAAGAGTAAGTTCAACTTTCATTAAATACCCCTATGCAATTCTACATCTAACGAATAGTACACACCATAGCTTCTCCTGTTGGAAATAGTGAAGATCCTTCCATCTCAGTTGCGGCTATTTTGGGTCCTCTCCAGGAAAAGCACTTGCCTCTCATTCCTCTCCATCTTGCCATTGTACAAAATGTTGTACCCCCTAGTGGTCGCTCTGGGCCAAATAACCTGCGCACGCTCACAATGTGACCTCTCCCTGCTCCAGTTAACCTTATTAGCAGGTGCTCCAGGCCATTCAAATTCTGCACAGTGCTCTCAGCTGGAGAGGGAGCCCCCCTGTGGTTCTTGGATGTAATCAATGATGACTCGATTCGCATGTGTGTCTGCGGCCTAAAGCTCTGGTGAGTCTGAGAAGATTATTTATTTTGCAATTGGGCACATAACCATTTGTACACATGAGAGACATTGTGGAACAGTTTTTTAAAGTGGGACTGTACCTGACATTTTTTTTTTAAAAGCCAGCAGCTACAAATACTGCAGCTACTGACTTTTAAAAAATGGACACTTACCTGTCTCCCAGTTCCAGTGATGTCGGCAGCAGAGGCCGATCGATCGCTCGACTCTCTGCTGTTGCTGGTGCCATTTTCGGTGAGGGAATCAGGAAGTAAAGCCTGCGGCTTCACTTCCCGGTTCCCTACTGCGCATGCGCGAGTCACGCGGCGCAATGAGAATCTTCAGCGCTGTCTGCCGGGACACGTGTGTGTCCCGGCAGACAGTGCGCCGGGACAGGTAGCTTCGTAAACTCCCGTGGGAGTTTATGCCCGGAAGTGGGTGCAGATACCTTTCTTAGACAGGTATCTGCATCCCCCCTCCCCCCCGAAAGGTGCCAAATGGGACACCGGAGGGGGGGGAGGATTCCGAAAAGCGGAAGTTCCACTTTAGGGTGGAATCCCGCTTTAATGATCATTTGTATCATAGTAATTGTGTGAAACTTTTTTATTGGTTTGTGTTAAGGAAGAGGATGTTGTGTAGCCTCCCTGGCGGTATGATTATGTCAGATTTTTGAATATCAAAGCGGTACATTGTTTTGCATAGAAATTTGGCGTTTTATATTATAGGTCTGTAATTCTTAGTATTAACACACTTAAATCTGTCCAAACAAGAGTCTAGTAGACATCCCGGGTATAATAAAGTTTGAAAAACTAAATCATAAATGATAATATAATAAATAACTATAAATAATTATAAAAAATAATATAATAATAAAAAAATTAATTTCCCCACAAATCACTATCACTCAATTCTGCAAGTGTTCTAATTTACTATCGCTGTTTTCTAGCTGGTCTAAAACCACTTTTGATGTAAAGGGACACTTTTTGGTTACTATGGACAATATCCAGTTTCCAGGCAGAAAAAACAATATATATAATATAAAAGTGCATGCAGGGCACTGGACAAAGCACTAGGGACAAAAGGGAGGTGATGATTTGATACAGTAATGTAATCTGTAAGATTACAGTGTACTGTATGTGTTATGTTTTGCCGCCGGGCTCTGCCCCCATGTGTCTTGACACTCGCAGGGAATGGAGCCCGGAATACAGAGCATCGGGCGAATGATCCGGCAGAGACACATCGCGGGGACATCACAGGATTCTGGTGACAAGGTGACCTGGTGTGGCTCGGGTTTACCGCTAATGGTACTGAAATTTAACCCCCAAGCCACACTTGGGAATACCGCCAGGAGTGTTAATTATGTTTTAGTGCATGATATTGAAGATCCGCTAGGTTTTGCTTTATTACTGTAGTTATGTTGTTCTACCTGTTTATGGTGGTTTTGGTTTCCCAGCTCAGTGTTCCTCTGGGTGGAGCCATTCCTCTTGGCAGTGATCTCTTCTGTCCTAGTCATTTGATCAACTGTGGTCTTTCCTTGGTCATTGGCAGATTCCACTGTCCTGCAGGGGACTTCTCATCTTTGGCCATCTAGTAATCCTGAGATGCAGATCCTTAGTCCTTTCTTTTTAAGTCCGGGTGAACTGGATGCTTACATCATCCTCCTTAGACGGGTTAGTGGATGGGACTGGACTTACCTCCCTCAACATAGACACAATGTCTGCATCCATATAGGAGGATCTGTAATCATCCCAATGGGACCTATGAGTCCCTTGTACTTTTGATCTTTTTATCCTAAGTAGATTGTTTTCGATTTTTTACAATACACGGATGGATCTTACACTTATTTGGATATGGACTGGGGTGTTTCCATGAATTGGACACGTCCATGTATATATATGCCCCAATGACCCTCCATGTTCGACACACTGTGGTTTAAGTTCCTTGTATGCTCCAGCGCCCACCCAGGGAGATGGCGTGCTAGTGCTACCCTACACTGAGATGAGTGCTGTATGGTTTTCATAGCCCGGATGAAGCCAATCTTTGCAAAACGTGTTGGCGTATGAAGACCTAACGTACCAGTATTCACCTTCCAAGTGTACAAACAGTGAAATCTATGAGCACAATTGCTTTTAATTGGATGCACATATATTATGTGATATGGTAATGTTTTCTATTTAATAAACTGCAATATTTTACAGTATTGTTTGCCTTTCCCCTTCTGTGGCCTGCATAGTCCGATATCTCTCTGCTTTTTTTTCCATATATTTCTATTTGGCAGTGTCTCAACCTCCTGGAGGTGGCAGTGTAACCCTGACTGTTTCTGAATTCTTGCATCCCTTACTGGATTTGAAGAACATACCTTTACAGTAAGTGCATCTTATTTTTGGCTAAATGGGCACAATCTCTGCCCTACAAAATCTTGTGGAAAGTTATAGGTGCAAAGGGGGGAAGTCCAGTGATAAACTGATTTTAGGTTGGGATGTTCAACAAATTTATATAGGTGTGAGAGTCAGAAGTCCACAGACTTTTGGCCGTATAGTGTAGCAATCTTCTCAGCCTTTTTAAACTGTAACTTTAAAAAGTAATAGCCCTGCAACCCAAAAGACCCATGTTTGAGCTGCTCAGGGTCTCAGAAGGGGTGTAAATCCTCAAAGTCCACCGATATGGATGCCCATGACTAAGAACTGAGGGGCGGAGTGAAAAGCGTTGGGGTGTGGCCTGGTTGGAGTCCAGGCTGAGGTTACCACTAACACATTGATCAGAGGGATCGTTCAGATATGCGGGAAGACCTTTTTCAAACCCAGTAATTACATTAGCTGAGACAAGCTCCCTCCCAGACTGGCACTCATAGCAGTGGACTTTGAGGATTTATACCCTTTCTGAGAGCCTGAGCAGCTCACACATGGGTGTTTTGGGTTGCAGGCTATGAAAGTATGCTTTGCGCATCAGACCCCCCTGCACTATGAGCTACCTTGGCAGCCAATTGGAGACCTCTTACAGAACCAGGGTTTTGCCAGTAGACAAGCCTCACACATTCATTAATTGTCATGGTTGGGGCAGTGGGCAGCTTCCTTAAGAGAAAAAATGGCAAATGGCCTGGAAAAATTCCACCTGGCCAAGCAACACTCCCTTGAGAACACAGGGGCAGAAGATGTTAATCACCATTGTAAAGCACCTACAGGCATGCAAGTGTTCCCTAACCATGAATGGCCACACGTTATCCCTGATATAGGTGAGGGATATTTTGATTAACAAAGGTAATGGCATACACATTGTGGGTGTCAGCTCTTTGTCAAGACTTTTAAACATTTGAAATCTCTAAAGGGTGTGCTCTAAATTCATTTTTTGAGATGGACAAAATAATCAGTATTCTTTGCCTTTAATAGCAATGGAAAGAGTCACGTAAAGGGCAGATTTTTATGCATCCACAAGGTGCCACAATTGGATTTTAGTCCCTTCAGCACAGCATAAATTCATTACAACAACATATGACACACAGTTTAATGCCAATTTGTGCAAAATCCCTGTCAAATGACGTGAAAAGGAAATGGAAGAATGGGGAGAAGGGATTTATAAAGCGGTGTACTAAATCGTTGTGACATCTCTCAGATCTGCACCTTGCCCTGTGCCTTTGTATTAATTGGGGGGAAGAGCAGCAGAGAGACAATGCAGAGCTCCGATAATTAATGGTAGCTACAGGCACAGAAAAAAAAAAACATGCATGCTTACATTAATGCTTATTTATTGATTTCAGATCAGCAGCAACAAGTCTTATTAAGATCCCCATATTTCTTGGTGTTCATTAGGACTGCTCTGTCAACAAGAGACGTCAGCTTAGCAGCAAACCCTTGAGGGCAACAGGTCGCTTCGCTGCAGCCCACAGGAGTCCTGCTGAGCCACATTACTGTGACTAGCAACAAAAGAAAGGATTTAAATATCCCACACGCTAATTCATCTGATGATGACTCATGTACAAAAGGATTAAAGTATCATTTTAATTTGCAGTTTACTCCCTCAACCCACCAATCTAGCGCTGAGTGCTGCTATTAATCCATTGCTGAGTTGTATATTAACGCTGCATGTTGCTATTTGGAACACATTACTTCGGGTGTGTGTCGGGCAATTTCTTGTATTATAGTGGAAGAATTTTTTTTTTTGATGTTTTCATTAGGGTCCTTAAGGCAAGTCAGAACGATGGGGAAGATTTTAGCCTCAATAACATGTTCGACCAAATCCACTGAATGCTTCAATATTTTACTGAGTGTATGGCACCTGTCGCTGTTGCGTGGGCAGAGAAAACGATAGTCAAGTTGGTTTTTGGCACATAGAGCATCATTTTTCAAAAAGCAATTGTGATGTAAAAAGTGCAGGAACTCCCAGCAACCAAGATTTTAGTTCCTTGCAAAAAACATCAGTAGCATATTATTATTTTGACACAAATACATAGAGAAGAATAAATCAAAAGTGGAGCAACCAGAATCAAGAGAAGCTGTACATGGCAACCAATCAGATTCTATCTTTTGTTTTGAAAGCTCAACCAAACCAGTTGAAGACAGAAGTTGATTGGTTAAGATGCACAGCTGTTCCAGAGTCTGTGTCCTTCAATTTTGATAAGTTGCCCCATTGTGCAGATCACTGCACCTAATGTATCGATTTTGCATTTGCTGTCTATGTCCTGTTTTTTTACTTGGATTTTTTCATAGGGACTGTAGCACCCTCTACCTAGGTAGGTGCTAGAGGTGAGTTTTTTTTTTGGTGAGTGCAGGTAAATTTAGACAGGCCTAGCTGGAAGAGCTGGACATTACTGGGAGCTTGTGTGTCTGAGTGCCGTTGGTGACGGATCTTTTCACTTACTCACTCTGCATGGATCATTTTCAGGATTGCATTACTTTATTGCACATATGGACTGCTTATGGACTGATTTTGTGATGCATTGTCAAGATTAAGCTCTATTTACACATGGTCACTTTTTGCACTTTATTGCACCATTGATTGACTTTTTTTTTTTTTTAAGTTTATTATAGTTAACCATTTGAGCGCTGCTTATATTTTTCTAAACCTGGGAGAGAAGCATCATGTTTGCTTTAAAGTGTTAGGTCAGCTTTACAGATTTTCTGTAAAGGTGAACTAACACTGGACTCCCCCCCCCTGTTCTTACCTACCATGATCCTGAGCTGTCAGGGCTCCCACAAGCATCTCCACCAGTCCCTGGTGGGTTGCCACTGCTCTCTCTATGTCAAGCGCTGAAAGGATGGACCAGACTGGTCAGCACTATTACATGGGTTGAACTAGCAGCTGAGAATCGCAGGAGGTAAGAACAGCAGGGCCCGAGGAGATAGGGGAAGGGGCCTTCTGTGTGTGGTGTTAGGTCACCTTTACAGATTTTCTGTAAAGGTGACCCAATCCTTTAATGATGCCCTTCCTAGCAGCACATACTCACGTTTCCTACACTGACACTACACTAAATTACCAGGACTTAGGAAAGGACATCCTATATTAGCTTGAGTTACTTTAGTCAGAGCTTACACAAACTGAGGACTCTCTTTGACCTTGTGTGGTAGTACTGGGCCAATCACCAAGAGAAATGTGCACAGCCAGATGAACCGGGTTTTTCACTGCCAGCTAAACAGAGAGGTGGGGGATTGAAGAAAGGCATGTGCTTTCTGAGACGTGCAAGGCAATAATGATGCAAACCTGTTGCTTTGCCTTGCATAGCAAAATGTCAAATTTTCTTTAAAGCTTGTGTTGATGGGCTTTTGTTCATTTCAATAGGTTTAGCATTCTCATACAAGCCAATGGGAATGTGTAAAAGATTCCAGTGCTTGAAAATGAGACTCTAAATTATCCTTCTTGAAGTGTCCTAAGTTTCTTAACAAAACCCCTGGCCATCACCAGACAAGCGAGTGAATCATTCACCAGATCAAAGGATCACACAGGTATAGGGATCAATTTATGCCTTATAGATCAGCTACATCCTTGTGGAGATATGGCATCAAACGAACCGCCACCAAGAAGAGAAACCTGGCAATGCACCAGGGTTTGTGTTGCTGTATAAAGTTTGTGGAGAAGTATAAACTTCTTTTACCTTACATAGAGTAGTGACCCAAAAACATAAAGCAAAAAACTCCAATAACGCAGAATCAATAACATTTATTTATCCTTAAACTCCATAAAAGTATATAAAAGCTGCAAACACTGTCGTTCCATCTGAGCCAATAGCATGTGATATCAGTATTCTAGCGCCACCCTATACGTTTTGTCCAGTCAGACGTTCTCAGAGGCTGCCAGCATTGATGTATACATCTATTAACTAAACCCAGAAGATACACCAATCACGACCATCATAATATTATTGGCCCACCCCTATGAACTAAAAAGCCAATATGGACACAGTAATATCAAAATCCAAGGATATCGCTTGTGGGGAGGTTCAGTGTGGTGCGGCAGCAGTAAACAGTCCAGTTGCAGTAACAGAACTATATTGAAGTTAAAGTTCAACAAGGCACCCACAGCTTCTGACTTGAGTGACAGAATGCGGCCTGGCCAGTCCATACCCAAATGGGGAGGCATCCAGGAAGGATGGTGTGTCCCTGCTCTATCCCTACTCATTTGGAACCTCTCCCTGCTGCTAACTACTGTTCCTGACAGGTGGGTGGCCTGTCCCTACAGTGCCCACACCAAACCTGGGAGCCAGGCTCTTAAATAGACTCCAAACAAATACCGTATCATCACAGAGAGGTGCTGTGTATACTCCATAGAATAAACAGTGCCACGTCCCATTCAGATTAAAGAGAATTTAGGGTATATGAGCTTGGACTTTTTAGGCACGACAAAACAAAAATATACAAAAATATATTTTATTATGTAAACATAGCAAATAGGTGTATATTAAAATCCACATTGATAGAAGTATGGGTTTCCTTTTTTTTGCTTACACCTATTCTATGTGAGCTGCTGATATCTAAAAGTCTTTCCAGCCCTCTCAGAAGTGCCCCCATTCTGTTAAAATCAAGGTAAATACCTTTGGTAGGGGCTACAGATTTTCATGCAGCATCATACCGACAATGGTCTGGCTCTGGAGTGCGCAAAGTGTGAGCGGAGCGCACAGTGCAGAGTGTGAATAGCAGGCCAGCAGTGACGTACAAGGACAAAGAAGGAGGATAGCGCCCTTAAATAGACTATGCCAGACCCAAGATGGCCATGTACCTCTTGACCTCCTCTCCCTCTGCAATGCTGATGGGGTTGGGCGCCATCTGCAGTGGAGAAAGTAGACTGCATCTGCCTACACGCTTACTGGCAGTGCAAACTATGAGATGCTAGATGACAGTTGGGCCACAAACCAACAGCTACAAGGCATAACACTACCCATTTATAAATTATAACCAACAATATAGAAACATGCAATAAAACATAACATGTGAGCGACTTTGTCAGGTCCCTTGACAATTCCAAAAACGAACATTTATCAACCTACACTTAAGTATAGCAACTACTTATATATACAGCATATGCTATATGCACAACAAATATTCAATCATTGTTCCCTAAGTGAACAAAATCATACATGTTAAATACAGCAAGTAAACAAAATAATACATTTTGGGCTTAATTTACTAGAGGCAAATAGATTGTGCACTTTGCAAGTGCCATTGCTCCAAAGCTAAGTAAATAAAGGGACGCTCTGCTCACTTCTGTCATCCAATCATGTGCAAGCAAAAATGCATTTTTTTTGTTTTTTTTATCTCCCTGCATGTAATTGGGTATTCTTTGCAAAGTGAAGCTTCATCTCATTTACTAAGCTCTGGAGCAACTGTACTTGCAAAGTGCACATTCTATTTGTCTTTAGTAAATCCACCCCATTGAATACAATAACTTCCTCAATTTGTCATGAATAAATTAACAATATATAAATATACAGTATATGAATATACATTAGAAATTACAGTGCAAAACAATAAGTGTAAAGTGAGTACAATATATATGTAAAGCGCTGTGTAAATTGATGGCAATATATAATATAAATATATATAATAAATAAATGAATCTCTATTTGTTATCAATAAAAGGTCCCACTTGATATTTAGTCAATGGGGAGCATATGGTATGTATGTAACTTGTACATCCACCATGTTTCCCTGGAGACTTCTCCCTTTTTTTACATTCTCTCCAATTAGGATTTAACTTTTATAATCCTACACACTTAATCCAACTAGGATCCCTGTTGTGATAGATATCAAAGTGGGCAGACAAAATTTTCTTTTGAAAGCCCTTTTGTTATTATATATAGTCCCTCAATCTCACACTCAGAGTCTGGGTAGTCCTGCCAACATACTGCAGACCACATGGGCACTGGAGAAGATATACCACATACTGAGAGTGACTGAAAACAAAAGAGTCCATTAAGTATGCTCTGTTAGTACTATACGATAAAGGGTGTTTTCTTTTTCCATTCACCTCTATTTATTGTACAGATGACACATTATTTACAAGAAAAAAAAAAAAAATTGTACTCTTCAACCAAGTTATTTTAGGAGGATCAATTATATAAATAAATAAATATTGCAGGACTATTGGGCAGTGCTGTAGGTAAAGCTGGCTTTCGCTTATGGCCCAGAATTTTATTATTTTTTTAATGCCATACAATTAAGAAGAAACAGGTAATAAAAGCACAATCAAATGTAACATTATCTATTTATGGGTTGCCTGGGTTTAGTAATAAACCATTCATATTTATTTGACCTACCTCAGATATTTTTTTCAGTCTTCAGGGTATCCTTTTTTAAAAAAAAAAATATTTTTTAGAACATCAACATGCTTGTAATGATCTATGTTGTCTCGTCACAACTCCCCCTAATAAGAATAGATTGTCCTTTTGGGATATTCTGTATCGAAGTAGCATGGTGGTAGTTTGTAGATGGAATATATCCATTTCTGTTGCTACTTTAAAAAAAAAAAAAAATTTGAACAAATCCTGCCATCTCTGATAAAAAATAAGATCTTTAATATTAGCTTTTCATCACTATGTTCATGGGAAAGTTCAATATACCTGTTATCAGAATTAAATTCTTCCATGAAAGATTGGAGGGAATTAACACCCCCATCTCATATGAGGAAGACATCATCTTCACCAAAAAATTTATTGAGACGAGGATTACCTAAAGATGATGTCCTCCCTCCACTTCATCATGAGCATATTTGTCATGCTTGGGGCATATTTAGCCCCCATCATGACACTCTTATTCTGGAGATAAAAGTTAAATCATTAAACCAGAAGTAATTGTGCCCCATGGTAAACTCTAGTGCATCAATCATAAAAGATTTATGTTCCTTTGGTATAGCTTAAGAGTGATCCAAATAACACCAAACAGCTTCAATACCTTGTTGACGTGGGATACTGGTTTAATGTGGAGCAACCCTAGCCGTTACCAACAAACAAATCTCTCTGTAATCTACTGTATTACTCAAAGGTATTGATTGTATGCTTGATGTACCTCAAGTAGGATGGCATATTAGTCACGAAAGGCTAGAGAAAGTAGTCAATATATAATTCCCCAATGGTGATGTAAGGGTGTCAGTCCCATAAATAATTGGGTCTCCCTGGAGGATCGTGAAGAACTTTGTGTACCTCAGGTAAATAATAAATGATGGGAACTTTAGAATCATAAAAAATGTAAAACTGCTTGTGTTTTCTATTCGAAAGCAAATAAACATAACCCTGTATATCTTTCAACTCTTTTTTTTTTTATAATTATAAGTGGGATCCTTCTTGAGAGGGAGGAACATGTCACTATCAGATAAAATATTACTAATTTCATCAAAATGGTCATCTTTGTCCAAAAGTTTTCTGAAGACGCAAATCCTGTTTCAAGTAGACCAGGTCAATTCGACTGCAGGTCAAATGCACCTATCAATGAATTCTGAATGATCTCAGAAAATACTTAAACAGGAGGTCCGCCCCCACACCTGCAAAAATTAAAAGCCAGCAGCTACACATACTGCAGCTGCTGACTTTTAATAATAGGACAATAGGACACTTTTGGGTGGATCTCCGCTTTAATGTGATATGGATGCCATCAACTGTCATATGGATTCCATCAACACTAACCCAAAGCCTGTTGACACAGGCCCTTAAACTGGCCATGCACTGATAGTTTCTATTACTTTACCGTTTACTATACAACACTGATGGAGGGATCTTCCACTATGGCTATTGCATTTTAGTTCCGCCGTCTGTCAAAATACCCATACATCTGCTATATCTGATTGGATGCAGCTACTGTTCAGCCAAAACATTTTCAGAAGGCTCCTTTGGCAAAAAAGCGATCTAACTATTGTAGGAGAGGGTGGAGCCGACATTGCAAATACTGGTTGATTCCTCAGCAATGCAAGCCTACTTACCAACCAGCTTGCAGACAACCAAATTAACCTGTCTAACAGAGGTTTAGTCCGCACGCATTTAGGGGATGAACATAACCTGCCTGTGAAGTGACACATGATGACGCATAATTAATTTGCGAAATGCGTAGAGGCTGCTGCGAGAATACGTGACGCAACGCAACTTCCGGTTTGAGCGGCAGTGAGGCGTGGAATACAAATGTCCTATACGCCGGTTCCGAGGTTCCTACACATGGCTGGAGAGGCTCAGTGCCGGCCTGAGGGCACAAGCATATGTGAGTGTAAACTTTTATGTTTTTTATTGATTGGCAATAAATTAATTTTGACATATTACACTATGGGAGCATTTCATTTTCTTTGAGAGCGGAGGCTGCCCAGATTACACAGCTTGGACCTTACGAGTAAACAGACGATATTGACTAGAGTAAGGAGTGGTTATCCAGCTAACTAAACCAAAGGTTCAAAACTCACCTGGTTCTGGTGAGTGGCCATTTTTTTAGTGGTGGTGGATTCACATTCGGAGTGGCTTTCACAAGCACCAGAATATATAATCACAAGCGGTGTTATCAATGGGACAATTTACTGGCATTTAAAGTGAAAGTGGCGCATTTGTTTGCCTTAGAAAGTTCACAGACTTTATATATATATTTTTTTGGCACATAGAAATTGTGGCATTATATTATTATTATTTTTTCTTCCAGGATTTTTTTTCACAGATATATATATATATATATACATGTTCATTTGTTTTGTTTACACTGAATAAGGAAATACGATTATTAGCAGGACACAATAAATGATCTAGTGGTATATTAAGGATAAAAAAATAGTAGGGGTATAATTATATTTACATATCTTTATTTTATATATTGTTTGGCACTACTAGCACTATAAGAGGTTTACACTGTAGATCAGGTGGGTTAAAGGCAAAGAGAGGGTGATAGCATCACCTCTTGTGGTACAAACAGTTATATTTATACCAATCAAATATAAGTCATTTTATTTTATTTTTTATTTACTATTATCATTTTTGGAACACAATATATTTTTTGGTACATGTGGATATAAGATTTAATTAAAGTGATTGGCGCGGCTCTCTTTTGCATATAAATGTCAAGTGACACTGTATACAATTTACTACAGCAAAAAAAAAAAAAATGCATTGAGGCACATGACAATACCTGGCCATGGCTTCATTTAAAGTCTCAAATTCCCCATCCCTCCCCCCTTTTATGATTATCAATTTAGGGATGGAAGCTCATGGTAGCATCTATAGTTTTACTTCTTCAAACATTAGTCCTGCGTTTAGTAACAATGATTCTATGCTAGCTTTCCCCAGACAATCTGCTTGCTCTCTTAACCATGTATTATCTTTAATTCTATTCTACTTTGGTGATCAAATTCTACATATTTACTAGTTATTATTATATTACTGTGCATTGGCAATATGGATGTTTAACTGTGGTGTTTCCCAAGAATCATTCAGTTCGGGAGCTGCGATGCGCACTGCAGGCATTCCTCCCCCCACTCGCCCTTTTGATGCTTGGGGGGCGGACGCGGTGTCACTGTGCATCAATGTCACACCTACGCGCCGGACGTGCAGTGTCCTTGTGACGCTGTCTCGCCAACGGGTCATTTTCCATCTCCACTAGCACCTGGGTAGGGCTGTGATGGCGCCAACTGCCGGGGGAATCACTGCCTAGGTGGCGGCGCCCCTTCCCCCTCCCACCATGCTTGTGTTTGTGATGTTGGGGGTTGGTCTGCGGCGGCGTACATTTATAGGCGGCTGCCCTGGTGGGGGTCTGGGTTGCTCTGAGCTCTCTTGAACATTGGCTTTCATGTTTTTATGCTGGACTGGTTTCCTCCCTCCCTTCAAGCACCAGGTATTGATCAGACCCTCACAAGCCATCCTCTCCCCTTATCCCCCCACTTTCCCCTCCCCTGGAATTGGGTGTCTTGGTGGCGACCTTTCACCATGGTCCTCCACCTCCACTCCCGCTTAGTCACAGCCCCATGGTTTTTAATTTCTGCACCAACCATTTTTCCCACCCAGTCCACCTTCACCTTTAATTATTATTTCACTCACATAGCCCCAATATTGCTTCACTTGATTGATTCACTCAACACTGATGTTTCCCATGCTTACACCAGGAGTGCTCGGTGTAACCGGATCCACCTGGGGCGTTGTCTGTGATGGGTGCCGCCGCTGAACATGCCCTCTCAGCTTCCGATACTGATGCCCTCAGGTGGCTCACAGTTCCTGACATCGTGCCAGTAAATGTGCATATACCTGTAAGCGATCTTGTTTCAAATGAAAAAAAGGGGGAGGGGTTGTTTTCTATCTATCCTCCCATATATTGATACAAGCTAGTTTACTTAGTTATTTTACTCTACCATTGCAGATACATCACATGTATGCCCCCGAAGAGCTGCTTAAAGCCGCGAAACTCGTCGAGCTACCAGATGTTCTGTACCTCAATTACACGCCCACTAAGACATGTGCCCATGTATACAATTTTTATTGTGACAGGGATCGGAAAGACCATAGACCGTGCAGATGCTATTTTTTAATTGTGTATACCCAATCATGAATATTGGTGGACTCCTTAATCTTATCATGTGATTAATGTTTATAAATATGTTACTACCAGATATTACCGTTTTAGAAATTGGCACCATGGAAGTGTGCATTTCTTTGTATATGAAATACAATGTATGTAAACATGTATCTATGTATTATTAAATATTTTACTACCCACCACTCTATTCTATTTGTTACCATGAGCTTCATATAAAGTCCCACCCTTTTTTTTGCATCTTTGCTGCTTTTTATGCTTCATTTTTGCTCCTTTCCTCACTTTATTCGGAGATGAGCACAGAAAAGGCTTTTCTTTACATACTGAGCTTTACATACTGTACATTTACATTAATCCCTGCCCTCAACAAGCTTACAATCTAAGGTCTCTATCTTGTATGCACACATACTAGAGTCAATTTAGTCCACAGCCAGTTAACCTACCAATACTTCGAAAAACTTGCAAACTCTGTGCAGGGAGAACATGCAAACTCCATGCAGAAAATGTCCTGTTCAGGATTCGGTCCAAAGACCCCAGTGCTGCAAGGAAGAAGTGCTAACCACTAAAATGAAGGTAATATCATATTGTGCAGCTGGAGTACTTACTCCCAAATGAGCTGCTGAGATGTTTCCGCCCTTCCCAGTAGTGACTCGCCCTAACTGGATCCAACACTCACCGACACACCAGTATTCACCTGTGCACAGCACAGCCCACTCTTCTCTCCTTTTATTATTGGGCTTTATGCAGCTAGCTATTTTTGGCCAACCTAGGCAGCCAATAAACTCCAACCTCTACAGTGTTAAGTCCAAAGCTGTGGCAGCTGCCAATCAGTGTCTTCCTTCTCTCCAGGTTCGGTTAGCCACCAAATACATTGCAGCTCCCCTTCCTGGCCTGTCGGTTAAATGAGGAAGAAAAGGGATACTGCAGCACAGCCATGATGATTCCTGGGCTGAGCAACTCTGATTTAAAAGGAATGGCGGCCCGTTTACACAATCCTCTGTTTTTCTTGTCTTAGGCCATCCAACACAGGTAATTCTGCTTCCAGAGACACTTGGTAAGTTTCGGAATCACCAAGATGCTACTGCTACTATTTCCAGTGAAGTCACTTTGCTGGTTCATATGCTGATGAATCTCAGTCATTAGAGAGTCAGCAGTGGATGGATAGATATCTTACTATTTCCACCACATAGAGAGCAACCTTATAGGAAATAGTGAGTGAAATGTTATATGACATAAGACTTATTCTCAATATGAAAACCTCCAATGAACTCTGCACATATCTTCACAGAAGTTATGAACTTTGCCTGATGAAAGGAAAAAGATAGAGCTTGGAGCATTATTTTTACCTTCCAAATGTTATATACAAAAAGCAAAAATCTGACTTAAAAAAGTAATTTTTGACTGTTTTTTACTTAATACTATACTTTGTCTGGAGTCAATAAACTCTGAGGGGCTTCCTATTGTGGCACAGTTGTTTTTTGATTCTTGAAACAACTCAAAAACAATTGATTGATTTCCCCTGTTGCTTGAAGTTGTTCCTTTCTTAATTGAAAAGTTGCCTCCTTTTGAAAATACTATATGCCTGGCTGTTTTGCTGATTCACAAACAAGCACGTCTATCAAGAAATTTGGGGAAAAAAATTGATCACATCTGCATATTCATTCCATGTCAGAATCTCAAAGTGTTAAAGCAAAAAGGGTCAATATGACTGCCAGGCAACTAGCATTTTCAGAAGGAGAGGTCAGCATTGGCAATCTCCATGTCTCTCTCATAAAAGGTTTCCTTTCATTACTTTAGTGACTTGGTAGGAATTGCTGCACAGCAGCCAGAGGCGACTATCCAAGGCAAACAGTTCATGAGAAATGAGAAATGCAGCTCTGTGGGCACTCGAGGCAAAGTGGAAAACACAGCGGATGGCAGCAATGAAGAAACATTTTTTTACTGGGCAGAGAGAAAAATGACCTGTCTTAGAATGCTCAGACAAGCCAAATAGCCATCCACACAGACACATCTTAGCCTATACAACAAGACTTACCCATAAATACAGTATCAAAATTTGTGACCTACAAACGATTTGTTAGTTTTTTAGAGGGCAGCACCATGAATGTACCAGAGATCTGGTGTTTTTTTTTATTATTCTTTATTTATAAACAGCAGTCTCCAGCCAATCAAAACAATATAATGAGACATAAAATATACAACTAAGAATATAACATTAATCTTAAGGCGGCCAAGTTGGCCGCTGTCAATAACAGGCACCAATCAAACAACCCTAAAAAAAATATAAAAAAATATAAGTATAAGTATTAGCCAGGTGTGTCGCTCCATTAGAGGCAGAGTAGGATGGATGGAGGTGACTGAGGCCGTACTGTGTTGTACAGTCAGAAAAGACATCTGGTGTTTAAAAGAAATTAATATTTCACTTGTACATTTTCCACCATTGTCAAATTCTTGTACTATGACCTTACCCATAATAAAAACCGTTTGTAAACAAAAAAAGAAAGCTGAACTTTTACCAAAGTTGCTAAAAATATATATGTATATATATATATATATATATATATATATATATATATATATATATATATTTATATATTAAATTACTGCTGCTCAAGTAATTGCGTTTTCCATTTAATTTCAAGCTGCAGGTGCTATGATTTTCTAAAACTGCCAAAAAGTTCAATTCAACCATAGCAACGGGGCTGTTTACAGAATGCCCTTAGAAATAGTGCTTCATTTCCATACGATTGGCTAACTATCGCATTCCTCTACATATTATATAATTTATTTTAGATCTGCCTAAAATTTAGGTTTAAAGGTCACCTCTCTAGAACTCTGGAATTCATAAAGACTGGCGCAGTCAGATTTTGCCAAAGCGTCTCGCATGCATTCTAAAAGTGGTGCAGTGTGCGCCAAATTCATGTGCCTCTCTAGAACTTAGGACATAAATTTGGAGCATGCTGCGCCACTTTTAGAATGCACGAGAGATTAGGCTTGTGCAATTTGTTTCGTAACTAATCGAAATTCGGCCGAATTTTGCATCTTTCGGACATTCGGATGTATCAGAATAAAAAAATAATGAATTTCAACTGATACGAAAAAAATTATAGCAGATATAACAAATTAATTCGACATGATTCGGTAATTCATTAAAGATCTAATGAAACAAAAGGTCAACCCAAAGTAAATCTTACAGTCCAATCAGCTGATTCATTTTGTGCTCGGGGTTGGATTACTGGCAAAGTGCATTCCTGAGAACTGAGTGAGAAGGGTGTTGTATTGTATTTGAGCAGAGGAGAAGAGACATTGCCATTGTGTGTGTTAATAGATTCAATAAACAAACGACTTTCCAAACTACGAATCATTATCACGAATATATATACATACATACGGTAAATATCAAATTTCAATGAATACGAACAAAATTATAGCGCATATAACGAATGAATTCGACATGATTCGAGATTAAGTATAACGAATATCGACACTCTACAGAAATAACTAATTATCCAAAAATGTATTAACGTAACATAACGAATATAACAGAATGAAATTATGTATTTTACGAATGACAACGAACCGAAACTAAACAAAATTTTCCGTTGTGCACAAGTCCACGTGAGATAATTTTTTAAAATCTGTCTGCGCCAGTTTATCTCTCTGTACACCAAAGGAGAGTTGGTGTAAATTAGCGCCACTTTTGGAAGATACAAAGGGGTTATTTTACTAAAGGCAAATCCACTGTGCACTACAAGTGCACTTGAAAGTGCAGTCGCTGTAGATCTGAGGGGAAGATCGAAATTTTTGTGATTTTTATCATTTAATCACCTGCAAGGAAAAATTCAGTTTTTTCATTTCCTTGCATGTCCCCCGCAGATCTACAGCGACTGCACTTCCAAGTGCACTTGAAGTGCACGGTGGATTTGCCTTTAGTAAATAAACCCCAAAGTGGCTGCAATTTATTTTGAATTTGGCGCATTCAATTTGGTACAATGTAAAAGTAGTGCATTTTAGAACTACCTGAATTTGATGCCAGAGTCGCTGTCAGAACTGAAAGTGTTGCAAATGCTTCATGATTTTGGCACAATAAAAACACATTTACAAAAAAAGTGGTGCAGCAGCTTTACTGAATTCCCCCCATAGTGTTTTCCCATATTTTATTACTGGCTATGTTAAATGCAAAAAATATACAAGGGTTCTTCAAAAAGTTTCCGCACTTTTTTTAAACTCTATTATAGATATTTATATAACTATGCATATACCGTACCAGGTCGACGCCCTGGTGCATTGTGAACATAGGGGGGTGGCCACTCGATACAGGTCCCATTCAGAGAACACTTTGCATTTTCTGAATGAATGCAAATCATTCTCTGATTGGATGAAGTGAAAAGCATGACATCACCACTCTGCCTCGCTACCCTGTCCAATCTCAGAAAAAGCAACGCATTCTCTTAGGCCGGGTTCAGACTGCTGCGATGTCTGAGATCGGATATGATTCGCACCGCACTGCAGTGCAAATCATATGCGATCTCTGTGCGATGCGATTTCAGCCATACAGATAGTATGGCTGAATTCGCATCGCATTCGGCCCAAACTCGCACAGGACCCTTTTTTTGGTCCGCAGCAGAATCGGATCGCATGGGTGTTCTCACCATGCGATCCAATTCCTGTCCGAGTTTGCAGATCGCACTGCGATATGCGAACTTATATGGGGGTGTCATTAACATTTCACTGACACTCCCAGCAGCTCGCATAGGGCAGTGTAAACTGCCGGCGGGAGACATGCGATGCGGGAACCCGCAGTAGATTTGCAGCGTTCCCGCACCACAGCAGTCTGAACCCGTCCTTAATGGCACCTGTACCAAGTAGCTGACCTAGTGTGTTCCGAATGCGACAGGGTAGCTGCTTTGTGCAGGACTCAGAACCAAGCGGCAATCCCTGTAGTTGTGGTGTCTACTATGTTTATTTCCAGCTTCCAGGGGGATTGGCCAGGTATGGTTTATGCATAGTTATATTGGTCCAAGCTGGAACAATGTAGCTCTGTAGAAAATATCCATACCTGGAATTCTCTTTTAGGAGGAGGGACATCCTTTATTTTGGGAGTGCTACAATCCTTCCAATAAAATATATGTTTTATACAGTGCCAATCAAATGATCATGGGTATGCTCAAGTTTTCATCTAACAGGTATGGGCAGGGCTGATGATGAGGCAGTACAGCCAGCCCTCCTGTACTGGGCCCAGGCCCTATTAGTTCAAAAGGGGGGCCCAGACATCTGCTGAGCAGGAGGGCCGGTTGTTCTGTCTTATTGAAGACACCAATCCTTTTCTGCCACCTCCTGCAGCACTGCCAGCTTCTCCTCCTCTTCCTGCCTCTGGCTGCACTGCAGGGGGATTGGTCCTAGCACATGTGCCCCTTCTACAGACCCCCTGTGTGCCCCTTTCCCCCACAGAGCTTCCGGCTTC
Organism: Lithobates sylvaticus; assembly: GCA_028564925.1. Taxonomy (NCBI): domain Eukaryota; kingdom Metazoa; phylum Chordata; class Amphibia; order Anura; family Ranidae; genus Lithobates; species Lithobates sylvaticus. The sequence goes on from CM053030.1 coordinate 476,159,985, forward strand.
TCTCCTCTTCTCTCCCATTTGCAGCTACTATGGGCACACACAGGGATGGAGAGCAATATGTAATTTACTGGCCCATTCCTTTCCTGAATGAACACAGTGAGTAATCGGTACAAATCACTCCAGCATCCATTGATCACTGAAGCATAGTAAACCATGTTTACTATGCTTTAGTTTGTAAATGAGCAGGAGACATCAAAGCGCTTCCTATTCCTTCATCTGTGCCGCTAAAACTGTAGAGAATGGGAGTGATCAATCCATGTCCTTAGTCATTTTCTGCCGCGGAGGGGGGGAGGGTCCCTGTCAGGTAGGCTGTATGGGGCCCGTGATTTCTAAAGCAGCCCTGGGTATGGGTACTGTAGGATTTCAGTCAATGTTTTGGTCCTGCAGACAATAGGTGAATTAATTTGTTTTTCAATATAGAGAAAGGAACTGGCTGTTAATCATGAATTATAATAATAATCATGAAAGGACTTGCAGTCAATATTGAGTCAGTGGCTCAGTTTTGTTCAGTAACACCATGGCTCACCAGGTACTGACTAAGCCTCAGAGGAGATAGTTTTGCTGTAGATGTCACTTCTTTATTTACTGAGCTATAGAAACTCTTGCCAATTATGGGGAAAATATAGTTCCAATATGCAGGAAATCTGAAAATGTACTAAAGTAGTAGAGAGTATTCACTTACCAGGTACATTAACCGCTTAAGGTCCGCCCTATAGAAGGTTTACTGCTACAGGGCGGTACCTCTGCGCGGGATCACGTGTATATGTGATCTGGTACTTCCTGGTAGGGGGCAGGCATGTACGCCGACTGGTGCCTTGCTTCCGCTGTGATCACACACAGCGGGAGCCCAGCGGCGGGTGCCATGGACTCTATGTCTGCCAGCACCGGCTGATCATCGAGCAGAGAGGCAGAATGACAGTCTGTCTATGTAAACAAGGCAGATCACTGTTCTGACAGGAGGGAGGGCATACATCCTGTGTTTCTGCAAAGCAGGACTATGATCCATGTCTTCCCCTAGTAAAAGCACCTCCCATAATTTTGTAAAACACAGGTTAGTTAACACTTTGATCACCCCTGATATTAACGCCTTCCCAGCAAGTGTCATTAGTACAGTGCAAGTGCATATTTTTTTTAGCACTGATCACTGTATGAGTTTCACTGGTCCCCAAAAAGTGTCAGTTAGTGTCAGAATGTCAGCCGCAATATTGCAGTCCTGCTATAAGTCGCTAATCACCGGCATTACTAGTAAATATATATATATAAAATATATAAAAAATATAAAAATAAAATATCTTATAGTTTGTAGACGCTATAACTTTTGCGCAAACCAATCAATATACGCTTATTAGGATTTTTTTTTACGAAAAATATGTAGCAGAATACATATTGGCCTAAATTTAAGAAGAAATTTGATTTCTTAAATTTTTTCAGCAAAAAGTAAAACATATTGGGGTTTTATTTTCAATATTGTCAGTCTTTTTGTTTATAGAGCAAACAATAAAAAAAAAGTCAGAGGTGATCAAATACCACCAAAAGAAAGCTCTATTTGTGGGAAGAAAATAACATAAATTTTATTTATGTACAGCGTTGCATGACTGCACAATTGTCAGTTAAAGTAACGCAGTGTGATATCTAAAAAAAATAAAAATAAAACATATCCAATAAAATAAAAAATAAATCATCTATCATGTTTTCTGCTACATATTTTTGGTTTGCGCAAAAGTTATAGTGTCTACAAACTATGGAATATATTTATGGAATTTGTATTTATTTTTTTATCTTTTTACTAGTAATAGCGGCGATCAGCAACTTAAAGCGGGACTGCCATATTGCGGCAGACAAATCAGACACCTAATTACACTTTTGAGGGACCAGTGACACTAATACAAATACAGTGATCAGTGCTAAACAATAAGCACTGTCACTGTACTAATGACACTTGCAGGGAAGGGGTTAACATCAGGGATGATCAAAGGGTTAAAAGTGTTTTTCTAGAAAGTGCTTTCTAACTGTGTGAGGGTGATTGTACTGTGGGAAGACAGAGATTTGTGTTCCTGCTTAGCAGAAACATAGGATCACAGCCTTCCCTTGTCACAGATTGCCGTTCTGCCTGTGTCCCAAACGATTGGTGGGTCCTGGCAGATATCGCATCCCCGGAAACCACTTATTGTCTCCCGTGACGAGGACTAAAAAAAGATTGAGAAATGCATCGCCTTTTTCACCGCTCCTCTCTTGACCAACAGAAGCCTCAAAACTAAGTTTTCCGCGACACTGTAACCTACCAGAGTTGTGAAAAGCGTTCGATAAACTTCTCTTTAAGGTGTCCTCAAGAGATTTAATCTTCTGCACTCTCTGTGGGGACGGAATGAGATCTGAGACTTTCCCTTTATAACGGTGGTCAAGGAGGGTTGCCAACCAATAGTGATCCTTCTCGTTTACAGCACGAATTCTTGGATCCTTTTGCAGGCTTTGAAGCATGAGGGAGCACATGCACCTAAAATTTGTGGAGGCATGAGAAGCAGACTCCTCTGGGTCACTGAAGATTAGAGTATATAGAACTGCCTCCTCCCAGCCACGTAACGCAATGAAATATATGGCGTTAAACTTTCAGTAACCCAATGAAATATACAGTGTTAAACTTGCAGTAACGCACAGAACTACATGACGTTAAACTTGCAGTAACCCACAGAACTATATGGCGTTAAACTTGTAGTAACGCAATGAAATATATAGCATTAAACTTGCAGTAACGCACAAAACTATATGGCGTTAAACTTGCAGTAACGCAATAAAATATATGGCATTAAACTTGCAGTAATGCAGTGAAATATACAGCGTTAAACTTGCAGTAACGCACAAAACTATATGACGTTAAACTTGCAGTAACGCACAGAACTATATGGCGTTAAACTTGTAGTAACGCAATGAAATATACAGCGTTAAACTTACAGTAACGCAATGAAATATACAGCGTTAAACTTACAGTAACGCAAAGAGCTATATGGCGTTATATATATGGCCATAGACATCAAATCGGAAAAATTGAGAACATGCTCTCAAACTTTTGCTGGCGGAAATTCGGCAAGGAAAATTCCGATGGAGCATACACACGGTCGCATTTTCCGATGAAAAGCTCTCATCGATCTTTTGCTGGCTGAATTTCGGATCGTGTGTATGCGGCATTAGAGATCCGTCTTAACTGATCCGATACAAGTCGCTCTGACTTTGGAAAAGGTTCCTGCACTACTTTGGTCTGACTTTGATACGACTTCAATGCCATAGTGGTTGGATCAAAGTTCGACTGAAGTTGCAGGGCAAAGTTGGATCAGAATTTACAAGACTTTCATGACGAAGCAGTGTGAACCTGGGCTTAACCTACTAAAAGGATCTCTGAACTGGTTAAAAGTACCCTATTAAAAGGTCAAATGCACCCATTAGGAGAACCCCTACTAGTTGGGAAAAAGGGCTCTGCAGCTCCGTGTTATTGCTTTACATGTAACTGATGTTCTTATTTTTAAAAAAGAATGGCGAGATCCTTACAAAAAGAATGGCGAGCAAAATAATTCTACATGCAATAAAAATGTCACCACTGATTTTTCAGGAGCACAGAGCAGAAACAGAGATGGATCAAACAGTAATTAAAAGCAGTACCTTGAGTTTGGCGTCCGGATTTAGAATCATCTGGGCTAAGTGGGCGATAGCTCCCGCATCCACCACGGTCTGAGCCAGCTCCGGAGAATGCTTTGATAGATCACTCAGGGCTGAAGCAGCAATCCTTTTCAGAGCAATTTCTGGCTCCTGGATACACAGCACTAGCAGGGGAACAGCTCCTGCATCCACCACAGCTTGTGACAGCTCTGCAGGTCCAACAAGAGGTAATTAAGTAAGTATGGGTGACTGAACTTTATAAGAGCCATTTTTCACTATGACACACACATTAAAGGAGAAAGGGCAAGCTGGACTGTGCTGTCTGGAGATCTGCATTTCAAATCAGCCTCCTTAGCTCCTGAAGCCATGTGGACCAATCCCTGACTGGAAGGGAGTCCGGTCAGTGGTTAGGACCTCTTTTACATACACACATTTGGAGTAGATTAGGCTGCAAAAGCTTGTTATTCTACTAGGGGGTGGAGAAACTAAGCAGATGTCAGCTGTTTAAACCCAGATCCACCAGTGGGCAGCTATTTTCTGCATGGATAGACAGGTTACACAAAGCCACCACCGTATAAAATAATAAGGAATAGGGAAGATAGACTGTCGTATTCTAATTACAGTGAAATGCAAACAAAAGCTTTCACATATGTTGCAAGATGCATGATATCAAGGCTACCCCCATCTTAATATTTTTTTGCTTGTTTTTTTGGGGTGAAATATATAAAACATATTAAAAATATTTATTTATAAAAAGTATTTCAAATTCATGTAAATCTTACATCTTCCTTCTAAACAAGAATTTTAAGGATTACATTTTTTTTAAATCATGTAATCTTTATTTACAAACTTTTACATACTTTTACAAGCACATTAATTCATAAAATTTACTTCATAGACATTCTACTTATACATATACAGGGCACTACTTTCTATTCCATTGTACACCCTTATACTACATATCCTCCATATATAAATATGTTAAGGAAAATTAGTCAAAAGTACAACATATATATTTTCCCCATTATAGATACAGTGTATATAGATATATCTATATATATCTATCTATCTATCTATCTATCTATATATATATATATATATATATATATATATATATATATATATATATGTATAATAAAACATTTTTGGACACATAATTTGTCCTGAATATAAATAAAAAAAAAATTGTAAGCTTTTTACGTATTTTTTCCCAAAATATGCACACATATTTATACTGTATATTGCATATTGCATACAATTTAAGAATACATGGTTAAGGTTGAATAAACAAGAACAAAGTTTTACATGTTTGAGATTTACAACAAACAAGTTAAAAGTATGTTTTTTTTGTATATTTCACTATAACAGATCACGTAATACTATAAAATTATAATCATAACTTTATTGTGAATAAAGCAAATTGATAAAATATAAGAAAGTACTATTTTAATATATTATTTTACAAAGCTACATAGTGAGTGCACACAGAATGTCTTGTTATTTAAGAAATGTGTCACAGATTTCACTGCTGAAACAAAGAATGGTGGGAAAAAAACCAAGAAGCTTTATTTGTTGAAAGAAAAAATCTGCAGAATGCTGAATAATTTTTTTTATTGCTGCCAATCAGATGTCAGATGTCATTCTTTAGTAAAGAGCACACAAAAAAATTAGGGTTAAATTATATCAGATAGCTATAGACAGCACAAAAGCCATTTATAAAACTGCCTCTTTGTTACTTAGCAAAAACAGGCAAATGCAAGCGTCAAACTTATTTGAATAATTTGTAGTCTTTATTACAGTTAATTATAATAAAATATGTGTATCAAGCATTTTAAAAAAACAAGCTTATTTCAGGTTGAGCTCCATTATTCAGTGTTTGCAATTCAAAGTTTATTTTATACTTTAGTTGTTGGGTCACAGTGAAAATTAATTCTACATATTCCAAACTTCAAGGTAATATTTGGTAGCCGATTGTCTATTTTTAAAGGTTCTTAATGATCAAATTATCGCTTTCATTTTTTACCTAATATTTTTATTTTATTTTTTTAATACAAGGCCTCTGTAATGACAAATGTGGTAGTAAAGGAAAATAAATGAGTTTCCACAAGTGCATAATAATAAATGACTCACATCATCCTCCATGACAAATACCGTATTTATCGGCGTATAACACGCACCCCAAGTTTAGGAGGGCATTTTAAGGAAAAAAAGTTTTAGGAGGGAAGTTTAGGGGGAAAAAAAACGTACATTTAAGCGTCATTTGCAGCTTGCCCAGTGTCATTTGCAGCTTGCCCAGCATCATTTGCAGCCTGCCCAGCGTCATTTGCAGCCTGCCCAGCGTCATTTGCAGCCTCGCCCAGCGTCATTTGCAGCTTGCCCAGCATCATTTGCAGCCTGCCCAGCGTCATTTGCAGCTTGCCCAGTGTAATTTGCAGCTTGCCAGCGTCATTTGCAGCCTTGCCCATGTTTAAATTTCCCGCTGCCGAGACAGACCGCCGAAAAAGACCGAAGCGCCGCCAAAAAAGACCGAAGCGCCGTCGAAAAAGACCGAAGTGCCGCCGGAAAAGACCGAAGCGACGCCGGAAAAGACCGAGCCGACTGTTCGGCTCCGCTCGCGGTCCCGCCTACCTGCTGTTTCGGGAGCGAGCGCAAGGAGGCGGGACTTCCAGCGGAGCCGAACAAGTGGCTCGGTCTTTTCCGGCGGCACTTCAGTCTTTTTCGACAGCGTTTCTGTCTTTTTCGGCAGCGCTTGCTAATTTTCGGCGCCGCTCGCTATTTTTTGGCGCCGCTCGCTATTTTTGTTACTTTTTTTGGGGTATCGGCGTATAACACGCACCCACGACTTTCCCCCGATTTTAAGGGGGAAAAAGTGCGTGTTATAAGCCGATAAATATGGTAAGCAAATAAACTCTTTTTCTAGATATAGTATGTGAGTATCATAACCTAAAGCTTATGCTACAATTGAATTTAATATAGGTACTTGCACTTCATTTTTACCCAGATTGTGACATTTAACGGTTGTCTAATACCGACCATGGCCATAGACATCAAATGTTAGCAATGATAAGTCCAACATTATATAGAGCAGTCATTGAAGTTGGAATATATAAATAAGACAGACAAGTCCCTGTAGGAGGGGGAGTGGGAAAGGTATGGAGGTAAAGAATGAGACCTTACCTATAAAATATGTGGGCTGGCAGAACGTCATCTGATTTATTAACCACTTGCCGACTGCCCCATAGCAGATTTACTGCTACAGGGCGGCCACGCTGCACAGGATGACGTATGTACATGTGATCCTGCACTTCCGTGTATCGGGCATGAGTGTGCGCCGCTGGCAGCTTTAACACAGCGGGACCCACGGGTCCGATGTCCGCCGGGACTTGCTGATTGTTCGGTTCACTGACAGAATGGCAGTATGCCTATGTAAACAAGGAAGATTGCCATTCTGTCAGTACAGAAGGCATGGATACTGTGTTTCTGTAAAGCAGAAACAGCGACCAATGCCTTCCACTAGTAAAAGCACCTCCCCCACTACACTGAAACACAGTTAACCCTTTGATCACCCCTAAAGTTAACCCCTTCCCAGCCTGTGTCATAAGTACGGTGACAGTGCATATTTTTAGCACTGAACACTGTATTAGTATCACTGGTTCCCAAAAAAATTCAAAAGTGTTAGGTGTCTGATTTGTCTGCCGCAATATCGCAGTCCTGCTATAAGTCACCTCCATCCCTCCATTCTAGCAAAAAAAGAAAATAAATAAAAATATCCCATAGTTTGTAGATGCTATAACTTTTACACGAAAAAAACACAATCACTTAGAGGGCTATGGGGTTTTCTAAAGTGAAAGGCAACAGGGACATCAGTATCCCAAGACTGGGTGGATGCTGCCTTCCTCAGATGGGGTAATCCGATGGAAACTACAAAAAAGACAAAATGGAAGGCGCACACACCTAGTGCATTACCAATGACATTTAATGAATGATAAAATCCATACAAAGTGGATACTCACAAAAAGCAACTCTTGATGAGCCGTAAAATCGCACAGTGTAGAGACATGTGCTAAATCATATCACGGGGTGAAGTTGACGCGTTTCGGGGGCACACCCCCTTCCTCAGAGCTAAGCTACCACTTTTGCACAAACCAATCTATATATGCCTACAGGGATTTTTTTTACCAAAAATATGTAATAGAAAACATATTGGCCTGAATTGATGAAGAAATTTGATTTTTCAAATTCTCTGTAAAAAATGTAAAAAATCTAATTTCTTTCTCAATTTAGGCCAACATTTACGCTACATATTTTTGGTAAAATATCCCAATAAGCGTATATTGATTGGTTTGTGCAAAAGTTATAACATCTACAAACTATGGCATATTTTTATGCCATTTTTTTTTTAACTAGTAATGGCAGCAATTAGTGACTTATAGTGGGACTGTGACACTTTTGACATTTTTTGGGAACCATTGACACTAATACAGTGATCAGTGCTAAAATATGCACTGTCACTGTACTAATGACACTGGCTGGGAAGGGGGTTAACATCAGGGGAGATCAAAGGGTTAACTGTGTGCCTAGCCAGTGATTGGTTACTGTGTGTGGGGGCGGTTGATTTTACTAGGGGAAGGCATTGATCCATGTCCCTGCTTTGCAGATACACAGGATCAATGCCTTCCATACTACCAGAACTGCAGTCTGCCTTGTTTTCATAGGCAGAGCGCCTTTCTGCTGGTGTCCTGAACAATTGGCGGGTCCATGCGAATATCGAGTCTGCCGGACCCCCTGGTTGGCAGCAGGAGCCGGTTACTGGTGGCGCATGTGCGCGGCCCAGACTCGGAAGTGCCGAAACACGTACTAGGTACGTAACCTAGCCGCCGTAAATATACAGTACATGGTCAGCAAGAGGCTAAACAGACCCAGTCACTTTGCCCTGAATAGCATAGGTCAGTGATTCTCAACCTCAGTCCTCAAGTACCCCCAACAGGCCATGTTTTGGGAACTTCCCTTAGATAAAATAGCTCTTATTAATACCGTGTCATTGATATTGATTTAACCACTTGCCTACCAGGCACGAACACCTCCTTCCTGCCCAAGCCATTTTTCAGCTTTCAGTCGCATTTTGAATGACAATTGCGTGGTCATACAAAGCTGTACCCAAATACATTTTTTTTTTATTTTTCCCCACAAATAGAGCTTTCCTTTGGTGGTATTTTTATTACCTCTGCTGTTTTTATTTCTTCCGCTATAAACAAAAGAAGAGGGACAAGTTTGAAAAAACACAATATTTTTTACTTTTTGCTATAATAAATATCCAATTTTTTTTTTTTTTATAAAACACATTTTTTCCTCAGTTTAGGCCGATACGTATTCTTCTACATATTTTTGGTAAAAGAAAAATGCAATAAGCGTATATTGATTGGTTTGCGCAAAAGTTATAGCGTCTACAAAATAGGGGATAGATTTATAGCATTTTTATTATTTAATTTTTTTTACTAGTAATGGCGGCGATCTGCGATATTTTTTTTTATCGTGACTGCGATATTGCGGCGGACATATTGCACACTTTTGACACATTTTTGGGACCATTCACATTTATACCGCGATCCATGCTATGAAAAAGCATTGATTGCTGTGTAAATGTGACTGGCAGGGGTTAACACTAGGGGGTGATCGAGGGGTTAATATGTTCCCTATGGGAAGGATTCTAACTGTGGGGGGAGGGGACTGACTGGGGTAGGTGACCGATCGTTGTCCCTATGTACAAGGGACACACCATCGGTCTCCTCTCCTCTGACAGCACGTGGATCTGTGTTTACACACACAGATCCACGGTCCTGCTCCGTTACTGGGCAATCGTGGGTGCCCGGCGAACATCGCGGCCCCCGGGAACGCGCATCGGGTCTCCAGCGACGCGGCGGGCATGCACGCGCGCCCCCTAGTGGCCCGCAAAGGAAATCACATCATATGACGGCGGCCCAGAACAAGAGCTTCTTCGTCTTGCCCTCATATGACAGTGGGCGGACGGGAAGTGGTTAAAGCAGCTGTGCAAAATAAAGGAAAACCTGAAAACATGGCCTGTTGGGGGGTACTTGAGGACTGAGGTTGCAAACCACTGGCCTAGGTGATGGAGCCAGGTACACCAGCAGAAGGAGCTCACTGCTGGCAAGCTATAGAATGCCTAAGTGGCAGTTATGGTCAGAAAAGGGTGAATCCAACGCCTTTGTTTTTTTATTTGGTGCAGATCACCCATAGCAATAGGCATCATTTGATATTTTATTCGTGGAAAATGTACAAAGGGGGAACTTTGGTTTAACCAAAGAGAAAGGTCTGCTTTCCAACAGCAGTGCTCTTCAGGTATATAGGGTTCAAGTCACTATTTGTGCTGCATTAAGAGACAACAAACACATTTATATATATATATATATATATATATATATATATATATATATATATATATATATTGCATTAAGATAAAATAAGGTCTGAATCATAAAAATTACTAACTTATTTTTAAAGTGTGGTTTCTGTTTCTATCCTGTTTTCTTTTACATATGTACAATTTGTTCAAGATTTTGGCAACACCTGTTCTGACATCCTGCCACAGTTATGAGCTGATAATAGAATCACAGTGATTAGTCTCATGATAAAGATCGCTTTCAACATATATGAAACTTTTTTTTTTTTCTTCTTTTAATGATCTGCGATGGAGAATGAGCATGCATTTGTAAACTCATGAAATTATGTTTTATTAAATGACAGGAAGCTGATAATTCCTGGGTGGAGGTTCCTTTACCCCACAGCTGCTGTCACATTTAAAATCAGAGTGGTTGTGCATCCCTTGCAGTCTATTGACACTTCCTCCAGGTTTTTAATTGAAAGCCCATGCAGAGGAATGGGCAAGAAACCTGGAGGGTGTGCCTGCAGGAAGCTGACATTGTGATCCGCTGCAGTTTGCAGATTCCTGTAGGAAAAAATAATTGTGCATTTCATAAAATTTAGAGGCAGAAATGTTTGCTATGCCATGCGATAAGTAAATAATAAAACAGACCTTTACAGAATAAAGCTGCTCTGGTCACAAAGGTCTAATGCTGGCCAAACACATAGCATTTTCAAAATTTTTTAACCAGCTGTCTAAAATAAAAAGAAAGACAACCCACCACATCCAAACTGTGAAATGATCGAAAACCCTTGGTTACCTGGATGCATAGGGTAACCAAACATCCCCGGTTTCCGGGGACAGTCCCCGGATTGAGGACTCTGTCCCTGGACCAAGTCTGTCCCCGGTTTTGCCCCCAGATTGTATTTGAACAGGGGCTGGGGCAATTTCATAGACAGTCAGTGCAGAATTAAAAAAAAAAATTCTGAATTACACACCCCCGCTCCGTCGCTCCTACTAGCTTAGAGGGGGTGAATTTCTTTCCATTATCTGTGCCCCTTTCTGATGGTCATGTGCTGGTCGGAGCAGAGGGAAAATTTCTTCAGTTTCGGGGGCATGCCCATCCAGCTGTATTCGCATGTTCTTCTGCCTTGTCTCAAGTCCCGGCCGGCCACCTACCTGCTTATCTCCTTGCCTTCCCTGGCAGAGTGATCTTCCTCCGCTCCCCACCCAGTAGTACCCGGGGCCGAAGAGTAAGACTTGACAGGCTGTGAGGCGGGCGGCAAGTGGCGATGGGCAGAGAGTCGCTGATTGCCACCATTGCTAGTAAAAAAAAAAAAAAATATGTCCCCGGATTTAATTTTAAAAATCTGGTCACCTTTATCTACCACTTTTGTGGCCAAAGGATGTATGGGCCTGCAGGCTGACCCACAGAGCCCAGAAGGGGACTGGGAATCTGCCATTTCTTTACTTAGCTCTTAAAGTGAGAATTTGCAGTGCTGGGGGTTGGACAGGTAGGTATTATCCATTTTATTTGATGTGAAGCATTTATTTTCAGTTATTTAATCTAACAACTGAGTAATTTTAAAGCAATATTAAACCCAAAAGCAAACATTTTTTTTATATTGCAGCTTACCAATTCTTAGATGTGATGGCTGTATTCCTTTTCTTTTCTAGGCTTTCTTTCTTCTATTTTAAGCTGGTGATCCTGCCAGCAAGTCTGTTTCTTTTCAAAAGCTCACACTCTCCAGAAGAATGTATCAGTTTAACCACTTAAGGACCGAGCCTCTTTTTGAGATTTGTTGTTTACAAGTTAACAGTTTTTTTTGCTAGAAAATTACTTAGAACCCCCAAACATTATACATTTTTTTCTAACACCCTAGAGAATAAAATGGTGTTTGTTTCAATACTTTCTGTCACACCGTATTTGCGCAGCGATCTTACAAGCGCACTTTTTTTTTTAAAAATACACATTTTTGAATGAAAAAATAAGACAACAGTAAAGTAAGCACAAGTTTATTTTAATATTGTGAAAGATAATGTTACGCTGAGTAAATTGATACCCAACATGTCATGCTTTAAAATTGCACCCGCTCGTGAAATGGCGATAAACTTTTACCCTTAAAAATCTCCATAGGCGATGTTTAAAAAAATTCTACAGGTTGCATGTTTTGAGTTACAGAGGAGGTCTAGAAGTAATGCTTTCGCTCTACCAATCGCGGCGATACCTCACATGTGTGGTTTGAACACCGTTTTGATATGCTGGCGCTACTCAAGTATGCGTTCGCTTCTGTGCGTTAGCTCGACCGGAAGGGGCGCGTTCAAATATTTATTTTTTTTACCTTTTATTTTTATTTTTTACACTGTTCTTTTAAAAAAAAATTCTCACTTTTATTCCTATTACAAGGAATGTAAACATCCCTTGTAATAGAAAAAAAGCATGACAGGACCTCTTAAATATGAGATCTGGGGTCAAAAAGACTACACTAAAATGCAATAAAAAAAAAAAAAAAATTGCAATTTAAAAAAAAAGGCCTTTTAAGTGTTTTGACTTTGTCGCTTCCGCCCTGCAATGGAATAGAGACGATGGGGGCCATCTTCCCCTCACTCGTCTCCATGCCACTGACGTGAAAGGATCCAATCGCCTCTGCCGCTGCCGACGGCTCCGGTAAGCGCCGATGGGCACCAGAGTGCGGCAGGAGATGGGGCTGATAAAAGTGATCTTGTGGTGAATCCGCCGCAGAGAACACTATTATCAGAAAGCGGACCGCCGGCCGGCCGGCCGAAGAAGATACCGGGGTTATGGCAGCTAGCTGCTGCCATAATAAAGATATTCCTCTTCAAAGTTAGGACGTATATCGGCGTGCAGCAGTCCGTAAGTGGTTAAATGAATGAGACACTGGCAGGGGTGGTTAAAATGATCAGCTCTTATGTATTCATGCAAAACCTTTATCCCAAAAGGAACAAAATCTGTTTGCTGTAACCGATGTTAGTGTTAGCTGGAGTTTTGCTTCAATTTGGTAGTGGTTCTAAATCTGGTAATACATTTGACACTCCCCCAAGACTGACAGTACTGCTGTTTGCTGTGCCTCCTATGCTCATTCCATTAGAATTGTGTCTCGCTAACACAGAAGGTGTGTTACTGGCCAGATCACCATGTGAAAACAGAGCAAAAAAAAATCCAAAAAAAAAGGAAAGAAAACTAATGAAGCCACCACATCTCATGTTTGGTAAGCTGTAATATATTACATTCTTGGTCTTGGGTTTATTCTGCTTTTATCAATTCAATACCAGGCACTTTCACCCCCTTCCTGCCCTGGCGAATTTTCATCTTTCAGCACTGTGGCATTTTGAATGACAATTGTGTGGTCATGCAAGGCTGTACCCAAACAAACTTTTTATAGTTTTTTTTTAGACAGATAGAGCTTTCTTTTGGCGGTATTTAATCACCACTGAGTTTTTAATTTTTTACTAAACAAATTAAAAAAGTCCTAAAATTTGGAAAAAACTCAACGTTTTTTCTTAGTTTCTGTTACAAAATTTTTGAAATAAGTAATTTTTCTCATTCACTGATGTGCACTGACAGGCACTAATAGGCTGCACTGATGGGCACTGATGAGGTGGCACTGATATGCAGCACCGATGGGCACAGATAGGCGGCACTGATAGGTGGCACAGATTGGACACAGCTGATCACGTGGTATAACTCTTTTCTGTGATCGGAGATGTGGTGTGTCTGGGCGACACACTGCACCAACGATCGCCTCGATGTGCGCTCCTGGGGTTAATTCTGAAGGACATCATATGACATCCAGTCAGGACATTGGAACCCCCGCCCAGCCATCATTCTGCTATAGGCCAGACGGGAAGGTGTTAAGCAGAGATATTCAGATTCAGAAGAGAGAAATTATTAGCATACAGTTATACTTAACAAATAAAAACAAAATCACAATACACACAAAAGTCACCAATAAGTCACCAATATCAACAAATTTATATATTCAATAACCACGAATTGAAATAAAACAAATTTAAAGCTAAAATGAATACTGAACTGATCGATCCTATTAAACTTTGCATTGAATAAGGCTACTTTCACTCACACTGAGATGCTTTACAGGTGTTTTAGCGCTAAAAATAGCGCATGCAAAGCGCCTCTCCTGTCACTCCAGTGTAAAAGCCCGAGTGCTCCAGTGTTAAAAAAAGTCCTGCAAGCAGCATCTTTGGGGCGCTTTAGGAACCACTCCTAAAGCACCCCTGCCTATTGAAATCAAAGGGCAGTGCCGCCGAGGCGCCTGCAAAGTGCTTCGGCAGTGACGCTGCACAGGCGCTATTAACACCTTCATCGGGCGCTAGCGGGGTTAAAAGCGCCCCGCTAGTGCCCAAAAAGCGCTGCCAAAACAACGGTTACCCCTGTCGTTTAAAAAAAAACGACTGAATAGCAGAAATAGCAGAAGAGTCAAACTACAAAAATACTAATATTGCACCACTTCCCCTAAATATTACACTAAAAATGATTGCACATAATTAACCTAATACTAACATTATATAAATGCAACATAGACATCTGGATCGGAAGTCTATATTAAAACCCCCATCCAAACCCATACCATATATATTCAATAGAGAAAAATTGTAGCAGCGCTAAAAAAAATGCTTGAATAACAATGGTGTCAATTAATAACCATATGATTTAAACAGTGTGATAACACAAATAACAATAATGCATTGATCAAACTAATAATAAATGCAGTAGCTTAGTCAAAATAATAGTGAAAATCAATGAGATCAAGTTGTGTACAATATAAAAAATAATCATATGAGTAAAAAAACGGAAGTCCTTAACCCCCCTGGCGGTATTCCTGAGTCTGGCTCGGGTTGAGATTTCTGTACCAAAATCGGTAACCCCGAGCCTGACTCGGGCTTGCATTGCAGGATACAGGGGGAAGTTACTTACCTTGTCCCCTGGATCCTGCGATGTCTCCACGCTGTGTGTGCGAGCCGTCTGCTCGCTAGACGTTACGACGCACGGGAGCGGAGATCGGCACCAAATTCAAAAAAGTTAAAAAACACAGTACACATACAGTACTGTAATCTTACAGATTACAGTACTGTATAAAAAAATACACATCCCCTTTGTCCCTAGAGGTCTGCCCAGTGCCCTGCATGTCATTTTATATAATAAATAGATTTTTTTCTGCCTGGAAACTGGAGATTGTCCATAGCAACCAAAAAGTGTCCCTTTATGTCAAAAGTGGTTTTAGACCAGCTAGAAAACAGCGATAATAAATTAGAATCACAATTCATTATCAAACACTAAATTTAATGACAGCGACTATTCTGCAACTGAGCAAATTTTTGTGTTTTTGATTTGATTACATTATTGAATAATTTTTATATATATTTTTATTTTATTATAATTTATGATTTTGTGTTTCAAACTTTATCATACCCGGGATGTCTACTAGACTCTGGTTTGGACAGATTTAAGTGAGTTATTCATAAGAATTGCATGCCTACAATATAAAAACGCCAAATTTCCATGCAAAATAATTGTACCGTTATCAGCACAAAATTCCAGACATAATCATACCGCCAGGGAGGTTAAATGTGAAGATCTAATATTAAAAGTCTAAATAAGTTCTTCCCTCCGTGACAACCATCCAAATTACGGTAATAAATCGAGTATTCAAAGAAGAAATGTCGAGGGAAAATTAAGTAATAATTCTGTGACAGATCCACCACCATATGTGACCACTATATAGAATGAAGGCTTACCAACTAGCAAGCAAATGGAGCTTGTGACCTAAACCCGGTCAGGGCCTTTTGTCAAAAGGTATAGCGGGTGCCTCCAATCCTGGATTTTTATCTCAAAGACAGGGCAGATATCTCTGGGGATCCACACTCCACCGAATATAAGAAGAGACTCAACAGGCTCTCCTGAGCAATAAAACCTCCAAGGGCGATCATAGGCAACCTCCTTCTGCCTCTTCCGCTTCTCCCCGACTCTTCTCGGATAACATGAACCGTGCCGCCAACACGCAGAGCGGCCGACGGAAACAAAACACAGCCAGTTTTTCATATTTTTTTATATGGTGCACATCTTGATCTCATTGATTTTCACTATTATTTTGATTAAGCAACTGCATTTATTATTAGTTTGATCAATGCATTATTGTTATTTGTGTTATCACACTGTTTAAATCATATGGTTATTAATTGACACCATTGTTATTCAAGCATTTTTTTAGCTGCTACAATTTTTCTCTATTTTGCTCTTTGTGTGTATCTCACCTCTTGCAGCTGCTTTTGTCCTTTTTCTTTTTTTTGCTATAGCGTGGTATTTACATTTGTTTACATATATATTCAATGTCACTTCTCCGCTACTTATATGGCCTCAATGAGGCCAGCCAAGCATACCCCCATGCTCCGGAGAACTGATAAAAGGGACCTTTGGTACGCCACAAAATATATAATCATGGCATTTTTGTAATTAAAAGTAAACACTCCTAACGATGCTAATTTGCTATCGGAGAAATCCATGATCCCTTGGTCACATAAGGTACGAAAGCAGCAGTAAAGCTGGCCATAGATGGATACAATCTTGAGTGAAAATTCTTAGTAATATTTATTAAAATTTTATACTTGAGTGGAAATTCTTAGTACATTTGTACAAAAATTCTCAAAACATTCAAATGTCATTCTAAAGATTTTGTTTGCTTTTAACAATTCATTTTGGAATGAATGTATTTTACCAGAAAAAAAAGCACATACACTGTTAGAAATTCATTCATCCAGCTCCTTCGAATTTTCTCATCGCTGCACTCGAAAATGAATGTTGATTTGACCCACTAATAATTAAAAAATTAACAAACTTTCTTAGAACATTCTTTTGCTAAGAATTTTCATTTGAAATTCAAACCATCAATGGCCAGCTTTAGCACACTTCCATTTAGGAGGTGACATTTTTTGAGCTCTCATTTAAACTTTGGCCATTGCCGAAAGGTAGTTTTAAATTGTAGCCACTCATGAACAGGACCCCCTAATTCTCCTGCATTAAATTGTATTGTAACTGTCTCCCTTTATTTTGTAAAGCACTGCACAAAGTGTTGGCGCTATATAAATTCTGTATTATAATAATAAGAATAATAGTATCAGTGTAGTACACAGGATACAGAAAATAAAGCGCAATCAGATTTTCAGACAGGAATTGTGTGATGACAGGCTGTTGGCGGAAAATCCGACCGCTTGTATGTTCTAATCGAACAATTGTTGTCGGATTTTTTGTGGACAAATGTTGGAAAGCAGGCTTTAAAATTTTCCGCGGACAAATGTCTGTTGTTGGATTTTCCGAGCGTGTGTACACAAGTCCGTTAAACAAGAGTCCAAAGTACAAACACGCATGCTTGGAAGGATGAGCCAGAAGCGGTTGATCTTGTAAACTAGCATTCGTAATGGAGAATTAACATTCGTGACGTGGCAAATTATGAAATCTCCAAATGCAGCGCACAATTCTCTTATTTTTTAATGGGATAATAATTAAGCTGCTTTGCTGGTGATACTGATGGAGTTATTGCAAACTAATTTTCGAAGGCTTTTTTTTCTAGTGATATCAAGAATAATATTATTATGCTTGTTATTTATTTTTTTGGTGCAAGTTACCACAACACCATTATCCTGTAGTTTTTAAGATCAAAGATACAACAATGTTGGTGTCCCTTGTCAATTTAACATTGTATTTTTAAAAATGTAACTGCCTACTCCCAAACTGTCATTTGAAGTAAAACACATAGCCAAGTATTATTCTCCACAATTTTTTTTATTGTGCATTAAAAAAAGAAAACAAATAAAATTAGACATGCTATCTGCCAATAGAACTTAACCAAAAAAATAAAATAAAAGCCTCATGCATGTGCATTCTATGCATCCAAAAATATAGAAAATATACCAAATCAAATCATCATTCAACCAAAAAATAAAAATTAAATAAAAGCCTTGTGCATGTGTCCTGCTTCTTAATATAGGGGGTCAGCAATGCCAAGAGTTGGTGAAAGCAGGGGTCCGTCATCCGGAGATAATTCCGAAAATCATCTGGATTATTCTCCTGGAGCTCCTGCAGCAAAGGCATATGACATAATTGGTCACAATTAATAAAGAAACAAATTTTTGGTCCAAGAACTCCTCCTGTTCCTGGACTGGACTTGGGTCAAAGCAATAACTTCAAGGCCAATAATAAATAACACGGGATGCAGTTTTTGATGAAGGAGGGTTGCAGGCTGTCTGCCATTCACAGAGGACACCATTGACAAGAGAAATGTCTTGTCATTGGGGACACAAAGGTGTCATCTCTATAAACATTCTGGGGCCTTCTATGGATGTCGGACAGCCTGCTCCCCTCCTTCATCAAAATCTCAATGACAGCCATAGGAGTGCGCAGCCTATGTCATTAGGGTGTGCACCCCAAAGCTCAAACACACGTGTGTGTGTATATGTGTAAATATATATATATATATATATATATATATATATATATATTTAATTATATACACACACACATACACACCAACACACACAGTATCATAAATAATTGTAAACATTTTAAAATGTATTAAAATGTATTTTATTTTCTTGAATGATCTTTTACAATTTTTTTAGGAATTTTGTTGGGGAGGTTTGGTGATATATCAGGGTCTAAATAGAATGAATGGTATGTGCTTTGTGCTGAGCAGCTTATTGTTCATTTACAAACTGAAGCATAGTAATCACCAGTGGCAACCTGTCCATTAGGGGCGCACGGGCACTGCCTCTCCCTAGCCATGCATCCGGCCCCCATAATTTACATGTGGGGCGCTGGACGCATGGATTAAAATGTTTTTTTGTTTTTTGAAGCACATGATTAGAGCCAGAGGGTCTAATAGTCTTCAAAAAAGGGTGGGCTCGGGGCGCAGGGCACCGCGCCCTGAGCCCACCCAGTTATGTGACAATAGCAAATTAATATCTCCTCCCAGCAAATCATAGTTGGGTCCAGAGACCCATCACCCTATTGGCCACCTAAAAGGAGGAGGGAGGAAACGCATGGCTGTCGTGGAGAGAAACACGGGAAGCCGCCCACAGGGAAGTGCTGCCTGCTTGAGTAAGTGCGGGGCCGACCAACCGACCGAAGGGGGGGGTGACTGACCCAACCACCCCCCCGAAACAAACAGCAGCCACCACTGGTAATGACAGTTTACTATGCTTCAGTTATGAGTGAACACAGTGAGTGTACATACCAATCCCTCACTGTGTTCATTCAGAAAAGGAAGGGGTCAGTAAATTACATATTTACAAGCCCCTTCACTGTTCTTCATCCTAAAATGATCCCCCGCAGCAGCACACAGGGGGGCGGGCAGCAGAAAGAAGAGTAATAGGAACAGGAAGGGTGGGGTGGGTGGGATTTACTGGTACCAATCCCCTGTATTTTCCTCCTGTGGTAGCTGAATGCTGGTAGGAGGGTGAGGAGACGCCTACTTTTAGCTGCTGCAGGAGGAAAATATATATCTGTTCCAGTAATTGCTGCCCCTGCCGCCCCTCCTGTCCTGATTCCAGGGGTTGGCAAGGAAAGATTGCACACTACCTGTCACATGCTTGCTGCCTGCAATTGTTGGGTAGACCCCCAGATTAGGGTGTGCCCAGGCATACCCGGCACACCCTGTGCACACGCCTATGATGACAGCATTTTGCTTCTGCTTGGAACCCATTATTTATCTGCAATGAAAAAGAAGAAGAATAGTTATTCTAGAGGAAGAGTTACTCCACCAACATGTGAAATTTGAACGACCTATGTAAGTTAGTAAAAACGTTATGCCACTTTTGCATTACAGCGCTATATTATGCATGATAGTGTATATTTAAACATGTTCAGGCATGTCATATTTACTTTGGCTACAAATGACTCATTAGGTTGTTTTACACTTGTGATAAAGGTTTCAGAATTCACCTTTGCTTTAATCATTGTGAAATGATACAAGTTAGACTTTACATAGGAGCTGAGGGGAATGGTAACACAGAGATGCTCTCAGAATGAGTAAAGATACAGCGATGACTCAATTAAATCTCCTTTGAAAGAGCACAGCTTATCATGTGGCTGTATAATAAAATGAGCAGAAGTGTTTAAATTGAAACTATAATGCTTTGGAGTCTAATTTATTTTAAATAAATAATGTAAACTTTTTAAATTGAATTTGTACTTTGCTCACACCAGGCAAAGCAACAGGTTTGTTTAACTGTCACTAAACTCTCCAAATAAGGTGTCCTTTTATGAAGCAGTGAAATCTATTCACTGCTTCATTCTCCGGCATTCACAGAGGAGATCTTTCTCCTCTGTGTGCCAGTTTATGAAGCATAGTAGATCGCTTCACCCATGGAGGAGTGAAGAGATCTACAAACGCTTCAAACAGTAGAGAACGGCCCCTGATACTGGAATCTCGTGAGACTTTACGAGATTACAGCACCAGAAATTCACTGAAACACTGAGATGTCCATTTATTAAGCGGTGATAAATTATCACAGCTCAATACATGGACAGACACCAGTGTGATTAATGTTAATAAAATAAAGAGTCCCCCCTACATTATATATACATGTATACACACACACACATTATATATACATGTATACACACACACACACATATATACATGTATATACACACATTATATATATATATACATATACACATTATATATATATACATGTATACACATATATATGACAGGGGGACATGGTTACAGTGTTGGGGGGTCTGAACGAGGCATAAGGAAGTTAATAATCTTCCTCTTTCCTCCTCAGATCCCCCGGATTCTCTCTTCACTCCCCGCTTCACCACCTCTGAGTTTGTGAATCGGGGAGTGTGAATTCTGACACAGATCGCCAGTGAAGCGCTGAGATCGCAGCTTCATACACTGGCCGTTACTGTGTCATTCTATGGGGATTCTCCATGTGCAGAGATAATCGGCGGGAGAACAAGTTCAAACACTTCTCCCCCGATTATCTCTGGTTTATAAACTGTTTATGGGCTGTGATCAGTGGTGATCCTCAGGATCTCCGCTGATCACTGCTTCATAAAAGGACACCTTAGTATTTAATCCAGATCACGGTACACACAAACTTTATTTTAAAGCTGAACTCCAGGCTTTCCACTTAAAAAGAAGTTTAAATAATGCAATGGGGGTTATTTACTAAAGGAAAATCCCCTTTGCACTGCAAGTGCACTTGAAAGTGCAGTCTCTGTAGATCTGAGGGGGACATGCAAGGGAAATTTAACCACTTCCCGACCGCCCCATGTATATATACGTCAGCAGAATGGCACGTACAGGCAAAACCACGTACCTGTACGTGCCATTCTTCAGGCGCGTGGGGGGTCCGATCGGACCCCCCCCAGCCGGCGGGGACGGTCGGGATCGCGTCAGGAGCGATCCGGGATGAGGGGACGGCCAGTGGTTTCTGGCCACCCCCTCGCGATCGCTCCTGGCGAATCAGACGCTTCCCCTGGCTGTGTCAATCAAAACACAGGCAGAGGAAGTGATGTCAGAAAGACCGGAACGCCGAGGAGTAAACACACACAGGTTAGTGCACCAACAGTACACTGACACCAGTACAGATAGGCACACAAATAACCCCCCTGTCACCCCCTGATCACCCCCCAGATCACCCCCTGCCCCCCCAGTCACAGTGTCACTAATTGCAGTGATCATTTATTTACTGATCACTGCATTTAGTGTCAGTGTGACTGTAATAACTGTCAGGGCAGTTAGTTTTAGGTCCAAGGTAGCCCCCTACCCCCCCTAATAAAGGTTTAACCCCTTGATTGCCCCCCAGGTAACCCTTTAACCCCCTTTTGCCAGTGTCACTAAGCGATCGTTTTTCTGATCGCTGCATTAGTGTCACTGGTGTCGCTAGGTAACCAGTTTTTTTTTAGGTTAACCGCCATGTTTATATAGGTTCATAAATAGGTTTATAGGTCAGGTAGCCCCATATTACAACCTAAATAAAGGTTTTAACCCCCTGATTGCCCCTAGAGTTAACCCTTTCACCAGTGATCACCGTATAAGTGTCACTGGTGACGCTGGTTAGCCAGTTAGTTATTTCGTTATTTAGGTTCCCCGTCAGGTTTTTATATAGCGTCAGGTACCCCCATATATTACCTAATAAAGGTTTTAACCCCCTGATTGCCCCTAGTTAACCCTTTCACCCCCTTTTGCCAGTGTCACTAATCGATCGTTTTTCTGATCGCTGCATTAGTGTCACTGGTTCCCGCTAGGTAGCCAGTTTTTTTTTAGGTTATCCGCCATGTTTATATAGGTTCATAAATAGGTTTATAGGTCAGGTACCCCCATATTACAACCTAAATAAAGGTTTTAACCCCCTGATTGCCCCTAGAGTTAACCCTTTCACCAGTGATCACCGTATAAGTGTCACTGGTGACGCTGGTTAGCCAGTTAGTTATTTCGTTATTTAGGTTCCCCGTCAGGTTTTTATATAGCGTCAGGTACCCCCATATATTACCTAATAAAGGTTTTAACCCCCTGATTGCCCCTAGTTAACCCTTTCACCAGTGATCACCGTATAACTGTTACGGGTGACGCTGGTTAGATAGTTTGTTTTTTATACTGTCAGGGCACCCGCCATTTATTACCCAATAACGGTTTAACCCCCTGATCGCCCGGCGGGTGATATCAATTAGGTTTTAGGGTCAAATAAGGTCTGCGTCGCCCCAGGTTAGTGCCAGTACCGCAAACACCCACGCGCAAAGCATACACCTCCCTTAGTGGTACAGTATCTGAACAGATCGATATCTGATCTGATCAGATCTATACTAGCGTCCCAGCAGTTTAGGGTTCCAAAAAACGCATTGTTAGCGGCATCAGCCCAGATACCTGCTAGCACCTGCGTTTTCCCCCTCCGCCCAGGCCCCCCCCGCCCACCCAACAGCAGTATCGATCGATCACTGTCACTTACAAAACACTAAGCACACATAACTGCAGCGTTCGCAGAGTCAGGCCTGATCCCTGCGATCGATAACATTTTTTTTGTGGTAGCGTTTTGATTCAGTCGCTAACAGTCAGGAGCTTTTTTTACCTGTAAATCTCAAAAAAATAAAAAAATAGTTGTTGTTTTATTGTTCTCTTTCTCTCTCTCTCTCTCTATTCTCTCTCTATTGTTGCTCTTTTTTTACTCCATTCTATTCTGCAATGTTTTATTATGTTTTATCATGCTTGCTTTTCAGGTATGTAATTTTGTTTACTGTGTTTTAGTGTTAACCATTTTTTTGTTTTCAGGTGCGCCATTCAGTTGCAGCGTGTATTTATTTATCTTGACAGCAACAGCGTTTGCTCCCACGGTACATAAAGCCGCGACTCCAACGCTGTAGGAGGTGATTTCACCACCACAGTTAAAAAAAAGAGCATATATGCCGAAGCATGGGGGCAGCAGGGGCGGAGGAGCGATTGGCTCCTAATGCTGCGTACATACGGTCGAAATTCCGACGGAGCCTTGCCCCGTGGAAAAGTGTGACCGTGTGTACATGGCATAACTTTTGTGGGAGGATGCCCCCATGCTTCGGCATATATAAATGGTGCATGTATGCCCATCCTTAGAAGTGGGTGGATGAAGAGAGGTATTCTAATGGTGGGCATACCCACCAATCAATCTCTTTTTTTCGTTCAGCCAAGAGGCTGCATGAAAAAAAAAGATTACAATATATGTCCAGTATGTTGCTGGACTTTGAATGGTTATACCAGAATGATGCCTGCAGGTTTAGGTATCATCTTGGTATCATTCTTTTAAGCCAGTGATCGGCTTTCATGTAAAAGCAATTCTAGCGGGTAATTAGCCTCTAGACTGCTTTTACAAGCAGTAGGATGGAATGTCCCCCCTCCCAGATATAAACCGCGCCATTGGGAAATTGGGAAAGCGTTTTATCACACCGATCTTGGTGTGGTCAGATGCTTTGAGGGCAGAGGAAAGATCTAGGGTCTAACAGACCCCAATTTTTTTCAAAAAAAGAGTACCTGTCACTGCCTATTGCTATCATAGGGGATATTTACATTCCCTGAGAAAACAATAAAAATGATAACAAAGAAAAAAAATGGAAGGAACAGTTTAAAAATAAAATAAAAAAGCTAAATAAATTAAAAAAAAAAAAAAGCACCCCTGCCCCCCTTCTCTTGTGCAAAGGCGAACACAAGCGTTGGTCTGGCGTCATATGTAAACAGCAATTGCACCATGCATGTGAGGTATCACCGCGAAGGTCAGATCGAGGGCAGTAATTTTAGCAGTAGACCTCCTCCGTGAATCTAATGTGGTATCATGTAAAGGCTTTTAAAGGCTTTTAAAAATGTATGTAGTTTGTCGCCACTGCGTGTTTGTGCGCAATTTCAAAGCATGTCGTGTTTGGTATCCATGTACTCGGCCTAAGATCATATTTTTTATTTCATCAAAAATTTGAGCAATGTATTGTGTTTTAGTGCATTAAAATAAAAAAAAGTGTATTTTTTTCCACAAAAAATGCGTTTGAAAAATCGCTGCGCAAATACTGTGTGGGAAAAAAAATGCAACACCCACCATTTTAATCTGTAGGGCCTTTGCTTTAACAATATATATAGTGTTTGGGGGTTCAATGTAATTTTCTTGCAAAAAAAAAATATGTTTTCATGTAAACAAAAAGTGTCAGAAAAGGCTTTTCTACAAGTGGTTAGACATGTGACATAGGCTTCTAAATGTTGTGCATAAAATGCCAAGACAGTTCAACCCCCCCCCCCCCCCAAATGACCCCATTTTGGAAAGTAGACACCCCAAGCTATTTGCTGAGAGCAATGTTGAGCTCATTAAATTTTTTTTTTTTTTGTCCCAAGAGATTGAATAATGAAAAAAATATATATATATTTTTTTTTTACAAAAAGTTGTCACTAAATGATATATTGCTCAAACATGTCATGGGCATATGTTGAAATACACCCCAAAATACATTCTGTTGCTTCTCCTGAGTACGGGGATACCACATGTGTGGGACTTTTTGGGAGCCTAGCTGCGTACGGGACCCCAAAAACCAAGCACCGCCTTTAGGCTTTCTAAGGGTGTAATTTTTTTATTTCACTTCTCACTGCCAATCACAGTTTCGGAGGCCATGGAATGCCCAGATGGCATAAAACCCCCCAAAATGACCCCATTTTGGAAAGTAGACACCCCAAGCTATTTGCTGAGAGGTATGGTGAGTATTTTGCAGATCTCGCTTTTTGTCACAAAGTTTTGAAAATTGAAAAAAGAAAAAAAAAATTTTTTTTTTTCTTTACTTTCTTGATTTTCAAAAACAAATGAGAGCTGTAAAATACTCACCATGCCTCTCAACAAATAGCTTGGGGTGTCTACTTTCCAAAATGGGGTCATTTGGGGGGGGGGGGGGGGTTTGTGCTATTTTGGCATTTTATGGCCTTCGAAACTGTGATAGGTAGTGAGGAGTGAAATCAAAAATTTGCACCCTTAGAAATCCTGAAGGTGGTGCTTGGTTTTCGGGGCCCCGTACGCGGCTAGGCTCCCAAAAAGTCCCACACATGTGGTATCCCCATACTCAGGAGAAGCAGCAAAATGTATTTTGGGGTGCATCTCCACATATAACCATGGCATGTGTGAGCAATATATCATTTAGTGACAACTTTATGAAATTTTTTTTTTTTTTTTTTGTCTTTATTCAATCACTTGGGACTAAAAAAAAAAATATTTAATGGGCTCAACATGCCTCTCAGCAAATAGCTTGGGGTGTCTACTTTCCAAAATGGGGTCATTTGGGGGGGTTTTGTACTTCCCTGCCATTTTAGCACCTCAAGAAATGAGATAGGAAGTCATAAATTAAAAGCGGTGTAAATTCCAGAAAATGTACTCTAGTTTGTAGACGCTATAACTTTTGCGCAAACCAATAAATATACGCTTATTGGCATTTTTTTTACTAAAGACATGTGGCTAAATACATTTTGGCCCAAATGTTTGACTAAAATTGAGTTTATTGGATTTTTCTTATAACAAAAAGTAGAAAATATCTTTTTTTTTTTCAAAATTTGCGGTCTTTTTCCGTTTATAGCGCAAAAAATAAAAATCACAGAGGCAATCAAATACCATCAAAAGAAAGCTCTATTTGTGGGAAGAAAAGGATGCCAATGTTGTTTGGGTACAACATTGTATGACCGCGCAATTACTAGTTAAAGCAGTGCAGTGCGAAATTGAAAAAAGACCTCTGGTCCTTTGGCTGCCAATTGGTCCGGGGCTGAAGTGGTTAAAAAAGCATTTTAGCCTGTACATGATTATCCAGATGATAAAATCAGCAGAGCTTCCCCTCATTTCAGATCTTCCCTTTAGATCTACAGCGACTGCACTTTCATGAATACATAAGCACTGTGCATGCCAAGTAGTTCTGGGTGCAGGCTGAGCAGGGGCATTGCATGAGTTACGCTATGCCCCAGTTCAGCAGATCTTAAATCGACTAGCTTTGACATGTGACGTCACCTGACGACAGGGAAATCTATTAAGTGGCATGGATCTTTAAAGGTCTGCCCACAACTGCTTTGCGAGCTGCTGTGATATATTGTTTTTTGCATAGCCATTACCACCCGACCAGCTGCTCTTCTGCCTGGGCTCTCCTTTTCATCAGAATAATGGGGGACCCCCTTAGCTGTAACAGTCTCTACCTTGGTAAGCTGCCCTGCCCCCTTTTCTCTCCCTCTTTTCCCCTTCTCAACCCCTCTCCCCTAGCTCCCTTAAAAATTCTCCCTCCCCGCCATCTTTCTCCCCCTCCCTTCCCCTCTTCTCCCCTCTCTCTTCCCCTCACCAACCTGACTGCTGCACTGTTGTTTGTTACTTACTGATCAGGGATGAGCTCAAGGGGGTTTGGAATGTCTTGCATATGTATGGCAGCAGGGTGGGGTATGCCTCCATCGTCTATAATTGACGGCTCACTTTCCCGGTGGGTTCAGACTCCATTCAGACCACACCTGTGCTCCTCCCTACTCCTGATCCCTGACTGGTACACTCTATACACTATGTTATATGTTGCCAAGTCCTGACCAAAAGGTTAATTGTCTCAACAATTGCTGGTTTTATTTAGGCTCTTTTTTAGGGTAGGCTCAGTCAGACAAAAAAAACCCTGGTTGCAGCCCCCCCACCCAGCTTCCCCTTATACTTACCTGATCCCCATCACGATCCAGAGATGTGCATGAGAGAAGTGGCTCTCCTGGGTCTCTCTCCCCTCATTGGCTCACACAGCAGTAGGCTCCTGCTGCTGTCAATCACAGAGTGGGGGCGGGCCGAGCCACACTCTGTGTTTGTGAATGGACACACATAGAGCAAAGTTTGGGAGTAAACCTGCTCGAGTGCACCCATAGCAAGAGGCTTGCTATGGGAACACTCGACGGGGAGGAGGAGCCAGGACCGCCAGCAAGGGACCCAAAAAAGAAGAAGATCGGGGCTGCTCCTTGCAAAACCATTGCACAGAGCAGGTAAGTATAACATGTTTGTTATTTATTTTTAGTTTTTTTAATGATTTCCTCTAGAATCACTTTAATCATCCCTCTTTAAGCCACTCCCACTGTTAGGTGCAATATGACCAGGTTTGCGTGCCGGAGGATTAATTTTTCTACTCCCCTGGTCTTTCATGATCCTAGTCATTCTCACATGTTTTTTATTGTAAAGCCAGGCAGATTATTAGTTATGGTAATTTCTGTCATATTTCAGAAATTGTCAGTGAAAAATGCACTATTTTTTTCAAATGTTTTATCAGTTTAAAAAGTCATGGGGGATTGTCAACCATGATAGACAGCAATAAATATCTTCTGTACTGTACCCAAACCTCCAAATCTATATATAAAAAACATTGGCTGGAGTTCACTTTGAATCTATATTACATGTTATAGTACAAACTTAAAGCAGAGCTCCACCCTAAAGTGGAACTTCTGCTTATCGGATTCCTCCCCCCCTCCGGTGCCACAATTGGCACCTTTCAGGGGGGAGGGGGGTGCAGATACCTGTATAATCCAGGTATCTGCACCCACTTCCGGGACTAGCTAGCCGCAGATGCCCCCCCCCGTTGTGTTCTGGGAAACACACAGTTCCGAGGACACAACAGGGACCAGTAAAGACGCGCAGCTCGACTTGCGCATACGCAGTAGGGAACCGGACAGAGGATGGCGACGGGGGCAGCCAAGAGACGAGCGATTGCTCGTCTTCTGCTGCCGACATCGCTGGACCCTGGAACAGGTAAGTGTCCATTTATTAAATATCAGCAGCTGCAGTATTTGTAGCTGCTGACTTTTAATATTTTTTGTTAAGGTGGCTCTCCTCTTTAATGCAGACACTCCTCCTCTGGGAATCTAAGGATCCTTTCACACGGGCATTTCGTTTTTTAGTTTAGTTCAGTCACTTTTTTTGGGGTAAAAAAAATGATCAACAACGGATACGGATGTCAATTTTTACATCCGTTTTCATGTCCGCTGACATCAGTTTTTGTGACTGAACTGAACTAAAAAAATGAACACCCATGTTTTTGGGTGAAAAACGGATGTCAGCGGATTGGATGTAAGCAGATGTCGTCCGCTAACATCTATTTTTCGTCCGTTCCCTTTATCAAAACGGAATAAAAAAAGGGTTGTCTTCCGGCTCAAAAAACTGAACTTAACGGAGGCGGATGTCAGCGGATGATCATCCGCTAACGTCTGCTAGCCCACAGACATACAGTATCTCACAAAAGTGAGTACACCCCTCACATTTTTGTAAATATTTTATTATATCTTTTCATGTGACACTGAAGGAATTACACTTTGTGTAAATTTGCGGTCCCCTCAAAATAACTCAACACACAGCCATTAATGTCTAAACCGATGGCAACAAAAGTGAGTACACCCCTAAGTTAAAATGTCTAAAACGTGCAATGGGTGTTACACTGGTCCTCCCTAGGGCGTCAGGCTGCAGACGGGGACCGAGGTACTTCACTTGGGTCCATCTGGCTGAAACCAGACAGACCACCTTTCTCTGGAAGGTCTGCCAAAACAGACCCACCCAAGTACTCGGTGGGACTCCCCCGAAGGGAGACTCCATGAGAGAGGGTGAACCAAGCCAAAAGGCCTATGTCCACCCCCATCCCAAGACGTTCAGGGTAGGCTTAAGGACCCACACCCTACTAATCACACAGTGACACACGTGTTACACATCAAACTAAAAAGTGACAAACATGGGGGTAAAATAAATAGGAAAGTGGGGAGAAATGAAAGAGTGACCATTGTGCAATACAATGGCCAGGCATTAACATTTCCCCTGGTCCTAGCCAAAAGGCTTGGCCCTAGAGGCAGGTGTGAAAAACGTGTGACTGGTGAAGTGACCATGGTGCCATAAATCAAAGTGACCCTCAGTCACAGTGATTATACGGCACCCCTGAACCGCCAGTTTAGGGGCACATTCACCACAGGCTTTTCATCCCAACCCTGACCAACAGCCCAGGACAGTGCAGTCCCCCACCCCAGGCAGGAAGGCCTGAAGTTCTGAGAGCTTAGGGAGAGCCCTTGACCAGAAGGCTCAACCGTCGCTCCCGTCACTCCTACCTAATTACATTCAGAAGATACTAACCGCCCCCCCTGTTAAGGAGGAGCTGGCGTTCTCTCCCGAAAAACTGACCGGAGCTATAACTATACCAATCTAGGCCAGAAGGCCAGGGACCCGACCCTCTGGCCAGACACAATAGAGCACCAATCCTTACCAGAAGCACCCTTCCAGGCAGCTCAACATAGTCCCTGCTGAAACCGCCCTTTCAGGCACAATTATGCCATAGGATTTGCATAGCCCTCCTCCTATGGGAGTAGCACAGCACCTCCTCTGGCAACTGATAAGAACAGATACTACACTTGATCTTAGCCAAAAGTCATAGAATCTTCTTATAGCCTAGGGCCTAGGCCATCTTAATGTAGAGCAACAATTCATTTTTTTCAGATCCTCCAAGAGTTATTTGCCATGAGGTGCCATGTTAAATTTCCAGTGACCAGTATGAGAGAGTGAGAGCGATAACACCAAATTTAACACACCTGCTCCCCATTCACACCTGAGACCTTGTAACTTTAATGAGTCACCTGACACCTAGGAGGGAAAATGGCTAATTGGGCCCATTTTTGACATTTACACTTAGGGGTGTACTCACTTTAGAAATGAATGGCTGTGTGTTGAGGTATTTTGAGGGGACAGCAAATTTACACTGTTATACATGCTGTACACTCACTACTTTACATTGTAGCAAAGTGTAATTTGTGTTGTCACATGAAAGGATATAATAAAATATTTACAAAAATGTGAGGGGTGTACTCACTTCTGTGAGATACTGTACATGTATGTTATTTTTTTTATCCACCAATGGATGGAGGAAAAACGCCCATGTGAAAGGACCCTAAAACAGGATCACAGGGCTACAGGACAGAATTGCAAATCAAGTGGCTAGCCAAACTCCTGAATTTTTTTTCTATGATGGATTTTTCTATACTATATATTCATATGATATATCTGGATATATCTGGATCATGGGTTTCAACTGTCTCTCATTTGAAGGGACTGTCCCTCTTCTCTCCTTAAAATTGCAGTCCTTTTTTTCCCACAAATAGAGCTTTCTTTTGGTGGTATTTGATCACCTCTGCGGTTTTTATTTTTTGCGCTATAAACAAAAAAAGAGCAACAATTTTGAAAAAAAAAAATAATAATATATTTTTACTTTCTGCTATAAAACACATTCAACTAATTTTTTTTTTAAATCTCACTTTTGACACTTTTTTGGGACCAGTGACATTATTACAGTGATCAGTGCTAAAAACATGTACTGTTAAGCCCCATACACACGGTCGGACTTTTTCATCAATTTGGTCCGATCGGACAAGGTTGTTGAAAAATCAGACCGTGTGTATGCACCATCGGACAGTGTTCGTCGGTTTGTCCGTCGGACAAAGTCTTATCTCCTGCTGGAATGATTTCCCGTCAACCCGGTCCGATCACACCAAATCCGAGCGTGTGTACGCTTGTCCGACGGACAAAGTGCTACGCATGCTCAGAAGAAATTCTGTGACGGAAGCGCTCGGTCAGGTAAAACTACCTTTCCTAATCGACACAGCACATTCGTCACGCTGCAATGTTAAAATGTCTTTAATGCAGCGCATTCTCTTTTTCTTTACAATGCAACAAGAATGACATCTTTTAGCTGCTCCTATTCACCCGCACTTCTCACAAACTTACTTCTTTATTACTTTGCAGCATTTATACACTACATGTTTATTTTTACTCAGATCGTAATACAATCTTTCTTATTTTTTTACCCAGATTTTTTTTTTTTGGGGGAATACATATTTGAAGGAGATTTTTTATTTTTTGGAGGGGGTTTGTATGTCTCAACTTAGCAAAACCACATTATTAACATTTGTATTTCTTGCTTACATTTACTAGGAGTTTGTTGGTTGTTGGTGCCCCTTGTTAATTCTAGGATTAGTGAAATGTACCTGCCTACTCAAAGAAAAACTGTCATTGTAGAAAAGTAAAACACAATAGTCAATGATTATTTCAAATCAAAAAAACCTTTATTTAGGTCTCAGCAACAGACCAAAGAGGAACGCAGCCATGGTGAAACTTGGGGAATTTGCAAAGCCTTGGACACCCATGGCAACCATCATTTTACAGACTTAAACAATTGGGGGCATGAAGACTACCTATCTAAATAATAAGGGAGCGCAATCTGGTCCTGAAGTCCAAAACATCCGGAACTGCAGCAGATGCCATCTAGGTCCCCAGGCTCTGGTACTACGAGAGGCTCCATCTTCTCTCAGACCAGACTGAGTCCAGGTTGTCACTCTCTTGTCTTCCTTGTACGCTTCCTTCCACGCCATGGTGCTGGTGCTGGTGGGGTGGCAGAAGGAGGAGGAGGAGGCGGAGCAAGGTCACTCTCGCAAACATGTGTGAGGGGAGTCATCTCCCCAGCC
The DNA here is from genome assembly GCA_028564925.1 of Lithobates sylvaticus. Classification (NCBI taxonomy): domain Eukaryota; kingdom Metazoa; phylum Chordata; class Amphibia; order Anura; family Ranidae; genus Lithobates; species Lithobates sylvaticus. The sequence continues at coordinate 476,192,031 of CM053030.1, forward strand.
ATCCCCTCATTTAGTATTTTGAGGATGACCTCCTCACACATGCTGCGTTGCCCCGCCTCCATACCCGTAAATTTACTTGTAACCAAGGAGGCAAAGGCCTCCTCGTAGGTGGGTGTGGCATAGAGGGAGGCTGAGGCATCTTTTATCAGCTGGAGCGCTGACTCTCCCACCTCCCCCATGTTTTTCGCCCTTCTGTAGGGAAGGCGGAGGGGAGAGACTTGGGAGACAGTCAGGCTCCTACGCCTACCCCCCTCTTGGCTGCCACTACCCCCTGCCTCCTCCTGACTGCCACCTTCCACAGCCACCTCCTGGCTGAGGTCTTCCTGTGTATGAAAAAGGGACATAGTTTCAGTTATTTGTTCATCAAACACACACAATTCTCATCTAGTGACTGTTGCAAAATGTTTTCAAATACAAAACCATACAATTCTCAGCCCTGCAGTTTAGATTCTTCCCAAAAATGTCTCCCACACCACTGTCTGTTGATATGTCAATCACGTTAGGAAATAAGCAATTGGGGATCCTGAATTAACTGAACATCATTCATTATTCAACAAACTGGTTCCAAAACTACTATACCTGGAACAAGCTGGGCACCTGCACATATTCCTGACTGGAAGGCCCAGGTTGGTCCTCGGAATCCTCATCAAGGGTGGCGTGCGTGGAAGGACGCGTGCAAGGAAGAGTCGAGAGTGACTTCCTGACAGTAGCCTGGTCTTTGAGAAAGTGGAGCCTGTCATAGTACCAGAGCGTGGGGACATAGACATCAGCTGCTGCAGCTCCAGATGCTTGTGACTTCAGGACCTTATTGCGCTCCCGGAAATAGGTAGTCTTCATGTTGGTGATCTTCACTTTTAAGTTTGCGACGGTTGCCATGGGCAGGGTAGGCTTTACAAATGCCACCAGTTTCAGCAGGGCTGCGTACCTCTTTGGTCTGTTGCTATAATCCCTGTGTTTTGCCTGCCATAAGAGGGGGAATTGCCGGTATTTATCAATGAAGTGTGGGAGAAAGCTCACGTTGTAGAAGGCATCCATCACCTCTGCAAGACACAACGCCACACAAAACAATATAAATAATGTCAGCCTAAACTCTCCTAATCTTCTCCATAAAGAAGCCTCAAGTTCTAATCAGTCTAGGCTAGTTATGTACCAACGTCAAATTGTACCTTCGTTTGTAGCGATCGTCTCGTGCGTGAGCTTTCTCTCCCCTCGTCTCCCAGATCGTGGCTACGACACAGGCGTGTGACGTTTTATATACACTGCGCATGCTTCAAACTCCGCCCGCCCCTGACGATCTTTCTCGTCTATTCCCCACCCCTTCTCTTTACGGCGTAGTGGGGAGAGCACATGGCGGGGACACAGCAGGTGCGCCACAAATATCCCACCAACGAGGAGGAGGACGAGGAAAGTCCGGAGGCAGAAACGTCCCGATCCCGGAACCTGAAATTCAAGGCCTCCAATATGTCATTTGGAGAAATGTTGGAGATGGTGGACATATTAAAGAGGAGCGACTATGATGGGAAGTATGGGCCTTACCTCAACCCCAATGTCCGCAAGGCCAAGATCATGTCTAAAGTTGTGAGAAGGCTGTACAATAATTTTGGGGTACAACGATCCAAGGAGCAACTCAGGAAACGCTGGTCAGACCTGAAACTGAGGGAGGCCGATCAGTACAGAAAGATCAAGAGAATTCTTCAAAAAAGTAAGTAGTTGTGTTTTGTGTTTGATTTCTTGCTTGCATACTGCTCCATGTGGTTTGATTTTTACAAAGTTGTACATTCCAAAATGGCCACTTTCATGTTCGTCTGTGCATTCGATCGTACTCAGCCTCGATCTTTCTGCCACTGTCATGGTCGTGTGTGTGTCCATTCGATCGTACGCAACCTCGATCGTGCGGCCACTTATAATACGATGTTTGGTGTTTTTTTGGGGGAAAGGAAGTTTGTTCTCCCTAGAAATGTCATCCAGAATGTAAAGCCAATTTATTCAATGTAAAGGAGAGGTCACCCAGTAGCTGTTTACCCATCTGGACTCGAGAGCACTAGTGCTGGGACACCCAAACCCCCTTTTTATTAGCCTTTTCCACACATGTGCTCCAGTGGATACTAGAGGGGGGTCTCCATCACACAAACTTCTACCAAAAAGCTAGTCAGTTTAGCACCTTTACAAAGTGACTACATTCATGTAGTTGACATTTGTAACTGGCCAAACTAAAATAGTGTCCGTCACTTTCAAGCAATGTTTGTCATTTCCTATTTCTGCCCTCAATAGTTTGTGTTGCTAAATCTTCCTTTTGGACATTCTCATAGGGGAGCGAAAACTTGGGCCGTCTGAGGAAACCCCCAAACCAACACCTCCCAAAAAAGGGGAAAGAGCAGAAGCAGAGGAGGAGGAGGAGGAAGGAGAGATCATCGAACTTGGAGAAATTGTCACCACAACAGGTGAGTGTGGGAGAACACAGCTACTGGTAAGCTAATCCATGTATGGCTGCCTCATTTCCAACACCCCATTTTTGTTTGTTTGTGGTTTTTAGGTGACGTGGATGTTGTGGAAGAAAAATCGCACTTTACCACAGAGAGTGCCCACGTACTCATCGGAGAGATAATGGTCTGCAATCGAGATCTAGATTACATAAAGCAAAACATCAATGATGTTCAACAAAAATTGAAGAACATCATTGATGTTTTAGGAAAAATATGAAAACGCACCAAGTAATTAACACACATTTGTGCCTGCTTCTGAACACATTTGCAACTTAAAAACTGTCTGAAATTTGGAACATGCACACATTGTGTCCACATGTGCTAGCTCCCACCATGGTGGATGAATGGCAACGTTTTTTTGGGGGTGCAAACACTTTACGAACTACGAAAGTGGTTGTGGTGAAGGGGTTGCACCCCCAAAAAACGTCCATTCATCCCCATGATGGAAAATGGCACTTTTGAAGCTTCTAGGCATGTGTTTTCCCATCTAATGACCATTTTCAGACCCAAATTGTGTGCATGTTCCAAATTTCCACTTTTCGGGGGTGACCCCCCCATGTGATGAAGGCAAGATCAAACACACTTTGAACATATAGTCATGTCTGATCTTGTCTTCACTTTACAAAGTTGAACTTTCCAAGTTCCTAGGTTCTGTTTTGCTCCATGCCTGGTTTTACCAATTGCGGAATGTTTGTAAACAATGTTGTAAATAACCAAGATGTTGTCAGTTTTGGCGTGAAGATTGTAAACGCACTTGGGAATGTTTTCCTAGTAAACTTTTATTTTTCTAAATGTGTGGCTTCCTTATTTAAAAAACACAATGCATTATGTATGTAAAATGAAAAGGATATGGGGGGCAATGGGTGTTATTTACTAAAGGCAAATCCACTTTGCACTCCAATTTTCTTTCCCGGGGAACTTTTTCAATGCACTTGTAGAGCATAGCGGATTTGACTTATGTAAATGACACCCACAGTGCTTTGTACGAAAACACGGAGCACAGCATTTTGGAGAATACACACATGTCAGACCTGGTGATGAAAAGGAGTATTTTGGGTGTCAGTTATGCAGTACAAACCTTCTCTAGACCAAAGATTAGGTAGCAAACACACAACATGAGAATAATCTTTTTGGGAAGAAGAGACTGTTACCTCCTTTTGCCCAGAAAGTGCATTCCCACTGTCGAAGGCAAAGGGAAAAAATGTCAAAGTAAAATAAGCTAAAAAGAAGACTGAAATGACATGAAATCATAGGTTGGTTAAAATATCAGATTTATTAAAAAATGCCTCTCACACATCGTCAGGCAGAGCAATGGCCCCCCTACCCACAAAGTACTGCATATATTGGTCCCGGACCACACGGGCATTTAGAGGGGGCAAGCCTGGACGTGCCACTCGAAGGGCTGTGAGTTCGGCATTTGGAGGGCCCTCCACATCTGGGCCAACGGGCACCACATAGTTCCTGTTATGTCTTTTGAGGAAGTTGTGCAATATGCAACAGGCAAGAACTATGTGGTTCAGTTTGTATTCCGCCAAGTTAAATGCCGTCAGGAACAGGCGGAAGCGGCTGGCCAGGATGCCAAAAGCGTTCTCCACAACTCTTCTGGCTCTGGACAGCCTGTAGTTGAAGACCCTCTGGTCCGGGGTGAGGGTCCTCATCGGGAACGGCCTCATCACATGGGGAGTCAACGCAAACGCTTCATCTGCGACAAAGACGAAGGGGAGTCCTTCGGCATTCTCCTCTGGAGGTGGCAAGCACAGACTGCCACTTTGGAGACGCCAGTAGAACTCCGTGTGCGTAATGGCCCCACCATCCGATATCCGGCCGTTCATCCCCACGTCCACATACATAAACTCGTATGTTGCCGACACCACCGCCAACATCACTACACTATTAAACCCTTTATAATTATAATAGTAGGACCCCGAGTTGGGCGGTGGGACGATGCGGACGTGTTTCCCATCAATTGCCCCTCCGCAGTTAGGAAAGTCCCAACGGCTGGCAAAGTGGGAGGCCACAGTCTGCCATTCCTGTGGCGTGGAAGGGAACTGTGGAGTGAAACAAGAAAAAAAAAAATAGTCACTTTGCACCTAAACATTGCAAGCAGATTAGACAATCAACATCTTGGAACAAGAGCATTGTCTAAAATTGGAGGCTGGAAAGTATTTGCACAGAAAAGTAGAGGCTCCCCTTCACAGATTACTCACCCCCCCATCAATCCCCCCACTTCTGATGGGCCATTGGCAATAACTAGGGGTTTTGGGGGGGGGGGTGGTGGACAGCTAACCCTCTGCACTTCATTGATTGGCAAATGGCTCAATAATGTGGGCTAGTTTGGCCAGACCCTCTGTACTTAACACTATTGGCAGGCCACAGGAAAGATCAAATAACATTTCAACCCCCCCCCCCCCCCAAAAAAGGCAGGCACAGTGTGACATTATTAAATTACCAAGCAAGCTAATAGGAGGGAAAGAAGACAAAAAAATAGGAAATGGAATGTATGGAGGCAGTCCCTTGCACTACATGCTTTGCTGAATTCATCCCTAAAGATGCGCACTATAAAGAGGTAGGTATATAGTGTGTATGGACCTTGGGAAAGCCAGCAGATAAAGGATTGGTACCATCTGACAGAGCAGTTGGGGGAGGGGGTTCCTAATGAGTTTGCCCCCCCCCCCCCCCACCAAAAGAACAAAAAAAGGGGGCTCTACATGAAGTAAACCACACAGCAAGCATTTGTGCATATTTTAGGGGGTGTTTTGGGGCAAACAATACTATGCAGCAGACAAAAGACATTGCTTAAGTGACTAGGCCATAGGTGTCTATTGGGGCAGAAGAGCATGCTGGTGAGGTAAGTGAAGGGAAAAATGCATGAAGGAGAAAAGGGGCACAGCATATTAGAACATATTGCAATCATGGTAATTAGGGAAGGAGGTCAAAAATACAAGTCATTAGCAAACAGAGCATACATAGAAGGGAATAGTAAAGTAGAAATGTTACCTTAATATAGTCCTCCTGCAGGACCTGAATGATGGCAGAACAGGTCTCTGGAATAATGATTCCCAGGGCCTGGGGAGAGATACCTGAAGAGAACTTCAAATCCTGAAGACTTCTCCCTGTCGCCAAGTACCTCAACGTGGCAACAAGCCTCTGCTCCGGAGTAATGGCTTGTCTCATGCAGGTATCCTGCCGGCTGATAAAGGGGGTCAGCAAAGCCAAAAGACGGTGAAAATCGGGGTCCGTCATCCTGAGAAAGTTCCTGAAATCATCAGGATTATTCTCCCGGATCTCACGAAGCAAAGGCATGTGCGAGAACTGGTCACGCTGAAGCAACCAATTCTTGGTCCACATACTCCTCGTCACTCTGTTCATGGACGGGTCTTGGGTCAAAGCTAAAAGCCCGACACCAATTCCGCGTACAGCACGAACTCGGCGACGAGTACGCACGGGAAACATCGCTCAGAAGGTCACAAAAGGTCGGCTGGTCAGAACGGACAAACAGAAAGCACCGATAAACAGCAAGGCCTGAAAGAACGAAGTGAATACCAGCAACGAGCAGACAATAAGCAGTGCAAATCAAAGCGTCCTATATCAAGATATAGGCCGCAATGACCAACAAATGCGAACTGACTACACGCACTAATAAACAGATACGCACGACAAGCACAAACTGAAGAGCAGTAACGATCTGAGTCAGAAAACTGAGAAGCGCGAATCTTAAGTCACCAAACTTCCACTAACTCTCGATAAACACGGGATCAGCAGAAGGAGCCCAACGGGTGCCTGACGTGGTGCTGAACTTCCCTTTTGTAATCTCGTGGACGACGACTTACGTCACGACGTTCTTCCGGACCGGATATTCCGACAACGTAGTCCGACCGTGTGTACGCAACGCCAACATCGGACAAAGTACGTCGGACAAAGTCCGACTGACCTGGTCCGCGGATTGTCCGAGCGTGTGTATGGGGCTTAACTGTACTAATGACACTGGCAGGGAAGGGGTTAACATCAGGGGCCATCAAAGGGTTAAATGTGTCCCTAGGGGGTGCTTGTTAACTGTGTGGGGGTTGCTCTGAACACAGAGATCCATGTTACTCCTCAGCAGGTACAAAAGATCTCTATCTTCTCCCCTTTTAGAACGGTGATCTGCCTTGTTTAAATGGGCAAACTGCCATTCCCCTCTGTCCAATCGGCACGCGTGCGCCCTAGTGGCTAATGCACGAAATGACATACAGTAGCTGACCTGCTGCAGTACATGTACGTTAGGCGCTCATCAAGTGGTTACACAAAAAATTTCATCATGCCTCTAATTTAATGCATTGGTTATTCTGAAAAGCCTGTATAAAGGAAAAGTAGCGGTGAAAAAAGAACTTATGAGTTGAATTAATCATTTGTTGCATATTTTTGCATATTAATTCTTCCTAGTCTGCATAACTGAAGGTGGAGCGGGGTGTGTACTTTGCCTACAAACTTTGTGCTGAAAGGTGTATTTCTCATCTCAGAAAGTTGGACGGTATGCTGAATATGTGTGTTTTTTTCTATGCTATGTTTTTATGCATCATGGAACTAGTCTAATAAATGGCCATATGTGTCTTTTTAATGAGAAAATATTTTTTGTGAGCCACAACCAGTGTGCAGTTTATTTTCTTTCCATACAGTGAAATAATTTCCCCTCGCGTTCGCCATATTAACAAGTCCTTTTGAGACGCTGTAAGTGTTGGCACGTGGCCAGCCTCTTCAGTGGGTACTGCCGGCTCACACAGGTGTACAACCTCTGGAGAGTTTCAGAATGCTGTATCACACAAGGATATAATCACATTCTATGACCTTTGAACTGTGGCAGAGCAATTCTGGAAAGCCACAGATTACCATAAATACCCACGGCTGACTATAGAGAGCAACCCGATTTTTTTCTTTCTGCTGCGGCACAAATGAGATTAAACATAATCCCTCTGTTTCTTGTAAAGTTCATTTCCATGTAAAACCTATAGCCCAGAACACCACTTCTGCAGTCCATCAAGCATGCTGGCCCAATGGATTTACAGCTTGTTGCATTTTAGACAGAAACTGAACATCTTTGCGTCCTGTATCAATGCTTTCCATTGTGATCTGCAGCATCTGTTAGCACTGAGCTGCAGTTGGAAAAGGAACAACAGTTTTACAAAAAGTTGCTTTGATTCTGTTAGGGTGCATTCACATTAATGGTTTATCCATCTGCATAAATGGAAGGTTTATATTTCTATTTTTCTTATATTACAATTGGACGCCAAGTTAATTAAAAAAATGTGATTTGTTATCCACACGCTCTTCACAAATCTGCCATTTATAATATGATAACACGGTAACTGGCTATTTTCTTATCAAAAATTAAAGTGTGATCATCGGCTGTGCCTCTTCCTGTAACTGTCACCTAACTGCCCCTTTGTAGACATCAAGTTGGTGGCATTCACTATGCCAGGGTTTCTCAATCACAAAACCCTAGGGCTCTACAAGAAGTCCCCAGGGTGATCCACCGCTGCAGTGGGTTTATATCCACTCAACAATGGCTTCAATGCCTTGCTTGCTTCTATTGCTTAGCACTGCTGGGCAGGTTGATATCCACCCCACTTTAAAATCATTCCACAAAGAAATGGCTGAGCAGGACAAAACAACTGCTTCTGTTTTCAGATAAGTTCTCAGTGGCAAATAACATTTGAATGAGGGACCTATGATGGCAGTGGTGTGCTTGGTGAAGACTAGAATGTTGTGGAGGCCTCTCTTACAACTCCTGCCCAACACTCCTGAAGACAGAGAGTGTAAGGGCAAGGAGTGGCACGAGTGCCATAGGAGCTGGTTGGTGATGTGCACTCTGTAGGTGAGTAGAGCTGGTGTTGCAGTACTGAGAACAGGATGCAAGAGCAGCTTGGCACCAGAGTTAGGCTGCTTTCACACTGAGGTGCTTTGCAGACGCTAAATCGCTAAAAATAGCGCCTGCAAAGAGCCTTTCATCTCACTCCAGTGTGAAAGCCTGAGTGCTTTCACACTGGAGCAGTGCACTGGCAGGACGCTCAAAAAGTCCTGCAAGCCGCATTTTTTAGGTGCTGTAGGAGCGGTGTATACACCACTCTTAAAGCGCCCCTGCCCATTGAAATCAATGGGCAGCGCCGCCGAACCGACGGCATAGCACCGCTGCAGTGGCACTTTGCGGGCGGTTTTAACCCTTTTTCGGCCGCCTCTGCAAATACAACGGTAAAGCACAGCTAAAAATAGCGGCACTTTACTGCTAACGCCCCCAATGCCCCAGTGTGAAAGTAGCCTTAGAGATGGAAACAAAAGCAGGAGATGAGCAGAAGCCATCAGCAACGGGAAGCAAGAAACCTAATCAGCGGGCAACGCAAGAACCAATAGGCAGGCCATGGTCAGTAACAGCCTGGCAAAGCGGTACAGAGTCAGCAGGCAGATTAGGTCCAATAAACAGATCGATGTGGGAATCTCTCTGTACTGATACTTGCCAGTTCATTGTGATCCTACTGTTCATTCTCAGAGACTCATACAGCATGATTTTGATTCAGTATTCAGTATTATCTTCCCTAACAACAATCTGTAAAATTAAATAAATACACCTACAAGCTATGGGCTGAAGTTCCAGGGAATGCTTTATAAATCATTTTATTATGTTTTCTCAGTAGGGCGCTCTACAGTCATACATCAAAAAGGGACAGTATAAGAGTTAAAGTATAACTAAAGGCAAAACTTTTTGTTTAGTTTTGGATATAGTGGAGATGGATTAGAGCTCTTGTCAGTTTTTATGGTATCTCTTGTCCTGTTTACCGTTATCATTGAAAGTGAAAGTAAAAGAAAATCCAAAATTTTGGGTTGTCCCCAGAAAAGTAATAGAAGAGAAATCTTCTAATGGGGACACTAGTTCTGGTCACCTGGGAGGTCTCCAAGGGTTTCCTTTATTTGCAGGGATTTCCTCTCACTTCCTGTTTTGGTATGAGTTGCATGAATCACAAACAAGTCTGGACAGAATTAAAAATCCTTTGGCAGATAAGACATTTGACATATAAGTATTATAGTACTGCATTTAGCTGTAGTTACACTTTAAAGCACAACCTATGGCATTTTTGTATTTAAATAATCCCCCAGATTTGGTTGAAAACAAAAGAGTTGCCTCAGCCTTAGATCTCCTGAGTCTCCCAGGCTGAATGAGGCCAACATCCTTCAAAGTGAAAGACTGAGGTCACACTGTGAGTGCAGTGAGGTGACATCACCATGACACTCTGTACTCACAATGAACTGATGTGTAGCACAACACTGATGTCATCATGTCAGTGCTGCTATCTGCATCAAGGACCAGCTAGTACTTGGAAAAGATCCAAACAGGAAGAGGAGCCTGCCTTTGCTGTGCCCAGCCTAAATACTTCAGAAAAATGTAACTATAAAAGATAAAGCAAAACATATAGTGAGGGGGCGTTTAGGGGGAAGCACTGCAGAAAGGGATGGGGTAGCACTTGAGGGAGGAAGGGGGAACCAGGAATTGAGTCTCAGCTCAATGCACTTATCCTTGTGGCTGCACAATAAGGGAGCAGTATTAGACTGATAACCTTAGTGAACTAACAGCATTGAACTTTTGGGCCTAAAACAAAATGTTATGTGTGGCGGGAAACTAACATTGCACAACATTGCACATCACCCTGAACACACCATCACCACTGTGAAACATGGTGGTGGCATCATTATGTTGTGGGGATGCTTTTCTTCAGCAGGAACAGGGAAGTTGGTCAGAGTTGATGGGAAGATTTATAGAGCGGAGGTTCACCTTCCAGCAGGACAACAACCCTAAACATACAGCCAGAGCTAAACGGAATGGTTTAGATCAAAGTATATGCATGTGTTAGAATGACCCAGTCAAAGTCCAGACCTAAACCCAATTGAGAATCTGTGGTAAGAGTTGAGAATTGCTGTTCACAGAGACTCTCCATCCAATCAGACAGAGCATTTGCAAAGAGGAATGGGAAAATATTTCACTTTCTATATGTGCCAAGCTGGTAGAGACATACCCAAAAAGACTTGCAGGTGCAATTGCAGCGAAAGGTGGTCCTACAAGGTATTGACTCAGGGGGGCTGAATACAAATGCATGCTACACTTTGTACATTTTTATTAGTAAAAGATTTTTCCACTTCACAATTATGTGCCACTTAAAGGGGAAAGAAGTTCATATACAGGTGCATGTCAAAAAATTTGAATATCATCAAAAAAAAAATGTATTTATTTCAGTAATTCAATTCAAACAGTGACACTCATATATTATATAGATTCATTACACACAGAGTGATATATTTCAAGCATTTCATTATTTTAATTTTGATGATTATGGCTTACATCTAGTGAAAACCCAGGATCCAGGATCTCAGAAAAATGGAATATTGTGAAAAATTACAATATTGTAGACTCATGGGGGTTTATTTACTAAAGCTAGAAAAGGCAAAATTAGTCACAATTATGCATAGAAATCTATCAGCTTTCAGGCTTTATTGCCAAAGCTTAATTGAACAAGCTGAGGTTATAATCTGATTGGTTTCTATGCAGAAATGTGACTAATTTTGCCCTCTTTCGCTTTAGTAAATAAACCCCATGGAGTCACACTCTAATCAGCTACTTAACTCAAAATACCTGTAAAGGTTTCAAGAGCCTTTTAATGGTCTCTCAGTCTGGTTCAGTATGTTACACAATCATGGGGAAGACTGGTGACTTAACAATTGTGCAGAAGGCAGTCATTGCCTCCCTCCACAAGGAGGGTAAATCACAAGTGATTTGCTTCCCTGTACAGAGTGGACATCATCCCCTCTGGCTTAAAAATATCCCTAAGGGCCAAATTATGAGGGTTAAATGCAACTGTGCTACCATTAATGATTTTATTGCACAATCAGAAATCATAAAGGGAAGATTTAGCAGAGCTTGTAGAGAGGTCACCAGGCCAATGAGGGGTTTAGAGAGGTTTATTTATACACCTAACAATAAGGAATTCCAAATGAATGAATTTTTTACATGTAACACCACTCATGTGGTGTACGCCTTGGAATGCCCCTGTGGGCTTATGTATATAGGCCACACAAAAAGACTTCTGAGGATCAGGATTGCCGAACACATTCAGAACATTAAATTAGGTTTTAAAGACCACAGTACATCTTTGCAATTTAAACTGGCCCATAACCAAGATCCATCAGGTTTACAATTTTGAGATGGTAAGGGAACTGTCTAAACGTGAAACACACTGGATTTACCTTACTGATACACTCATGCCTAAGGGGCTGAATATTGAATTAGATAATAATTGTTTTATTAGTGAGTACTGAATTTTAATACTAGTTTATGGTACACTTTTTATGACGTATCAGCTTTATGAAGCTTTATTTTTATTGTATTTTTTGTATGTGCATATATTTATTATATATTAGGTATGATGAATTTGGTATTTATATGATCTTTGACCAATTTAAGCATTGTACTGTTTAGATGTTATCGATGTAAGAATTGGCAGTGTTATGCCAGTTTATGTTTCTGTAATAGTTATATAAATGTGTGCTTATTTACTATGGTCTGTAAGTTACACTATGGGTTATAGTAATAGCAGGTTTCCTTTTGGGTCAGTTAGTTCGGAAAAGGATTCATGTAAAATGTATTATACTGAGTATTATTATGTAGTACACGATCCAATCACTTTGCCTGTTAGCAAATAATCCTCTTGCTGACGTGCACCAGTGGTGGTTTGAAGTGATCTGGCTTATGGATGGTTAATGGGACGAGCGATGGATTGATAAATAGAAGGGATGCTGTGCTGTTAGGTCACGCCCTCAGACAAAGTCAGATATGACAAAACGCATCAGTACGTGACCTAGCGGCGACCGGAAGTAACGAATATGCGTCGCCGTCTGTGGAAAGGCAACCAGGAATAACAGCACAGATTGTTGTAACCGGCATTTGCGGATTGGTGACTATGCTTTACTTTATGCTCATGATTGTTTTACTATTTGTAAGTGCAACTGGTAGGGGTCGGGATTTGCAATAAAGTGTTATACAGGATCATGCTATGTGGATTCTTTCTTTTTATGATACCGTTAATATGGAGTGATTTGCAGCCCTAACCAGACCTATTGCGGATGATGTTACATTAAATGGTTTCAAGGTGAGTTACCTACAGCTTTCTGGTGAGTGTAAACCCCCTTAGGGAGAGTGCCTCGCACAGTGTGGACCTGGTGGATTGGTGCATGGAGATCTAATTTCTACTAGGACCACCTGCTATCTTTAGAATACTCACCTTTATCACCTTCAACATCCTGGTAGCTCATATAGGATTTATTATACGAATGGCAACCAAATTGTCATGGACTGATGGGAGTGCTGCTGTAGCATTAATTTTGAACTGTCTTTTAGAACTTTGTTTTATGCTATTTTGTTTTATATGTTTTTAACTTAATACCTAGTTTAATTATCATGTTATCACGCTGCTTGGTTGGCCAGCAAACTCGCCTGACCTAAACCCTATAGAGAATCTGTGAGGTATTGTCAAGAGGAAGATCAGACCCAATAATGCGGATGAGCTGAAGGCCACTATCAAAACAACCTGGGCTTCCATAACACCTCAGCAGTGCCACAGGCTGATCGCCTCCATGCCACACCACATTGCTGCAGTAATCCATGCAAACGGACCTGCGACCAAGTATTGCGTGCATACTTTACTATACATGGACATACTTTTCAGTAAGCCAACATTTCTGTATTAAAAATCCTTTTTTTTTTTATTGGTCTCATGTAATATTTTAATTTTCTGAGATACAGAATTTCGTTTTTTCACTAGCTTTAAGCCATAATCATCAAAATTGAAAGTAAGAAATGCTTGAAATATATCACTCTGTGTGTAATGAATCTATATAATATATGAGTTTCCCTTTTTGAATTGAATTACTGAACTAGATTAACTTTTAGATAATATTCTATTTTTTTGAGATACATCTGTAGGTTTTACAGTTGAGCCCTGCAAAGATATATTACCGGTAAGTAGTTTTTACTTATGGTCACTTTAAAATTGCTCAAACCACCAAATCTATTAAAGTCTTTTAAAATCGTAGGCAGACTTGTTATTGTGGTTGATACTTACATTAATAGATAATACTTAGAGTGCTAATTTATGCACAATTTATGTTAAAGGGCAGAAATAAAGGGCCATTCATTTTAGAGATTTGGTGCCTGGTCACCTAGGCCAGCATATATGATGGAAATGTGAATCTTGAGGAGCAAATTGGTGTTCAGGCAATAGCTCCTGTCAAAAAGTTGTGAAGCCATCAGGTCATTGGGCTTTTCCATCAGGCTATTCCTATTTAAAACCAAGAGCAAGTTCCCTCAGAAAATGGAAAATTTCGAGATTTGCGGGTACTGGATAGAAGAGGGGGGAGTTTAGCGTCTTCATGGTAGATCTTACTCCATTTTCTTCCTTTGATAGAGAAGGAAATGTATTATTTTGAATATAAAGACTGGAGTAATGTTTACAGAAAGCGATGCGATACTGTGGTGATGTATATGCAGATGAAGCAGGCACTCTAAGGAGAAGCCACAGTTATTACAACGCTCATAAGATGTATGCAAAAAACTACCTCAGAATCCAAGGAAATTTAAATTCAGGGGTTGAATGAGTTGTTGCCTGGTTTCTGAGAACTACAGTATTAAGGTGTCTAAATTGACTTGTCTATGCTTGAGGTCTAATTCCTCCATCTTTTACAGCAGGGTAAAAATTTGGCCTGACCATATTTTTTTTTTAATATGTAGTGTGTGAAATGAATATACAATGGAGAGCACATTTTAGGGTTCCCAGTGTAAGGGGAGAGGAGTCAGATAAAGAGCTGAAGAGCTGAGAAGTCTTTATAGGCGTTAGTGATGTCTGCTACATATGCTGGATCGTGGAGCAATTTATCATTTAGATCTCAAGTCAAGGGTTTAGAGGTAGGATCTCTTAGGCTAAAGCTACAAAAGACAGGAAAATGGTCAGACCTGATTTTTGGGCCAATGCTGTTTCTAGGTTGTGGGTGTAAAAGACATTGGGAGGTAATAATATAATCAATTCAATTAAAAGAGTTATGAATAGATGAAAAAATAAGTAAAATCTTTCTCCATTGGAGGGAGAATGTGTCAAAGATTAAGTAGTTTCATATGAGATAATTTACTTTGCACTGATCATAGATCTTTATGGGCCTTTTGGAGATGTCAAAGAGTGGGTTCAAGTTGAAGTCACCCCTTAAAATAATCTGGCCTTCATAAATTTGTTCAGGAAGGTTGAGATATTGCAAACAGTGGGATATGTGTGTGGTGTTAGGTAAGGAAAATTTGGCAGTAGTAAACACATAGTTATGAGGAAAGTTTTACAAATAGGTGTCTACCTCGAGGGTCTGTTTTACTATCCATGACTTTTGCGTATAATGGTTTGTGGAAAGCAATGGAGACACCCTTGTTGTTTCCTTCCAGGTTAGTAATGTGATGCCAGGTAGTGTAAGATCTATTATTACATCTGGGGGGAAAAAAAACATGTGAATAGGTGGGTTAATTGTAATAGGGCAATCTGGGCACCCTGCCTATATAGATAATGATAATTTGTGATTTTTTTTTAGAAGGGTGGATGAAGCCCCTGATAATAAAGAAGCAAATAGTTAGCAGAGCCACTGAGGATCATAAATTAAAAAAAGGAGCTTAATGTATTATGAAGAAGGAACAAGGGTAAAGGGGCAAGGAAGGAGGGAGGGAGGTAAAGGAAATGGAGAGAAGGCTTAGAAAAAGGAGAGGAAAGGGAATAAGGACTGGATGGGGGAAAAAGGGATAGAGACATGAATGGGGGTGTGTGAGAACAAGAGCATGGAAGAGAATAATGTATAAAACAGAAAAGAGCGCCGCTTTAGCTGCCGGTGTCCATCTGCGGTATAGCGTGGTCCTTTGCCCCATGGCATCCTGACACGCTTAAAAACACATACACATACAACATACACATATTTGGCCAATTTTTTGACGGGATCTAATTAACCTACCAGCATGTCTTTGGAGTGTGGGAGGAAACCAGAGTACCCGGAGGAAACCCATGCAGGCACAGGGAGAACATGCATACTCCAGGCAGATAGTGGTGTGGTCGGGATTTGAACCAGCGACCCTATTGCTGCTAGGTGAAAGTGCTAACCACTACAAAACTGTGCTGCCATAGATAGTGATGATAGTAGCAGAAACTGGCAGTCATGCGAACCAGAAAGAAGGTGGAAAGTAGTTGGATATCAAAAAGGTGTACTCAGTACACATATACAGAAAAACAGTGTAAGGCCTAAAGCAGGGATATAGAGACATAGGTAGCATTGGTGTTTGCAGTCATAGGACCAGTTTGGGTTAAAGAAAAGGTGCCCTATGTTTCCATTCAAATCATGAAACCTGTAGTGAGAGGAAAGGGAAGTTTTTTATTGAACCTTGAGCTGGAAAGACAAAGAAGGAAGAGTATATGGCAAGTAATTGAAGCATTGGATGTATCGTTAGTGAAAGGAACAAGCAAGGTTAAGAAAACTGTAGTACATCAGCAAAGTGAGAGATCCATGTAGCACTTGTGTATACATTAGAGCTGTCAGCATTTTAGAATGAAAGCCGAAAAACCTGAAACCTCTACATTCATATCTAGAAAATAAAAAAATTTAAACAAATAGGAATTGGTATCAGTTTAACATGGTAAGAATGACACTGCTGGACTCATGAAAATGTGTACATTTGCAGCATCACAGGAAAGCAGAGTGCTACAGATGCCTAAAAGATTGGATGGTAGGTTAGGAAATCACACTGCAATAAAATGTAAAATTCTCAAATAGTTCAACAGAATACCACCCCATAACGGGAATCAACGATGGCAGAGGGGGCGAAAGAGTTAGAGGTAGGTGCAATTAGAAATGATGTCTAGGTGCTAAGTGCTGGGCCTTCAGCTTCCGCCCCAGGCAAGGCCATTAATTTATGTCCGCAGAAGAGGTAGAGACAAATTTCTGAATAAACAGTATACTCTGAACACTCAACTTAAAATATAGAGATGGGACACTCATAAATGCATCATCCTGTGTCTAGCAGGGTGGGTAAATTTGATGATGTCTGATCTTTCAGGGCTCTGCTCAGAAAACAAGATGTGGTAAAACAATTGAATGATGATGGGCCACAGACCCAGAGGGTTACTAGGGTTGGACATAGCACTTGTGAATGTCTAAGAACACTACCAGGAGAATATTCATGAGAACATTCCAGATTTTTGTCACTACAAAGGAGCAATAATGCAAAATGGACAACATTGAAAAACACATTCAGGAGACATGTTCCTTCATCTGTGTGAGGAATAAGTTGGCATTGCTGAACCTACAGGAGCCCCAAGGTGAAAAAAGCACAATATTGTTTAAAGGTTAGTAAATACCTGGTAAACCACCTATTAAAATGGGGGGTATATTGCCAGCAATGGATAACATGACATTAAAAAGTCCAGCAGATAACCTCCTACAACAATACATTAGAGCTAATAAGGGAGTTATGGAAGTAGGAGTATGCTTAACCAAGACTGATATCTAAGTGCCACGTCTGTGGTTCTGATTCTAAATCAGTCCGAGAGTAAGAGAAACATGTCATAGAGTACAACATCAAGATGTACAATGTAGATGTACCCAAAGAGGGAGATGTAAATTAGGTGTAAATAACCAGTGAAGAAGGATCATCAAATTTCTGGAAAGAGATCTTTGGAAAACATCCCATGATAGTGCTAGAAGAACAGGATTTGGATCTGAACAATTATGATGTTGTAATTCTAAGGGATTGACAGTGTAGAACTATGATCAGTATGATACAAAGCTTTCAGTCATTCGTGTACGAAATTCCGTTCAAATTCGTACAAAGCTTTCAGTCATTCACCAAGAGATAGCCCAATAGTCTAGGATTAAGAATGTTTTTTTCCCCCCCAAATATCCATACCAGACCCTTCAGGTCTGGGATGGATTTTAAGGGGAACCCCGGCCAAAAAAAAAAAAAAAAAAAAATGGCGTGGGGTCCCCCTCAAAATCCATACCAGACCCTTTATCCGAGCACGCAACCTGGCAGGCCGCAGGAAAGGAGGGGGGGACGAGAGCGGCCCCCCCCTCCCGCCTGAACCGTACCAGGCCACATGCCCTCAACATTGGGAGGATGCTTTGGGGTCCCCCCCAAAGCACCTTGTCCCCATGTTGATGAGGACAAGGGCCTCATCCCCACAACCCTGGCCGGTGGTTGTGGGGGTCTGCGGGCGGGGGGCTTATCGGAATCTGGAAGCCCCCTTTAACAAGGGGACCCCCAGATCCCGGCCCCCCCCCCTGTGTGAAATGGTAAGGGGGTACAAAAGTACCCCTACCATTTCACCAAAAAAGGTGACAAAAATGGTAAAAAATGACAGGAGACAGTCTTTGACAATTCCTTTATTAAAATCTTCTTTCTTCTTTCTTCTGGTCTTCCTTTCTTCATCTTCTCCTTCCGTCATCTTCTTCCATCTTCTTCTTCCTTCGATTCGCTTCTTCTTCCTCCGGTCTTCTCGTCCTTCTCGTCCGGCGTCGTCCTTCTCGTCCGGCATCGTCGTCTCTTCTCGCAGGCCGCTCCTCGCAATGGGAGGCTCCCGCTCTGTGAGGCTCCGCTCCGGGTGACAGGTCTTTTATAACGAAGGCACCTGGTGACCCCGCCCCCTCTGACGCACGGGGACGTCATGTGGAATTCCCTATGGCTTTCCCCATGACGTCAGAGGGGGGGCGGGGTCACCAGGTGCCTTCGTTATACAAGACCTGTCACCCGGAGCGGAGCCTCACAGAGCGGGAGCCTCCCATTGCGAGGAGCGGCCTGCGAGAAGAGACGACGATGCCGGACGAGAAGGACGACGCCGGACGAGAAGGACGAGAAGACCGGAGGAAGAAGAAGCGAATCGAAGGAAGAAGAAGATGGAAGAAGAAGATGGAAGAAGATGGAAGAAGATGAAGGAAGGAGAAGATGAAGAAACCGAAGGATGAAGAAAGAAGAAAGAAGATTTTAATAAAGGAATTGTCAAAGACTGTCTCCTGTCATTTTTACAATTTTTGCCACTTTTTTGGTGAAATGGTAGGGGTACTTTTGTACCCCCTTACCAATTCACACAGGGGGGGGCAGGATCTGGGGGTCCCCTTGTTAAAGGGGGCTTCCAGATTCCGATAAGCCCCCCGCCCGCAGACCCCCACAACCACCGGGCACGGTTGTGGGGATGATGCCCTTGTCCTCATCAACATGGGGACAAGGTGCTTTGGGGGGGACCCCAAAGCACCCTCCCAATGTTGAGGGCATGTGGCCTGGTACGGTTCAGGCGGGAGGGGGGGCCGCTCTCGTCCCCCCCTCCTTTCCTGCGGCCTGCCAGGTTGCGTGCTCGGATAAGAATGTTCAGCATGGTCTACACAATGAAATTAAAGTTATCAAGCAGGTCTTTGAAACCAGCCAGGTTGCTGATTGGGACTTGCGTACTACTTTGGAGTTTTGGGGGCACCCTTTTGCAAGTTTTCCTCATGGTAATGTCCAGGAAAACCGGAATTATAGACCAATTAGAAAGCGGGATAATTGAAAAGCTCCAAGTAGATGCAGAAGGTTGCCCAGAGATATGAAAGTGACTGATTTGCTGATCTGTACCCTTCGCCACTCTCATGATGGCATCTTTTATTTTAAAATAGTGTGCATGACAAATAGGGAGGGTTTTACTAAAACTAGTGCACACAGAATCTGATGTGCATAGTAACCAATCAGCTTCTAGGTTTTATTGTCAAAGCTTAATTGAACAAGCTAAAGTTAGAAGCTGATTGGTTATTATGCACAGCTGCACCAGATTCTGTGTGCACCAGTTTTAGTAAATCTCCCCCATAAGGTATTTAGGTCTAATTGAGACCTCTTTTAGCCATGCAGTAATTAATTCAATATGGAGCACAGGGTGGTTGCCTGTTGACCTAAATATTATTTCTGTGCATTCGATTTTCCTGGTCATGCAGAAGTAAGGCTAGATCGTGGAGCTAGGCAGAATGCTGAGAGATGGCAATTTGATGTATATCCAACCTAGTAAGAATGTCTTCCCATGACTTCTCAACTTCCTCTAGCCTGTTACTTATGTGGGATACATCTTGCTTGTAGTTCAGACTTGTAGGATTCCACTATTCTAGAATTGTACCTCTCTAGGTCTGACCAAGTAGTAAATGGCCATATTTGGGATTAAAGGTCAGTATCAATTTCAGGATCTCATGACAACACAGGAGACTATATCGTATCCAGAGAATCAGTGGAATGTAATGCAGGGGAGGTCAGTGAGCCCTCTGCATGTGGGATTCATGTCAGCCACTTCATATTGAAAATAAGAAAAATTATCAGTCGCACTCCACCTAGCTCTTCCTATTAATTTTTTTTTATTATTATTTTGATGAACATTACAAGGAGAATGCAATGTTTGATGAGTAGTACAACTCATAAATATATAAATGAATTAGGAGACTGTAGTAGACTGTAGGGGCGGGGTCTCCCCTTATATATTTTTTTTAAATATTGTTTACTATCATGTGTTACACATTAAATATTAAAAATATATAGGTATATTTGATGGTCCCTACCAGTCTCTAAGGTTGTGGACCAGTTTACGTTGTCGCAAGGCCGGATATTATATGTTGTAGTTTGTGGCTGGTAAGATGCAATGACAGTGCACCAAGAGGCAGGCAATACTAACTGTGAGGTATGGCCTATATTATATTATATTTGTATCATTATTGTAGAAATCCAGTTAAGCCCTCACAGGAACCAGCTATATGAGTGTTCACTTAAATATTTTTTTTTTTTATTTTTTTGGGGGTTATATCCACACGCCCCATGTTATTTGGACCACCTGGACGGGATTTCTTTGGACCCCAGTGTATACAGTATTAATCTATGTGGAGGATAGGACAGTCATATTTTATTAGTCCCGGATCTCTGCTGGGAGACATCCCCTGTGTTCACCCACTGTACCCCCTTGTAGGTAAACCAGCCCTCTGGTAGGACTTGGTGATTTTTTTCTTTTTGGACATAGTCCATATCCCTTTTTTGTGTCCTTTTTTTTTTTTTTATTCCCTTTGTTTTGTCTTATCCGGGGTCCCTGAGTAGTTCAGGGCCCTGAGAGAGGGATCCTCTCTTTTTATTTTTTTTTAGATGGCTAAAAGATCCTCTTCGACATCTTTATTGAAACTTTGTACCTATAATGTCAAAGGCCTGAATAATGAGTCAAAAAGAGGACAGATCCTATATAGTTTGCAAAGCGAAGGCAGATATTATACTCCTCCAGGAGACCCATTTTTGCACTGAGGGCATCCCTGTATGTTCTGGTAAACACTATTCCCAGTGGTTTCATAGTACTATGGTCGGGTTCTAAGGCCAGGGGGGTCTCCATCGCTTTTCAGAAAATTTACCGGCTCAGCATTTGGAACATATAGCTGATATTGATTGTAGATATCTTTTACTTAAATTCCGGTTGTGGGATAAACTTCACAATTGCTAATTTCTATATTCTGAATCATGATCAAATCATGACAATTACTCGTTACCTTCACCTTTTAGTGGATTTTTCTGAAGCGTCATTCTTGTAGGAGGAGATTTCAATTTAGCCCTAGAGCCACAGTTAGACACTTCTGCTCAGCATTCCAGTATTCCTCACTCTCGGCTGAGGGCCCTTAAAAAACAATTGTTTGACCACAGACTACTTGATCTATGGCGGATTTTATATCCTAAAGATCGTAGTTATACATACTTCTCATCATCAGGCTAGAAAAAGGATTAATGGTTCATTGGCTAAAAGTTTACCTATACAAAATGGTACCCGCCAGGGATGCCCTTTATCCCCTTTGCTTTATGTTCTAGTGATGGAACACTTAGCGATAGCAATCAGACAGAACCCCTCTATCACTGGCATAAGGTTAGACCGACAAGAAATAAAACTTGCCTTGTTTGCTGATGACCTGTTACTTTATGTTACAAATCCTCATATCTCTATGCCTTCTATTCTATTGGAATTTAAGCGCTTTGGAGTCTTGAGCAATTTCAAAGTAAATGTTTCAAAATCGGAAATTCTTAATTTGTCACTTTTACCACACCAAGTGACGATGCTGAAGAACAATTTTTCGTTTAGATTCTGCTCCTCTACATTAAAATACCTAGGAATTAATATACCTACAGATCTGACTCATTTATATTCAGCTAACTATATCTGTCTAATGCAACGTACTTTACAAGATCTAAAAAAATATGACTGAAATTTATATTCCTGGTTTTGGAGGATTCACATATTGAAAATGGACATAATACTGCGTTTTCTGTATCTCTTTCAAACTATCCCTGTTTCTATCCCCAGATCTTTTTTCTCTATTTTACAATCTGCCTTTGTCACGTTTATCTGGGGGAACAAGAGATCTAGATTAAATTGGAAAACGTTAATATTACCCAAAACGAAAGGAGGAGCGCGTGCGCCGGATCTTTATTACTATTATGTTGCGGCAATCCTTACTAGATTAGTGAATTGGTTCCACCACTCAGATAGTAAACAATAGGTATCAATTGAACAGGGGTTGAATCAGTTTGACCTCCAGACACTCCCTTGGTTGGATCTATCTTCTCCGGGCATTCATCGAGATACGCCCTCTTCTCTACCCTTTCTTACGTCTCATTTATTGAGCATTTGTCACAAAATGATTTTGCGTCTAGGGCTCTCTTCACAAATAGGACCAATGACACCTTTTTTTGGCAATCCACAATTTCCACCTGCAGTAGACCGGATACATTCTCTGACGTGGAATAAAGAGTCTCACGAAGAGTGAATCAAATTCTTTGTCTGGGTACACTTCCAACAATAATGAACTTACTTGTCTACACAACAGCCTTCATTTAGGCAATGGATGGAATATCAGCATCTATTGTCTTTTTTGTTCTCTATTCCCTTAAACAAATTTTTGGACAGAGATTTAAATCACTTTGAGTCCATCTTGGTGCAAAGCACTAGACCAAAACACATCTTATCAGCAATTTAAAAAATTCTTATTTAAAAAAATCACCCCGAGCTCCCAGAATTTACAAATAAATGGGCATGTGATCTGAAGGTTCAAATTGGAGCAGAAGAGTGGGAGAAGTCCTTTACTCTCACACACTGTTTGTCATTGGCAAATAAAGCCTAAATGACAAGCTATAAGCTTGTTTCCCGTTGGTATTGATGCCCAACAGCATATATTGCCAGAAGCATCGGATAAATGCTGGCGATGTCACTCTGCCAAGGGCTCGTTGATACACATATGGTGGGAATGCCCTCAAATTTGTAAATTCTCGGACGGTATTATGCAGTTGTATACTATAGTTACAGGGGAGGTAATACCCAATACACCTCAAATTACCCTGCTGTCCATCTTACCAGGCTCATATAAGAATATCAAAAAGGGTCTGCTTAGACATTGGGTGATAGCTGCGAGACTGGTTATTCCGCGCCATTGACGATCAGTACAATCCCCATCAGTGAATGAATGGGTAGTGGAAATGGACCATACTGAGAAGATGGAGACCCTCCTGGCACATGAATTAGACATGCTAGTATAAGAATAAGATTGAAAGTTTGTTTAGAGAATTGATATGGAAGGGGGGACAAGCCAGGATACGACTACGTACACTGCAATTACCAGTAGGGGAGGGGGGAGTGGCACTCCCTAACCCGGAGCATTATTACTGGGCGGCACAATTGCAGCAACTGGCGGGGTGTGGGGAGGCGAACGGTAGTACCCCGAATGGGAAAATCCTGATGATAGAAACTATGCATGACTCAATAGCAGAGGCATTGGAAGCGGACTCTTTTCTTTATAAGTACCCGACAATTAGGATGATAACAAAGATATGGAAAGTGACTAAAAAAATATTGAATTATAGAGGATTAAATGCAGGAAACCCTTTTGATAGGTAGAAACAAAGAATGGGAAAAGCGAGGAATAAAGAGATTGAGGCAACTCTATGTGGGAAATACTCTTAAGAAATTTGACGAGTTGAAAAAGGAATTTAAAATACCCCAGAGTACATGCTATACATACCTCCAAATAGTGCATGCCTTGAGATCTCAGTTTAGTGGCCATCCCACGCAGTGGGAGGATACCCCCCTTCTGCAACGCTTATCCCGGACGGGCCCCACGAAGGGCTTAATTTCGGTAATATACGGGCAAATAAACACAATGGCTAAAAGGAATGTGAAACTTGACCTAGTAAAAAGTAAATGGGAACAAGATATAGGGGAGATATCGCAAGAGCAGTGGAGAAGAATCTTAGAGATGAGCCCATTAGTGTCAGTCTCACCCTCTCAGAAGATTTCACATTTAATGTTATTAAACAGAGCTTATTATACCCCAAAGGGATTGTATAAATTTGGTAAAAGAGCAAATGATAGATGCCCCAGATGCCAGGGACCTGGGGATCTCCTACACATGGTGTGGAGATGTCCAAAACTATTTCGTTACTGGGAGGGGGTGACCCAGATTCTGAAGGAAAGATTTTCCACTGAGTTGGAAAACGAGGCGGTAGTATGTATTCTGGGGTATAGGCAGGAGCAAAGGGAAAAGAGGAGTACCACGGTGGCAATTTGAGGAGCCTGTTTCAGGCGAGGAAGTTGATCGCATTGAGGTGGCAATCAAAGTATCCACCGACAGTAGAGAACTGGGTAGAAATGGTAAATGAAACCCTTATCAAAGAGAGAGTAGCCTATGTTAAGAGACGTAATCTTATAGAGTTTGATAGGATGTGGAGGCCCTGGATGATGAATAATTAAGACAATTTATTAGAAAAACTAGATGGGTTAATATGGAGGAGGGGTTTCAGCATTAAGAGCTGGGGAGCCTCTCCACTAACCCATCTAAAACCCTTGATAGACCTTCGGAAACTCCTAAGTTCAAGATAAGCGGACAAAAAGGGGATAGAAGACGAGGGTAGTAAGGGTGGGACTAGAAGGGTAAGGGAAAAGGGGTAATGGCGGACAGGAATATTTTTGTACAGGAATGATATACACATAGTAAATACAAATGTCTGTAAAAAAAAGTTTTTCAATAAAGATTAAAGATTAAAAAAAAGACATGCTCGTAAAATGTCAGCATTTATGGGCCCCCTGGAGGGCCTTCAGGGAATCAACAGGAAACTAGAGGATTTTAGCGGAAACTAGAACAGTACCTAAATAGGATCTAACAAGGTTTCAATACAGGAAGTCTATATGTCAAAAATCTTGCCCATCTTTCCTCCCTTTTTTTTTCTTCCCCCTTGTGGTTGTTTATTGATTTTGTTTATGTTAGTTTGTATAGTGTATTTGTGTGATACATGGGCCCCCTGGAGGGCCCCCTGGAGGGCCTTCAGGGAATCAACAGGAAACTAGAGGATTTTAGCGGAAACTAGAACAGTACCTAAATAGGATCTAACAAGGTTTCAATACAGGAAGTCTATATGTCAAAAATTTTGCCCATCTTTCCTCCCTTTTTTTTCTTTTTTTTTCTTCCCCCTTGTGGTTGTTTATTGATTTTGTTTATGTTAGTTTGTATGGTGTATTTGTAAGATGTTTTGTTGGTATGATAATACCATTAGTGTATGTATATATGTTACTTGTCTAAATAACTTTTCAATAAAACTAAGATTAAATACACTTAGCTCTTCCTGCTGTTTTTTTTAATAATTAGTGAATTGGTTCCATACAGTCTCCAACCCAAAACTCGTAATGCATTTCACCACTCCTGGCTTGCTCACAAGGATAAGGAAGCCACATCATATTGTCACAAGCCATAGATGCTGAAGTCGCTTGTGATGGCTGAAACAAATTGTGCAGGAGGCTTAGATTTAGTCCTCCCTGGGGTTGAGGTCAGTTTAATATTCTTCTTGGTGGCAATTCCTCTTGTTTAGGGTGATGAATGTTGTGGAAAATAATGCAGCAATCCATCTTATTTCTGCAAAGGCAAGCCATGTCCCCCAAAAGCATTTTTTTTATATTTGCCCAGCATTTACAGCAAACCTGTACCAAGGAAAATTATGTCAACCTGTTCCTACTGGCTATACGCATGTATGCATCCATGGGGTACCGCTATCCTGAGCTAAAAGTGCACTAACTGCACACTCCCAGCACAGTGACCAAGCTGTCAGGGACAGTTCCTGGTTATTGTTTACAATTAGGAGCTCCTGATTGTGTGACTTCAGTGACAGCCAATCACAGTGGTCACGTTGTCAGGAATTCTGCTTCCACCTCCTAGTGTTAAGACGCTCTTAGTGGGGCCACTGGGCAGTGGCAGCAGGGTGTTAAAAAAACAGATCACAATCTCTATTTGTCTGTGTCAATGTAAAACAACAATGCACAGATCTTTGTTTCAATATATTCCAACAATAGTATACAGTATTTTATTATATTGTTTGTAATGTTACACATTTCTAAATGAAGAGCTATACAAAACAAAAATAAATAAATCCAATATCCAGCAGCCCTGGGCTGCCCTATTAACAGTAAATAATTAGTCAGTGCTCTAATCTTAACAATGCACTTTGTGACCTAGGCATAGTGTTGGCAGGCTTCCTTGGTGCTGCTCCCTATATAGGCAGCAGGCTATGCACAAGCTTCAGACAGGTGGGAGGGGCTTGCTGACTTGTAGACAATGAACACTGCCAGGAGCAGATACCACCCACTTGTCAGTATCTTTCAGACATGATCTGGAGCTACTTATGGCAGCAACAGCAGAAGAGGCTCATAAGTGCACCCATGATGTGAAATGGTAACATTGCTGCACTGAGCAAGTAGTTGTCAAGTTTCCTGGTGCTAACGTCATTGTTTTAATTTATTTGTATAGTTATCCTTTAGGGCTTTTCCACACCATAACGCACGCATCAGTATGCA
Organism: Lithobates sylvaticus; assembly: GCA_028564925.1. Classification (NCBI taxonomy): domain Eukaryota; kingdom Metazoa; phylum Chordata; class Amphibia; order Anura; family Ranidae; genus Lithobates; species Lithobates sylvaticus. Next base: position 476,218,465 of record CM053030.1, read on the forward strand.
CATAATTAGCATGCACTGGCATGCCTTTTTAACATCGTGGTGTACCCATGTGCTTTTTTTTTTAAACACATCACATTGTTGTGAACTAAACTCATAGGACATGCATGCTTTGCAGCCCAACAAAGCTAATGTAATTGAGCCCTAAAAGTGTAATAGGGAACAATGCTTTTTGCCTTGTCTTGTGTTAAGATTTTACTGAACCAGCACAGTCCCGGCGCATGAACAAGCCCTGAATATTTGTTGCAATAATATATATTTATCTAAAATGTGACCAACTGCAGTTCAAACATAAATATATTTAAAATTTAAATCTGAATTTAACCACTTCAGCCCCGGAAGGATTTACCCCCTTCCTGACCAGAGCACTTTTTGCGAGTCGGCACTGCATCGCTTTAACTGACAATTGCGCGGTCGTGCGACGTGGCTCCCAAACAAAATTGGCGTCCTTTTTTTCACACAAATAGAGCTTTCTTTTGGTGGTACTTGATCACCCCTGCGTTTTTTTTTTTTTTTTTTTTGCGCTATTAACAAACATTATTATTATTTTTTACTTTTTGCTATAATAAATATCCCCCAAAAATATAGTAAAAAAACATTTTTTTTCCCTCAGTTTAGGCCGATATTATTCTTTTACATATTTTTGGTAAAAATAAAATCGCAATAAGCATTGATTGGTTTGCGCAAAAGTTATAGCATCTACAAAATAGGGGCTACTTTTATGGCATTTTTATTAATTTTTTTTTTTTACTAGTAATGGCTGCGATTTTTATCGTGACTGCAACATTATGACGGACAATTTTGACACATTTTTGGGACCATTGGCATTATTCCAACTATCGATGCTATAAAATTGCATTGATTACTGTAAAACTGGGGGATGGACTTGTCTGACGTGGACACTGATCGCTGCTACCGATGACAGGGAGCAGACAATCAGTGTCCTGTCATTAGGCAGAATGGGGAGATGCTGTTTACATCAGCATCTCCCTGTTCTTGAGCTCCGTGACACGAGCGGCAGATAGACTTGTAGTTTTAATGACCTGCGGGCGTGTTGTTCAGCTCGCCCATAGTTCATTCACACTGCCCACAGCTAGGAAGGAAGGAAGGAACTGTCTGCCTGTACAGAGGTACAGGCAGGGAGCTCTAGCCAGTGTGTGCAAGAGCCTGACAGTGCACCTGTGATCTGCTGATAGCTGCAAAAATATGTGCATTTATCATTTTTTACAAAAGGTGAACTTAGTCTTTAAAGCTCAGCTAAATGTTGACATACTAACCAAAATTGGAACATAATTAACATTCGTAAACAAAATCTGTTACCCATAACTGCCCCTTATACCTATATTGGCTAATAAACCAGGCATTGTGCCTAAAGTGCAATGTTCAGATGAGCTTTTTAGCCATGTGTTAAGCAGAGACAGTGGAATGTGCAATGGGCAAATAAAGATAACTGTAGACAGCTGTAGGCAGCTGTAGGCAGGCTTCCGTGACAACAAGCACAAGTAGAACATTTACCATTTGACAAATGATATGTTTCAAGAGCAGGTATAAACATATATGAAGAAACCAGAAAACAGATCATAAATATTATTCACAAAGCTGGTTAATTCACCATTCTGCCTTATATTATGATGTCTGACTGAAAAGCAGGGCAAGGAATAGACCTGATTCTAGAATCACCTGTTAAAGCAATAATGTGGCTGAGTGGGATTTTTTAATGAGTGTGGATAAGTGAACATGGATATTTCCTTTTTATGAAGAAGAGAGTGTGATGTGTTAACCATGATTCTAGAATCACCTGTTAAAGCAATAATGTGGCTGAGTGGGATTTTTTAATGAGTGTGGATAAGTGAACATGGATATTTTACACCTAGAAGGGCTTATTGCACGGATATTTTTAGCTGGGTTAAACATTTTTGGGAGACATATTTTCCTTTTTATGAAGAAGAGAGTGTGATGTGTTAACCATGAGTGTTTGTCTATGAAGCATCAGGTGAGTTGCAAAGCCATCAGAAGCTGGTCTTAGAGAGTTGGGGCAATAGCTGTCAAAGCGCCTCTCTTCCTTGGTGAAACATTCTGGGTGCTGCATTCCTGACATTCTGATGGGGCTGCATTCCTGACAATGATGGGGGCTGCATTCCTGACAATGATGGGGGCTGCATTCCTGACATTCCTGACTATGATGGGGGGCTGCATTTCTGACATTCCTGACAATGATGGGGGGCTGCATTCCTGACAATGATGGGGGGCTGCATTCCTGACATTCCTGACAATGATGGGGGATGTCTTCCTGACATTTCTGACAATGATGGGGGCTGCATTTCTGACAATTCTGGCAATGGTGGTGCTGCATATGGGCACTGACCCTTATTATGCTTCATATTTCTTTATTTAAAATTGTATTTTTTTCCTAAATCTTCCCTCTTAAAGTGAAGGTGCGTGTTATACGCCAATAAATACGTATATCCAAATAACACGCCTGAGATCATTTCTTTACTCACACACAGCCACAAAGGCAAGAGAATTCTTGTTGGGCAGTGTGTCAGTACTCGAACGAACACACAGACTGAATTTTAATGGTTCAAACAATGTCAGGAAAAAAGGTCGGCCCTCACGCATGTTCACTTCATCAAATCTGGCCCTCTTTGAAAAAAGTTTGGACACCTCTGTCTTAGAGAGTTGGGGCAATAGCTGTCAAAGCGCCTCTCTTCCTTGGTGAAACATTCTCATTCCTGAACCTGCCATGTTATTCTATGATATTCTTAGGCCATCTGTACCTCTAAAACCATTTTTACAACTTCAGCATTTAAAAAATTACAGCAGGTCATACTTTGTAAATATTAATATTGTGTTAATGTAAATCTGTAACAAATCTTGGCAGCTTAGACTGAGGATATGATGTAATATTGAAGAAGCAGAGATTAATTTGAAGGCTGATTTACATCTTTGCATTGTGTCAAAGCTCACTGCAATGCACATTACATGCATTGATGAATTACAATGCCATTCATTTTGAATAGTGCCCCAATGGACTAAGACCTTGGCACCCCAGATGTTTTGGAACTACATTTCCCATGATTCTCCAGCACTCTGCAGTGTAGATGAGCATCATGGGAAATGTCGTTTCAAAACATCTGGGGTGTTAAGGTTCGCCATCACTGCTCTAAAGCAAAACAAATGTGCTTCACTGTCCCATAGATGCCATGTGGTTCTTTGTGGCCAAAATGTTGTGACATGTCCAAATGTTGGGTGATTTTGGTGCTTCAGTAGCCTGTTGATTTGGATGGTCTGCCATAATGTAATGCACATTGAGGTATCACATAACGCACATTAGCGCATGTTCATTAACACGCCTCCAAAATGTGAATGGGCTCTTGGTATAAACTGTCAAAACAATTAGTAAATCAGATATAGACAACATAAGATCTATGTAATTCTCATCTTTTTCTGTAAAAGCCAAGCTTGTTCCACACGCATCCCAAGACTTTCTATTTTCCATTAATGGGCCAATAAGAAGGTATGGGGGGCATGAGGGGCAGGTCCAAGCTCAGCTTTTACAGGACAACTCCACATTCAAATATCATTGCCTGCTTTTAGCTCTCGATCTACAGATCATAGTAACTGTGACACATAGGAAGAAATATATAAAGCAGTGAAAATGTGACTGTTAAGATTATATAAATTCTGAATAATAATAGTAAAAATAATGTCACATTCAGCAAGCTTTCAGTGCATGTGAATCACTTACTGCACATTAAAATACATTTAGAAGAAGATACACCTGCAGTGTATAGTTGTATCCAACATATTTTGCATTCTTTTTTATCATATGCTCAGACTAAATGTGTGAACAGAGAACCAAGTGGAAGCCCTGCAAATCAGGGATACAGATGCTTGATGCTGAAAATACATAATACACATAACAAAGAGGGAGTCTTGTGAACAGAGCCTGTGGCTCCTAAGTAGACCCTGACAGTTATGACCACATCCAAGAACTGTAGGACAAATTCCATGACATGTTTTCGGGCAGGACAAAGGGAACAATGTCCTCAAGAAAGAGCTGCAAACTCAAAAACATGCCTAACAGACGCAATGTCAACCAGGAAGGCAACTTTACATGTGAGATCTTCCAAAGAAATATCTCTAATCAGCTCAAAAAGGCATCTCTGAAGTATATAGAGCACAAGTTGAGATCCTAAGGGGACACAGGAAGTCAAATTGGGAGATTTAAATGAGAAACTCCCTTAAGAAAAGTCTTGATTAAGGGTTGCAAGGCAAGAGGTTTCTAGAAGAAAAAGGATAAAGCAAAAACCTGTCCCTTAAGGGTACTTAATGACAGGTCAAGACCAGACTGAAGAAAGGACAAAATACAAGTGATAGAGTATTCCCTGTGACTCAGCTTCCTGTCCTCGCACTAGGCAAAGTAAGCCTTCCATGTGTGATGATAAATCTTGCAGAAATGTTTTTTCTTGCTCTGAGTAAGCCAGAATTGACATAGTTAAAAATACCCTTATCCTTCAGGACTTGGGTATCGAGAGCCATGCTTTGGCCAGTAAGTCTGGTCTGTTTGAAAGAGGCCAAGGCTTATCCACCAGAAGACTGAGTATGTCTGTGTACCATGTCCTTCTGGGCCAACTTCGGTGCAATGAGCATCACCAGAACCCTCTCCTCTTCTATTTTGCACAACAGTCAAGGGTAGATATTCATTGGAAGGAAGGCAAAAAACAGTCCGAATTGAGTCCAAAGAATAACTAGAGCATCCACTACAAAAAACAGATGATACCTGATCCTGGGAGCAAATCTGTACAACTTGTTGCTGACTTTAGGACAAGATATCCACATATGAGTTTCCCTATCTTTGACAGAGATGTTTAAAGATCTAGAGGGGCAAAGACCATTCCCCTTGGTCTTTGGTGGCTTAGAAAATGTGTCTACCAATTATTATTATTATTATTATTACAGGCTTTATATAGCGCCAACAGTTTTACAATATGAAAGGGAGACAATACAGTTATAATACAATAAAATACAAGAGGATTAAGAGGGCCCTGCTCAGAAGAGCTTACAATCTCTAATAATTGCCCACACACTCTAGGGATGCGGACAGCAAAGAGAGCTGGGATATGAGTTTCTGCCCAGAGAATCAGACTTGTTTCTCTTAGGCCCCTTTCACACTGGGGCGGTGCGGGGCGGCGACGGTAAAGCAGCGCTATATTTAGCGCTGCTTTACCTTCGTTTTACCCGCGGTATGCGGCCGCTAGCGGGGTGGTTTTAACCCCCGCTAGCGGCCGCAAAAGGGTTAAAAACCTCCGCAAACCGCCGCTGCAGCGGCGGTTTGCGGGCGGTATCCCCGCGGTTTCCCATTGATTTCAATGGGAACGAGCGGTATAGGAGCGGTAAATACACCGCTCCTACACCGCTCCAAAGATGCAGCTACAGGACTTTTTTTACCGTCCTGCTAGCGCACCGCTCCAGTGTGAAAGCCCGCCGGCTTTCACACTGGAGTGAATGGGGCCGGTTTTTTCAGGCGGTGTACAGGCGCTATTTTTAGCGCTGTACCGCCTGAAAACCGCCCCAGTGTGAAAGGGGCCTTACTGCAGCTTGACATCTGATGCCCCTGATGGTTTATGTAGGCGATTGCTGTGGCATTGTCTGACCCTGCAAAAGGGGAGTTCAGTGTTCTAGAGTCTATTTGATGGCTTTTAGTTTCAGCATGTTAGTGGTGAATTTTGATTCCTCTGGGAACCAGGTCCCCTAGACAGTTAGGGAGTTGTAAACTCTTCCCCAGCCTAGTGGTAGGTGGTATTTATTTTCACCACCTTTTATGGTATGTAAAGATGTTGAATTGAAGAAGTCTGGTATGAAATTGTACAAAGAAAACTTCCTCCAAGGAGGCCACCTCTAAGCCCAAACCCCTCACGCAGAACCAAACTGAGGGGTTTGGATTTGAAGGTCACGTGTGGGCCCTTAGGGAGGGAACTTTCTCTTGAGGAAGAAAAATTCTGGCTTAGGCTGTGTCCATAATTAGTCCCAAGTACAGTGTGAGGCCTCGAAGGGCAGACTTTGGAAAATAGTTTATTCAGCTTAACATTTTAAGAAATTGAATCAGCCTTCTGAAAGTTGGCAAAGTTGTGGCTGAGGAATCTTTTAGGAAAAGGTCGCCAAGGTAACCTGTGACATGAATGCCCTGGGTCTACAGAAGAGCTAGAGGAAGGACAAGCACTTCTGTGAACACTCCAGATGCAGAAGAGAGCCTGGATGGTAGTGCTACAGATCGTAAGTGTTGGTCTCTCAAAACAAAACATAGAAAGCACTGATGTGAGGGGAAGATGGTGATGTACAGATAAAGCATCTTGAATGCCTACTGATGCCAGAAATTCCCCTTGTCTGAGGGAAGTAATGACAGAATTTGTTGATTCCATCTAAAGTTTTGGTATACAAGGAAATCTGTTTAGATCATTTAAGTCCAGTATTGGGCGGATGCCCCCCATTTGGTTTTGGGACTGTGAAATAGGTTTGAATAACAATACATATAACTAGAAAATGTTTTCAAAAGCCAGGAAAGCTTTAATATACACGCTGCATCTGTGATGACAGCGTGCCTGCATTATGCTGTGCTACACATCCCAGGCTGCAGCTTCTTTCACACCGGGGTCAAAGTCCTCCAAGCAAATAACCAGTGTGTTCACCGCTCGACAATCTACTACTGACTGAGCTAATGGAGGAGAATGCTTGGCAACAGCTCAAAACACAAACGCTGCAGTTTTCTTAGAGAAGCTCTGTGGGAAGAGGAATGGGCCAAAGTGATTACATACAACAGTTTAAGGGATCTTATTTTATATATTATTGCAAGTTCTCTGTGTCATTCCAGAATCTCTCTTATCAGCATATTAAAAAGTTTTTATTTTTCACCAAACAAGTCCAGACTTCTTGATAGTGAAAAAAAGAAGGATGCCAATTCAAGCAGATTCAGGTTTGCACATCTGGAGTAATGGTATCTGGAACCTTTTAATGTTAGAACACATCTTGGGTAACCTGGAATGATGCTTTAGGGCCCATGTAGAAAGATTGGCATGGTCAGTGGTTTACTCTTTCAGCCTGAGAAGAGATATTTGGTTGACTCTTATGGTACAACTCCATACAAAGAGACCTTTGTATTTAAAGAGCAATGTCCGTACATGCGGTCGGAGTTTTGGCCAGCAAAAGACCGATGAGAGCTTTTCGTTGGAAAATGTGACCGTGTGTAGGCTCCATCGGACTTTTGCTGGCGGAATTTCGGGCAGCAAAAGATTGAGAGCATGTTCTCAATTTTTCCGATGTAAAAAGTTTCTATCGGAAATTCCGATCGTCTGTGGCAATTCCGACGCGCAAAATTCCGACGCATTCCCGGAAACAATTCAACGCATTCTCAGAACTTCATTTGAGCTTCATTTTCACGGCTCGTTGTAGTGTTGTACGTCACCGCGTTCTTGACTGTCGGAATTGGTGTGACCGTGTGTAGCTTGAGCGTAATTCCATCCGTCAGAAAAAACATCCAAGGCTTTTCCGACGAGAATTCCGATCTTGTGTACGCGGCATAAGTCCACTTTTGAAAAAAAGCATTCCGCTCTGGGTGATCTATGTACATTGCAAAGATTTTAACAAACTTTGTTGCAGATTCCTACCTTTTGTTATTCTGGAGATATCCCTGTGTGTTTGTCTGTGTTCATGTGGGAAATTGAATCTAATCGAAGTGGCTTCATAATTATCAATCAGC